>NW_027018682.1:10768943-10797611 GCF_013076305.1 Rhopilema esculentum | reverse complement strand
GACAACACAGAGAGAAGGTTGTTGCATCTTTGGCACAACTTGATGAGTAACCAACATCTTTTTTGCTTCTAGAATAAGACGAAATGTCTTAGGTAACGCATACTGTCATGCACATGCTGGCAGTGCAACAATCTGCAGCATCATTCAGCTGTGCTTTGCAATCGTTGGTTATCCGGAGCTTGGTACACTTGTACACGGTAGTGTGCTTGGCCGCACTCTTGTGGCTTTGTAAGTTGATGGCTTCATAAAGAAGCTTTCAGTTCTACGTAGTTTATGCAATGGCATTTTTGATTAAATGTAACGGATAATTTGTGGTTAGTTACTTTTTAAGTTTTATTGCCCGCTCTGAATCCTTTTTCATTGGTTCAGTAACCATAACTCTCTGTTGTGGTTTAAATAGACTCACAGAATGTCTCAGTTAGGCCAACGATAACTGTGATTGCAGAATGGTGCATGCACAAATACTGGCAGCTCATTCACAGCTGTGCTTGCCAATGTTGGTTTCATGTAAGCCGAACCCTGCGAGCTTGGGTACATCACGTACACTCTTGTACCACGCCCAGTAGATTTTACTCATAACTGATGGAGTGCTTTAAGGTTGAATGCTCGAATCAAATGATATCGATTTTGGTATACGGAATTCTACAGTAAGTATCAGCAGATCGCGCTTTTTGATAATCCCAATCGATAACCGGATACTATTTGCTGCTCATTCTCTCAACTGTAGGTGTGGGCTTGTTTACTGGCTCTCTTCATTAATCGCGATCCTACACAAATATCATACCCCCCAGCCCTACTTTTAGATCTCAACTATCTAAGATCAAGACGAATCAGTACTACTAGTATTATTACAGTACGTACATTCAGTATCTGCAGGGTCGCGGACCAAGGAGCTTACTAGATACGCACGCGCGCAACCACCTCTCCCTTGCGCTTGCCAATGCTCTCGGTATATACAAACCCTGTAGGAGTGTCGCGCACACTCATGATGATAACGGTATATGTTATCCCAAATAAAGCGTAATACATGCTGCTCTATATGTCTGCTAAAGGTGTTTAAAACATATCTTACTTCTACTCTGCACGCATGTAGATACGGGCTTAGGCCGGTCTTTATGGTGCAAGGTCAATCATTATAGTTCTATCACGTTGACTGGTGTGTGGGTTCTATTGTGACTTTTTTTTTAAAAGATTAGGTAGGCATTTTGGATCTGATGCATACCTTCGTTTTTGCGTTCAGTATCAAGAGAAATGTATCATTAAGGTGAACGCATAACTGTCATACACACTCGCTGGGAATGTAGCATGCACCAAATATAGCTGGCAGGCTCATTCAACCCTCGTGGGTGTGCACACGATGTTGGTTTATACCCCGGAGTTGTATATTGCGTAACACAAGCGTAGGGTAGTTCTCTCTCTCACAATAACTTGTGGCTTAAGTTTGATAGGCGTTCATATATATAGAATACTTAATTTACGTAGTTATCAACTGGCATTTTGAATTAAATGTAAGACGGGATAATTTCTGGCTGTTTTATGTGTAGGTTTGATGGTTTGGGTCCCTTCCTCTTCCCAATCCATATGGGGGGCCTTAATTCTGTTTCTTGATTGCTAAGTCTAGATCAAGACGAATGTACATTAGGAACGCATAACTGTGATTCAAATGCTGCATGCACAAATACTGCAGGCTCATTCACCTGTGCTTGCAATGTTGGTTATACCGGAGTTGGTACATCTTGTACAGGTATGTCTTCCTAACTGTGGCTTTTAAGTTGATGCTTCATAAAAGAATCTTTAATTCTACGTAGTTATCCAATGGCTTTTGATTAAATGTAACGGATAATTTGTGGCTGTTCTTTTGTAGGTGTGATGGCTTGTTTCTTTTCATTTGTTAATTCATGTCTCTTTGTTCCTTCTAGATCAAGACGAATGTACTTTAGGAACGCATAACTGTGATTCAAATGCTGCATGCACAAATACTGCAGGCTCATTCACTTGTGCTTGCAATGTTGGTTATACCGGAGTTGGTACATCATGTACAGGTATGTTATCCTAACTGCTGCTCTTAAGTTGCTGGTTCTTAAAATAATTTAATGTGAGATATAGATATTAGCGTCTTTTTTAATTAATCTTTGCAGATAATTTGTGTGTGTTCTATTGTGACTTTTTTTAAAGATTTTTGCATTTTGATTGATGATACCTTCTTTTTTGCTTCTAGATCAAGACGAATGTACATTAGGAACGCATAACTGTGATTCAAATGCTGCATGCACAAATACTGCAGGCTCATTCACCTGTGCTTGCAATGTTGGTTATACCGGAGTTGGTACATCTTGTACAGGTATGTCTTCCTAACTGTGGCTTTTAAGTTGATGCTTCATAAAAGAATCTTTAATTCTACGAAGTTATCCAATGGCTTTTGATTAAATGTAACGGATAATTTGTGGCTGTTCTTTTGTAGGTGTGATGGCTTGTTTCTTTTCATTTGTTAATTCATGTCTCTTTGTTACTTCTAGATCAAGACGAATGTACTTTAGGAACGCATAACTGTGATTCAAATGCTGCATGCACAAATACTGCAGGCTCATTCACTTGTGCTTGCAATGTTGGTTATACCGGAGTTGGTACATCATGTACAGGTATGTTATCCTAACTGCTGCTCTTAAGTTGCTGGTTCTTAAAATAATTTAATGTGAGATATAGATATTAGCGTCTTTTTTAATTAATCTTTGCAGATAATTTGTGTGTGTTCTATTGTGACTTTTTTTAAAGATTTTTGCATTTTGATTGATGATACCTTCTTTTTTGCTTCTAGATCAAGACGAATGTACATTAGGAACGCATAACTGTGATTCAAATGCTGCATGCACAAATACTGCAGGCTCATTCACCTGTGCTTGCAATGTTGGTTATACCGGAGTTGGTACATCTTGTACAGGTATGTCTTCCTAACTGTGGCTTTTAAGTTGATGCTTCATAAAAGAATTTTTAATTCTACGTAGTTATCCAATGGCTTTTGATTAAATGTAACGGATAATTTGTGGCTGTTCTTTTGTAGGTGTGATGGCTTGTTTCTTTTCATTTGTTAATTCATGTCTCTTTGTTGTTTCTAGATCAAGACGAATGTACATTAGGAACGCATAACTGTGATTCAAATGCTGCATGCACAAATACAGCAGGCTCATTCACCTGTGCTTGCAATGTTGGTTATACCGGAGTTGGTACATCTTGTACAGGTATGTCTTCCTAACTGTGGCTTTTAAGTTGATGCTTCATAAAAGAATCTTTAATTCTACGTAGTTATCCAATGGCTTTTGATTAAATGTAACGGATAATTTGTGGCTGTTCTTTTGTAGGTGTGATGGCTTGTTTCTTTTCATTTGTTAATTCATGTCTCTTTGTTCCTTCTAGATCAAGACGAATGTACTTTAGGAACGCATAACTGTGATTCAAATGCTGCATGCACAAATACTGCAGGCTCATTCACTTGTGCTTGCAATGTTGGTTATACCGGAGTTGGTACATCATGTACAGGTATGTTATCCTAACTGCTGCTCTTAAGTTGCTGGTTCTTAAAATAATTTAATGTGAGATATAGATATTAGCGTCTTTTTTAATTAATCTTTGCAGATAATTTGTGTGTGTTCTATTGTGACTTTTTTAAAGATTTTTGCATTTTGATTGATGATACCTTCTTTTTTGCTTCTAGATCAAGACGAATGTACATTAGGAACGCATAACTGTGATTCAAATGCTGCATGCACAAATACTGCAGGCTCATTCACCTGTGCTTGCAATGTTGGTTATACCGGAGTTGGTATATCTTGTACAGGTATGTCTTCCTAACTGTGGCTTTTAAGTTGATGCTTCATAAAAGAATCTTTAATTCTACGAAGTTATCCAATGGCTTTTGATTAAATGTAACGGATAATTTGTGGCTGTTCTTTTGTAGGTGTGATGGCTTGTTTCTTTTCATTTGTTAATTCATGTCTCTTTGTTACTTCTAGATCAAGACGAATGTACTTTAGGAACGCATAACTGTGATTCAAATGCTGCATGCACAAATACTGCAGGCTCATTCACTTGTGCTTGCAATGTTGGTTATACCGGAGTTGGTACATCATGTACAGGTATGTTATCCTAACTGCTGCTCTTAAGTTGCTGGTTCTTAAAATAATTTAATGTGAGATATAGATATTAGCGTCTTTTTTAATTAATCTTTGCAGATAATTTGTGTGTGTTCTATTGTGACTTTTTTTAAAGATTTTTGCATTTTGATTGATGATACCTTCTTTTTTGCTTCTAGATCAAGACGAATGTACATTAGGAACGCATAACTGTCATGCAAATGCTGCATGCACAAATACTGCAGGCTCATTCACCTGTGCTTGCAATGTTGGTTATACCGGAGCTGGTACAGCTTGTACCGGTATGTCTTCCTAACTGTGGCTTTTAAGTTGATGTTTCATTAAATAATCTATAATTCTACGTAGTTATCCAATGGCTTTTGATTAAATGTATCGGATAACTTGTGGCTGTTCTTTTCTAGGTTTTATGGCTTGTTTCTTTCCATTTGTTAATACATATCTCTTTGTTGCTTCTAGATCAAGACGAATGTACATTAGGAACGCATAATTGTGATTCAAATGCTGCATGCACAAATACTGCAGGCTCATTCACCTGTGCTTGCAATGTTGGTTATACCGGAGTTGGTACATCTTGTACAGGTATGTCTTCCTAACTGTGGCTTTAACCCGTTAACCCGTTTCTTGCTTTTCTAGTTTTTTTTTAAAACATTCAAGGTTGTTTTCTTTTATTGTCGATAATATTTGTTAGTTTAGATGTTTTTTGCCAATGGTAATCATGTTTGTGTTTTAGTTGCGGGTTATTATGTAATTTTCCTCTTTTGTTTCGTATTTGAGATCTAATTATGATCAAACATAGCTGTAATGCTATCCGATTTTTGGCCCTTTTAGCAAACCTTTAAGCGTTCTTTAGTTTATACAGTATTTTTAACTTTCTGGAGCTAATATCTCTCTTTATGGTGCTGTACCACGATTTTTTTTCCTGCTAAGAACTGTAGATCATTTACAGGTTTTTTGTTCTACGAGAAGTTTTTCATTTTTTCAAATGTTTTCTTAATGTAAGTAACAGTTATATATATTGTATCTTTTGTTTATTATTTAGGTTTTAATGATTTCCATTGTCAATACATTTAAATTTTCTACTGTCGGATTTCTACTGAAGACGTAAATTTATCATAGTAGTCATCTTTTTGATTTTTTTTATTGTTTTGGAATAAGTATTTCTCTGTGTATGTGTTTAGATATCGACGAATGTGCAACTGGTATACATGACTGTCATGTTAATGCGGGATGCTCAAATACTCAAGGATCATTTAATTGCACCTGTAATGCTGGATACATTGGTGATGGCAAACTATGCAAAGGTTTCTGCAGTATTATGCTTCTTCTTACAGTTGTAAGCTCGTAGAAACCTAGACAAGATAAGGGTAGACATTGCTTTTTTGTTATGAGGATACTCTAAATTTCACTAAACTCCTTTTACTATTGATGGTTTACATTTATGTTTTTTAATTAATTGTACACTTGGCAGCTTCTTGAAGTGTTTTGCGCAAAACCAGATTTTTTATTTTGTTGTTCAATGGGTTTTCGTCAAATTTTAAAAGTTATTAAAATTTGTCCCTTTACACTAGCCTTTCTATCAGACATTTTGTGAAAAAATATAAATGCTTCGGAAGTTTTTGATGTATTTGCGATTTCATTTCATATTTTATAATGTATTTCAACCGTTTTAACTTAAGCGATATATGAATTGCTTTATATGCCCTTAAAGCATTAAGATTTTGTGATTAGAAGCTTTTGTTGCTACTTTGCGTGTGTCAAATTCAAAATTCTCTAAAAATTTAGCAAACTTCTCTTTGTTTTGGTACATTTTCCTAGCTTTTCTTGCATCCGCGATTTTGCATGGTACTGAATATCGTTAGGCCAATGCTGAAGACTTTGAAAATACATGATAGCTGCATAGCCATTTTCAACTTCCTTCATGTTTACTTGCTGGCATGTTGCTGTTAACATGATTTGCCGAGCTCAGTGCATTCTTTGAAACGATCGTGGAAATTTTGCTTGAAAATTTATCTATGTTTACAATGACTATCTTATCCAAAGTTTGTTTCACCACATTGGATAAATGTAATGGACATTTGCTTTCCTTTTTCTGTAATTGTTAACTTGTAAGCAGTAATTGAATAATTCGATCTTACTGGAATATTGCGCATGCCACTGTACATTTAATGCAAACAACTCCTCTTGTATCACAGTAATTATTTGCCCGAGATAGTTGCTTGGCCTTTATTAAGTAAGGATCTTGGCATTCTCTGGGAATGTTGGCATTGAACTAAGTCACGTTGACCTCGGTGTCCTCCTTTTCTCGCATAAAGGAGCTTTCTGTAATAGCGCTGTGTGGGTATGTAAGTGTGAGACATCCTGGAAACAGTATGACTGGAGATCTAGAAAACTGTTATGTGTGCTTGTGCTTTTTCATCGTTGACGTAGTTTGCTCTTGAAACCGTCTCTCTTTTCTTGAATCATGTATACTTTTGAAAGTAAGGGAGGCGCTAGTCAATGTATCTTTCTTTCGTCTTTGTTTCGTCGCCATTCTTTTTTTCGGTTGCTTTTTTCTGTCACTCATAAGACGTTTCGCTATGGGCAAATCTATTAAACTAATTCGAAATGTTACAATCGACTCTACATGTTGTTTGAAATCTCTATATAAAACTACCATACTTCAACCAGGCATGGTTACAAACTCAGATATTTTCTTTAATTGCGTTGTGTCTGACGGAATGCCTAGTGTGTCTCACATTTACTATTTATATAAAAACTGTAATGTTTATAGATTTAGTTTTCTGTCAATGGCGCATCTTTCCTTGCCTCCCCCATGTTTCAAGCGTCCTTGCATTAAGTACCTTAGCAGAATCGAAATGAGTTCGAGTGACGGTATTAACATTAGGCTCTACGCATAAGGGTGAGGATTGAACATTGAAGTTATGTTCAAAGAACCTCTTGCTTCTCAATGTTTTTTACCAAATTTATCAAAGTGCAAATTTACCATTTATGTAGATCTTGTTCATTACTTTTAATTTGCTTTAATTTTTTTTCAGAGGATCGTTTTTTCACCCATTCCATTGCCTTACGCTTCACTGAAACAGATGACGGCTCAGGAAAACTTGTTTTGCCATTCGGAATACCATTAGGGACGAAACTCCATACAGTTGTCTTTGTAAGTAGATATTACCTTTTGCCTATTAGTAGAAATAATTATCTAAGATTTGAAGTTTTTTGTGTTTTTGACACCACTTGTTGTTCACGTTTATCAAAGCAGAAGTTGATTTGCGAAGTTATGCTTCAATAAAGATCTTTGTCGAAAACATGGAATCAAAATTGTATATACTAAAGATATTGACTAAACTTGACTCCTTGTTTAAGCAGGTCGTCATTCTTTTAATATTTCATTAGGAATAAAGTTCGAGTTTCTTAGGCTAAATCCTTTTGTAATATTTGCTTTAGAATAATAATTATCGAGTTATTAATCAAATCTCATTACTTTTTTCTTCCCATAGATTTGTGCCAATGGCATCGTGTCCTTTTCAAAAAACAAATGCCATGTTCTAGACTTATTATTCCGTAACAGTGACAATTTCCTTGCTCCATTTTGGTCTGATATTGACTTCCGCGGCCAGTCTGATAGACCGATTGACAAGAAAGGGTACGTCTCTTATGCAGTGCACCAGTCTATTCAGACTGATGCCGTCAGTGTGAGTCTTTTCAACAAGACAACAACCTTTATTAGAGAGAATGCAAATGTTTCTACTTTCGCGCCTACGATGATAATGGCTGTTTCTTGGATAAAAGGGAAACCATACCGTTACTATCAATATGCTGATAAGGATGTGGCAAGTATTTTTTATTTTTTATGAAAATTTACTAAATAGCCATTTCTGCATTTTTTAGTATTTCGAAAAACACGTATACACGAAAAAACTATCATATAAATTTAATGTCAGCATCAAACAGCTACCCGTCGCATCTTCTTGCCTTGTTAGTGTCTTTTCTCGACTGCTGCTCAATAACTCATAGAAAAAAATATTTTCTAATTTTCAAAGTTATTTTTGTTTACTTAAATTTGCTTGCTTTTAAAACGACATTCTCTCTTACTACAGTTCGTTTCATTTCAACTTATCGTTGCAACGGACGGTAGAACAACTTATGCTGCTTACATATATGAGGATGGAGGCATGTTATGGCAAGAGGATTGGCTGAGAGCAAAAGCCGGCTACACTTTCAAAAACTCGTTCTATAAAGAAACTGAGCTAAATGTTGCGGGTGGGCCTGCTCTCTACAGATATGATAATGCTATATGCAACATAGGGGTTCGTGGAAAATGTCTTTATTTGGTCGCTGACAACATCGACAATAGAAAAGCGGCATGCTATGCATGGTATTTCGCGCAACCCTCTCCCGGATACATCAATGTCATTAGCGGATCAGAAGTAACTGACTGCCCATGTAGTCTTAATCAATGTAGACAGGACAGAAGATTCAGGTGGAAGGGCAATTCAAACAATATTGTCTGCTATAAACAACGAGTGACAAGCTTCTTCCTCCGCACCGCAATATCTTTCCACACACAGTGCTGCTTCGATGCCATCAGCGGTTCCCTTATCAATACTTACGACAAGAAGGAAGTCGCACCGTTGACAACAACACATCTAACGGAAAAATACAATTATTTGTTATTGATGAATTCCTGGCAAAATCGCAGAAACTCGAGAAAGATTGCAGAGAGCGATGACAAGATCGCTCATGACAACTGTTGCATACAATCTGGTTTGTGTCATCTCTATCAAGAAAAGAGACCAATCCGCAATTGCCGCTTGTATGCGCCTGATATCATCAGTATGTTTTGATCACACTTTTTCCTTTTTTTAAGAATTTTCGTTTGTGATGCATGTTTAATACCAGCAGCATTGTAGCGAAACTGTTCAAGCTGTAACTTGGACCAATCAGAACCTCTGCATTTATTTAGGCTAATATTTCCAACAATACCTTACCGTTGAAGTAGCTGCATATAACCTATTTTTAACATATACGCAGCATATCATGTTTACATTTACACAGCATACCCAGTAAGCTATGAAACATTTGGCAATGCCGTTGTTGGGAAATATATTAAATGTAATAGTGATTCCTTGATTGTCACAGCTTGGAGTGGCGGAGATCCGCATATCCAGACACTAGATGGCAAAACCTATACTTTCAATGGCATTGGTGATTACCAGCTACTTGGTCTGTTAAACAGTAATGAATTCGTCATACACTCGCGAATGAGTCAGGCGTACATTTCCCCGAACTCATCAAGAAGTGCTTCGAGAGCAACGGTATTTTCTGGTTTTGCTTTGAAAACCGATTCTGGTCCTTTGGTTGAAATCTACCTCAATGTTTCAAGTGAGTATTAAATGAAATTTGGTTTAATTTTTCTCTATACGTTTTTACTGGTACATTGATACCATTCGAGTTTGTCCGTTTCTTAACTGCTAAATTGACCAGGTAGCTTTCTTTTACAAAATCTATTGCACTCCATGTCTCGGCCTTGGGTTTGTAAATACTGTCAAGTAGCTTTTTTCAAACGTTTGCTTCAGTTTTCCAGAGGTATTTTCCTCCGTTTTCGAATATTCGGTTATTTGGCTAATTGTTTTAAGGTCTGGGTGTGGCCGTAAAAGGAGGCTTTCGGGGAAAATTTACTGAAATATTCCAAATTTGATGATGAATACTGTAAAGCTCGCATCAGACAGATCTCTTCGGACCATGACAAAATAATTCCATTTAACAGGAAGTCGCCTTATACAAGCCCGAATTAAAAAAGTCTAGCCTTTACGATGATTGTATTTTTACCAGATGGACTTGTAGGTCTAAGCGGGTACACTCTTTTTTATAAGAACCAGTAAATTTGAGTTCAGTCTGATTGTTCTTAATTTTATCGAATACCTGAGGCTGGATTGTTCTTAATTTGTTCTTAAATTTATAGTGTATAAGCAGTGCGTTTTCTAGCTTTTCGTTCTTGGGAGGTGTTCAGGCCTCTTTTTCCAACAAAGTGCGTGAGACAACCTTCATTTGCCGCCATGTTTAAATATTCACCGTAAAGCACCCACATTTGGCTAAAAATCCTCGTTTTTGAGATAAAAAGTTGTTCAAAATTTCATTTTACAGTAGCTCAGCCTCAGCTTGTTCTTAATTTGTTCTTAACTTTAGACCAATTTTGAGGCTTGTATTCTTATAAAAATTGTTCTTATAAAAAAAGAGAGTATGTTGATCTTGAAAAAGAAATTGATTGATTCGACTTATTAGCTGCACTATTCGAAAAATTTACAATTTTTTACTTTGGTATACCAATGACTAATCGATCAGTCTCATTCGCCCTCTTCTAATTGTCATGCTATTCGAATAACCGAACTATTTAGTGACATACGAATGTTTTTTTTGCATTATTTCTATTCGAATAATTGCAAGCTATACGAATATCGAATAACCGACTTTGTTTAAACAATGAATCTTTTCGTATTCTGTAGCATCAAAAGTGAGGATTTTCGTTGGAAATCAAGAATACAGTTCTACATATTTCAACACAGAGAGAAACATAAATGAAACGGACATTGTTCTGCAAACTTCAGGAAACGTAACCAAATTTAGTGTTTCATTTGAAACTGGAGTTGGAGCGACCATAGACATATTTGAGAGACTTCTAACAATTCAAATATCTTCATTGTCATCTTTCATAAACAAGACACGTGGTCTTCTTGGGGTGAACAACAACAATGTCAATGACGACTTCACCCGACCTGATGGCACAACGATACCGATCAACTCGACGCAAAGTGAAATTTATTATGAGTTTGGCACCAAATGTGAGTAAAAACGTTTATCTTTCTATGGGGTAGCGTTTTATGTTCTTTTGTCCGGATGAATACCAACGTAATTGCCTGCGGGTAGAAATAGTCAAAATATTGACAAGCAACCTTTGTTTGGTGTTTTTAAAATCTGAATGAGGCCTTGATGATGTCTTCTTTAACAATATTATGCTTTCCAAACTTTCATATTTGCAATTTGCATAATTATTCTTTCTCTTTCAGGGAACGTAACCTTCAACGGATCTTTGTTTACCCTGCCCGATGATGTTTATGATCCTACTTTTGTTCCGCTGTTCTTCGACGATATAGACAGCTTATTCGGCAACAACACTGCTCTGAAACAAAAGGCGATAGAAGTTTGTGGAGGAACATCCAGTTTCACTTGCCTTTTTGATATGTCTTTGACTGAAGACTCTACTTCGACAACCGAAAGTCAGTCCTCTCTGAACGATTTTGAAATTGAAAAGAAAGCTCTAGGTAGATACTGTATAAATTTTGAATATATTGTCTTAATTATTATTATTGTTTCTTAAGTAAGTGATGCTGATGCCTACTTTTCTATTACTTTTAAATATAGAAATCAAAACCAACAATGATCTAGGCTAAGTAAGAATGTGTTTACTAGTTTTGTCAATATCAAAGTTCACTCTTGCTTGAAATCTTTATTTGTCATTCTGTTTGGTAAATTTTATTTAAATAATTTTGTTGAGTTTCTTTTAAAAATTACTTATTCTATTCTTGGTTTTGTTCGGTAATTGCCTCAAATTTAGGTTCCCATTGTTATACTTCTTGACCCTCAAAATTTTAAGTTTCTTTTAATTTTCCGTTCTAGCAACCTTTCCACCTATCTTTACTGGTCCGTCCTCACTGAATGTTACTTTTGGAATGACCTACAAATTTAGTTTGGCTGCTACTGGCAATGGAACCAAGAACTTGACTTATTCGTACGAAGCTAATGGTACCAGCCTCTCACTAAATAGCGCCACTGGATATGTTGAGTGGTTTGTGAACAGCTCCAGCTTTTCAGTGAAATTTACAGTAAAGGATGAAAATAACCTCGCTGCATTTTTAGGGCCTAATATCAGGCTGTGTTATTGCTTGAATGGTGGTTCTTGTGACTTTGGTACTGAAAATTCTATCGAGGAAGCTCCCAGCAATGCACTGTCGTATGGTGAATGCTCTTGTCCCTCCAACGTTACCGGAGGTTTTTGTCAGACTTCGTTAGCTCCATGCGAGGTAGAACCTTGTTTTGTCGGAGTCAACTGTACAAACAATTACGTGAACGGGACGGCTGACTGTGGACCTTGCCCAACTGGTTACACTGGTGATGGTCGAAAATGCTATGGTAGATAAATTAAATTTTCTTTTTTTGTGCATTTTTGCTTTTTTACAGCAATATTTGTAAAAACTGTTATTTCTTGAGGTATATATAGCAATTATCGACGAAATACTTGAGAAGAAAAACAAGACTTCGTAAGATATTTTGTCAACAACACTACCTTTTTGCAATTCCGCCCATTAGTTCCTTGTAGCTTCCTGCATAAAACTCCATAGCAATTAAGTAGAGGTACCAAATGTTAAAGTCAATAAGTGAAAATACCTGCTTATATTTCAGATTACAATGAATGCTATCACAATGTTAGCCGTTGCAACCAGATTTGTACAAACATCCTTGGAAGCTATAACTGCTCATGCTACCCCGGCTATCAGCTACATAATGCAACATTCTGTGGTGACGTTGACGAATGCACCCTGGGAACGCACAATTGTCACAATTTGGCGTCTTGCACAAATACAGCAGGCAGCTTCAACTGCACTTGTAAACCAGGATTCACAGGGAGTGGCACACAGTGCCAAGGTAACAGCTTGAAGCTAGTAAATCATGAATTTCTATGAATTTTGATTCTTGAATCTTTATTTTGCGTTCTGCAAGAACCTGTATTTTACTCATTTTAGTGCTTCAAGAGCTGAGTACACAAGTTTTTCAAGTCTGTATTTATGTCCTTTTTTAGATATTGACGAATGTGCTTCATCTAGTACCAACTTGTGTGACCAAAACTGCCACAATACATTTGGCTCATATAACTGTTCATGCAGACAAGGTTACGATCTGATTAATGGAACAAAATGCCAAGATGTGAATGAATGTGCATTGTCCAGTACTAACAACTGTGAGCAGATTTGTAATAATACCCTGGGGAGCTACAATTGCAACTGTATGACAGGCTATTTTGCATTGAATTCAACTCACTGTCAGGATATAAACGAATGTGGCTTGGGCTCTCATAGTTGCGGTCCTAATGCCCAATGTACTAACACAGTTGGTTCACATACATGTGCCTGCAGGGTTGGTTTCACAGGAAATGGAACAATTTGTCAAGGTTGGGCATTATTTGCAAGCTTTTTAATGTCTGTTGTTTCTTATTAACATTCAAGTGACAATTCACATTTTGCATCTATGCAAGGTGGTGTTCTCTGTTTAGCTTTTCTGCCTGTTTTTTTCACAACTTTACACGAATATCATTTAACTTGAGCTTATTATAAAGGGTAACAATTCAGTTTTGGAAACAGCTTTCTTGCTGGTGTACGGCAATCTAAGATTTTTTCATTTGCTTCTGCAGCTGATATCGCAATTCAAATCTCATCGAAAACAGCTGATATTTCAAATATTCCTGAAAATAACTTTAGGAAACGAACGAGCTAATGAGCAAAATACCAATCTTTTTTCTAGACAACAACGAATGTTCGCTTGGTACCAACAACTGCCACGCGAATGCAACATGTAACAACACCGCTGGGTCTTTCACGTGTGCTTGTAACAATGGATTCTTTGGAAACGGAACATCATGCGCAGGTGTGCTTTTCTTATTGAAATATTCTTTACCAAGGCCAGTCTAGAAAGCGTTATTTAAAATGTAACATCTTTTTACAGGTACGCATCCCAAACTCAATCATTTAAGAGTAACTAAAACCAACGTATCTTTTTCCAGACGATGACGAATGTTCTCTTGGAACCCACAATTGTCACTCAAATGCAACTTGTACCAACACTGAAGGCTCTTTCACTTGTTTCTGCAAGAATGGGTTTACAGGAAATGGAACAACATGCTCGGGTAAATTTTCCTTAAAGAATTTTCACTCACCATTTCAGGGCAGTAAATAAATTTTCGATTTTGACTAAAATAGATGTCGGGCTTTTCTGTTTATAACGAAACCAAACTTTTTTAGACAATAATGAGTGTTCGCTTGGGACCCACAACTGCCACCAAAATGCAACATGTGCCAACACCGCTGGGTCTTTCACGTGTGCTTGTAACAACGGATTCTTTGGAAAAGGAACGGCATGTGCAGGTATATTTTTATTTGCTGCATTTATTCCATTTTTTGAGTGAGACCAATCTAGATTACCTTATCTTAAAGTGTTTATTAGGTCATAAAATGACTTTCATTTAGAATATACATTTCACCAACCTGGATTTGAATCTTTAATCGGAATGGCTATATCGCGTCTCATTTTAATGCTATTGCCGTTCGAAATCTAGTCCAGGCTGTGAACGAAGCACAAAATCTGTGACGTAATTGGGTTTCTAGAGTCATTTTGCTCGATCTACGCACAAGGCCGTAGAGGTGCAGTTGACAACAATTTCAACGAATTGAGTTAGTAACAATATCAACGAAAGTAACAATGTCAACTAAATAACGAAACTAGATTAAATATATATAGCGAAAAATAATTCATAAAGTCCAATTCACTTTTCGCCCCCTGTGAGCTCTAAGCATGATCATAATCGTTTCTGCGTGGCTAGGCCAAATCAAATCACCACAGCAGACAGTTTGCTATGACGGCAGCTTTCTAACTCTCGTTAGAAAAATATTGAAATAAGCGCTATTATTTCCTGGTTGTACTAGGTTTAAACATTCCTCGCCATGATTTTTGCTTTCGCCTAATACAACACTAGTTTTGCTCAATCACATCGCTAGCCAGATGGGCTTTTATCGAGCTGTTTCATTAGGCCTATTGTGTTTTGAAGCTCCCCGAGCAACATTAGCAGCACCTCCTGACTTCACTGGAGGCATGCTTTGTTTTTCTTCTATTCTGTGTTTTGACACTTTCCGAGCCTTTTAACAGCATATTCACATTCTATCTTCGTAAATAATTTAATTCACCGAAATCAGCGAAAACTTTCACATTGGTTTCAAACAAAAAAGATCTAGTGATTTTTGGACCTTAGAAGCACTTAAAAGATTGTCCCTTTTTATTGATTATCTCTGAGTATTTCGATTGAAAAACTTTGTAAGTAACCGAAGCAACTTCTCTTTTTCAAGACAACGATGAATGTTCTTTTGGAACCCACAACTGTCACTCAAATGCAACTTGTACCAACACTGAAGGCTCTTTCACTTGTTTCTGCAAGAATGGATTTACAGGAAATGGAACAACATGTTCGGGTAAGCTTTCCTTAAAGAATTTTCACTCACCATTTCAGGGCAGTAAATAAATTTTCGATTTTGACTAAGATAGATGTCGGGCTTTTCTGTTCATAACGAAACCAAACTTTTTTAGACAATAATGAGTGTTCGCTTGGGACCCACAACTGCCACCAAAATGCAACATGTGCCAACACCGCTGGGTCTTTCACGTGTGCTTGTGACAACGGATTCTTTGGAAATGGAACAGCATGTGCAGGTATATTTTTATTTGCTGCATTTATTTCATTTTTTGATTGAGACCAATTTAGATTAATTTGTCTTAAAGATTGTTCTTTTTTTAGATTATATATTAGTTTTCGAACGAAACTCTTTCTAAAACGTATCTTTTTCCAGACAATAACGAATGTTCTCTTGGAACGCACAACTGTCACTCAAAGGCAACTTGTACCAACACAGAAGGCTCTTTTACATGTGCTTGCAACAATGGATATACTGGAAACGGAACATCCTGCTCAGGTAGGATTTTTTTAAAAATATTTGTTCTGCTTAATCGAAAAAGAGATTTTTTTCTGTTTTTATACGAGTCTTCCCTTTATAAAATGTGTGAAACCTTTTTTAGATAATGATGAATGTTCACTCGGAACACATAATTGTCACGCCAACGCCACGTGCACAAACTTGAACGGTTCCTTCACTTGCGCTTGCAAGAGCGGTTTCGTGGGGAATGGAAGTGCTTGCTCTGGTAGGTCGTCTTTTTCAGGGAAACTTTCTTGATAGTGCAACCTATCTTTGTAAAGGAAGCATTTGTATAGTGATGCCGACGTGCAATCATTAGAATGATTTTGGACATAACTCCTTCGGGAATCCATAGTCTTGACTCTTGAGTCTCACAATTTCCAGTGTCAACTTAATGTGAAAAGTCGATGAGTGCTTTGTGAATGATTTTAAGTGCAATGGGTGAATGATGAATAGCCAGATTAACTTTTCACTTCTAATTTGCATCTTATATGTGATTTCTTTGTATGTATAAATTTGTTTGAAAGAGTTAGATTTAGTTTTTGCTAAGAATTAGTTTTTGCTGACAATTTTTACATTTTGGCTTTATGCACAATTCTTAAAATATATACCTTTAATTGCGTATACGTTTTCACTACCTTGGTAATGCATACCCATAATTGTGTTTTGTTGTTTTCACTCGAGTATACGGTAGGCCTGACTAAGCTTTTTTATCTGAAGACACAGTTTGTTGTGTACCTGTTTTTCAAGTAACTTCAACCAATTTTGTTTTTTAGACAACGACGAATGTTCACTCGGAACCCATAATTGTCACTCGAATGCAACATGTACCAACACAGAAGGCTCTTTCACTTGTGCTTGTAAGAGTGGATTTACTGGAAGTGGAACCACATGTTCTGGTACATCATTTGCTTAACTTTAATATTTTTCTTGATATTCTGTTGTAAGTACCTTTGAATATCCTTTCTAGCTAGATTAGAATCAAGACAGATGCTGAAAATGTTGTTTTATCATTGTAACTTTTTCACCCTTTTTCTAATAATACCAGCTTGATCTATCTTCCTTAATGTATCCTGATCCTGTTGTCTGCCGTCTGTATTTCGTTTTCCTCTGACACCACATTAAGTGAATTTTATTCACTTCACTTAGGCATTACATTTGTCTCAAGTTTTGAAAATTTCTTTACCCGATGTTAACCATAAACCCCTTCGTAGAAAGATCCTACTTTATATATGACTGGAAACAATTCTTTTTAGACAATAACGAATGTTCACTTGGAACCAATAATTGTCACTCCAATGCAACATGTACCAACACGGAAGGCTCATTCACCTGTGCTTGCAAAAACGGATTCTTCGGCAATGGAACTACTTGTTCTGGTTTGTCATTTTTTTTAAATGTATCTTAATTTTGAGTGAAATGTCTTTAATTCACTAATAAAAGATAACAATCACTCTTCTATGTTAAACATCTCAAATAATTCAAAAAACAATTTTTTTCAGACAATAACGAATGCGCACTCGGAGTCCATAATTGTCACTCAAATGCAACTTGTACCAACACTGAAGGCTCTTTCACATGTGCTTGTAAAAACGGTTTTGCTGGGAAAGGAACAATGTGCTCAGGTGAGTTTTTGTGATAACACATTTTTAGCTCCATCTAGAATAAAACTCTTGTTCTTTCGGAACCTTTTTTAACACATTCTTTTTGCAGCGAAGTCCCTCACAAAAAATTTCTTTGTAGACAATGACGAATGTAAACTTGGAACACATAACTGTCACATAAGTGCAACGTGCGCCAACACTGAAGGCTCTTTCACTTGTACATGCAACAGTGGATTCGTGGGGAACGGAACATCATGTTCTGGTTCGTCATTTCTTTTACATATATATATTCATACGTAGATTATCACGTCTGCATTACATAGCTTTGTACGTTAAACATTTCGTCCTGCAGCATATGGATTCTTTTATAAATATTTGAAAGTGATTGTATTGAATATTTTCTTAGATAATGATGAATGTTCTCTTGGAACCCATAATTGTCACTCTAATGCAACTTGTACCAATACTGGAGGCTCTTTCACGTGTGCCTGCAAGAATGGATTTACTGGAAATGGAACATCCTGCTCAGGTAGGATTTCTTTATTAGCTCTACTGTACTTTAACTATGTAAGAAGATCTATTTTTTCGTTATCTTTGGATATTTATAGCGCTTTTCTTGATAAAGAAAATCTAAATATTTTCTAGACAACAATGAATGTACACTTGGTACCCATAATTGTCACTCAAATGCAAATTGTACCAACACAGAAGGCTCGTTCACATGTGCTTGCAACAGTGGATTTTCAGGAAACGGAACATCTTGCCCTGGTAAACTATTAATTTTATTTATGTTTGTCCTCACTATATAATTACTCTTTGTAAGTGTTCTTTCTAATTCATATCCTTTTTATGTTATAATGAAACCAAATGATTTTCAGACAACAACGAATGTACACTCGGAACTCATAACTGCCACTCTAATGCAACTTGTACAAACACAGAAGGGTCTTTCACTTGTGCATGCAAGAGCGGGTTCACTGGGGACGGAATCTCGTGTGCTGGTATGTTTTTCAAGACTTTCTCGAGCTTTTCAGTATTCTGAGGTTGATAAAATGATTTGCAAAAATGTATCGTTTCGTTGCTTCCCGAATACAAACAGTGGGTATTGAGGTCCTTGGACGTGACCTGCAGATATCTATATAGCTTTGGTGCCCTTATGAGTTAGAATTTCATTCTTAATTGAAGATTTTTTATTTATTTCAGACGTAGATGAGTGTAGCAATTCTTCAACCTGTCATGCAAATGCTACCTGCAGTAATACTATTGGTTCATTTATTTGCACTTGCGATTCTGGTTTCATTGGAAATGGTGTCAGCAATTGTGCTAGTAAGTAACCACTTAATGTTTTCAGAAGGGTTCTCTATCTTTTACATATTATAAAAGCTTTTATTTTTCACTCCTAGCTATTTTATTTCCGATTTATTTGCATTTGCTTACAGTAACCAATTTTTTGAGCTACATTTTCTCAAACCTCTCAATATATTTTTTCAATTTTTATCCTAATATTACCATGTTTTCATTATATTGTTTTGCCACCCCCTCAGGCACGACGTCACTGGAGGCTAAAGCCCCCTCCCCCCTCCCCGCTTTTCAAAGTTCAAAGTTTTTTACCGTTCTTTCTATTACTTTTTAAAAAAGAGTATGAAATCAAAAGAGAACAAAGTGTTTATATACTGCTTGATTTTATTTGATCTATTTACTAATATATTGAGGTAGATTTCTATTATTTCTCTTTTATTTGCATCAATTCAGTAGATAACTCCCTCTATGATTGCAATGTCATTTTTAATGTGTAACCATGGCCTCGAGAAAAAGAAGATGCACATGTGTGTTCAGGAAGTAAAATTCTCTCAGTCAATTCAGCATCTTCGAGATGTGCACTCTAAACCAATGGCTCCTCCCCTCCCGAATTTTTTCTAAAAAGCAATAATCAAATGTTTTTCTGAGAACCGTCGCACTGTCTATTCTGAGCGGTTTGGTATTTTGTTAAATTTTAGTCCTGAAGATGAATTTTTAGCCATTCTAGAAGGCTTAATTTCAAAAAATTTCTTTCGCGTCGGACCCAACCATGGTGGGTCCTCCTATGTCAGTAAACTTGATTCTTAGTCCCCCCAGGTTCAATTTCGTGGCGCCGTCTCTTCCCCTTTTTTGTGCCTAATCACAAACCTTGTTAGTAGTTTCGAAAATGTGTATTACCACCTTCTTTTTTAGACGCCTCACAATGTGCACAGTTACAATGTCATGCTAACGGATATTGCGTCACGAATTCTGGAATATCCTCGTGTGTTTGCAACAATGGGTATTCTGGCAACGGAACGTTTTGTACCGGTGCGTGAAAATTATCGCTGCCTGTGAGCAACTAATAAAGCTTTCGTCTTCTGTAATGCAAATAGTATATATTTGGTTAGCCACGCGGGAAAACAGGCGCTTGGTGGGTTTGCCCTTGCAGAATTAAGGATTTTCTTCATTTCGCAATTATTTTCCTCTTTTTTTCTGGTGCTTTACAATTCCTGCCTTTCTTCACCCACCGGCTTTTTTTATTGTAGACCTGCGCATACTTGAAAAGCGTTGCGTCACAGTTTGATTTTAGCAGCTTATGCTTCCAATAAAGTGCCTTCATCGGTATTTGATAGTTGCTTTTGATTAAAAGTCTGTTCTTTATTCTAGATATCAATGAATGCTCCACGAATACGCATAACTGTCATTCAAATGCATCCTGTACAAATACAGCGGGTTCTTTTATGTGCCAATGCGTCAACGGTTTCACTGGAGACGGTACAACATGCTCAGGTATGACTTTGTAATCAAGTATCATTTTTCATCTCGTGGATGCTCTTTCTGTCAGGTGCTTAAAACGAAGTGTTTTCACTTATGGTGGTTCGTCTTAGGCGATCAGAGAGCAATCGAAATACAGGGCTTTGTGAAATCAATTACTGTCAACACTGACCCTTAGTGTACTATGATCCTTTGCACCTAGCAATTGATGTTACTGACATGCGTCTATGTGTTCTTTTTCAGATATAAACGAGTGTAAATTAGGAACGCATAACTGTGATTCAAATGCTGCATGTACAAATACTGCAGGCTCGTTCACCTGTGCTTGCAATAGTGGTTTTAACGGAAATGGAACATCATGTACAGGTATGACATACTCAAGGACACTAAATAGTTAAAATTTTGGTTAGAATGTATTTCGCATGTTCTTGCTTTTAGGGGCGGTTGTATATTGAAACATTTTTATGTGTTGTTTTCAGATACCGACGAGTGTGCTATGGGAATACATAGCTGTCATCCAAATGCTGCATGCGCAAATACTCCAGGCTCGTTCACCTGTACTTGCAATAGTGGTTATACCGGACCTGGAACATCATGTGGAGGTAAGATATATGATATGATGCTTTAACAGGCGGATATGCTTTAACCAGAGGACTGCATATTTGCTTGCGATTTATGCTCCAAAGCCAGCTAACCTATGAAAAAGAGCTGTTCCGAAAGTTTAAAGGGAAATTGTAGTTGACACCACAACTTACATTTTCTATGGGCAAACGGAATCAGTGCTGCTTGCCTATTGAAAATATTTCCAACTTATCTTTTTTATGTGGATAGATTCTAAAACTGCTAGATGGAAATGCGAACGGGCTCTCATATAAGCCGAAGTATGTGGCCATTATAGTTTTTGCCAAAATCTAGGTCGTCTAGTAAATGTTGCCCGATGGCAGAATCACCTATTGTTGTTGATTGTTGTTTTTGACCTTCGCAACTGTCGGTCTACTAGAATTTGATAGGATTTGTGGTTTTATAAATCAGCTTGCAATTTTTTTTAAACGTAGTGGCAGTTCTTATCGTATTTTTTCCAATTTTTCTCAGAAAACACTTCAGAAATAAGCCGATTGAAAACTTGTCTAAAGTTTTCATTTGAGAAAAAAAGCCACAGCTTAATTTCGAGTAATTACGACAATTGCCAAATAGAACGAGCTAAACAACTACTGTTTTCTGTGAAAACACGTAACTTTGTACCTTAAATTGTCGACGTTTTTATTATTTCAAAGAGCACATCTCGTATTTCATTGGGAGTCATTGCTCACGAAAATCATTCAATTCGCTACGAAATGGTTTTTGCAAAAATTTGATGCCATCACCCACGAAAAGAATTTTCTAAACAGAAGGCATGCTAGATACAGAACATTTATTGGACTGTGATACTTTGTGTACATTCACAAGTAGCAACTGGTTTATAAATTAGTTTCTAGTTTAGTTTCTCGTTCTATAAAATCGTCTGAATCCATTACTTCCCCTCAATTCTCCTTTTACCCACAACATGTACGCCATTTCAACATTGATTTACGGATTTAACTTTCTTTATAAAGACAACAATGAATGTACTCTTGGCACCCATAATTGTCATTCAAATGCAACTTGTGCCAACACGGTAGGATCTTTCACTTGTGCTTGCAACAATGGATTTACAGGAAATGGAACCACATGTTCTGGTAAGTACCTTTAATGAAAATATCTCTTTTCCTGTCCTATTTATTTTCCAATGTTTTTGTCCCATTCTTCTTCACAAGCTTTATCCCTGTTAAATATCTTAACATTCAACTCTCTCTTTTTATTCAGACAACAATGAATGTACTCTTGGCACCCATAATTGTCATTCAAATGCAACTTGTGCCAACACGGTAGGATCTTTCACTTGTGCTTGCAACAATGGATTTACAGGAAATGGAACCACATGTTCTGGTAAGTACCTTTAATGAAAATATCTCTTTTCCTGTCCTATTTATTTTCCAATGTTTTTGTCCCATTCTTCTTCACAAGCTTTATCCCTGTTAAATATCTTAACATTCAACTCTCTCTTTTTATTCAGACAACAATGAATGTACTCTTGGCACCCATAATTGTCACTCAAATGCAACTTGTGCCAACACGGTAGGATCTTTCACTTGTGCTTGCAACAATGGATTTACAGGAAATGGAACCACATGTTCTGGTAAGTACCTTTAATGAAAATATCTCTTTTCCTGTCTTATTTATTTTCAAATTCTTTTGTCCCATTCTTCTTCACAAGCTTTATCCCTGTTAAACACTTTCACATTAAACTCTCTCTTCTTATTCAGACAACAATGAATGTACTCTTGGCACACATAATTGTCACTTAAATGCAACATGTGCCAACACAGAAGGCTCTTTCTCTTGTGCTTGCAACAGTGGATTTACAGGAAATGGAACCACATGTTCTGGTAAGTACCTTTAATGAAAATATATCTTTTCCTGTGTTACTTATTTTCCAATGTTTTTGTCCCATTCTTCTTCACAAGCTTTATCCCTGTTAAACATCTTCACATTAAACTCTCTCTTTTTATTCAGACAATAATGAATGTTCTCTTGGAACTCATAATTGTCACTCAAATGCAAAATGTGCCAACACAGAAGGCTCTTTCTCTTGTGCTTGCAACAGTGGATTCACAGGAAATGGAACCACATGTTCTGGTAAATACCTTTCTTAAAAATATATCTTTTCCTGTGTTACTTATTTTCAATGCTCTTGTCCAATTCTTCTTCACACGCTTTATCCCTATTAAACACTTTCACATTAAACTCTCTCTTTTTATTCAGACAATAATGAATGTACACTTGGAACCCATAATTGTCATTCAAATGCAACATGTGCCAACACAGAAGGCTCTTACACTTGTGCTTGCAACAGTGGATTTACAGGAAGTGGAACAACATGTTCTGGTGATTTGCTTTGCTTAAAATGTTTCTTTTTCTTCTCTTTTTTATTTAGCAATTCCACTTCCCCCTTCTTCACAAGCTTTATCCCTGTTAAACATCTTAACATTCAACTCTCTCTTTTTATTCAGACAACAATGAATGTACTCTTGGCACCCATAATTGTCATTCAAATGCAACATGTTCCAACACAAAAGGCTCTTTCTCTTGTGCTTGCAACAGTGGATTTACAGGAAATGGAACCACATGTTCTGGTAAGTACCTTTAATGAAAATATCTCTTTTCCTGTGTTACTTATTTTCCAATGTTTTTGTCCCATTCTTCTTCACAAGCTTTATCCCTGTTAAACATCTTCACATTGAACTCTCTCTTTTTATGCAGACAACAATGAATGTACTCTTGGAACTCATAATTGTCACTCAAATGCAAAATGTGCCAACACAGAAGGCTCTTTCTCTTGTGCTTGCAACAGTGGATTTGCAGGAAATGGAACCACATGTTCTGGTAAATACGTTTGTTCAAAATATATCTTTTCCTGTGTTACTTATTTTCCAATGCTATTGTCCAATTCTTCTTCACACGCTTTATTCTTATTAAACACTTTCACATTAAACTCTCTCTTTTTATTCAGACAATAATGAATGTACTCTTGGCACCCATAATTGTCAATCAAATGCAACATGTACCAACACAGAAGGCTCTTTCACTTGTGCTTGCAACAGTGGATTTACAGGAAGTGGAACAACATGTTCTGGTGATTTGCTTTGCTTAAAATGTTTCTTTTTCTTCTCTTTTTTATTTAGCAATTCCACTTCCCCCTTCTTCACGAGTTTCATCTCTTTTTTGCATTTAGACAATTATTTTTCTTTTTTTATTCAGACAACAATGAATGTACTCTTGGCACCCATAATTGTCATTCAAATGCAACATGTACCAACACAGAAGGCTCTTTCACTTGTGCTTGCAACAGTGGATTTACAGGAAGTGGAACAACATGTTCTGGTGATTTGCTTTGCTTAAAATGTTTCTTTTTCTTCTCTTTTTTATTTAGCAATTCCACTTCCCCCTTCTTCACGAGTTTCATCTCTTTATTGCATTTAGACAATTATTTTTCTTTTTTTATTCAGACAACAATGAATGTACTCTTGGCACCCATAATTGTCATTCAAATGCAACATGTACCAACACAGAAGGCTCCTTCTCTTGTGCTTGCGACAGTGGATTTACAGGAAATGGAACGACATGTTCTGGTACGTTGCTTTGCCTTAAATGCCCCTTGTTCTCTTCTTTTTTATTTTCAATTCCTCTTCCCTTATTCTTCACAAGTTTTATCCCTATTTAGCATTTGTACCCTGATTTCTCTTTTTTCTTTCAGACAACGACGAATGTACTCTTGGCACCCATAATTGTCATTCAAATGCATTATGTACCAACACAGTAGGATCTTTCACTTGTGCTTGCAAGAATGGATTTACAGGAAGTGGAACAACATGTTCTGGTAAGTTGCTTTGCTTCAAATGTTTCCTTTTCCTTCCTTTGCTCTTTTGTAATTCCTCTTCCCTTCTTCTTTCCGAGTTATATACCTTTTTTGCATTTACACACTTATTTTTCTCTTTTCATTCAGACAACGACGAATGTACTCTTGGCACCCATAATTGTCATTCAAATGCAACATGTTCCAACACAAAAGGCTCTTTCTCTTGTGCTTGCAACAGTGGATTTACAGGAAATGGAACCACATGTTCTGGTAAGTACCTTTAATGAAAATATCTCTTTTCCTGTGTTACTTATTTTCCAATGTTTTTGTCCCATTCTTCTTCACAAGCTTTATCCCTGTTAAACATCTTCACATTGAACTCTCTCTTTTTATTCAGACAACAATGAATGTACTCTTGGCACCCATAATTGTCATTCAAATGCAACATGTACCAACACAGAAGGCTCCTTCTCTTGTGCTTGCAACAGTGGATTTACAGGAAATGGAACAACATGTTCTGGTGAGTTGCTTTGCCTGAAATGTTTCTTTTTCCTTTCTCTGCTATTTCGTAATTCCTCTTCCCTTCTTCTTCCCGAGTTTTAAACCTTTTTTGCATTTAGACAATCATTTTTCTTTTTTCTTTCAGACAACAACGAATGTACTCTTGCCACCCATAATTGTCATCCAAATGCAGCATGTACCAACACAGTAGGATCTTTCACTTGTGCTTGCAACAGTGGATTTACAGGAAGTGGAACCACATGTTCTGGTGAGTTGCTTTGCTTCAAATGTTTCCTTTTCCTTCCTTTGCTCTTTTGTAATTCCTCTTCCTTTCTTCTTTCCAAGTTTTATACCTTTTTTGCATTTAGACAATAATTTTTCTCTTTTCATTCAGACAACGACGAATGTACTCTTGGCAGCCATAATTGTCATTCAAATGCAACATGTTCCAACACAAAAGGCTCTTTCTCTTGTGCTTGCAACAGTGGATTTACAGGAAGTGGAACCACATGTTCTGGTGAGTTGCTTTGCTTCAAATGTTTCCTTTTCCTTCCTTTGCTCTTTTGTAATTCCTCTTCCTTTCTTCTTTCCAAGTTTTATACCTTTTTTGCATTTAGACAATAATTTTTCTCTTTTCATTCAGACAACGACGAATGTACTCTTGGCACCCATAATTGTCATTCAAATGCATTATGTACCAACACAGTAGGATCATTCACTTGTGCTTGCAACAGTGGATTTACAGGAAGTGGAGCCACATGTTCTGGTGAGTTGCTTTTCTTAAAATGTTTCTTTTTCCTTTCTTTGCTCTTTTGTAATTCCTCTTCCCCTCTTCTTCCCGAGTTTTATACCTTTTGAGCATTTAGACACTTATTTTCTTTTTTCATTCAGACAATGACGAATGTACTCTTGGCACCCATAATTGTCATTCGAATGCAGCATGTACCAATACAGTAGGATCTTTTGCTTGTGCTTGCAACAGCGGATTTACAGGAAATGGAACCACATGTTCTGGTGAGTTGCTTTGCTTGGAATGTTTCTTTTGCCTTTCTCTGCTATTTTGTAATTCCTCTTTCCTTTTTCTTCCCGAGTTTTATACCTTTTTAGCATTTAGACATTTATTTTTCTTTTTTCATTCAGACAACGACGAATGTACTCTTGGCACCCATAATTGTCATTCAAATGCATTATGTACCAACACAGTAGGATCATTCACTTGTGCTTGCAACAGCGGATTTACAGGAAGTGGAGCCACATGTTCTGGTTAGATGCTTTTCTTAAAATGTTTCTCTTTCCTTTCTTTGCTCTTTTGTAATTCCTCTTCTCTTCTTCTTCCCGAGTTTCAAACCTTTTTAGCATTTAGACATTTGTTTTTCTTTTTTCATTCAGACAACGACGAATGTACTCTTGGCACCCATAATTGTCATTCAAATGCATTATGTACCAATACAGTAGGATCTTTCATTTGTGCTTGCAACAATGGATTTACAGGAAGTGGAACAACATGTTCTGGTGAGTTGCTTTTCTTAAAATGTTTCTCTTTCCTTTCTTTGCTCTTTTGTAATTCATCTTTCCTTCTTCTTCCCGAGTTTTATACCTTTTTAGCATTTAGACAATTATTTTCTTTTTTCATTCAGACAACGACGAATGTACTCTTGGCACCCATAATTGTCATTCGAATGCAGCATGTACCAATACAGTAGGATCTTTTGCTTGTGCTTGCAACAGCGGATTTACAGGAAATGGAACCACATGTTCTGGTGAGTTGCTTTGCTTGAAATGTTTCTTTTTCCTTTCTCTGCTATTTTGTAATTCCTCTTCTCTTCTTCTTCCCGAGCTTTAAACCTTTTTTGCATTTAGACACTTATTTTCTTTTTTCTTTCAGACAACGACGAATGTACTCTTGGCACCCATAATTGTCATTCGAATGCAGCATGTACCAATACAGTAGGATCTTTCACTTGTGCTTGCAACAGCGGATTTACAGGAAATGGAACCACATGTTCTGGTGAGTTGCTTTGCTTGAAATGTTTCTTTTTCCTTTCTCTGCTATTTTGTAATTCCTCTTCTCTTCTTCTTCCCGAGCTTTAAACCTTTTTTGCATTTAGACACTTATTTTCTTTTTTCTTTCAGACAACGACGAATGTACTCTTGGCACCCATAATTGTCATTCGAATGCAGCATGTACCAATACAGTAGGATCTTTCACTTGTGCTTGCAACAGCGGATTTACAGGAAATGGAACCACATGTTCTGGTGAGTTGCTTTGCTTGAAATGTTTCTTTTTCCTTTCTTTGCTCTTTTGGTAATTCCTCTTTCCTTCTTCTTCCCGAGTTTTATACCTTTTTAGCATTTAGACAATTATTTTCTTTTTTCATTCAGACAACGACGAATGTACTCTTGGCACCCATAATTGTCATTCGAATGCAGCATGTACCAATACAGTAGGATCTTTTGCTTGTGCTTGCAACAGCGGATTTACAGGAAATGGAACCACATGTTCTGGTGAGTTGCTTTGCTCCAAATGTTTCTTGTTCCTTTCTCTGCTATTTTGTAATTCCTCTTCCCTCCTTCTTTCCAAGTTTTATACCTTTTTTGCATTTATACACTTATTTTCTTTTTTCATTCAGACAACGACGAATGTACTCTTGCCACCCATAATTGTCATTCGAATGCAGCATGTACCAATACAGTAGGATCATTCACTTGTGCTTGCAACAGCGGATTTACAGGAAGTGGAGCCACATGTTCTGGTGAGTTGCTTTGCTTAAAATGCTTCTTTTTCCTTCTTCTGCTCTTTTGTAATTCCTCTTCCCTTCCTCTTCCCGAGTTATTTACTTTTTTGCATTTAGACAATTATTTTCTCTTTTCTTTCAGACAACGACGAATGTACTCTAGGCACCCATAATTGTCATTCAAATGCAGCATGTACCAATACAGTAGGATCATTCACTTGTGCTTGCAACAGCGGATTTACAGGAAGTGGAGCCACATGTTCTGGTGAGTTGCTTTGCTTAAAATGCTTCTTTTTCCTTCTTCTGCTCTTTTGTAATTCCTCTTCCCTTCCTCTTCCCGAGTTATTTACTTTTTTGCATTTAGACAATTATTTTCTCTTTTCTTTCAGACAACGACGAATGTACTCTAGGCACCCATAATTGTCATTCAAATGCAGCATGTACCAATACAGTAGGATCATTCACTTGTGCTTGCAACAGCGGATTTACAGGAAGTGGAGCCACATGTTCTGGTGAGTTGCTTTGCTTAAAATGCTTCTTTTTCCTTCTTCTGCTCTTTTGTAATTCCTCTTCCCTTCCTCTTCCCGAGTTATTTACTTTTTTTGCATTTAGACAATTATTTTCTCTTTTCTTTCAGACAACGACGAATGTACTCTTGGCACCCATAATTGTCATTCAAATGCA
>NW_027018682.1:10744757-10768843 GCF_013076305.1 Rhopilema esculentum | reverse complement strand
TGATTACAGGACCGTGGAAGCCACATGGTTCTGGTTAGATGCTTTTCTTAAATGGTTTTCTCTTTCCTTTCTTTGCTCTTTTGTAATTCCTCTTCTCTCGTTCTTCCCGAGTTCAAACCTTTTTAGCATTTAGACATTTGTTTGCTCTTTTTTCATTCAGAAAAAACGACGGAATGTACTCTTTGGCACCCATAATTTCATTCAAATCGCATTATGTACCAATAAGTTAGGATCTTCATTTGTGCTGCAACAATGCATTTCAGGAAGTGGAAAACATGTTCTGGTGAGTTGCTTTTCTTAAAATGTTTCTTCTTTCCTTTTCTTTTGCTCTTTTGTAATTCATCTTTCCTTTCTTCTTCCGAGTTTATACCTTTTAGCATTTAGACAATTATGGTTCTTCATTCGTACAGTGCGAATGAAAATAGACTTGGTACATAATTGTCTATTAATGCAAGATAAAGTACTCAATACAGAGGAAATGAGTGATTGCAACAGGCATTACAGAAGGTAAATGAACCATTATCATGAGACTTGCACTAGAACATTGGTTTCATTTTCCTTTCTCTGCTCATTTGGTAATTCCTCTTCCTTCTTCTTCCCGAGTCTTTATACCTTTTTGCATTTAGACAATTATTTTCTTTTTTCTTCAGATCAAGACAATGTACTCTGGCACCCATATTGTCATTCGAATGCAGCATGTACCAATACAGTAGGATCTTTTCTTGTGCATGCAACAGCGATTTACAGGAAATGAACCACATGTTCTTGGTGAGTTGCTTTGCTTGAATGTTTCTTTTTCCTTTCTCTGCTATTTTGTAATATCCTTCTCTCTTCTTTTCCAGAGCTTTAAACCTTTTTCATTTAGACACTTATTTCTTTTTTTTCATTCACGACAACGACGAATGTTACTCTTGGCACCATAATTGTCATTCGAATGCGCATGTACCAATACAGTAGGATCTTTCACTTTGCTTGCAACAGCGGATTACAGGAAATGGAACCACATGTTCTGGTGAGTTGCTTTGCTTGAATGTTTCTTTTCCTTTTCTCTGCTATTTGTAATTCCTCTTCTCCTTCTTCTTCCCGAGTTTTAACTTTTTGCATTTTAGACATTATTTTTCTTTTTTCATTCAGACAACGACGAATGTACTCTGGCACCCAATTCGTATTCCAAATGCATTATACCAAACACAGTAGGATCATTCACTTGTGCTTGCACAGCGGATTTACAGGAATGGAGCCACATGTTCTGGTTAGTGCTCTTAAATGTTTTTTTCCTTTCTTTGCTCTTTTGTAATTCTCTTCCTTCTTCTTCCCAGTTTTCAAACCCTTTTACATTTAACATTTTTTTTCTTTTTCATTCAGACAACGACGAATGTACTCTTGGCACCCATAATTGCATTCAAATGCATTGTATTACCAATACAGTAGATCTTTCATGTGCTTGCAACATGGATTACAATGGAACAACATGTTCTGGTGAGTTGCTTTTCTTAAAATGTTTTCTTTCCTTTCTTTTGCTCTTTTGTAATTTCATCTTCCCTCTTCTTCCCGAGTTTTATCCTTTTTGATTTAGACAATATTTTCTTTTTTCATTCAACAACGACGAATGTACTCTTGCACCCATAATTGTCATTCAATGCAGCATGTACCAACACAGTAGGATCTTCCTTGTGCTTGCACGCGGATTTACAGAATGGACCACAATGCTTGAGTGCTTTGCTGAAATGTTTCTTTTTCTTTTCTCTTTTTGTAATTCCTCTTTCTTCTTTCTTCCGATTAACCTTTTTTGCATATTAGACACTTTTTTCTTTTTCTTCAGACAACGACGAATTTACTCTGGCACCCATAATTGTCATTCAATGCAGATGTACCAAACAGTAGGATCATTCACTTGTGCTTGCAACAGCGGATTTACAGGAAATGAACCCATTTCTGGTGTTTGCTTTGCTTGAAATGTTTCTTTTTCCTTCTCTTGCTATTGTAATTCCTCTTCTCTTCTTTCCCGAGTTTAAACCTTTTTTGCATTTAGACACTTATTTTCTTTTTTCTTTCAGACAACGACGAATTACTCTTGCACCCATAATGTCATTCAATGCACATGTACCAATACAGTAGGATCTTTCATTGTGCTTGCAACAGGATTTACAGGAAATGGAAAACATGTTCTGGTGAGTTGCTTTGCTTAAATGTTTCTTTTTTATCTTCTTTTTCTTTGTAATTCCTCTTCCCTTCTTCACGAGTTTCATCCTTTTTACATTTAACTTATTTCTTTTTCATTCAGACAACGACGAATTGATACTCTTGGACCCATAAATTGTCATTCAATGCAATGTACCAACACAGTAGATCTTTTCTTTGTGCTTGCACAGTGATTTACAGGAAATGGAACATGTTATGGTGAGTTGTCTTGCCTTAAATAGATTTTTCTTTTCTTCTTCTTGCTATTTTGTAATCCTCTTCCTCTCCTTCTTCAATCGTTTTATACTTCTTTGATTTTAACATTTTTTTTTCTTTTCATTGCTCAAACGAGAAGAAATTACTTTCACCATAATTGTCATTACAATTGCAGATGTACCTCAAGTAGATCTTCACTTTGCTTGCACAGCGGATTTAAGGAGTGCACACATGTTTGTGATTGCTTTGCTTCAAAATGTTTCCTTTTCTCTTTGCCTTTGTGTATTCCTCTTCCCTTCTTTTTCCCGGTTATATCACGTTTTTTGCATTTTAGAAAATATTTTTCTCTTTTCATTCAGACAACACGAATGTATTCTAGGCACCTCATATTGTCATTCAAATGCTTACATGTCCAATACCAAGGATCTTATCACTTTGCTCTGCAAAGCGGATTTACAGGAGTGGAGCCCACATGTTTCTGTGAGTTGCTTTGCTTAAAATGCTTCTTTTTCCTTCTTCTGCTCTTTTGTAATTCCTCTTTCCCTCCTCTTCCCGAGTTATTTACTTTTTTTGCATTTAGACACTTATTTTTCTTTTTTCATTCAGACAACGACGAATGTACTCTTGGCACCCATAATTGTCATTCAAATGCATTATGTACCAACACAGTAGGATCTTTCACTTGTGCTTGCAAGAATGGATTTACAGGAAGTGGAACAACATGTTCTGGTAAGTTGCTTTGCTTCAAATGTTTCCTTTTCCTTCCTTTGCTCTTTTGTAATTCCTCTTCCCTTCTTCTTTCCGAGTTATATACCTTTTTTGCATTTACACACTTATTTTTCTCTTTTCATTCAGACAACGACGAATGTACTCTTGGCACCCATAATTGTCATTCAAATGCAACATGTTCCAACACAAAAGGCTCTTTCTCTTGTGCTTGCAACAGTGGATTTACAGGAAGTGGAACCACATGTTCTGGTGAGTTGCTTTGCTTCAAATGTTTCCTTTTCCTTCCTTTGCTCTTTTGTAATTCCTCTTCCTTTCTTCTTTCCAAGTTTTATACCTTTTTTGCATTTAGACAATAATTTTTCTCTTTTCATTCAGACAACGACGAATGTACTCTTGGCACCCATAATTGTCATTCAAATGCATTATGTACCAACACAGTAGGATCATTCACTTGTGCTTGCAACAGTGGATTTACAGGAAGTGGGACCACATGTGCTGGTGAGTTGCTTTGCTTAAAATGCTTTTTTTTCCTTCTTTTGCTCTTTTGAAATTCCTCTTCCCTTCCTCTTCCCGAGTTTTATACCTTTTTAGCATTTAGACATTTCTTTTTCGTTTTTCATTCAGACAACGACGAATGTACTCTTGGCACCCATAATTGTCATTCAAATGCAGCATGTACCAACACAGTAGGATCATTCACTTGTGCTTGCAACAGCGGATTTACAGGAAGTGGAACAACATGTTCTGGTGATTTGCTTTGCTTGAAATGTTTCCTTTTTCTTCCTTTGCTCTTTTGTAATTCCTCTTTCCTTCTTTTTCCCGAGTGTTATACCTTTTTAGCGTTTAGACAATTATTTTTCTTTTTTCATTCAGACAACGACGAATGTACTCTTGGCACCCATAATTGTCATTCAAATGCATTATGTACCAATACAGTAGGATCTTTCATTTGTGCTTGCAACAGTGGATTTACAGGAAGTGGAACAACATGTTCTGGTGAGTTGCTTTGCTTAAAATGTTTCTTTTTGTTCTTTTCTTTTTATTTAGCAATTCCACTTCCCCCCTTCTTCACGAGTTTCATCCCTTTTTGAATTTTGACACTTACTTTCTTTTTTCATTCAGACAACGACGAATGTACTCTTGGCACCCATAATTGTCATTCAAATGCATTATGTACCAACACAGTAGGATCTTTCATTTGTGCTTGCAACAGTGGATTTACAGGAAGTGGAACCACATGTTCTGGTGAGTTGCTTTGCTTAAAGGCATTGAGTCATGGTAGATTGGCCTTTTCTATAGGGGGTAATTTGGATTCGGCTTGATCGCTGCTGTTTCATGTGATATTTGCATCCGTTGTTGACAATTTGCTTTTGATGAAAATTGTTTTGACAATCAATACGAGGTGAGTTCATGTGACTAGTTCCAGGTCAACCAATAGCATTACAGTGATGAAAACCATGACTCAGCGGAATTTGGCAGTTAGGGAATACCCAATCCATTTTTCCATGACTCAATTCCTTCAAAATATTTTTCTTGTCTTTTTATCTAGCAATGCCTCTTCCCTACTTCTTCGCGAGGTTTTATCCTTTTTTATCATTTTAAATGGCTTTGAAAAAAGCAAACATTATTTATCATTTTCACACTATTTCTCTTTTTTCATTCAGACAACGATGAATGTACTCTTGGAACTCATAATTGTCACTCCAATGCAACATGTAGCAATACAGTAGGCTCTTTCACTTGTGCTTGCAACAGTGGATTTACAGGAAGTGGAACCACATGTTCTGGTCAGTTGCTTCGTTGAACGGATTTCTTTTTTTCCTTTTTTTAAAAATGCTTTTGCGCTACCGGCACGCTTTGCTACTATATTTGATAAGACCGGTTCAATATAGCACTGCACGAAAATACAAATCGCAGTTATTTACTCAAGACGACTGCCGCTAAGCATGCCGGTTGCTCAAGAGCCCCTAATTTATTTTTACTGGTTATCTTTGAATTATTATGCTTGTTTTATATTTGCTTAGGAATCGTAATTCTTCTTTAAGATATCAATGAATTAAATGAGTCGTTGAATTTCGGAAATTCGGACTCGAAAGCTTCTTTTCTGAGAGGTGGTTGCCTGAAAAGAGTTGATTTCACAGTCAATTTTTTTAATTTCAAAGAAATAGGTCTTAAACCACACCTTCATGTTGTCAAAACAGCGATCCATCCATTTAGAAAGTGTTTTCGCAACTAAGAGGTCTACACAGGACATGTAAATGCTTCAACTGCAGTGGTAAAGGCATTTTGATAAGAGAACTGTGAGCGATTCGCCAAAAACAAACTTATTCAAGAGGCAGATATTAATTTGGTAATGTATTTTAAATTCTTTGATACTAAATTACTTTTCTAGATTTCAACGAATGTCCTGTTGGAACCCATAACTGTCACTCAAATGCAACTTGTACAAACACCAAAGGCTCTTTCACCTGTGCCTGTAAGAGTGGATTTACAGGAGACGGAACAACGTGTTCTGGTGAGTTTCCTTATCGAATTTGTTTCCTGTCTTTTCCGGTTTATAAGAAAAATGAACCTATCACCAATTTTTTGTAATTTTTATGCCTACTAAACCTTTATTTACCACCCTGAATTTTTTTATTAAGACAACAATGAATGTGTACTTGGAACCCATAATTGTCATTCAAATGCAACATGTACCAACACAGAAGGCTCTTTCACTTGTGCTTGCAACAATGGATTCACAGGAAGTGGAACCACATGTTCTGGTAAGTTGATTGGTATCAATTTTTTGTATTTAGTTAATTTGACATTGACCTTGTTTTGGTTCCTCAGGTCAGTCGGAAAAACGATCATATGCTTGTTAGGTTTGCCAAGACGGTGCTTCTTGCGTAAAGAAAATATTACAGAAGGAGCTCAAGGCTTACTATAGACCCTTCAATTCAAGAATTAAAAGGTTTCTCAATTTAATGTGCATCTTTTTCAAAGTTTCTAGATTGAAGGATGATCAGGCTCCGCCAATAGGCCGAAAGGTGTCGCTATCATATTTACTAGCCTAAAATTTTCGATCTCTACTCTACCGCTTTATTCACGGTAGAATGTCAGACGAAATGTGTAGGCATCTATTAAAAATGTTTGCCTTATTGAAAGCCATTTCATGATCCTAAACCACTAAACAGTTTGTTTTTTTTTCTTTTCCACTTCACTGTCACTTTCCCTATAAAGCATTTACTTAGATATTTTATTTTTTTATTAAGACAACAATGAATGCACACTTGGAACCCATAATTGTCACTCAAATGCAACATGTACCAACACAGTAGGCTCTTTCACTTGTGCTTGCAACAGTGGATTTACCGGAAGTGGAACCACATGTTCTGGTAAGTTGCCCGATTGAATAAATTTATTTTACTCCTATTTCTTGTTAACATGTTTTTCCTGCTTTTCTCTAGAATTATTATCCCTGTTTGATATTTGCTTAAGAATCTTATTTCTTTTTTAAGATATCAATGAATGTACACTTGGAACCCATAACTGTCACGCCAATGCAACCTGTAGCAATACCGAAGGATCCTTTGTGTGTGCTTGCAAGAGTGGATTTACAGGAAACGGAGTCTCCTGTTCTGGTAGGTGTCCTTCATAAATCGAATTCTAAGTTTTTCAGGAATATTCAATGGGCTCTAACAATAGGGCGTGGATGGATGGTAGTATTTCCTAATCTGCCATGTAGTCAATAAAAGTAACTGATTTTATTTGAAAGATTATTTGAAGTGCCTCCTGATCATGCAAAATATTTTGAAACAAAAGTGTTGAACGTTTTTTGACGATTTTCAGGTGATCTCTATCATTTACACGCATCATATATTAGATTTTCCTGATTAGCATCCTTTATAAAGAATTCCTGTCACTATCTGTTTTGCTGAAAAATTCAGATGTAGTAATTCCTGAACATGTAAAAACAAACTAAGGAATATTTTAAGGGCAGTTGATAATATTTACAGACAAAATCTCCAGAATGGTTATGTTCGTCAGTAAAGAACTTTTGACATCACTTGCTAGGTCTTATCAGGAATACAGATACTGTTTTGAAGACATTATTAAATTGCAATAGAATTGAAAGGTTACATTTGAAAATAATTAAATCTGGAATGGATTACATCAGTTTAAGACTTGCAATGAGAAGCAGCGAAGGTATTTAAGAAATTTAAAACAAGTCAATGATTGAATGAGTCGTTGAATTTCGGAAACTCGGACTTAAAAGCTTGTTTTTCGAGAGAAGGTTGCCTAACAGAGTTGCTTTCACAGTCAATTTTTTTAAATTTCAAAGTAATAGAATGAACTTGCCTAAAGAACTTAAGCCACGTCCTCATGCTATCAAAGCAGTGGTCCATTCATTTAGAAAATTTTTGCAACTTAGAGGTCGACACAGGACATGGTAAATGCTTCAACTGCAGTGTTAAAGGCATTTTGATAAGAGAACTGTGAGCGATTCGCCAAAAACAAACTTATTCAAGAGGCAGATATTAATTTGGTAATCTATTTTCAGTTCTTCACTGCTGAATAATTTTTCTAGATTTCAACGAATGTCCTGTTGGAACCCATAACTGTCACTCAAATGCAACTTGTACAAACACCAAAGGCTCTTTCACCTGTGCCTGTAAGAGTGGATTTACAGGAGACGGAACAACGTGTTCTGGTGAGTTTCCTTGTCGAATTTGTTTCCTCTCTTTTCCTGTTTATAAGAAAAATGAACCTATCACTAATTTTTTTGTAATTTTTATTCCTATTAAACCTTTATTTACCGCTCTGAATTTTTTTATTAAGACAACAATGAATGTGTACTTGGAACCCATAATTGTCATTCAAATGCAACATGTACCAACACAGAAGGCTCTTTCACTTGTGCTTGCAACAATGGATTCACAGGAAGTGGAACCACATGTTCTGGTAATTGCTCTTTTTGAATGTGTTTCCTGTTCCAATCCAATTTATTATAAAATCGATTTTGTCTCCCTCTCTTTATGACTTTATTCCACATTTGTTTTATTCCACATTTGTTTACCTTTATTCAACATTTATACACGTATTCGACCTTCTTTCTTAAGATAACAATGAATGTACACTCGGAACCCATAATTGTCACTCAAATGCAACATGTACCAACACAGTAGGCTCTTTCACTTGTGCTTGCAAGAATGGATTCACTGGAAGTGGAACCACATGTTCTGGTACGTTGCTTTGCCTTAAATGCTCCTTGTTCTCTTCTTTTTCATTTTCAATTCCTCTTCTCTTATTCTTCACAAGTTTTATCCCTATTTAGCATTTGCACCCTAATTTCTCATTTTTCTTTCAGACAACGACGAATGTACTCTTGGCAGCCATAATTGTCACTCAAATGCAACATGTACCAATACAGTAGGATCTTTTACTTGTGCTTGCAACAGTGGATTTACAGGAAGTGGAACCACATGTTCTGGTGAGTTGCTTTGCTCAAAATGTTTCTTTTTCCTTTCTTTGCTTGTTTGCAATTCCACTTCCCCCCTTTTTCACGAGATTTATCCCTTCTTTGCATTTAGACACTAATCTTTTATTTTTCATTCAGACAACGACGAATGTACTCTTGGCACCCATAATTGTCATTCAAATGCATTATGTACCAATACAGTAGGATCTTTCACTTGTGCTTGCAACAATGGTTTTACAGGAAGTGGAACCACATGTTCTGGTAAGCTGCCTTATCAAATGCATTGCTTATTTTCTTCATTATTATAAAAAATGCACCTTTCCCCTCTTTTTTAAATACTTTATATTTCTCTATTATTTATTTATGAATCCCATTTATTTTCTATATTAAGACAACAATGAATGTACACTTGGAACACATAATTGTCACTTGAGTGCGACATGCACGAACACAGAAGGATCTTTCACTTGTGCTTGCAACAGTGGATTTACAGGAAGTGGAACCACATGTTCTGGTAATTTTTTTAAAGGATTTCTTTTTCTCCTAGTTCTTGTAAAATGCTTTTGCGCTCCGCTTTGCAACTGTCTTTTATAAGATCGGCCTACTATCGTACTGCATGAAACTACAAAACGTAATGATTTTCTCAAGAGAAGTGCTGTTAAGCAACTCGGTTTCGCAAGAGCCTTTAACATATTTCTCCTGCTCATCTACAGAATTATCATGCCTGTTAGATATTTGCTTAAGAATCCTATTTTCTCTTTAAGATATCAATGAATGTACACTTGGAGCCCATAACTGTCACGCCAATGCAACCTGTAGCAATACCGCAGGATCCTTTGTGTGTGCTTGCAAGAGTGGTTTTACAGGAAACGGAGTCTCCTGTTCTGGTAGGTTTCCTTCATATTTTTCCTAGCTTTAACTCTGATGGCAACGTCTGTGTAGATCGTCAGCATTTCTTGAAACATATCGACAAATAATATTTGCTGATCATCTGCACATAGACCAATCATAATTAGGAAAACTATGGAAAACTTGCCAAACAGAACGGCAGCATAAATAAGGCAGCAGAAAAATTTCCCACCTGTTTTAAGTCGTTTAATGGTAGCCCTTTTTTTCTAGATAATAACGAATGTCCTGTTGGAACCCATAATTGTCACTCAAATGCAACTTGTACCAACACGAAAGGCTCTTTCACCTGTGCTTGCAACAGTGGATTTACAGGAAATGGAACCACGTGTTCTGGTATGTTGCTTTTTGGATTGTGCTACTAGTTGTTTCCATGTATTGTTTTTTGGTCAATTTGTGCTTCCTGCTCTTGTTTATAATCATTGCTATGGAACTGTTACTTATGCATCTGATTTGCTCTATGTAGACAACAATGAATGTACACTTGGAACCCATAATTGTCATTCCAAAGCAACATGTACCAACACAGATGGCTCGTTCGCCTGTGCTTGTGACAGTGGATTTACAGGAACTGGAATAAAGTGCTCCGGTAAAGCTGAAATTATTTTTTTCTGAAATTATGAAATTATCATGTACCTCTTCGGCCTCTTTTTTCGTTTCTTGCTTTTATATCATTTCCATGTTTGATATGATAATTCTAATATCTATCTTATCTAGATATTGATGAATGTGCACTTGGAACACACAACTGCCACTCAGGGGCAACATGTACTAACACAGACGGATCATTTACTTGTGCTTGCAAACCAGGTTACAATGGAAATGGATTGACATGTATAGGTAAATATGTATTCATTATGTTTTTTCCTTTTCATTTTGAAAAGACAATGCCTGGTTATTTGTTTGTTGAAGATAAAGAATGCCATTAGCAGTATCTCTTAAAGCAATATTTTACTCTAGATAAAAACGAATGTACTCTTGGAACCCATAATTGTCACTCAAATGCAACATGTTCCAACACAGAAGGGTCTTTCACCTGTGCTTGTAAGAGCGGCTTTACAGGAAGTGGAACTACATGTTCTGGTAAGTTGACTTGTTGAATTATTTGTTGTTCGCCTTAATTTAATCAAAAATTTTGCTCTTTCTGCTCCATTATGCCTGTCTATCATCTACTTAACGGGTGTTGTTTTGTTTTATTAAGACAACAATGAATGTACACTTGGAACCCATAATTGTCACACAAACGGCCTATGTGCAAATACCCAAGGCTCCTTCGCCTGCGCTTGCAAGAGCGGATTCACTGGAAATGGAACGTCTTGTTTTGGTTAGTTGTGTTACGTTATTTCCTGTCATTTTTTTACGAACGAAGCAACTGGAATTTTATGGTATCTTACTAAAGGGTTTTGCCTTCAATTTGCTAGGTTATGTTGCTAATCTTTCTCGTTTTTCTTCAATTTAGATAGCGACGAATGTACGCTGGGGACGCACAACTGCCACGTGCTAGCAAACTGTCAAAATACAGCTGGCTCATTCACTTGTAGTTGCAAACCTGGCTACGGAGGAACCGGCAAGATATGCGCAGGTATGGCTTTTTGTGTCATATCATCCCTTCGTTTTTGTTACCAATATTTCAAGCATTTGTTTATTTTTAATCACTATTGTTATCTCTCCTCTTTTGCTCATGATAAAAATGCCTAATTTAACTCTCTATGAATTATCAACTTTCAATGTTGATGTGGTGATTATCTGTCTTTACTCTTTACTTACTTTTAGATATTGATGAGTGTGTGGCCAATCTGCATAACTGTGATGCAAGCGCAAAATGCACCAATTTCGCAGGCACCTTCTCGTGTGTTTGCAAAACTGGTTTTTCAGGAAATGGAACGGCCTGTACTGGTGAGATATATTATTTTATAGATAGCCTTTTTAGACCGTCTTGATCAATTACCCAAATAATATTTTCCTTTTGTACTTTCTATAAATTTTTATGCGTTTCATTTTTGTATCTTTTAGATATAAACGAATGTACTTCAGGGACGCATAACTGTGATGCAAATGCTGCATGTACCAACACCGCGGGATCGTTCTCGTGTGCTTGCAATAGTGGTTATGTAGGAAGTGGAACGAAATGTGTTGGTAAGATATGTTTATATATTTGAGAGCATATACGCAATTTTATTGAAAGCATCTTGTCAAAGATGTTCAAATACTGAGCCTTGTCAATCAACAATGGAATTTGCACCTAGTATTTTTTTCATCTTTTAAACAACCTGTCATTTCACACAATAAAGTGGTGTGATTTTAATTATTTTTCAATACATTTAGAAGTGATTTACCAGAGCCTCCACCTAATTGCAAAAGATTTTGTAGATAAATCAAAGAGATCCTGATATTGTTACAGTATTCTTACCTAAACCAAATGTACACTTAATCATTTTTCATCTAAGCCTCGGATTTGTAATTTGAGTAAAACTTTGGTTTCTTCGCTATGGCATTGATTCTCTAAGTAAAATATTATGATTGTTCATCTGCAAAGTACTTTCATATTTTTCATCGCTGAGTTTTTGTACCTGTCTAAGTCATTTTATTTTTTTCCAGCTGAAACGGTTGTTAAAGGTATGTATCATCTTTCTTTGCTATTGAATCTATGATTTGTTTTTATGAAAATTCAGCATTATGTTGAACTCTAGTGCGAGGATGGCTCAGTTGTTAGAGGCGCTGACTACAGACCCAAGGGTCCATGGTTCAAGTCCCTGTCATGACCGAACTTTCACCAAAAGTGGGGAGAGTCGGCAGCTCTCTGTAATTCCAGGCGTAGGAATCACGTGGTGTGGTCGCATCAAGAGGAACGACCAGGCCATTTCTCGATAAGCAAAACCTACTCAGTATCTTAAAAACTACCTCAGGATGCTATTTAGAAACAAATACAAAATAATAAAATATTAAACGGGGTAGCTTCATCATCTTTTAACTGCCATTGTGGTATCCTGTTGTTTGTACCAACATGTTACATGACTAGCTTATAATGGCATGTGCCAGACATTCTAATGGTAGACTGCTTGTGGATCGTATTATAATTCCTTTTTATACATTATAATGATCATTTTCATGGGTGATCCTGTATCGTTCCAAAACTTTATGCCGTCGATTCGTTCTTTTTCCAGCAAAATCACAACTAAAAGCTTTTGCGACCATACCGAATCCGGTTCTTAATGGAAGGATTATCAACACGACTGACGATAAAGTGAAGAACGATCTTGCCGATCCATCATCAGCTCTTTACAAGGAACTTAACAATACCCTTACGCTTGAAGTACGTTGCACACAAAACACATTCTATAATATGATATGTAACGATGATATCTAATCTCAAAAAATGCTTTCTGGAAACGTTTTGAATTTTATGGTAATAACCTTACAAAATCGAAAGAGCCTGCCTATCTGCTTATAATATTAAAGCAATAAAAACAATTTAATGAGAATATAACGTATATATTCGATTGTTCTTCAATTGAGCTAATTTTCTTGCATTTTTCTTTTTTAAAGCTAAACAGGAAAATAAAGGCAAAAAGGAATGACGTCAAGTCTGTAACTGTTAACGGTTTTGTGTAAGTCCAACTTCTACGTTTCTCCATATCAACAACTGATAAAAGGCTTTTCCACAACTTTTAAGTACAGTTAGCAAAGTTAGTTTCATAAAAATTCGTTGTAACAGCTAGATTTTAGCTTAATTCAACCATGATCACGATCTATAACTGAATACCTTTTGCAGCTCTGTTTTTGTTACTAAGAATATAAAAAAGAACAAATTTTCGACCTCCTGATGACATAGCTCAGAAAACGTACGATGCTTTAAAACGTAAATCTTAGAATTGGCCCCATCCCCCACCCTCTTCGAAAAAGCCCGCATCTTATTTTCTGAATTAATAGGCCCCCGGGATGCACATTCGATGATGGGTATTGGCAAAAGGCAATGTTTTCTAGAATTAATATCTTGTTTTTTCTCTCAGAGAAGAATAGATATTCGAATTTCACATTGATTTCGGCTTGTTAGTTATGAGTTTTTATTTAAGTGTCACCCTTTCAACTAATTTTTTTCAACAGGATTGGCAGCTTGATCATTAACTTCACGATAGAATTTTCAACAACACCGACAGAGACTCCTGCAGAGATAGAAAAATCCATCTCTGATGCGGTCAATGGAACACTAGGAGGAGCCTCTGTAGATAAGGTTTTCGTTCAAGGTAAATAGAAAGGATTTTACCTCACATAAAGATCGTGTTTCTTTTTCAGTTTCTTGTTTCATTCGATTGCTTTCCGGTTAGGAAGAGTGTTAGATAATAGCATTAGATAATAGCATTTGGAATTTATGGTATGTGGCTCCAAGGATTTTGAGACCTATCAAATAAAAAAATTCTGCAGGATGGCGATATTGCCTAAAATAGTTTCGCAAATATTGGAAAAAAACACTAATAAGGATTTTCAAGGGCAGTGTATTCTTTGCTGTAATCTTTGCTGAAATACCTAAAATTTAATTACGTTTCATCTAATTTTAACATGCTTAACAATTTTTTCTGTCATTATTTATCAAATTTTCTTGCAAGCTTGTTCCCAGGTTCCGATATACCTTGCAGCAATGGAGTGATGGCTATGTTTCTGTTCAACTGTTAATTTTCATAATAATGGATTTTCAAGACTTTTCAGGAAATGACAAAGGACATTTTTGGCCTAGCACGGTTCAGCTGTAAAGTAGCAATTGCAAATCAGTTCCTTATTGACGAAATTATGCTCAATCTTCTTACCTGCAGATCAAAACGAATGTGACCTCGGAACACACCAATGCCACACAAATGCAAATTGTAAAAACACCTACGGCTCTTACACTTGCGCCTGCAAGTCGGGATACACAGGCAATGGCTTTTCTTGCACAAAGGAAGACAAGGGTAGGCAGCATTTTGTCAAACTACAAGTACCCACCAATGAAACTTAAAATCAAATTTATAGAACAATATTTTGTTAATGATATTAATTGCACAAATGCAAAGCTTTTTCATGCTGTTTGCCTATCATTTATTATTTCAAATATGGATCATTTCAATTCTCTAAATTTAACAAGAGATCTCAGTTCAACGCTTTTTATTTTCTTTGGACTTTTTAAATTTTTGTCCAGTCTTCGCCAATATGAAGTGCAAATTTCATTTTTTTTCTTGCAGACTACAAGGTTTTGGCCATTGTTTTGTCCGTGGTTCTGCTCTTCTTACTCCTCTTGATCTTCCTGATCATAATCATTGTCAGAAGACGAAGAAATAATAAGGCAGGGTAGGTTTCTTTATCAATCTATTTGATATTTAATTTCTGAACAAAATTCCGAAGTATTCGGCCATGAGAGGAACTTCACAAGTTAAGTGTGTACAAAATGAAAAATGGCTTATTCATACTTAGAGGAACAGCTTCGATTGCTACTTTTAAATGGTGTTTTTATATTGTTTGTTAATATTTAAATGGAATCAAGCTAAAATATTGCTAGAAATATATTCATAACTTATAGGCATACGGCAAATTCACCATCCAAAAGGAACACCAAGAGAAGGACAAAATTACAGAGGATTTAGACCTTGCCTTTTTAAGAATTCGAAATGTATCCATCGGTTTTAGTATAGGATCATAGGATACAAACTTGTCAAAATTGTGCAAATTTTAAACAAGCACCCAGAAATGGTCATTCCAGCCTGCTTTAGGGAAAAATTGTTTTTTTCTTTATGGAAACAGTTCGGTGCTAAGAGAGCCCTGTAAATATTTAGAAATGCCTTGGATTTAGAAATGCCAACTAGAGAGAGGAAAAGCAGATTAGTTTTTGCTAGAAAGTCTCGTTTTGTCCACACTTTGAAGTCATTTCCTATTTATTCAAAAATTGTTACGAGGATGGCTAAATGGTTAGCGTCGCTGACTATAGATCAAAAGAACTGTGGTTCGGGACTTTATACAGCTTTCACCAAGAGTGTGACAAGTTGCCAGCTCTCTATGATTCTAGGCACGGAAATAATCAAAAGAAGGACCAGGATACTGCTCGATAAGCATAGCACCTCGGGGTGCTAAAAAACTCTTTTCGGGTGCTGAATAAAAACAAATACAAATACTTCATTCCTACCAATCAAAGACGTTTGGTTATTTGTGAATTTTTGTACCGAAATTATATTTAATTTGTAGGCCCAACCTCTCCAAGTCTATCAGGTAGCATGTTCTCACAAGAATCAGGCAAAAAATCATTTCCGGATTGGGAACAGGTCTTTGCAAATAATGCCCATATGAAATTATAGAATTATAGGCAAGAACATATGAAATGCTCATATGAAATGGAAATTAAAGATAAGTTAGCATTCGCTTCAAAATCCTAAGTTACTGGGCTCTCAACAAAATTACTGGCCTACAAAGGCCATTTTCTATTTAGGTGTATTAAACTGCCACGCCTTTGGTGTTGTACAATATTTCGTTTTAAAGAAATGGTTTTGCTTATAATAAGCTTTCTATTTTCTTCCAGGGAGCCAGAATTTCCACCTCCGAGAGCTGAGATCACCTTTGAGAGAAACAAAACCATGCGAGCTCAGGCTGCACCTGAAGGTGCCAATCCGCCAATAACGGGTAAAGAGCAACTCGGCCGAGTTTCCCCATCTTACTTTTACGAAATTTCAGAATAAATAGAATTTTCTCTTATTCAAAGAAAATAACAAACAACTGTAAATTATCAGCTAATTTTTTTATTTTTTTTAGATTTTGTATTGTGAACAATGTACCTTGCAATATTTTTATATAATTTTGCTACCTGTAATTGAATTTTGCTAAATGTTTGCACTTTTGACGAAGCAGTATTAATACTGGAATTTTTGCTATTTAGTGTTGTTTTAGGTTTTTTGCCTAACAATTTTCATGAACATACCATTCATAATTAATGCAATAATCAGTTTTTTAGCCTTTTTTGTAATTTCGTATGTAGATTTTGCAGATAATTTTACAAAACTAACGAATACTGTAGATGCACTATACGTGAGCTCCATGAAAACTTTCCCTGGGTCAGATAAAGCCCAATAGATTCAGTTGGAGTTTGAAACAACAATAAAACATCTTATGATATAGTATCGTTGCTTAACGAGCATGTTTTCAGGTTTTTCTAGTCAATTGAGCACTAGCATATATGATATGGAAGTTGTAAACACCAACATTGACAAGGAATATAGTCACACACTGTTATTTGTCTAAAATGGCCTGTACCCAACCGTTTGAAGAATTACATCTGTATGATTTACTTGAAATGCTGACCTCACCCAAGAAGATTGAACTCATCAATTTTTTGGACACAATCAATCAATAAATTTGAGCTTAAGTTAGTTCTACACTAAAGATGAATTAACAATTAACGGTACTTATTATGTTGCCTTAGCGTTTTTAAATGTTTCTGTAACTCAATTTTTAGCCTATAAATTGCTTACTTTTTTATAAATATGAATGCATTATAATTTTTTGTATTTTCCCTTTTTGTGTCTCCTTGCTGATAAGATCAAAGAAAGCCTTTCCTCTTGGCAAGTTTAATCAATTTGTAATTTACAGTGCGATTTCGTACTGAAAGACATTTTCTACTGTCAAACATAAACCAGTGGTCAGAAAAGTTTGGTCTTCAAAAAGTATGCGCAATAGAACACCCAGATTCAAAACGTACATAGCACCGCCCCCGTAAAAACTGGTAGCCTTTTAATGTATTTAAACATTTAAAGGAAATTTTTACACGCTGTGTTTTCCCGCTGCTGTAATTTTCTACAGCAACCCTTTGGTTAAACAGCCATTTACTATATCCTCACTACCGCCAGATTCCTGAGCAACATCAAGCGCTTAATTAGATTTGCTCAAGTTGCAATCTTTAATCATTCCATTATTGTGCTTTCTTTCTACCTTTGCCAGTCAAGGGTGAACGTCCCGCTTTCAACACCATCTCGTTCATCCGATGACTAGCCTACCTTCGCTATTTCTTCGCCATAAAATGCCATAAAGTTTAGTTTAATTTGTCAAAAACTAGACAAAACATGGCAAAGGAAATGCCTTAGATTAAAAAGTTTGACTTCCGCTCAAAATAATTTTAGTGCAAGAATGTAAGAAAAGTTGAGGTCAAGTCCTTAGCTGATTTTCAAAGAATTTTTATCATTTTTTGATGACGTCATCCAAAACAAGTAACCTCCGGTGATTACTTTTTTGATCGGTGATGACTTTGATTTGAAAACCTCAATGATCGATTTAGTTTGAATGTGAAATATAATTTGAGGCTAGACAGTTTGCTAGTGCTTTCTACAAAATTCCCTGTCTATGGGCATTCGTAAGGATAAAAACGAAGAAAATGAAGATTGGAAGGGAATTACAAGGAAAATAAAGAATTATTAAAGAATTTCAAGAATATAGTACAAAATCTTATAGATTTTTCTTGCCCATTTATTCTGGCTTGGAAATATATGTTTATGTACCGAAGACACAACACAGGAAGTATATTGGGTTGGATTTAATTGAATTATCCTACTGGTCATTCAGGGCGTCATTGATATGTACATACGCGATTTTTTTATATTTGGAATAGTCCCCCTCCCTCCGCCTTGTACGCAGTCACACTTCTTTGGTGCCCGTACTTTCTCCTTGAGTTGTCCATTCCTTTTATTGACTCACCCTGCGTTGTTATTGACTGCCGTTCGCAGGGCCGCCGAGAGGCGGCCTAGGCCCTGGGGCAATGTCCCGGTTGGTGCCCTAGAGCCGGATACAAAAAAATTCCGGGACCACGCCCTTTATAAAATGGGAAACGCCCATTATTTCCAAACGTTTGCGCACGTTTGCTTTTTCAGTTGCAAATTGATCATTGATATTGTCGTAATCAATTTGTCTTTCTAGTTCGTGCTCGATCGAAAGAGTCACGAGGCTTGGTAGTCTGTCTTGAGTCATTGTTGAACGTAAGCGGTTCTTTATTAATGCTTGTTTGCTGAAAGGGGCCCCAAAAATATAATATAGCTTAATGCAACGAGTCTAAATGCAAACATAACTCACTTGAACGGGTCATAGATTAAAACAAGATTATATGGGCTACCTAATTTTTTATCAGGGCTCCCTTCCACCAATAAGTACGATTTTGCGAAACTCGGGGAAACTCAGCTTAAAAGATGAATCCGTAAAATATGTGATCTAAGGTTTATTCAGCTTTTCTCGGGGCCCCAGACTCAATAAATAAAGCTGATAGGCCTTAAATTCAAACAAGACTCAGTGTACGGACCCAATGAAATTACTGCCATTTTACTGTCTCAAAAGAAGACATTTTAAAAAAATTTCAGAATTATCTGGGGGCCCTTTCAGGTCGAGGCCCTGGGGCAAATTGCCCCCCCTGCCCCCCCCTCTCTCTGCGCCACTGGACTCGTGATGGTCTCTTGTGACGTGCTACCTCGCGTTTTTATCGTTTCTACTCTACATGATTCTACGTGCAATTCAAAGAAGTCGTTTGGCCTCGTGAGGATTCTGATTTGAAATACTAGGATAAGGTGTGTGGTTTAGAAACACTTTTATTCCCTTGGTTGAACATGGGGTATTTTAGGATTGAGCATAGCGTGGGTATCAATTTGCTTGGTGAAGCCTCATTACAAGAGTGTTGATCGTTCTTCTACGAGATGACTGGATCAGAGCTAAGTATACGATGCCCTAAATGATGACTCGCCAGGTATGAGTTCCTCTACTGTTTACTAAGTATTTTTACCAAGCACTTAAATTAATTGGCCTTCGATATCTTGGTTTCCTTGTAATGCAATTTTATCCAGTGTTGATCAGTGGCGTAGCGTGAGCGCAGAACTTAGGCATGCGGTAACATAAAATATACGGCTATGTTGAATAAATGTAATGGTAATTTCAGTTTCTAAAAACTAACAAGCGGTAATTAATGATAATCGTGAGAGCAAATTTTGATTTTCAAAGTAACAAATCATTTGTACTCTAATTCTAATCAATCAAGGTGTCTATTCTTAGCATCAGAGGCTCCGACAGAGGTTGGAAAGTGAAGGGGGGCCAAGGGAAAAATTATCACCCATGCGAAAGTTTTTGAAAAAAGCTCAATTGTTTAGCAAGACTTTTCAGAATAACTCCTAGTGCTAAAACTGCTTTGCAAAAGATTTTATTCTTATTCATATTCCTCAAGAAAAGGCATCACCTAATGCCCACATAATGTAAGAATTTTTTATGCTATAATGAAGCTGGGGCTCTCCACATTGCGAAATTGTTAACACACTGCAGAGCCTAAGCGAACAGGAGCAACAGTTTCTGCTCATTTTTTACTCTCATAGTTAACTAAGATGAAAATAGTGAGCTGTGAGAGTTGTTAGAATTGAAGATGCTTCCATGTGTAAAGTTTCAGAAAGTTAGTCCCGGCAAATCATCATGTATCTAGCAAGGCTTGCGCTCAGGTCTACCGCATGCCCTGGTCCGTAAATTCTGACTATACTGGCAAGCCTTTTGACTTGAATTACGGAATGCGGATCATGACAAATAGACTCTGACCCCACTTTGACGAAACTTTTTCTCTTTTCAACAGTCACAAAGTAAAGAAAGGAAAATAATTGGATTTGAAATGATGTATCACGCAAAGAGTATTCGCAAAAAGGAGCTAATAGGTAGAAACATGTTGTGGATTATCAAATATTTGGGAAGGCTTGCGCTCAGGCCGACCGCAAGCTCCAGTCCGGAAAATTCTCACTTCTCTCAGAAGCTTCTCTCGAGTTGCACTGAAGCTGCACTGGAGCATCACATGTTTCTCTTATTTTGGACAGGCAAAAAGAGTGATGTGGAGGGGCTTCAGTTTTTCAGATTTTTTGAATTTCATAATTTTTAGCGATCTGTTTACTTGGAAAAATAGCCAATTTGGGGCCAATTGGCCTGTTGGCGCTAGAGTTCACTGCATGCTGCTCATGACAAGAAAGAGAAGCCGTTTATTGCGGAAATTGTTATGCATTGAAAGTGTTGCAAGAATTTTAGAATTTGTCTATAAATTTTTACGCTTGCGCCGCAAGCGTAGCATACATAGACGCTACGCCACTGGTGTTGATACAGATTTGAGCGTTTATTGGAAGTTCGTTGGAAATTTTGTCAGCTGTGGCTCGTACTTACTTTGAACGCACATGAATCTTTAAGCGAACATAAGATTTGATATCTTTATAGATTTTAGGATATATTTTTGATAGGAATGATTTCATGTTTATATGATGCAATTGGTCCAACCAGACCTTGTCGATAGCTATTATTGTATCGAGAATTTGCTTAAAAATTAGTTTTAAGCTCTTTCTCCTTTAGCCTTCAATCAAGATTTTGGTGATACATCATTTATGGTATCAATTTTAGATTTGAGCTAGGTAAATGGCTACTTATATTCAACAATTTGGGTGCTATTTAGAGGACTCAGAATTGGGCCAATATATAAGGCCCTCTTGGCTCATTTTCATTATGAAAGATTTTAGTATATATTCTGCTGTCAATTTATTATGGCGGTGAGAGGCAACGGACAACACTTAAAAAGTCTTTGGCTTGCCCCATTCATGTTATAGGGCCTGTTCACACTACAACATCAAAACCTTATAAATTTGTTGCCTATTGTTTTATCTTTAAAGGCAGCATTAGGCCCTATTCGCACTGCAAGTATGATAATGTTTGTCAAACCCGATATTCTCACGCCAATTAAAAAAACTTTTTCAAGATTGACAAAGTTTGTCAGACTTCTGTTCGCATTAGGCAGTTTTCTGAGATGTTGTATTGTTATCTAACACGTTATCAGGCTGCCATTAAGAAATTGTACCTTTTTAAATTGTGACATGATTTCAAATAGCACCCTGGGCTTTTTTATTGGTGTTAACATAATTCTGGCATGTCCGTCGAGTCACCCGCTGCTTATCATAGATTTTCATCAGATTGTGATGCTCCAGAGCTCTACGACGGAACCTTTGACCAATTAGTCGAAACGTTACAATTTGTCAGATTTCAGATTTTGCTGTTCGCACTCTACCAATTAAACTACTTCCTGACAAACCCTTGCCGCCTTTGAAGATAGAACAATAAGGGATTAGCATTATCAGGTTTCTAGATGCAGTGCGAATAGGGTCTTAGATTTTCAGGAAACTGTATAATTGGTACAGTGCGAAAAGGCAAAATCTGTTTTTCACCAGACAGCCCGATTTTCACTAATCCCTCAAATATTCCGTCGTAGAGCCCCGAAGCAGTACTTTTTATGAAAATCAATGATTAACCAGCATGAAACGGGAAAGACATGCCATCATTTCTGTCAGAGTTGCGATTCTGTGCTTGTTTACACAATTTGAAGAAGAGATGAACCAAAACCGAGCAAACCAATCGCCTCTTTTCTAGAATAAAACTAATAATTTTGGCATAATGTTTAGAATGCTCCAAAATGTGTTCCCTTCAATCATCAAGCTTTTCAATATTCGTTCATCGTATAAAGTGTGTTTTAACCAGGATGCTTCGGGCCGAGGGAAACTCTAAAACACTTGGGATCTGCTTGATTTTTTAATTTTGCGTCTTTGATAAACCAGCGTGTTTTGTAACTGTTTGTACGACGGTAAAGCAAAAATAAGATTGCTTTGTTGCCGATTTCTAACTGAAACTGCATTTGAGACAGAAAAAAGTGCCAGCGCTCCTCATCCAAATGTAAGAGCGTGTAGACTGTTGTCCATCAAAAGTCACTAATGACAGCGTGATGTTATCCTATTCATTACACTGTAATTGTCAGTGCGAACGAAAATCTTTCAAAGTTTGTCAAATTTGAAAATGTTCTCTTAATTACCGTTGTTGTGTTTCAGAGAAGTCGATAAAATTCTCACTTAGATTTCACTCAGACTTGTTTTACTTAACCTCAACTGAGCCCTCTTTTATACACAGGTTGTTTACGAATAATTATATTCCAATGTTCTCAAGAGCCTTACGAGAAGGCTTAATCAGTCTCTTAGATCTGCTTGAAATTTTTAGAGGTGGAACATCTTGAGAAACTGACTTCGAACTTTCCTCTGACAATGTCGTTGCTGCTGTAGGCGGTGAAGGTGGTAGCGGCATGATTTGAACTCTGTTACGCTTCACTTCTGAAGTTGGTGTTCTGCGTGTTTACTATAACAGGAAATGAATAGAAACGACTATGAAACAAGTAGAAACGACTATGAAACAAGTAGAAACAAGCAGAAACAACTATCTGACGGCGAGTATTTAAGGGAGGGAGTTGTAGTTAATTTGCTTCTGCTTCTTTACAACTGGTTTAAAAAGGTACGAAAACTATTGCCTCATGATACTCTTATGGAAACTGCCCTGGGGAAAAAGGTGGTAGTCGATGTTCGAGATTATAAAAAAAAGCAATTTGATTGTTTGGCCGCAAACTAAAAGAAATCCCTACAATTTAAAAAAGCTACCTACATTTTTTATTTAATCTCGTAGGTTTTCTCTACAAATTTCTGAAAATCCCTAAACTAGGTAGAAATCCCTACGTGTGGCAACCCTGAATTGACCGGAATTGTCTAATTTCCATATTGCTCGACCTGATAGTCATAATTAAGCATGATTAATAGTCATAAATTAATATGATTAATTATTTCAAGTAAAGGGTTAGGGTTAGGGTTAGGGTAAGGTTAAGGGTTAGTTTTAGGGTTGGGTTTAGGGAAAGGGTTGGATTTAGGGTAAACTAATTACGTCATCAGGCTGAGCAGTATGGAAACTTGAAAGCTCCGAATTGACCATTCTCACGTGGATGATAAGCTTGCCTCGTTTTGGAGACTAATCGTTTCCGCTAAGACAACAATCGTTTCATGTTATTTCCTTATCGTTTCTGCTCGTTTGCACTAGTTTCTTGTTGTTTTCTATTGTTTCCTGTTATAGAGAACGCGTAGTGTTCTTCTGATTATATGCTGCCTTGGACACTTCTTTTCAACAACAATACCGGGTTTCTCTTGATTCGTGATTTTCACTTCTTGTCCTATACAGTCCAGAACAGCTAACGGTTTTGCACGATGTCGTGTATTGAAGTAATCTTGCTGCTTTTGTCGGTAGGCAGTTTCTTTGTCGCTCAGCTTTCTGAGATCCGGCCACTTTGGTGAAGTATGAAAAACAGGAATCGTTGTTTGCAGCTTTCTTCTCATTAATAACTCTGCAGGCGAAAAAGCCTTGGCGGTAGTGGAATTTATTTCTTCCACACGACAAACTTGTATTTCTATTAATAGTGATTAATTTCTAGATTCATTGGTAAGTTGCAGATATAAGTTAGCGGCAAAGGAGAGCAATGTTATCAACAATGAGGACGTTTTTGCGAGACACAGAATCCTTAAAAAAGATCAGGTCCGATAATGGGACTCCTTTGACGTGTTGACTTTGCTCGTTTGGCCAAAAATGGGACAATTCAGTTAAGATCATTAAGTCCATACTTACCACAATCAAACTGCGAAGCAGAAAAGTGTAGTCAGTGCAACAATAAACATACATGAAGAAGGAAAAGACAAGGTATCCAGCATTGCTTGGCTTACAGGTAACGGCCACTGCAGAATGT
>NW_027018682.1:10713964-10744657 GCF_013076305.1 Rhopilema esculentum | reverse complement strand
GAGTCTCATTCTGAACCTTTCAGTTCTCGGAGGAAGCTTATCCAGCATGTATGTGGTCAACAACGGAATCAACGGCTTATGATCAGTTTTACCAATCATTTCTTTCCCCAGGATGTAATCACTTGATCGTTCACATGTCCAAACAAAAGCCAGGCATTTTTTTTCGATCTGATTGTATCTTGCCTCTGTAGGCGTTGACGCTCTAGAAACATATGATATTGGTTTCCAACTTCCATCTTTTTGCTTTTGAAGAACAACACCACCAATACCGTATGAAGATGCATCTGCATTAACCTTCATTTCTTTATTTGGATCATAAAGTGCTAGAATAGGAAAAGGTACAAGTGATTGCTTAATACTGTTAAAAGCTTTATCCTGTTCTGGGTCCCAGTACCACTGGTTATCTCTGCAATGCAAATCTCTCAATCGTTTAGTTTCACTTGCCAAATATCTTTTGATTTTACTAAATTGGTTGACTATGCCAAGAAATGATCTTAATTCTTTTACATTATTAGATTTCTGCATTGATGTAATTGCATTCACATTCGATGGATCAGCACAAATTCTATCTGAAGATATAACAGGGCCTAAAACTTTTACAGTTTTGGCATTAATTCACATTCTTTTAGGTTTAAAGTTATATTAACCTCGACCAATTTATTTAAAACAACACTTAGTCGTTGATCATGTTGCTGTTGATCAGCGCCATGGATCTCACCCGAAACATCACTGAGCTGTTACTTCTGCAAGCCTTTTTCCAATGTCCTGTTTTTTCACACGAGTTGCATTGAGAGTTGCCTGCTGGACAGTGGATTTTCTTGTGAAGAGGATCAAAACATTTATCACATTTCTTTTTGTCTGACTTCAGAGAAACTTCCATCGGGGTTGCCTTTGTTCGTTTTTCTTTTCTTAACCAATTCTGCTGTTCTTGTTTCGGCCTTGCTTGCCTTTTTTCATTTAGCACATCAACGTTTGATCCTGTGAAAACTGAACTTGAAATTGAATTTTGTTGCTTTCTAACAATTACTTCTGTCGAACCAAGTTTATAGCTTTCGATAACGTCTAATCGGCCTCTAGTTGTAGTCGTTTTGATAAAGCTTTGTCTCTTAATCCAACAACAATTCTATCCCGAATTAATTCATCGTGGAGTGTGTCAAAGTTGCAAAATTCAGCAAAAATATATAAATCAGTTACAAAATTATCAACTGACTCACCTTCACATTGTACGCGCATATTGAAGCGAGCACGTTCAAATATCACAGTGCGCTTGATAATAAAGTGCCCCTCAAACTTTTGTTTTACTGTAGAATACTTCTTTTTGTCAGCCTCGCTCATTCCAAAAGACTGCAAAATGTCGTCTGCATCATCACCCATATAGTAGAAGAGTGTATTTACTTGATTTTCTTCATCTTTCTCGTTCAGCTCAGACGCCAGTCTCAAGCGCTCAAATCTCCTGACCCACTTCGACCATTCTTCTGGCTTGAACGTGAACTTCTCTGGAGGTGAGACCTGGAATTTTGCCATATTTTTTTTCGCTCAGCTCACAGCTGTGGCGCCTCTTAGTCTTCGACCGTAGTCTTACCCAACTGTACCTTGCCATGTTTACGTCCAGAGTTCAGTTACTCCTGTCACCAGGTTGTCTTTCAGAGAAGTCGATAAAGTACTCACTTAGATTTCACTGAGACTATGTATTCTTAAGCTCAACTGAGCCCCCTTTTAGACACAATTTTTTTACGGATAATTATATTCCAATGTATGCATGTAAATGAAATCCAAGCTTTATAATGTTTATTACATTAACACAACAACCGTGAGATTATCAACTTTGACAAACTTATGTCAAATTGCTGATACCTATAGAATGTTTTCTGAGGGAGCGATTTCTTCCCCAACAGCTTGCATTGCTACTTCTGTCCCTAATTGAAAAATCAATGGTATTTTTGATAACGAGAGAAAGTAGTTATTGTCTGTTGTAATCGTTAGTTATCAATTTTTAGTTCATGTTCAATTTTTTAATCATTATATATAAATCGACATTGTACTGCTTTGCGATCGAGTTTTTGGCACCATTTTGTTTTGTAAAGTTTGGCCAAGAGATAAAGTGAGCTCTATGTCAATCTAGCATACTGTAGCTGAGCTAGGCATTTATTTTTAACCACTTTTACATTGTTTTGAGTGGTTTTATTTTCGAATTTCAGGATAAGAAATTGAACACAACGAAAGATAAAATTACAAAAACTGGTAGTGCGCCGAGTGGCCTTTGCTGAAACCATTCCAAGCCCACAAATTTACCTGAATCAATGTTATTTGATTAAACATTGACATATTAAGACTACCATTGGCATCCCATTCTATAAAGGTTGGTTTGTAAATTCGTAAATTCACCGAGGTCGAGATGACAATGCAGCGAAGAAATTTAGAAGTTTTCCCCAACATAGAACTCAGTGAGCTTCAGCTACCATCGATCCATTTTCACTGAGGCTGTGGTACCGAGGGTATGGAAGTGCAAGTTGTAAAAGAATGTGCCAACAGTGCACAGAAGTTTTCAAAAGTTTATAGGCCGTTAGGCGAAGTAGATGTAATCGGAAGGTTCAGCACCATATGCATCCGGTGGTAACATCCTTGGCATCAAAAAGTGGTTTTAAGCTCAAATCAAGAAAAAACGAGAAACTCGACGCAGTTTGTATATTAATACCGGTGCCTTACCCGATCTACTATGGACTCCCTATGGAGACTATCATACTTTCGTGTCTGCAGATTCAGATTCAGATTCAGATTCAGATTCGCGTTCGCGAATAGGTTGAAGATAAGAAGAAGGGCCTAGTGGTCTCAAATATAACTGAAAACAAAATCTCGTTCCTAATACAGATATCATCATACTATTAGCTACTATTTACGACAAATATCATTTGAATATCTTTTTTCGTTTTTCTAGAAAAACGGGCTTTATACCGACCGTTAGCTGCTCTGCATAAAGGGGAAAACTGATCGGCGCTTACCCCCGTCTTAAATCTAACTGAAAATAAAATCTCATTCCTATGACAGATATCATCATACTCTATACTAGTAGCTACTATTTACAACAAAAATCAGTTGAATATCTTTTATCGTTTCCCTGAGAAAACGGGAAAACTGATCGGCGCTCACCTCCGTCTCAAATATAACTGGCAACAGAATCTCATTCCTATCACAGATGACACCATACCATTTGCTACTATTTACAACAAAAAGTATTTTTGCAAGCATTGACAAGCTGAAGAGCATCAAAGTTACTAGAATCTTATCAGAAGACAAAAAAGTCCTTCAAAAGCTGAAGACATAAAATATGTTGAAAAAGGCCAACAATGTGAATGAAGGTTCACGCCTTTGTAAATCGTATTAATTGGCACATAAATGGAATAAAATGGCTGTTAGTGAACATAATATTTAACAGCTGTAATTTGAATTAGATTTTTTGAGTAATTTTTAAGATAGGGGTGAGCGCCGATCAATTTTCCCCTTTACGCAGAGCAGCTAGCGGTCGGTATAAACCCAATTTTTCCAGAAGAACGAGAAAAGATATTCAAATAATTTTTGTTATAAATTGTAGATAATAGTATGGTGATATCTGTAATAGGAATAAGATATTGTTTTCAGTTATATTTGAGACAACTGGGCGGCTCTTCAAATCTTCAACCTACTCGCGAACCCGAATCTGAAACTGAATCTGACTCTGCAGACACGGAAGCGAGACTATCATTACAGAGATATTTTGTAAGGCGATCGAAAGACCAATTTATATTATGTTCAGTTGTGAAACCATTTATTGGCATCCTGGCATCGAGTGACGCGTTTACAGGGAGCCCTGCTTTCATAAGGTATGACAAACCTCTTTTTGTTTTATGTTCATTGCTAATATAGATTTATTCCCACAGGTGCGTGCGGCATCCTGCGCATGTTTTTGTACTGGTGTGGTATTCTCGTACATAAGTTGGAGCTGTTGTTTATAAAGAGAATTGGTTGATTGAAAAAACGAAGATAGAATAAAACTTCACATCTCTGGCTTGTCTAACTCTGAAGGAAATCGATTAAATCATCTGACATTCAATTCAACACATCAAGAAGAAGACTCACTTAGCATTCGAGACACGCAATGACGCTTCGCTAATGGAATATTAAATTTATGTAATTCTCGCTACAATTATGATCGCAACGCATGTATATAAATGGATCAATCGCTATGTTTTTCACCTTTCTATTTTATTCTATTTCCTAAGCAACAACCAGCAACCTATCGAGGGACGAAGCGGTAATGCAGAGCAGGATCATTTATTTAATCCTCGACATAATGGTGCCGTGACCCGTTTTTTGTAACATGCCTTTTTAGGCGCGGGAGATCGTTTCGCCGCCCACGGAAGCAACACCAGTCGAAGACGATGTAATATCAGAGTTATTGGGGGAGATAACGGCGAGAAAGATATAGTTGATCGTTAGGAACTAGAAAGAGAGTTGGAAGAAACATTATGATGCATTGACCACGCACTCAAAATTCAAAACGTAAATCACTCAATACCAAAAATTCACAGGAGTCTCTTCAAAAAATCGATAATTACCATTATCACTTTTCAACAGAAATCCAACGCAATGGACTTTTTTCTGGGAAAGCTTCCAGTCAACGATTCACAATCGGACGCTGACAAGTTCAAATACCTTCAACAGTCGCTCAAGGGAGATGCCGCACAAACAATCTCCAGTTTGCCGTTATCACGTGAAAATTATTCATCAGCATTTGAACTTTTAAATAAACGTTTTGGGAATCGGCAAATAATCGTTTCATGACATAAAGATAATCTTATGGATTTACCAAAGGTAACAAAGGAAAGTTTACGCAGTTTACGTCAATTATTTTACATTTACATTTTTAGATTTTTGATCATTTAGGCACGGTAGCCCCGTCAGTCCGGTGGCATCATGTTCAAGTTGGTTCCAAAGCTTAGGTCCACTAAAAGAAATAGCTCTCTGCCCATTGTTTGTTTTCCGTAGGGGTAGCGAAAGATCGGTATCCGTTTTTCTCAGTGCTCCAACATTTCGAGTAGAATTTTTTTCGAACAGGTTGGAAAGGTACTCTTGGACGATCCCATTTAACGACCTGTATGTTAACGACGTTTCGTCAACCACGGACAGAATTTGCCAGAAACACGCCTGTTTCGTGTCGGTGCATGTTTTTCTAGAATAAGCGAGAACATGTTTGTCCTTTTGCTCACTACAACATTGACATAATTTGTATTCTGCATGATGCCTCTCCAGTCTACTGCTAAAAGATGGTTCACAACAGGGCCGTAAATCTGTCATGTGAACAGGGGGGTCAGCAGGGCAAATCAATTTAAAGTGTGCTGTGGTTCATGGCACCACCAAGCAATTTATGGTATGTGTTATGAAAAAAGTTGAAGGGCAAATGACTTGAAAAACAAAAGTCAAGATTTTGGGATTTCTTTAGACTTTGTACATCTGACTTGTGTGTATAATTTGATAGATAAATTTTTCAGAGACGGCCCACGAAATTGAGCCTTGGGAGCTAGAATCAGGTTTAGTGACGTAGGAGGACCCACCATGGTTGGGCCGACGCAAAGAAAGGCTAAAAAAGCATCCCCCAGACTAAATTTAATAAAATATTAGATCGCTCAGGATACAAAATTCAACGTTTCTCAGAAGAATACAGATTATTGTTTATTGAGCGAAAATGTGTAGGGGAAGAGCCATGCTTAAACTCTAGTGACAGACGTTGGGGAAAGTAGGGATGATGTTGCATTGATTGGTAGAATTTCGCTTCCTGAACAGAAATGTGCGTCTTCCTTATTTTGAGTGTTTTAAGTAGGCTATGTTTACACATCAAAAATGAATACATTGTAATGATACAGAAAGTGATTTACTAAATAAAAGCAAATTATTAAACAAATAATAGAAATATGCGTAAATAAGTTGATAAATAGGGCAAATAAAATATCAGTTTGCTTTCTTTTTATTTCATATTCTGTTTTCAAACGTAAAACGGTAAAAAACGATAAAAAACAGATAAAAACCACTCTGCTTACAAAGATAACGGCTATCAACATAAGTCAACTTGCACTTGACACCATGACTTGGTGGCTGAGTTTTGTTGCAATAACACAGATAGGTAAGACTGGGTTTGGTTCAAACCCGGCTACCAGAGATTCGTTTCTTCTAAACAAAATGATGATAATTTATCAAAAAAATTATTTTGCTCCAGATATTTGGGGGGGGGTCCAGTCCCCCCGTCCCCCCCCCCCGGGATTTACGGCCCTGGTTCATAAACTCAGTTTGATCAAAGTTCTTCATTTGCCTTGTAGTAATACTTTTGTGTTGTTTTTTGCACGCACCACGAAAATTTCTAACACAAAAGACCAAGTAATGATTGCTGAGGGAGGATTTATGTATTCCAGAGGTTACTATATTACTTTTGTTCGTCGTAGCTTTATGATCTATTAGAGTAGCGGTGATCAGTGTCTCACGAGAAGGGCCTTCAATTAATTGATGAAAGTCAAATAGATAATATATATTTCCAGCAGACTTAGAGAATGAGCTGGATAGTCGTTTGAGAAGACGTAGAGTGTTGCAGTTTGTTTGCAGAAAGATCTGGAGGTTCTTTCTTTAAATCATTAGTCCCACAAAGAAGATAAGAATGCATATATTCAATTGTGGCTCAAGGAAACGTTTTAATGAATGTTTTGATATGGGGAGATTCCATGTTGACATCTGCTGCAATTTACGTGTGCTCTTCTTGTCTGGCGGCCTTTTCAGTTAATTCTGTTCCCAGTTCACACAGCCTCTCTTCATCACTAGATATATTTCTAATTTTACTCTTTCCTGCCTGTTCCTGTTCTTGATGACTGCACTCAGAAAGCCTAACTTAGCACAAGTCAGAAGGCTTTTCACGAAGATTCGATGCTTTGCCTGTGTTGGTTTCTTTATTTTGCGAGGATAACGCAGGTTCTTTCTGAAGCATATCCACAAAGAAAGATTCTTTACCTCTTTACCAAAATTAGGCATAGTTTACTCCCCGAGCTTGTATCCGACTTGGACGCGCGGAGAAATTGATTGCAAAAGAAGAGAAGATGTTTCGTTTGCTTGAAAACCGGACACCACAGTTGATTGTGCACGAGCAGAATACGCTGCTATTATTGACAAGGAAAGCATCTTTCATCAATTGGTGGATCACGCACAAAGAATTTATCAAATAATGCCGAAAGATCGTCTCAACATTATCGCCCCTTAGCAAAAAGCACTGAGCCCACCGTCGAACGTTCGTAACAAAATGTGCCTCAAAACAAAATCAATGTATTCAAAGTACGAGTTAATTTACATCTCAAGGTATTGAAAATTTCGCCACACTTGCAAACTTCTAAAACAAACGTTAATCGCATTGATAATCAATACAACTTTTGTGATGTAAGATTGATTTTAGACTTTTTCTCACAGAAAACGTACATATCTAGATTAAGAGAAAGAATTCAGCTTCCGACTGTTAAAACCAGCAAGGTATTGATTAAAGAATTTGGCAACAACAAGGGCACACTCAAAACATGCGATACAGTTCAATTAACCGTTGGATGTGCAGATAATCGAGCGCATAGATGAAGCAGATGACAACACCAAATCAATTTCAGAGCATCACATTTTGCATACAGGTGTCGTAAATCAGGAAAGAGGAACTACAAAATTGCGCTCTATACTGCAGGCAAAGTAGCTTAAACGAATGCCTACATTCTGGGCCAAATTTAATTCCGTTAAAGTTTTGCAATTCTTGATAATTCAAAGATCGCTAAATTTAGATTTGCTTGACTCTCTTTTGGCCTAACCTGCTCATCGTTCATCTTAAACGCAACTATAAGGTATCATACGAAAAAACTGATCCTGAATTCGTTTGTGATTTTGTTAAATCACTATAAGTAGATGATTACGCATGCGAATTTGTATCAGAAGATGAATCGTTCGAAGTTTACAAGTAGCTTAAGCACTGTTTTGAGGAGCAGAGAGGTTTTAACGCGTGAAAATGGCCACCTTAATCGCATTCACGAGTCCAAAAAAGATGCAGAGGATGCAAAGAAATAAACTGTTTGTATTAAAAAGTGAATTTAAAACTGAAGAAAATTCTTTCAAAGCGAGCGGGGAAAAGAGTAAAATGTATTGGGATTACGCTTAATCAAAAGGACGTGCTAAAATTCGATTTAACCAATGTCAAATTCGATTTAATTCTACCGCGCGAGAGCACATTACAATGCGTCACATTCTGAGTAGCATCGCGTGAATTTACGATCCGCTAGGTCTTTTGTGTCCAGCAATGTTACCGCCCAAACAATTATTTCAGGATGTTTGCAAACTAAAGGAAAATTGGGACTTAAAATTGTCCGCGGAATTCTGTAAATAGTGGTATGATCAGGCGCAGATCTAGCTTAAGTTTGACGGGTTTCCTTGTGCTTTCCCCGTTTCCTCTTATGTTTTGGTCTTTATGCACATGATGCTAATAATATATATATATATATAAATATATATATATAAATATATATATATTGTACAGTTGAAAAGACGTGTACACTAGTAAAAATGCAAATTTTGCCGACTAGTTTCGACTTTCTGTCGTATTCATGGCAATCAACTGATTCCAATTACATAAAGCATATCTAAATATAGGCTATTCTAATGTGACGTTTCATTGTTTATTAATATGATGTAATACCTCACCCCAGAAATAAAGTCTGTTGTTTGACAAAATGCACGAATGAATTAGGAAAACGAGGTTATGAAATGTATTGCCCTATATAGGGCTATTGAGTTCCATGTTTAACCCAAGCGGACTTAGGGTTTTCAGTTTTTTTATCCAAAAGTCTTCTCGTCGTTGCAGTCGAGATCTTAAGAGTTCCTTGTCGCCTTCAAGAGACTTAAGCTGTTCAATTATTATAAATTTCGCGTCATTATTGAAGTTGTGGGAAGTGTTGTTAAAATGTTGGCAAACTGGTATTGATGCTGATTTACTTGAGTCTTTTCGGTGGTTGTTTATTCGTAGATTGACTTGTGTTTACCAATGTATTGTAAACCGCATTTTATACATCCTAGTAGATAGATCACATACTTACTTTTGCAGTTAACCTTATGTCGGATCACATAAGTACGCTTGGTTTGGTTACTTTTAAAAGTTGATGTACTCAAAACTTGTTGGCAACATAAATTGCCTTGTTTAGTATTACATGGTTTACAATGACCCTTTTCATTACGGCTTTTAGATTTTGCTACTTCATTGTTGGATATTTTATTACTCCCAAGGATATCCCTTAAATTCTTGTTACGTTTGTATGACATCATGGGAGGAATTTTGAAGCTTTTCGCGATTTTGGGATTGATGTTAAGGATGTACCAGTTCTTACGTAATATACTTCCAATAGGTGGAAGGGTTCTGTTATAGGTCGTGATGAATGGAGTTCTGTTACTTGTTGTCTTTTTAGAATTTTGTTCTGAATTAGGCGAATTAGAACATCTCCTGAAGAGTGAGTTACTCACGAAACAGGCTTGTAGAGATAAACCATGTAGTTTTACTTTCTTCAATCTATGATATATATATATATTTATATATATATATCAATCAAAGGGGTGCTAGTAGTAAAAATTCATATCGATGGCTTTGAGAAAAGCAACCATTTTGAGTCTGACTAAAGCTTTTCGTCTGACACTCTTCAGAGTATAAAACGTCAGAATAAAGCTCTAAACTCTACGCTAGAAAATATCGGATCGGCCAATCAAAAATTCATATCGCAAGTTTAATTTGTCACTTTTATTTAAAATGTCATTCATTTTTATGCGTCTTTTATGCTTTCTAGCAAATTTATCGATCAGATCATCATTACGATTTATTTTAATATCTGTGTGAATAAAAAGAAAAGCAAATCCACTCATTCTTTCTTGGGTCTATGTGGTAGCAACAAACGGAGAGCGTGCTGCTACAAAAACATTCCAAACAATCTGTGGGAGAAAAGGGGATGATGAATTGTGTTATTACGCCCTCACTTCACGCCCCTTTTTCGGTTTTAGTTAGAAAAATTAAGGAAGATTTACTTTCTCGTTCATATCAGCATTCAAACTGAATAAGGTATTTTTTGTACACTTGATCAGCCATGCGCTAATTATTTGTTTGTCTCAAGATCTATTGTTTCAAAGAATGCTTATTTATCAAACAGAACACTTTTATGTTCAATCAAAAACGCAATCTAGTTGCTGATAGACCAAAAAGGTGAGTGTTGTTTTCTTCTTTGTTTTTTTTCGATCTGTTTTAAATTATATTTGCCTTGACTAATATATAACAGACAAAGCAGTCAGCCCACAATACTTTTTCATTTAAGAATTCTCTACGTTGCTTTCAAAGAAAGCTCAGATAGTAAATAACCTCTTTAGCATCTATAGCATTCGAAATAGTGAAATGATAGCCGATAATAAGCCATCTTTTGACTCGATGTTTTATGTGATTAATGCCAGTGTAATATTTGCTATTCATCAACAATTAACAAATTGAACCATCTTGAACGATTTGTGTGTAAGTACCTAACAAATGAATGGCTAGCACTTGAAAGACAGACTGCTATGTTATTAGTCCCTTGACAACTGTGGCGCTACCAGCCGCAAGCTCGGGGGGAGGGAGGAGGCGATTTCAGGAATTACCCTCATTACTATCAGAAAAAGCCTCTTTGCCAACAAAGAATGCCAACTTTATCCATAAAGAACGCCTGTGTCTAACTTTTGGCTACGTAAAGGCGGGGCAATGTTAAAGACATAGATTTACATCACGAAGAATACGTTGCCAAAATATTACCCCATCTCTCAACATTTTTTCATCGAATTTAGAAGAAAGAGAAGGTAGGTCCTGCCAAGACTTTATCCCAATGGCAATTGCCTCCATAGCCTCAGTGGCAATCCAAAAGCCCCCTCCCCCATCTAATTTCCTTTCAAAAGACTATATATATATATATGAAATTGACGGGTAACAAGGAATTAAAATCAAAATGCAAATTGATGATAGTCAATGTCCAAGTTTGACAAGGAAACATACTTGGTGAATCAGTGTGATCTAGTTAAATCTGACTTACGTGTTCTATACATCGTGGCCATCAAATATAGATTTTTTAAATTGTTTATTACAAATAAAATTTAGCACGGTGATGAAAAACGCCAACCAACAAATTGTCGGGTGGAAATTCTCACTGACTGAAAAGCTCGTCTGTGGAATAGTACACTGTTTTTTTCTTAATTTTTTCGAAAATCTGAGGCTGGATTGTTCTTAATTTGTTTTTAATCTAATAGGGTGTAAGCAGTGTGAGTGCTAGCTTTTTCACTCTAGGGTGGTGTGTCAGGCCTCATTTGCCAACAAAGTGAGTGAGACAGCCTTACTTTGCTGACAAATTTGAATATTTACCGAAAAAGCACTCATACATCGCTAAAAATTCTCTATTTTGAGAAAAAACGTTGTTCAAAATTGCATTTTGCAGAAGCTCAGCCTCAGCTTGTTCTTAATTTGTTCTTAACTTTTGACCAATTTTGAGGCTCGTGTTCTTATAAGATTTTTCTTATAAAAAAATGGTGTATTTGTTGTTTCTGACAGTTCTTGGCAAGAAGGATTTTCAGTATGACAAAAAGCAAGGGCAACATGTTTCACTGTATGGTTGTCAAGCTTCTGGTTGTATTAGGGCTACGTCACGAAATCTCTGTCGATTCCCCTGGATTTGCCTAATCTAGGGGCTAAACCCATTACGCAACGGGGCTTTTGTTCTTGTATCCAGGACGTCACAAATTCTTTATGGCCGTGTATATTTTGCAAACTGTTCTCTTGAGCTTAAAATTGAATATAGTACTAACAATGAGCCATTGCGCTACGCAAGCATCCCATAATGCATTTTCAGAAAGTGTGAAATCAATTATGGTTAATCCGTAGAAGTTTACTGCCATTGTTTGGATTGTCGCCTGGATAATTTGCCACCCTCGCAAAGGCTCATTGTTAGCAATGAATCTTTAAGTTCCCGTTGGTAAGAATATACAATAGAGATAGCGATCATAAACCTTCTGCAAAAACCTATTGTTAACTCTGAACGGTTGACTGGCGGGATATAGTGCCTTGAACTGAATAACATTCAAAAGACAAACGATGGGAAAGGAATTTCCGCCAGTACGTAATCAGAAAATATGTTTTCCTTACCTTGGTAACACTAAATAGCACTGTCAGCTTTTTCAAAAAGGTTTTCAAATCGGCCCTTCGCATGATGCCCAATTATAACGCTTTAATATCTATTGAAAATTTACGAGCAGAGATGCATGCGACATCGACGTCCTTTGTTGATTGCCTACGTGCATGCCAGGGTTGGTATATTGGCTTTTTTAAGCCAAATTCCACAAATTTAGCTTCTTTCGAACTTGTTTGGCTTCAGAAATTCCTTTTGGCTTGAAGTCACTCTTTGGCTTAATTTTGGCTTTTTTCCACAAGTACAGGCATAAGTACTTATTTCCTACCTTCCTTCTTTTTTCATCATTCTAACAGAAATTGACAATTCAAGCAGTTAATGCACATATTTTATTGTGATTTAGACACTTTGTTGAACATCTGTGATTTTATCCACCTTGTCCGATTGCTACGTGGTTTTCGCTTTGCTCTTCGTTCCTTCTGCCTGTTGAAGCAGGGTTTAATGACCGCGATGCGAAAAGGGGGGAGGGGGACTTGGAGGCGGTTGTGTCGTATGGACTGACTTTCTACTTCATCTAAATCCAATGATAAAATGTTGAGGGAAGGGTAAATATTCTGATAGCAAAAACGGCTAAGCCTAAAATTTTATGTTTGCTTCCCTTTTGCTTTGTTTTAATTTTACCAAAAATGGGTTCCCTTACATGTAGGGGAGAGTGGGGCTAGTTGTCACAAAATTTTTTCCTTGACCAATAACACAAAGACTGATTAAATGATAAGACTTCTAGTGTGAAATCTAAAAAGCTTACAGCTCAGGGTACTTCGCCAGCATACCAAAAAATTCAGCTGTGCATACACTTTTGGTAAAATTACATTTTTATTCAAAGAGGTCCAGTGTGACACTATGCCCCACATGTGGGGCATGTTGTCACAAGAGCTGGGGCAAATTGTCACAGAAAAAAATAAACAAAAGTGCAGGATCTGGGAAATAATCAAACATAACATCAATCAAATAAACATTACTCAAACAATCCACAGCTATTCAGTGTTATACTTGTCCAATGCTTGGCAATGAAAATCAAAAATTGTTGAAGCTCTGTTTGTCTGGCCGGTTGTTGGAAAAGGAAGCTTCATAATGATATCTTCAACTGTGTGTGAGCAGCTATCTTCCTTGTTGGGAAAGAAGAAAACTTTCCTATCATTGATAAATAGCTTGCTTCGTAAGAATGATGTTTCCACTGTAGAATCATCCCAGTCAAGCTCCATTATTCTTCCAACATAGAATCTAGAAGATTTCCTTCCAGCAAACTTGACCAAAATATGGTCATCCTTGTCTAGTTGCTCCATTGTTGGAGATCTTAAAATCTGTCTTTCTTCTGTGATGCTGTGGCTGTCACTATCATCACTGACATCATCGCAAATAAAATCACTCTCTTCACTGGTCTCAGTGTCACTCAACTCACTTTCATCTTTCTCTGCCTTTTTTCTATGTCCAATTCTTGTAGTGTTTTTTCTCTTTTCATCAGTTTTCTTCCTAGTTTTTGTGACTTCTTTACCCTCAATGTGCTCTGTTTCTGAAGATGAATACAAGATTTTCTTCTTTGCCAAATTCTTCTTTGATTTCTTCAAATTGGCTTCCTCTTCTATGGCTCTTTTAACCGGGGTATCAGTGAAAATTTGCGATTTCCCCTTTTTCCTTTTATTGGAGCCATCTTTTCTTGGCTCTCTTTTACCAAATGGCCGGATTTGTTCAGCACTGGTAGACACACTTGTAGACAACATGTCTAAATGTTGGCTTTGACTTGGTGTGCATTGGACATTAGCAGCTCCTCTTGATGTTGAAGGAGTTGGTTGCATGTTAGCAGGTGTTGCATGCTCTTGTGTAGATTCCAACATGGGTCTGTCTGTAGAATATGCTGACAAGAACTTGTCTTGAGGAAATACATTTCTGTCAAATGGCCAGATTCCAGTTACTCTAAACCCAGAAGTAATATTGGCTGGTGTCATAGCTTTGGGAAAGGCATAGGACACAATACTTGGTATTACATGAATAGTCATTGATTTCCCAGCATTCTCTTTTTGCCTCATCCAATTGTCAACACCTTGATTGAAAAATGTCTTGAAGGGACCAAATACAGTCTTGTCAAGGGGCTGCAGTTCATGTGAACAATGTGGTGGGAAGCTCAGCATGGTAATATTGTTTGCTTTTGCATAATTGATCACCTCCAAAGAGATATGAGAGCTGTGGTTATCAAGTAACAAAAGTATTGGCTGTTCCTTTGTAGGTTTTGCAAACTTCACAAAGTGCTTCATGTACTTTACAAAAGTTTCTTCTGTCATCCATCCACTAGCTTTTGAATGCCCAGTGGCAGAGCTCCCAGTGGGTGCAGTTAAAAGCCAATGGTCTTGGATGTTCACCCTTGGAAACACAAAGAATGGTGGAATATGATTTCCAATTGCATTAACAGCACAGCATAGTGTAACAAGCTGTCCTCTCTCTTGGGATACTGCTGAACCCACTTGTTTGGCCCCCTTCTTCGCAAGTATCTTAGGGGGTCTTTGTACAGTTGTCACCCCTGTTTCATCCAGATTCCAGATCTGATCAGCACTATAACCCTCAGGTTGGTTAAGAACTCTCTCTAAATTATCAAAAAACATTACAACATTATGTTCATTGAAATTTGCCATTCTTTGAATTGAGGTTGCTTCAGGCTTTCTTACTGAAATATTTTGATGCCTTTGCAAGAAGCAACGAATCCAGTCCTTTCCAGCCATCTCTTCACGGATCCATGATTCTGGAATATTCTTTACTTCATTTTGAACAGCCAACTTGTAAGCCAAAGACCTCAGCTCAGGCATAGTAATGCCATAAAAAATTGCAGCTGCCTTCAGGACATACTGAACAAGGTCAGCTTCCAAGGTATCATTTAAAACACGTCTTGTTTGTTTGTATCCAAGGTGAACATCAGCTAAGCTTTCTTTTCCTTTCATCAATTTCATATAACGTGTTAAAGTGCGATAATTAACATCATTCAATGTTGCACTTTTACGAATGCTCATTCCCGATTTGACAGCCTGAACAGCAGCTTCAATGTTTTCTTAGGTGTTTTGGCTCTTTCAGTTTTCCTCTGGTATTTGCGAACCATCTTGCGAGCTAAAGACAAAAAGGAAGATTACATACAAATAACTCTATATAAGAACAAAAATTAAGAACAAATATAAAGTATGACCAATTTTCACTCATAAAAATTGTCTTTTCTACTCCATCTGTTAAAACAAATAACATTTTTTTCCTTTAGGATTTCTCGTAAACAGCAATAGATTGTTTTAACAATTAAAAAATATCCTAATACCCACTCCCCCTATTCCCCCTCCCATTCGAAGGGATATTTGTAAATTACTTTACATCATTTTTTGATGACCCCCCCCCCCCCCGCAACTTTATGAAAATCTAGAAAACACTCACACCCACCCTATAATATACTTCGAAATAGAATGTGAGGACCAAATCATTGAAATTTTAGCATGTTGTCATTGTTGAAGGTTAGATCAATTTTGAGACAACTTGCCCCACCCCCAAGTTAGCAGAAATGGGCCTAATGTTTCCAAAAACGCTTGAGGAATGCAAAAGAACAATAGCTAGAATGATAAAACAGTGCAATTTGATAAGAAAATAAATCGCAACTTTCTGCAGAACATAATATCGAAATAGTCCTACCTTTTTCCCAAAAAACAAAATTCGTTTTCAGGCTCGACAAAAACGATCACAGGCTTGCACTGGAAACAGCATGGTCAAGTAAGAAATGAATGTCATGTCAAATGAACACATCATGGTGCCCACCTTTAAAGGTCGTGGCGACAGCCTCGAAAATTTAGCCATTCTTCTGTAAACAAGGCTGTGACAACTTACCCCTGTGACAACTAGCCCCACTCTCCCCTACATCATGTGTTAGAATTCTATGAATACAATGAAAAAGTGTTCCATCAGTCAGTTGAAGAATACCTAAGCATTTTCACAACAGTGAAAAATTTAAGCCGTGGGTAGAGAATTGCGTAAGGGTTAAAGGAGGTCAAGCACCCTATGGATTGAACAAAAAAAGTTACTTCTAGCCTCGTTTACTACTTGAAATTTTCTATTGTTTTGCCGCCTTGTTTACGTTTTGGCTTAATTTGGCTTCTTTCCAACATTGATTTGGCTTGAAGCCCCAAAAGAATCTACCAACCCTGGTGCATGCAAGCATACGTATACATTGGGGGTCACAAAAGTATGGGGACGTTGTTAAAAATGGCGACTCACAGAACCAAAGGGCCTAAGCTGACAGGTTTTTAAAACAGAAGTTCAGCGCAAAAGGGATTTTGTAATGAACGCTTTCGACACGAATCTTTTTGCGTAATTGCAATGGCTTTTGAATCAAATTAGATTTGAAAGATTACCGTTTTGTGGGCGAAAAGTCAGGGAAACGCTGGACCTGCTTCAGAAAATTTCTGTAAGATATTTTCGAAGGATTCATAAAAAAATGCCTCAAAGTACAGACAATACTTAATAAGTATAAGATAATTTAATTAAACTTGAAACTAAATACGTGCACTTTTGTTGTGACTTTAAATATATTACCGAGAAGATTATTTTGGCTGAGATATCAGGCTTTAGGTTGTTAAAAGTGATATCAGGTGAACAATTTCTAAAACTGGCATTTAGTGATCAAAATAGCTTACTTGCTAAATAACATAGACGCTTTGGGTGTAGATGATTCTTTTCATTAATTTCAAAAGCATAATAAACGTTGAGCGTTTATAGAAATAGATCCTAAATAGAACTGATTCCCCCCCCTCCCCCTCCCCCAACGGATTTCGAGTAATTGACCTCTGGGAAATTGGGGTGGGTGACGCGACTGGTTCTGAGGAGACGAAAACATGTGTTAAATTTCGCGTTTCTAAAAGATTGAACAATCCAATAACAGGCTGAACACCTCAAGAACACCCTGAGAACAAACTATTAAGCGGCTTAACACCCTTTAAAACATATCGAAAAATGATTTGGTCAATCAATCAAAATTAATTTTGGGGCGGGAAAGGGCCTGATAGGTCTAATGCTGTTGGTGTTGTTGCAACCAACTGATGTTTTGCCCGCCTGAAGTGTGAACGGGGATTTATACATGCGGAGCAAATTCAAATTTGACTCCCTTTGTGCATTCAAGCAATTTCTCGATGTTTTGAGACTCTTTCACATCCAGTGACAGTAGATGTTGTTTAGACTTGCTTACACAGAGATATTTCATTAGTAATTATATACGATATATTACTTGACTTATTGTCCTCCAAACAATTATTCTTCTCATCCGCTAATTTGCCCAAATGGTCACGGCATAGAATAGAAATTAACTATTATGTGGAAACGACGGACTCTATTAACTATGTTTAAACGGATGTGTTAACCAAGAAATCCAGAGAACTTTCAATGTAAAGCAAAACAACCTCGTAAAGTAGCTGGAGATTTGTCGATCCCAAAACTATTTCCTGTTTTTACCTTGGCAAACCATTTCTACTTTGGAATATATTTGTTGCTATATTCTTTAACACCTTTCATATTTCCAGATGATTTTCATAATCACCATTATACCTTAGACCATTGTTACTTAACTCTCATACGCCAAAGAACATACGTATTGTGATGTTGTAATCACATTCTGTCGGTGTTGCATTGCTGTTGTGGGATGAGAGAAAGTTACTTAATAACTATGAATAGAAAAGCGTTTGCCTGGGAAAGGGCCTGAGAAGTCTAATGCTGTTGGTGTTGTTACAACCAACTGATATTTTGCGCGCCAAATGTGTGAACGGGGGTTTGTACACGCGGAGCAAATTCGAGTTTGACTCGCTTTGTGCATTCAAGCAATTTCCCGTTGTTTTCAAATCTTTCACATCCAGTGACAATGTAAAATTACGACACGTCACTTGACTACCTATTGTCTTCCAAACAATTATTCTTCTCATCCGCTAATTTGCCCAAATGGTCACGACATAGAATAGAAATGAACTATTCTGTGGTCACGGTATGCTAATGCCTGGGCAAATTTATTGCATGTAATAAGAAAACATTTTAGTCATTGCTTCTTTTTTATATTAAATGCAAAAGTACTTCTTTATTGACGTGGTATGGTACTTGCCCTCTTTGTCTTTTGGCCTTGTTCCTAGCTATAGTTCAAAGCAAATTTTATTTTTTGTGTCTATGCTATTATCATTCCAGTATATGTGCAGTTAAGATTAAGGAGCTATTATGGAGATCTTGGTACCGCAATTCGATTAATAGAGGTTCAGAGATTAGGAACTTTAGGACCTAGGTTTTGGGTTAGGATTTTCGTAAAAAGGCGTGTAATGAAAATACGTGTAATGTGGGTTTGTCAAGATTTATGGATTCTTTTTTACGTGCTTTTTGAGATTTATTCAAGGGTGACGTATTCAGATTGTAGGAGAATGAAATTTCTAACTTTACTTGAAAAATTATCTTTAGACCTGTAAATCTACTGTACTTACTGAATCGATATTTGGAAGTATCCCTGATTCCAGTTCTATAGATTTTTTTAATGATTACCAAACTTTTACTCATAATGATAAGGCTCCATACCCAATCTTTTTTAGTGCATCAAACTGTTCTTTTCTGCTAAGTTTCATAATGTTTCACCAAAGTACGACTGAAATACGATAATGCAGTTTTTAAGGTCTGAAGCAAAGCACCCGGGTCTAAAAATAGCCCAAGGGAGCAACTTTCTGATGGGGTCCATATCCTACCCTTTCCAGGGTATCAAACTATTCCTTTTTGCAAAATTTTATGCTGGAATTACAATTTGCACAGTTGTTTGATTAACAGCCCTGACTAAAAAGTATGGTGTGTTTATCGTGAAGACAACCAACGGCAAACCTTGTGACGTCACTGATTCTTATTCTTTGTCACTCATTGTTTTCAAAACCCCCATAAAAAACTTTCCTGCGCAAATTTTCGAGCTGATTTCTTTCAATTCCTTCAAAAAAATATGTATCAGATTTTATTTCATAGGCACTTTAAGGGTGCCTACAAACAACAGGGGGAGCGTAGCGTCATTTCCCCACACCCCACATCCCCACGTCCACACGCCCACACGCCCACACGCCCCACGCCCCACGCCCCACGCCTCCTTATACTTACGTGCCTGGGGTAGATTGTTGGTGATGGCGGCTTTCAGTTGCAGAGAAAGGGCCGGATGGAACAGCTCGCCTTCAAAGTTTCATTTTCCGAATATTGCTGTTCCTGTCTGCATATTGGGGATGCTGAAAATCATTCAGCTGGCCATCTTATCTATTTTAAACAATTCATCCAAATAAAGAAAACTCTTTTTCTTCCGTGACCTGACACAAAAGCGAACTACTTGCTTATGAAAAAGGAAAAATTGCTATAAGTAGTTTTATGACAGGTATTTTTGTGTTCTCATTCAGCTTCACAGAACAAGCTTTTGCCAACAAGTTAAGATAACATACATACAGTTTGAAAATTGCCATACTCAGCAGCACCTATTTTTACTTGGAAATTTTGCAAAAGTGGGGTGCACGTTTGACGTCATAGCCAAGTTTCAGAGCGAAGCATATCAGATCATTATTATGCCAAAGCAGTCTAAATTGTTTATATGACTGAAATTAAGGTATTTTCACATGAATGCAGCGCTGTAATACACGTTCATTATGCTGCTTTTAAAATATGAAATTTCATACAAAAGTGAATACATCTCAAATACATATTCAAGCTAAATTGAAATGTTATCGATATTCTAAAATCTATGCCCATAAATGTATTTTCAATGACAGGATAATGCAAAATAGAAGGAATAGAATAACCTATCTAGGACTATTAAAGAGAAAATATTTCTACTTGAAATTCATAAATATCTTCTTTCTTCTTCTTTTTCTTCTTTCTTCTTCTTCTTCTTCTTTCTTCTTCTCTCTTCTTCTTTCTTCTTCTTTCTGCTTCTTTCTTCTTTTCTCTTTTTGTTTCTTCTTGTTTCTTCTTGTTTCTTCTTGTAGTAGCCACGCGTGTTGTTTGGAATGACCAGGCAAAAGACAGCGTTTTTCCAGGATGATAGAAATTGGAACGACTTGGGAAACTCTGTGTTTTTGTCATGACTAGCAATAGCGAGAGTGCTTTTGAGTTTTCTCAAGTTAGATTTCAGAAAGACCAAGATTGAAAACTTTGGAGCTTTTTAGCATTATTAGAACCATAGACCATTTGAATAGTCTTGAAACATGGCATTTTTAGATGGTCATTACCAGCATGACGAATATTACCCTAGCTTCGCTCCTAAAAATGTTTTATTCCATATTTACTCCAATTGATTAAAAAATGTTTTGATTTTCTTGCAGATGGAGGTTTATTTAGTGAATTCAAGGAAGCTTTTCCTTCACGTGCTGGTTATTTTGATCCTCTCTCTTGAAAATCCCGTCAAAGGTTAGCATAAAGATAGTCTATATGATAAACTTCCAATATATAGGAAAAGATTGCTGATTTCTTTTGACTGCTTATTTATTTGGTTTGCAGTTTGCTATGCTACCGACAGAGCAACGTTCTTAGAAATTTGTAGAAAAATGGGGGAGTCTACATTGTTAGTGATATCTAATTTGCATTGATTAAAAAAGTCAAGGTAGACAACTTTTTATAAGAATACCCTAATTTTGCGTACAAGTGCAATACAGGCTTGGCTAAAAAAACATGTAGAAGAAAGATGTCAACAATATTCAATTCTGGCTATTATTCTTGATTGCTTTTTTCAATTTTTAATTGATTCTCTAATCAGTCCGGCCGCTCTATAGCAGTGTTACAATTTTGAATTTTTTGGAAATTGTTTATTTGCAATTTTGTGGCCCAGTCCAAACACCTTAGTCCTACATTCCTGATTTGGACCAACTTCTAAAGAGTCTTTTTGCACCTAGAATTCTCAAGTCATTACTTTGGCTTCTACTAAGTAATTCAAAATACTTCTATAAGTTGTTTGAAATTTGACTGCACCTCTATTATGCTATCTCAATCTCATGGATATATTTTATTGTTCTGTACACTCAGGTCAAAGCTGCTCTCCATCTTGCAGCTCTCAAGGAACTTGCATTTCAAGTGCCTGCCATTGCAACGCAGGATATACTGGAAATGGATTAACCTGCACTGGTTCGTTAACATTGAGCTTTATCTAAATTAGCTAGATGCATTGACTTTTGCTTGATAGTAGATGCAGCTACTCTTGTGAAAGAAAAGCGTGTTATTTTAAGCAAGGCCTCTTAATGTAAATGGTAATTTTTATAGATTGAGCATCTCAACGCATTGGTCGGGCTGTGTTTTTGCAAGAAAAGTATTATATATAAGAATATTGATAATCGGATAGGATAAAGGTAGGGGTATAATAAGGATAGAGGTACCCAGCATAAGGGAAAATGTATGACGCTGGTCATGGCGGCTCGGAATCGCGGGCGCAAATACTCCACATGGCTTCAACATATGCAGAAAAACTTCAAAATCAAGGTATAAAAGTGAATTGTTTTCGAAAATCTGGCACACATACTACTGGATGAACCCTATAAAACATAAATGCTTAATCAAGGTATATCAAGAAATAACTTTTAATCAATATTTCGAAACAACAAAGCAACAAACAAAATTGCAGGTAATATCGAAGTATCTACATTTATAAAAAATTAGAATATTGAGGTGAAACATTGTCGCAGCAAAAAGGGTAACCCACAGAAAAATCTAGCTATTGCTACAACACGAAACCATTGCCAAAGTTAATGCCAAGCACAGGGGCGGACTGGCTGGTCGGGCCCATTCGGGCGATCGCCCGAAGGGCCGGTCGGTTTAAGGGCCGGCTGATTAAAGTACAAAAAAATGAATAAGCTTAAAAAGTGAATCATCATCATCATCAGTAACGGAAGGGTCAAGGCTGACCCGCCGTGGACCCGCCGCCAAGTGTCCCTGTCTTGCGCCTTCCGAAGCAGCTCGGCCATGGTCATTCCCAGTAAATCTTCCACGTCGTTTTCCAGTTTCCTTCGTGGTCTTCCTCGTTTCCTCTTTCCGTCCACCATTCCCGAAAGAATGTCATTTCCCAAGCCTTTACTTCTCGCAACATGGCCAGATTTTATGCTGTTTATGAGGGTTGCTTGGCCGATCCTTTCCAGGACCCATTCGTTCGTTTTCCTTTCTCTCCAACGATACATAAGATTTTAACCTGCCCTGATGTCTTTTTACTTAGCTTTTGCTTGAAGCTGGTCATGTTTTTGCCTAAGCAAATTCTATTGCTAAATGTAATAAATTTAAAAGTCCAAAATATAGAGTTCACTAAGCGATTCGCTCTGTGATGTGAAGCAATGAAGAGGACATACGTAGAACGAGGGAAGAGCAAGAAGACTTCAACCAAAGGTGGTGCACAGAAATTTCTAGAGGAAAAGCTGTGAGACTTAAAAAGGATTCAGCTATGATACAAAGCTTTTTTATCAAGCAAAAGCCACAAACGTCACAAAAAACAGCAGGGTCTTGCTCTTGCTCCTTTCAATAAATCATAGTCAATAGAAATAAATTCATACAAGTTATGGTAAGTTTATTAGGCCTATACTATCATAAATGCACCCTCCGCCCAACAGGACTACAGTGCTACACGAAAAAATTTCAACAGGGCTGCCTATGTTTTCATTTTGGGGTCAGAAATTGACAAATCGATATCATTGGGCTGCTGAAAATCATTGTGGTTTTCCGGAGGATTAGAAAATTATTTGTCACAAGTTGAGTGTGATAGAAGCTTTTCCACTTAAAATATATAAAGAACAGATCACGTAGTGATTTTTCGCAGCCAAAGCTGGAGTCCTTCATGTTAGTGTTCTTAGAAAAACACCTTTTAGATGACATCCAGAACCGAGGGGCAAATCACTTGATAAAAATCTCGTACACCTATGGTGGAAATTCTATTGTTTTTATGAGAAAATCCCTGGAAATCTTTTTTTTGTGGATACCTCGTACACTTTTTGCAAGAGTGAACTACCCCTCGTCCAGAACGATAACATTATCAACATATAATTTACTGTATTTAGAAATAAAGTCAAACCAATAAGTTAAAATTTTTATTTATTTACTATTTAGTCAACAAATGACATATTCAACATGTTCTGTTAACCATGTTCTATTAACCAGCATTCATCCGCGTACAAAATTACTAAAAACAACTGGTTATTATCATTTCTTTTGAATGTATTGCCAATTCATGGGAAATGGAGGAAACTGGCCGTTACTTTTAATTACTATGGATGTAACTTAGTACATTTTTCCCCTATGCTGAGGTACCCATGCACAGGTACGTTTCTTGAATTGAAAGAGATGTCAGTTTAATCTTGAAAATATTCAAGTCAAAATCATTGATACAAAATACATTGAGTCAATTTTGATAAAATTTAACAATAGCATGAATTAGTCCTCATTCTATTTCGAATAATTTCTGTTTTAGTGTTATTTGTCCACTTGTTGATTTTAGATATAGATGAGTGTGCATTAGGAACGCATAGCTGTCATGGAAATGCTGCATGCACAAATACTGGAGGCTCATTCACCTGTGCTTGCAATGCTGGTTATAATGGACCTGGGACATCATGCACAGGTACAATACATGTATTGATGGAGATGGCAGTTTAATATTACAAATATGCAAGTCAAAATCATTGATACAAAATACATTGAGTCAATTTTGATAAAATTTAACAATAGCATGAATTAGTCCTCATTCTATTTCGAATAATTTCTGTTTTAGTGTTATTTGTCCACTTGTTGATTTTAGATATAGATGAGTGTACATTAGGGACGCATAACTGTCATCCAAATGCTGCATGCACAAATACTGCAGGCTCATTCACCTGTGCTTGCAATGCTGGTTATAATGGACCTGGGACAGATGAGTGTGCATTAGGAACGCATAGCTGTCATGGAAATGCTGCATGCACAAATACTGGAGGCTCATTCACCTGTGCTTGCAATGCTGGTTATACAGGAGTTGGTACATCATGCACAGGTACAATACATGTATTGATAGAGATGGCAGTTTAATATTACAAATATGCAAGTCAAAGTCATTGATACAAAATACATTGAGTCAATTTTGATAAAATTTAACAATAGCATGAATTATCTCTCATTCTATTTCGAATAATTTCTGTTTTAGCGTTATTTGTCCATTTGTTGCTTCTAGATCAAGACGAATGTACATTAGGGACGCATAACTGTGATTCAAATGCTGCATGCACAAATACTGGAGGCTCATTCACCTGTGCTTGCAATGCTGGTTATACAGGAGTTGGTACATCATGCACAGGTACAATACATGTATTGATGGAGATGGCAGTTTAATATTACAAATATGCAAGTCAAAGTCATTGATACAAAATACATTGAGTCAATTTTGATAAAATTTAACAATAGCATGAATTATTTCTCATTCTATTTCGAATAATTTCTGTTTTAGCGTTATTTGTCCACTTGTTGATTTTAGATCAAGACGAATGTACATTAGGGACGCATAACTGTGATTCAAATGCTGCATGCACAAATACTGCAGGCTCATTCACCTGTGCTTGCAAAAGTGGCTTTACCGGAAGTGGAACATCATGCACAGGTACAATACATGTATTGATAGAGATGGCAGTTTAATATTACAAATATGCAAGTCAAAGTCATTGATACAAAATACATTGAGTCAATTTTGATAAAATTTAACAATAGCATGAATTATTTCTCATTCTATTTCGAATGATTTCTGTTTTAGCGTTATTTGTCCACTTGTTGATTTTAGATCAAGACGAATGTACATTAGGGACGCATAACTGTGATTCAAATGCTGCATGCACAAATACTGCAGGCTCATTCACCTGTGCTTGCAAAAGTGGCTTTACCGGAAGTGGAACATCATGCACAGGTACAATACATGTATTGATAGAGATGGCAGTTTAATATTACAAATATGCAAGTCAAAGTCATTGATACAAAATACATTGAGTCAATTTTGATAAAATTTAACAATAGCATGAATTAGTCCTCATTCTATTTCGAATAAATTCTGTTTTAGCGTTATTTGTCCACTTGTTGATTTTAGATATAGATGAGTGTGCATTAGGAACGCATAGCTGTCATGCAAATGCTGCATGCACAAATACTGGAGGCTCATTTACCTGTGCTTGCAATGCTGGTTATACAGGAGTTGGTACATCATGCACAGGTACAATACATGTATTAATGGAGATGGCAGTTTAATATTACAAATATGCAAGTCAACATCATTGATACAAAATACATTGAGTCAATTTTGATAACATTTAACAATAGCATGAATTAGTCCTCATTCTATTTCGAATAATTCCTGTTTTAGCGTTATTTGTCCACTTGTTGTTTTTAGATATCAATGAGTGTACATTAGGAACGCATAGCTGTCATGCAAATGCTGCATGCACAAATACTGGAGGCTCATTCACCTGTGCTTGCAATGCTGGTTATACAGGAGTTGGTACATCATGCACAGGTACAATACATGTATTGATGGAGATGGCAGTTTAATATTACAAATATGCAAGTCAAAATCATTGATACAAAATACATTGAGTCAATTTTGATAAAATTTAACAATAGCATGAATTAGTCCTCATTCTATTTCGAATAATTTCTGTTTTAGTGTTATTTGTCCACTTGTTGATTTTAGATATAGATGAGTGTACATTAGGGACGCATAGCTGTCATCCAAATGCTGCATGCACAAATACTGCAGGCTCATTCACCTGTGCTTGCAATGCTGGTTATAATGGACCTGGGACATCATGCACAGGTACAATACATGTATTGATGGAGATGGCAGTTTAATATTACAAATATGCAAGTCAAAATCATTGATACAAAATACATTGAGTCAATTTTGATAAAATTTAACAATAGCATGAATTAGTCCTCATTCTATTTCGAATAATTTCTGTTTTAGCGTTATTTGTCCACTTGTTGATTTTAGATATAGATGAGTGTGCATTAGGAACGCATAGCTGTCATGCAAATGCTGCATGCACAAATACTGCAGGCTCATTCACCTGTGCTTGCAATGCTGGTTATACAGGAGTTGGTACATCATGCACAGGTACAATACATGTATTGATGGAGATGGCAGTTAAATATTACAAATATGCAAGTCAAAGTCATTGATACAAAATACATTGAGTCAATTTTGATAAAATTTAACAATAGCATGAATTATTTCTCATTCTATTTCGAATAATTTCTGTTTTAGCGTTATTTGTCCACTTGTTGATTTTAGATATAGATGAGTGTGCATTAGGAACGCATAGCTGTCATGCAAATGCTGCATGCACAAATACTGGAGGCTCATTCACCTGTGCTTGCAATGCTGGTTATACAGGAGTTGGTACATCATGCACAGGTACAATACATGTATTGATGGAGATGGCAGTTTAATATTACAAATATGCAAGTCAAAGTCATTGATACAAAATACATTGAGTCAATTTTGATAAAATTTAACAATAGCATGAATTATTTCTCATTCTATTTCGAATAATTTCTGTTTTAGCGTTATTTGTCCACTTGTTGATTTTAGATATAGATGAGTGTGCATTAGGAACGCATAGCTGTCATGGAAATGCTGCATGCACAAATACTGGAGGCTCATTCACCTGTGCTTGCAATGCTGGTTATACAGGAGTTGGTACATCATGCACAGGTACAATACATGTATTGATAGAGATGGCAGTTTAATATTACAAATATGCAAGTCAAAGTCATTGATACAAAATACATTGAGTCAATTTTGATAAAATTTAACAATAGCATGAATAAGTCCTCATTCTATTTCGAATAAATTCTGTTTTAGCGTTATTTGTCCACTTGTTGATTTTAGATATAGATGAGTGTACATTAGGAACGCATAGCTGTCATGCAAATGCTGCATGCACAAATACTGGAGGCTCATTCACCTGTGCTTGCAATGCTGGTTATACAGGAGTTGGTACATCATGCACAGGTACAATACATGTATTGATGGAGATGGCAGTTTAATATTACAAATATGCAAGTCGAAATCATTGATACAAAAAAATTGACTCAATTTTGATAAAATTTAACAATAGCATGAATAAGTCCTCATTCTATTTCAAATAATTTCTGTTTTAGCGTTATTTGTTCACTTGTTGATTTTAGATATAGATGAGTGTACATTAGGAACGCATAGCTGTCATGCAAATGCTGCATGCACAAATACTGGAGGCTCATTCACCTGTGCTTGCAATGCTGGTTATACAGGAGTTGGTACATCATGCACAGGTACAATACATGTATTGATGGAGATGGCAGTTTAATATTACAAATATGCAAGTCAAAATCATTGATACAAAATACATTGAGTCAATTTTGATAAAATTTAACAATAGCATGAATTAGCCCTTATGTTATTTCGAATAATTTCTGTTTTAGCGTTATTTGTCCTCTTGTTGTTTTTAGATATCAATGAGTGTACATTAGGGACGCATAACTGTGATTCAAATGCTGCTTGCACAAATACTGCAGGCTCATTCACCTGTGCTTGCAATGTTGGTTATACAGGAGTTGGTACATCATGCACAGGTACAATACATTTATTGATGGAGACGTCAGTTTAATCTTAAAAATATGCAAGTCAAAATCATTGATACAAAAAAAATTGACTCAATTTTGATAAAATTTAACAATAGCATGAATAAGTCCTCATTCTATTTCGAATAATTTCTGTTTTAGCGTTATTTGTTCACTTGTTGTTATTTGTTCACATTTTCATTCATCAGACTTCTATTAAGAAGAATAATCCTAAGAAGTATTTGCGGCCTGTATTAGATATAGATGAGTGTAGATATAGATGAGTGAATTTTAGATATAGATGAGTGTACATTGGGAAGGCATAACTGTGATGCAAATGCTGCATGCGCAAATACTGGAGGCTCATTCACCTGTGCTTGCAATGCTGGTTATACAGGAGTTGGTACATCATGCACAGGTACAATACATGTATTGATGGAGATGGCAGTTAAATATTACAAATATGCAAGTCAAAGTCATTGATACAAAATACATTGAGTCAATTTTGATAAAATTTAACAATAGCATGAATTATTTCTCATTCTATTTCGAATAATTTCTGTTTTAGCGTTATTTGTCCACTTGTTGATTTTAGATATAGATGAGTGTGCAATAGGAACGCATAGCTGTCATGCAAATGCTGCATGCACAAATACTGGAGGCTCATTCACCTGTGCTTGCAATGCTGGTTATACAGGAGTTGGTACATCATGCACAGGTACAATACATGTATTGATGGAGATGGCAGTTTAATATTACAAATATGCAAGTCAAAGTCATTGATACAAAATACATTGAGTCAATTTTGATAAAATTTAACAATAGCATGAATTATTTCTCATTCTATTTCGAATAATTTCTGTTTTAGCGTTATTTGTCCACTTGTTGATTTTAGATATAGATGAGTGTGCATTAGGAACGCATAGCTGTCATGGAAATGCTGCATGCACAAATACTGGAGGCTCATTCACCTGTGCTTGCAATGCTGGTTATACAGGAGTTGGTACATCATGCACAGGTACAATACATGTATTGATAGAGATGGCAGTTTAATATTACAAATATGCAAGTCAAAGTCATTGATACAAAATACATTGAGTCAATTTTGATAAAATTTAACAATAGCATGAATTATCTCTCATTCTATTTCGAATAATTTCTGTTTTAGCGTTATTTGTCCATTTGTTGCTTCTAGATCAAGACGAATGTACATTAGGGACGCATAACTGTGATTCAAATGCTGCATGCACAAATACTGGAGGCTCATTCACCTGTGCTTGCAATGCTGGTTATACAGGAGTTGGTACATCATGCACAGGTACAATACATGTATTGATGGAGATGGCAGTTTAATATTACAAATATGCAAGTCGAAATCATTGATACAAAAAAATTGACTCAATTTTGATAAAATTTAACAATAGCATGAATAAGTCCTCATTCTATTTCAAATAATTTCTGTTTTAGCGTTATTTGTTCACTTGTTGATTTTAGATATAGATGAGTGTACATTAGGAACGCATAGCTGTCATGCAAATGCTGCATGCACAAATACTGGAGGCTCATTCACCTGTGCTTGCAATGCTGGTTATACAGGAGTTGGTACATCATGCACAGGTACAATACATGTATTGATGGAGATGGCAGTTTAATATTACAAATATGCAAGTCAAAGTCATTGATACAAAATACATTGAGTCAATTTTGATAAAATTTAACAATAGCATGAATTATTTCTCATTCTATTTCGAATAATTTCTGTTTTAGCGTTATTTGTCCATTTGTTGCTTCTAGATCAAGACGAATGTACATTAGGGACGCATAACTGTGATTCAAATGCTGCATGCACAAATACTGCAGGCTCATTCACCTGTGCTTGCAAAAGTGGCTTTACCGGAAGTGGAACATCATGCACAGGTACAATACATGTATTGATAGAGATGGCAGTTTAATATTACAAATATGCAAGTCAAAGTCATTGATACAAAATACATTGAGTCAATTTTGATAAAATTTAACAATAGCATGAATTATTTCTCATTCTATTTCGAATAAATTCTGTTTTAGCGTTATTTGTCCACTTGTTGATTTTAGATATAGATGAGTGTACATTAGGAACGCATAGCTGTCATGCAAATGCTGCATGCACAAATACTGGAGGCTCATTCACCTGTGCTTGCAATGCTGGTTATACAGGAGTTGGTACATCATGCACAGGTACAATACATGTATTGATGGAGATGGCAGTTTAATATTACAAAGATGCAAGTCAAAATCATTGATACAAAATACATTGAGTCAATTTTGATAAAATTTAACAATAGCATGAATTAGTCCTCATTCTATTTCGAATAATTTCTGTTTTAGTGTTATTTGTCCACTTGTTGATTTTAGATATAGATGAGTGTACATTAGGGACGCATAGCTGTCATGCAAATGCTGCATGCACAAATACTGGAGGCTCATTCACCTGTGCTTGCAATGCTGGTTATACAGGAGTTGGTACATCATGCACAGGTACAATACATGTATTGATGGAGATGGCAGTTTAATATTACAAATATGCAAGTCAAAGTCATTGATACAAAATACATTGAGTCAATTTTGATAAAATTTAACAATAGCATGAATTATTTCTCATTCTATTTCGAATAATTTCTGTTTTAGCGTTATTTGTCCACTTGTTGATTTTAGATCAAGACGAATGTACATTAGGGACGCATAACTGTGATTCAAATGCTGCATGCACAAATACTGCAGGCTCATTCACCTGTGCTTGCAAAAGTGGCTTTACCGGAAGTGGAACATCATGCACAGGTACAATACATGTATTGAT
>NW_027018682.1:10697541-10713864 GCF_013076305.1 Rhopilema esculentum | reverse complement strand
TGAGTCTATGAGTCCAGCTCTAACCTCTAACCTGCACTAGCCAGGTCCCAGCACAAAACTCCAGCTTTCCTGCAGTCTCATTTTCGTGTATGAGCCTCTACCACAGGTTGGCGTGGAAAGATTTTAAAACTTCTGTGCTTGAATCGGTATAAGGCTCTTTTGTATTATGTTTTGATTTGACTATAAGAACCTGCTCCACTACCAACTTCATGCAACATGAAGTCATTTGAGTCATCAGTTGGCTTTCTGCGTATAAAAGTTATCGTAAGAACTATACCAAAATCAATTTGGTAAAGGTATGAAATAGGAGAGGAAAAGGCCATCAAGGGTAACATTGAAAACACAGGTTTTTAATCTCAGTCTTAATCTCAGAACGACTATTTGAAGTACATTTCCGATTTTTCCAATATTATACAAAAAGAAACGATTCAATTTAGTTGTCACAATCACAACGTTTTAAGGGTATATATATCTTTAGCAAAGTTAGAAATTTATTAGGTTGATAATATTTGCTAAAGTATAATCAACTAAATTCCCTAGAACGCAGAAATTATGGGTATTATTTGTTTAATAAGAATTTTTTTATTTAAGTACACTTTATATTAATGTTACAGTCGCAGTTATGTTTCTGATAAGCATTTTTGATTAAATGAAAATTAATGAGCTCTGGTATTGATTTATTGGTACAATCATTGTTAGCAAAAAAATCTTAATCTAATTATTTGTCAATGGCATCAGTATCACCTAATATCTGAATATGATTTTAATCGATTTAAACAAAGGTCGACGTTAGCTAAGAATCGACCTATTTGGCACTTCAAAGTAATCAATTCACCAAAGCAATATAAAAGAACTAATATTGACAGCATACGAAAGGTTTTTAGGGTTAAGAAATATGTGACAAGAAAAATAAACGAGCTTTTGACAGACCAAATTGAATGCTTTAAGAAGGGCTGCTTTCAGCAAGAGCTGCTTTTCAAGGGGCCCAATTCTTTGTCAAACGACCAATAGCACTGGGCCCACGACTATATCACTACGATTGTTGAACTCTATAAGTAATTGAAAAATTAACTAGTTTTAAGGTGCAATGACGACGAATTTGTGCAGTGGTGAAACAACTTTGTGCAGCGATGAACAGGAAAGTGTACAGTGAAATGAAATGTTTTATTCATTTTTTTTGAAATCTTTTAAAGTCAACACCAGCAGTGATTCTGCCAGTTTTCGAAGAATGCCTAGTGCCATCCGGGTCATGAACTTTTCAATACACAAACGGACCTCTATCACAGAATGTTTCTATGTTGTTGCCGAGCTCAGGGACCGCGCACCAGTTTAAAAGTGGAGGAGCTGAATTGGGTGTGCCCGAAATTTTTTTGAGGCCACGCCCCCTAGAACCCTGGTAAATGCCTCTTTTAGCAAATACTTGCTTATTTCTACTCAATTTGTATTAATTTTTTCATTCGGAATCTTTGCTTCCCTTTTCACAAAAGTTAAAATCTTTTGCCTGCCTAAAGGATTAATATGTTATGTTTTAGCCAATATAATTTATTCCTCAGTCAGTGTTTAATGGAATCGCTGATAGTTGATTTTTTTCTGCAAGTAATCAATTTCGTTATAATTCATAATAAATTTTTGATTGTTTTATTAGATTTGTAGACTGCTTGTTCTAGATAATGTTTCATTGAAACATATGATAAGTCGAACTATTTCATAATGTTTTTTTGCAGTTTGCATGATCCAAATTGGAGAATTGCTAAGTAAATTTCGATGACGTCACAACTTCCCAACACCCTTTTATTTCTTAGGAAGAATTGCCTGCATGCTATACTCCACGACTAAATTTCTGTACATTTACTTCCTCTTTTTGATCATTATTCAAAGCGTAAAGGTATTCTGGGTACACTTGAGCACCCATGCGATAACTATTTGTTTGTCTTAGCATCTATATTTACCAAGAAGTTTCTTAAATCAAGCAGAAACCTATTGATGATAAATTCAAAACGCAGTCTAGTTGCTGATAGACAAAAAGGTGAGTGTTGGTTTTCTTGACATTTTTCTTGATCTGCTTTAAATTATATCTCCTTTGATTAATATTTAAAAGAGATTGTAGCCAGCATGCATCCAGTGGCGTAATGCAGTTTAGGGCCTGCGATCGAAAGGGGCCCTCGAACAATTTTTTATCCACGATTTTAAGACTTCGTTCAGCTCAAGTTATAATGATATTCAAAATCTTCAAAAGTACAATTTCCTTTTTTTGTACAATTTCTTCTATTTGTAAAGTCTGCACGCAGGCTATAGCCAGCCTAGATAGACCATGTTCTTTGTTGAAAATGAGGGTAAAGTTATAAATTTAACGAAATATATTTTTATGCCGTCATAATTTCGCCACATTTTCTGTTCTTATCCCTTAAAATTTTCCAATGAAACAATGTTAGAAGAAAGATCAAACTATTATAATTTGAACCATAGAAATAGGAGGCAAAAGCATATTTTCATTGGGCCATATTTATCTCTAGATCAGATAATCTACAACATATCTTGCTGATATTGCACGTTTAGTGGTCTTTGATTGTGTTCCTTTGGATCATATGGTACCAATTCAAAATAAATATTTTCGTCATCGTTGTAAAGTTAATTTTGCAAGCCTTGTTTCCTGTTAAACTGATAGACAATATGCAGGAAGAACTTTTCCGTCAGTACGTATTAAGAAAATCTAAGAAATAGAAGATCTAAGGAATAGAATATCAAGAATTTCTGAATTTTGACCCCATAATTTGAAAAAAAGTCTTGATGACGTTGTGAAATGGATGAGCTATGGCTACTTGAGCACAGGCCTTTTCTCAATCAAACCTTTGCAATTTGGACGCCACATTTAAGAACTCCTTTAAGCCTGCAAAAAACCACAAGTTGTCCATGCTACCGTGATATTCAGCGATGGCATTATTTTGGGGAGCTTTATGTTGATCTTGAAAATTTAAAGTATGAGACTCAATCAAATCATGAATCACTTACGACGTGATATGCTGCATTTTTGTTGTCTGTGCTCCAGACGAACAAAGAAAATTATAATCTGATCTCTTTGTTAAAGCCATCAAGAAAGGATAATACCCATAGTGCTAATTCAATGTAAGGACCGTGACCTAAGACCGCAAATTTGATTCTTCCCGTTTTCTAATTGATCACTACGTGCTCAAATAGACATGGTTAATTCAATTCAAATCTGTCAGTAGACAGTACTTACATGACAAAGAGACTAATAACGAAAAGGAGGATATTCATATTTTATTTACCTTATATAGAACTGCATTGATGGCTGGATGATTGATTTCCCGCGAGGGGTGGGGGACCCTCAAGAAATCTTTGCTGACCGTGCCCTTCAATTTAGTAGCTGGACAATCCATTAATGATTTATCTAATCTAGAGCAATCAGTGATACAAGAGGTCGACCGATCAATACATATTACAGTCAATCATATTACAGTCAGTCGATTACATTCGGTGATACAAGTTATTCATAATGTAAACATAATTCTAACATCTTCAACTAAATGAAAATAACAGCTTTTTATTATTTTCATTTTTCCACCCAGTTTCGTTGTTTTCCTCAGTGGGAAATAATGTTGAAAAAATTGGATGGTGACTTCGTCTAATTATTGCGGAACTAAAACTAGATATCAAATTCGCAAGTAGTTTTGATCTTATCATATAAAGTTCTTATTTGATTATTTAGAACTAGCTAATATTGTATCAGGTATGTTGAAGGCCACAGAGAGGCTACAAAGGCCCTTGGGGTTGTTTTTAAAGAAATTAAGAGAGAAATTAAAGTTGTATGAGAGAAATTTTTTCATATTATTCACGAGATCAAGCAAAAGCGTGCGCACTAATGGACAGACACATTTAACGGTAACCAGTTCAATGCAGTGGACCAGACCTCTATTCTGTGCCCAAACCATTAAAACGACGGACTTGTTTTAAAAATCCAAGTTGGTTGCGACCCATAGATCTGAAAAGCGGAGAAGAGGGAAATATGGTGAACTTTGCGAACGCAATTTTGAATTATCGTGGGCAATCGATTTTCTCATAGCGCAGTAATATGAATCTGTTTTGTTTTCGATTTTTTTGGGTATAAATCGCAGTGCGGAAGGAGTACAAAATTGCTAGGCATTAATACAGAAGGAATACAAAACACCAGCAGTCATCTTAAGATAGGTTGGACAGCCAGTTACATCTTCATAAATTACAATTCTTAAAAGTAAATTTCATAGTAAATAATCCCTAAACATATCAAACTTTTACAATTCGGATTGTTCCACAAAGGCCAGCATGCCATGATTTACTTTTCTTTTTTCTGAGCACACACAAATAAAAAATATGAAACTGAAAGCAGAAGCAGACTAAGGCCCCGTTCACACGTCAACGGTTGCAGTCCATTGGAACAAATAAATGAGCTGTTCAGACGGGAATGGAACAATCAAGTACCACTTTTTCTCCTCTTGACGCGGGAACATACTCGCTCCATTCCAATTTTTCTGTTAAAAATGAAACAAAGAGTTTATGAAGCCTTCCGTTTTTCGAACTACTTCACCTTTTCACACGGGAAAGGAACGGAGTGATTGCGTACTCTTCCACTTTTCGTATCACTAAGCGAAACGATTTAGAGTGTTCTCGTATGAACGCAACCCCTGAGGGTTCCACTTTTGTGAACAGAACGATATGGAACGGTGCGCAATTGTTCATCTTGAAGAAAAATATACATATATTTATAATTGGGCCTTCTGTTATGACCTAAATTTCAAAGTGGCCCTTCTTGAAAAAAGTTGGACAAATTTGCCTTTAAATATATTTCAAAATAATATTTTGCAGTCATTATCTTTCTTTTAAAATGGTCAGTATTTTTGAGCCATTTATCTGTTACGTTTGATAAATCAAATTCTTTAAATCAATTTCTTTTCTGAATGAGGTTCCTTATACATTAAAGCCTTAGGGAATTTGACCACCCCCGTCCCCTTCTTTGTGGCCCTGGATATGTTCAGACTATCAAAATTTGTGGAAAGCACAGACAAGTTTGCTCGCTTTAACTATAAACTACTGTTTTATCACTGCACACTTTTACTGTCTATCACTGCACAAAACCATTTTATCACTGCACAAATTGGTTATCACAGCACCTTAGCATTAGGTATGTAAAAAAGTTAACATACGCATTGAGGAAGTAACACTCCCGGATAATTAGACACACCCTGTATTCATGTTACGATTCGAATACTGCCATGGACGTAACCTTATAAATTTATTGCATTGACGTATTAGCTTACTTCCCGTTATCTTATTACGCGTAATTTTTTTAAAAGAAAGTAAGGTCCGATGCTGATAGGCAATTTCTTAAAATTTCTGGCTATTTTGCTATCAAAAGTTTCTTACAGTCTATGTTTCTTAAATTTCTTAAGTAATGAATTTTTAAACGTGCTTCGAAAGTGAAGTAGATAGTTCATTCGAATTCAGAGTTAAACTAACAAAATGATCAAGGAATTTTGTTTACCTATAATGACTAACTCTGTTGATATCTGTAAACCGTTAAGCTCAATTAACTTCATCAATGTCAAGTTGAAGTTAAAACAAATTTTTAAATGGAAACTTCTTGAGTGTGGAATTTACTGAGAATGAATGCAAACTTCGTGTCAAGTGTAGTGTTGCAATATACAGTGATGTTCAATGTCAAGAGTGTTTTAAGTGTCAACTCGGAAAACTAAAACTGCAAATTATAAAAGTTTCTTAGCTTTTTTGATTTGGGTAGGGTTGTTTCTGAACTTTTGATAAATTGAGCCCACCGTTTCTATAACCTGTTTCTTATAAAAAAATGAGTGTAACAGAAGATAATATCGCATTACCATAAGATGCCGCTATGGCAACAACAGGATGTAGATAAACGTATAACCTGTATGTAAGTTGGCAAGTTAGATTTAGAGACATACATAGAGTATCCTGGGTACCAGAGCCGCAAAAATTTAACTGCAGCAAAAGAATAATGAGTGCTGCGGAGGCGAAGGAGAGAGAAGAGGGAAGAAGAAAAGCGGCTCTGGTTCCATGAATTGCCAACCTCCTTCTCGTATTACAGTTAAACCAATCAGAATCCTAGATCCACGAAGTAGAATCTTCAGCGTGATTGGTTAATATCTCGCCACTCAGCTAATCACACTAATCATACAGAACATATATTACATTATGTGCTAATCATAAACTATGCCGTTTTTCTGTACGCTTCGGACAGGCAGTACTTGTAAAAGACTGCGCTGGGCCTTGTCACTGTACGCTTCGGACAGGTAGTACTTGAGAAAGACTGCGCTGGGCCTTGTCGCTGTACGCTTCGGACAGGCAGTACTTGTAAAAGACTGCGCTGGGCCTTGTCGCTGTACGCTTCGGACAGGCAGTACTTGTAAAAGACTGCGCTGGGCCTTGTCACTGTACGCTTCGGACAGGTAGTACTTGAGAAAGACTGCGCTGGGCCTTGTCACTGTACGCTTCGGACAGGTAGTACTTGAGAAAGACTGCGCTGGGTTGTCTGTACGCTTCGCTGTACGCTTCAGAGAGAGGCAGAAGATGATTTGCCACTCGCCAAATGTCGTCTTTCCTTGTAATTCTCTACGCGGACAAGGGCACTAACATTGGTTGCAAAAATGGGATGTTGGATGTCACGTTTTAATGATAATTCACCAAAACCCACTTAAAGTTTGCAGTGACGTACCAAGGCTGGTTGCATTTAACGCGCCCTTCTTCCAGAATAACATACTTGGAAAAAATATGGCCAGAATGAAAATATGTCATGCAGATCGTTTCCATAAGATGGCTTCTAACCACATTACAACAAAGGCATTAGTAAAATTACAGCTAAAACAACTTTTTATGCCCAAGTATCAACATAATTTGAGATACTGAACTGATCCAAATGCTAATTTCTTTGTGAATTCATGAAAAGTTTCAAAAGGGCGATCAATTGCAAAACTCTGTTTTGATTATATTTTAGTTAGGCATGGCCAGACAAAACACGAGGTATGGTCATGATGATAAAAATTGGTACGGCTATTTGGGAAATCCTGCATTTTTGCCATGCCCAGCAATATGGAGAGCGTGTTTGTATTGTTTTGAAGTCAGATTTTAGAGTGGGAAGATTGAAAACTTGGGAGCCTTTTTAGAATTTTAAGAACAATAGACCTATAGAATAGTCTTGACACAGCACTTTTCAGATGGTCATTACCAGTGTGACGAATATTGCCCTAGCTACACTCGCGAAAGATCCATTTCTTATACTCAAGTAAATTAGAATATTGATAGAAATTTTGATTTTTTTGCAGATGGAAGTATATTTTCTAAATCCAAGGAAGCTTATTATTCATGTGCTGGTTATCTTGGTCCTCTCTCTTGAAAATCCCGTCAATGGTTTGCATGATTAATTTACTATTATGATTAATACTGATACATTTTCAATAAATAGAAAATGGTGTTGATTGCACATTTCTTGCTTGAGGTTTTTTATACTATTCGAGGGCAATTTTCTAAGAACTGTGCTGATTTTAAAAGTCAACATGCAACAATATTTTTTAAGGGTATTAGTCTAAAATTGTTCTTTATATCATTCTTATGAATAAAAATATGGAGATTTTGTACGAACTGAGAAAGAAACATACAAACGAAGTACAAGTTTGTTATGTGAACGAAAAGCTTTCTTGGGAAAAGTCACGCTTGTCTTTTTTGCTTAAAAAACACAGATTGAATAATGTCGACAATATTCCAGCCTGGCTATTATTCTCAATTGCTTTTTTAATTTTAATTGATTCTTGCAGTAGTCCGGCTGCTTTTGTCAATGCAAAGAGTTACATATTTGTGTTTGTTGGCAATTGTTCCTGTGCAATTTTGCGGCCCTGTTCAAACATCCTAGCCCTGCATTTCTGATTTGGACCAACTTCTAAAGAGTCTATTTATACCTAAGATTCTCAAATCATTGCTTCGGCTTCTACTAAGTAATTCAAAACAGACAAATTTTTGTAAGTTGTTTGAAATTTAACTATACCTCTATCATTCTATTTCATGGATATGCTTTCTTGTTCTGTACACTCAGGTCAAAGCTGCTCTCCTCCTTGCAGCTCTCAAGGAGGGACTTGCATTTCTGGAGCTTGCAATTGCCGCGCAGGATATATAGGAAATGGATTTACCTGCTATGGTTTGTTTACATTGAGCTGTATCTAAATTTACTTGTTGCATTGACTTTTGTTCGGTAAAATTGGAAAAGCGTAGCTTTTTTAATGTAGTGAAATGGCTAATGATTTTAATATAAACAGAAATATATACCTTTTACAATAGTAATTCTATTTTACATTTGCAAAAGTTATGCTAATAAGGAACATTTGTCATTTATGAGCTACTAACACAAAAAAATGCCGAATTGGGAAGCATGGCCATTAGAGACTCCACTTTTTTTGGGTCAAAGTCAGTGGCGTGGTGACTCAAAATTGGCTAGAGAGGCACCAACCTTTTTCGGCGCCTTTTAAAGCTAAGTCCATGGTACAACTCCACCAGGGGCGTGAAATGTGATTGATAATAAGGGGGCACAACGTAAACATTGTTAAGGGGCCTCACGAAGGCCGCCACCACAGTTGGCGGGAAGAAAATTTTTTGAAAATATAACATTATATGGACTGCCGGAAACTGCATCTAAAATCATTTCAACATCGATTAGGATTGAAAAAAGATCCTAGGCAGTATTCATAAACTTTCTTTATCATAATGACATAAAGTTTAGATGGTATATGGGTTTAATGAAGGGCGCCACCATGTTTAACGGCAAGAAAAATTTTACAAATATGACGACGCTCTTGAAACTCTACAAAGCCATCTAAAATATTTACAACACCGGTTTAGGAACCAGGAAGATTCATGGAAATGTTCATAAAAATTTCTGTATCATTACGCCAAAAATTTCAAAATCTTAAAGGATTTAGTAAAAGCAAGAAAATTTGAGACTCTATCTTTCTAGGAATGACCGGAAACTGCACTGGAAAAATCTACAAATTTCATGGCTTTAGGCCTAATGGAGATTTAAGAAAATATTCACTAGCTTATTTTTATCATTATGTACCATACTTATCTGTTTCCATTTGAAAAGACCGCGACATGAAGACGGTAAAGATATTGCAAAGTTTTAGGAACACGTTTAATAACAAAACATGAGCATAAGAATATCAACCGAAGAACAATTCTATTAAAAGTACAAGGCAAAGTATCTTTGTAAAGTTGAAGCATTTTGTGAAAAATCTGATCGTTGAAATTTCCTTTAGCATTTAAGTATCATTTCCAACTTCAGTGAGGTCAAGTAAGTCAGTGGGTTGCTTACGGATGTTCGGTAACTTATAGTGGGCTGCCAAGGGATGTTGCGATGCCATCCCTACCCTCGGTCCCAGATCGTCAAGGGCTGCGGAGGAATAAAGAAAGAGACGAGAGAAAGAAATCCTCATATCGAAATATGCGCCTCTTCAGAGCTCGGCTATTTCAAGTGGCTTTCTTCGTTCACATTTATTTTTCACGTAATTTTGGCGACCCTTGAAGAGTTGAATCGCCTTCGGCGCCCCCTGATTTCTAGTCACTGGATGAGCATGTTTCCCCTGGCCCTCCGGCCACCATGCCACTGGTCAGAGTGTGTAACTGAGAAAATATAACCTGTGGTAACCAGGTATCTTTTCCAGAAAAATGAAAAATTGTCATTCATTTAGTATATATGAATACAGGGAGATAGAGTCTGCATTGGAACAAAGGAAAGGTTATGGTTCGATTTGGACTGTTTTCTTGACTAAAATTTGGAATTGAACTTTTAACAGATGATCTTAACTTAATGATAACAAGCTTTGCCGTTATAATTCTTGTTAAATATAATAGTTTAAGAGAGATTTAATATCTGTTTACACTGAATCGCGATTAAAGGAGAGGGTATTCCAGAATATGCCGAGTCATGATTTTTGTGCTGCAATGCTTTTTGGTGGCCCTGTCACTTTGACTGATACAGAGCAGCTTCTTTTTCTGTGCTTCAATCTTTCTCTTTTAAATTTAGTTGATTTAAAATAGATAAAAAAATATTGCTTTGCTGCTTCTAGATCTTAACGAGTGTTCGTCATGGATTCATAACTGTGATTCAAATGCTGCATGTACAAATACTGCAGGCTCATTCACCTGTGCTTGCAATGTTGGTTATACCGGAAATGGGACATCATGTACAGGTACTTCATTCTAATGGTTGCTTTGTTTTTATTTTGTTTTAAACGAATTTCAATTTACATTTGGATTGTAGAAACGTTTTTAACTAAAAATAACCGAAATGATGTATCGCTTCTACTGTGCCCTTTATTTAAAATTATTGCTTTTCAATTGCTAATGCGTACCTTTTTGTTGCTTTTGAATATAGCCCAATGCATCGCAGGAATGCATAACTGTGATTCCAATGCTGTATGCATAAATAATACAGGCTCGTTCATTTGTGCTTGCAATAGTGGTTTTACCGGAACTGGGACATCATGTACAGGTATGTGCAGTTTTAAGGTTAATTGGTCTTAAACGAATTTCAAATTCTACGTAGACTTTAGAGACGTTTTTAATAAAACTGAACAGGTAATTTGTGTGTAATCTACTGTGCATTGCTTAGGATATTTGCATTTTAATTTATGATAGGTGCCTCTTTGTTGCCTCTAGATATAGACGAATGTGCACTAGGGACGCATTACTGTAATTCAAATGCTGCATGCACAAATACTGCAGGCTCATTCACCTGTGCTTGCAATACTGGTTATGCCGGACCTGGGACATATTGCTATGGTATGTCATTCTAATGGTTGTTTCAAGGCTAATCGGTCTTAAACGAATTTCAAATTCCACGTACATTTTAGAGACGTTGTTGATTAAACTGAGATGATAGTTTGTGTGTAATCTACGATGCCATTCTTAAGATTATTGCATTTTAATTGATGATACATGCCTTTTTGTTGCTTCTAGATATAGACGAATGTGCCAATCGGATGCATAACTGTGATTCAAATGCTGCATGTACAAATACTGCAGGCTCATTCACCTGTGCTTGCAATGTTGGTTATACCGGAAATGGGACATCATGTACAGGTACTTCATTCTAATGGTTGCTTTGTTTTTATTTTGTTTTAAACGAATTTCAAATTACATTTGGATTGTAGAAACGTTTTTAACTAAAAATAACCGAAATGATGTGTCGCTTCTACTGTGCCTTTTATTCAAAATTATTGCTCTTCAATTGCTAATGCGTACCTTTTTGTTGCTTTTGAATATAGCCCAGTGCATCGCAGGAATGCATAACTGTGATTCCAATGCTGTATGCATAAATAATACAGGCTCGTTCATTTGTGCTTGCAATAGTGGTTTTACCGGACCTGGGACATCATGTACAGGTATGTGCTGTTTTAAAGTTAATTGGTTCTTAAACGAATTTAAAATTCTACGTAGACTTTAAAGACGTTTTTAATAAAACTGAACAGGTAATTTGTGTGTAATCTACTGTGCATTGCTTAGGATATTTGCATTTTAATTTATGATAGGTGCCTCTTTGTTGCCTCTAGATATAGACGAATGTGCACTAGGGACGCATAACTGTTATTTAAATGCTGCATGCAGAAATACTGCAGGCTCATTCACCTGTGCTTGCAATGTTGGTTATACCGGAGCTCGGACATATTGCTATGGTATGTCATTCTAATGGTTGTTTCAAGGCTAATCGGTCTTAAACGAATTTCAAATTCCACGTACATTTTAGAGACGTTGTTGATTAAACTGAGATGATAGTTTGTGTGTAATCTACGATGCCATTCTTAAGATTATTGCATTTTAATTGATGATACATGCCTTTTTGTTGCTTCTAGATATAGACGAATGTGCCAGACGGATGCATAACTGTGATTCAAATGCTGCATGTACAAATACTGCAGGCTCATTCACCTGTGCTTGCAATGTTGGTTATACCGGAAATGGGACATCATGTACAGGTACTTCATTCTAATGGTTGCTTTGTTTTTATTTTGTTTTAAACGAATTTCAAATTACATTTGGATTGTAGAAACGTTTTTAACTAAAAATAACCGAAATGATGTGTCGCTTCTACTGTGCCCTTTATTCAAAATTATTGCTCTTCAATTGCTAATGCGTACCTTTTTGTTGCTTTTGAATATAGCCCAATGCATCGCAGGAATGCATAACTGTGATTCCAATGCTGTATGCATAAATAATACAGGCTCGTTCATTTGTGCTTGCAATAGTGGTTTTACCGGAACTGGGACATCATGTACAGGTATGTGCTGTTTTAAAGTTAATTGGTCCTAAACGAATTTCAAATTCTACGTAGATTTTGGAGACGTTTTTAATAAAACTGAACAGGTAATTTGTGTGTAATCTACTGTGCATTGCTTAGGATATTTGCATTTTAATTTATGATAGGTGCCTCTTTGTTGCCTCTAGATATAGACGAATGTGCACTAGGGACGCATAACTGTTATTTAAATGCTGCATGCAGAAATACTGCAGGCTCATTCACCTGTGCTTGCAATGTTGGTTATACCGGAGCTCGGACATATTGCTATGGTATGTCATTCTAATGGTTGTTTCAAGGCTAATCGGTCTTAAACGAATTTCAAATTCCACGTACATTTTAGAGACGTTGTTGATTAAACTGAGATGATAGTTTGTGTGTAATCTACGATGCCATTCTTAAGATTATTGCATTTTAATTGATGATACATGCCTTTTTGTTGCTTCTAGATATAGACGAATGTGCCAATCGGATGCATAACTGTGATTCAAATGCTGCATGTACAAATACTGCAGGCTCATTCACCTGTGCTTGCAATGTTGGTTATACCGGAAATGGGACATCATGTACAGGTACTTCATTCTAATGGTTGCTTTGTTTTTATTTTGTTTTAAACGAATTTAAAATTACATTTGGATTGTAGAAACGTTTTTAACTAAAAATAACTGAAATGATGTCTCGCTTCTACTGTGCCCTTTATTCAAAATTATTGCTCTTCAATTGCTAATGCGTACCTTTTTGTTGCTTTTGAATATAGCCCAATGCATCGCAGGAATGCATAACTGTGATTCCAATGCTGTATGCATAAATAATACAGGCTCGTTCATTTGTGCTTGCAATAGTGGTTTTACCGGAACTGGGACATCATGTACAGGTATGTGCTGTTTTAAAGTTAATTGGTCTTAAACGAATTTCAAATTCTACGTAGATTTTGGAGACGTTTTTAATAAAACTGAACAGGTAATTTGTGTGTAATCTACTGTGCATTGCTTAGGATATTTGCATTTTAATTTATGATAGGTGCCTCTTTGTTGCCTCTAGATATAGACGAATGTGCACTAGGGACGCATAACTGTTATTTAAATGCTGCATGCAGAAATACTGCAGGCTCATTCACCTGTGCTTGCAATGTTGGTTATACCGGAGCTCGGACATATTGCTATGGTATGTCATTCTAATGGTTGTTTCAAGGCTAATCGGTCTTAAACGAATTTCAAATTCCACGTACATTTTAGAGACGTTGTTGATTAAACTGAGATGATAGTTTGTGTGTAATCTACGATGCCATTCTTAAGATTATTGCGTTTTAATTGATGATACATGCCTTTTTGTTGCTTCTAGATATAGACGAATGTGCCAGTCGGATGCATAACTGTGATTCAAATGCTGCATGTACAAATACTGCAGGCTCATTCACCTGTGCTTGCAATGTTGGTTATACCAGAAATGGGACATCATGTACAGGTATGTTATTCGGACTGTTGCTTTTAAGTTGATGCTTCAAAAAAGATTTTTTAATTCTACGTAGTTATCCAATTGTTTTTTATTAAAGATAACGGATAATTTGTGGCTGTTCTTCTGTAGGTTTTATGGCTTGTTTCTTTCCATTTGATAATACATGTCTCTTTGTGGCTTCTAGATATAAACGAATGTACATTAGGAACGCATAACTGTGATTCAAATGCTGCATGCACAAATACTGCAGGCTCATTCACCTGTGCTTGTAATGTTGGTTATACTGGAGCGGGTACATCATGTACAGGTATGTTATTCGGACTGTTGCTTTTAAGTTGATGCTTCAAAAAAGATTTTTTAATTCTACGTAGTTATCCAATTGTTTTTTATTAAAGATAACGGATAATTTGTGGCTGTTCTTCTGTAGGTTTTATGGCTTGTTTCTTTCCATTTGTTAATACATATCTCTTTGTTGCTTCTAGATCAAGACGAATGTACATTAGGAACGCATAACTGTGATTCAAATTCTACATGCACAAATACTGCAGGCTCATTCACGTGTTCTTGCAATGTTGGTTATACCGGAAATGGGACATCATGTACAGGTACTTCATTCTAATGGTTGCTTTGTTTTTATTTTGTTTTAAACGAATTTCAAATTACATTTGGATTGTAGAAACGTTTTTAACTAAAAATAACCGAAATGATGTGTCGCTTCTACTGTGCCTTTTATTCAAAATTATTGCTCTTCAATTGCTAATGCGTACCTTTTTGTTGCTTTTGAATATAGCCCAATGCATCGCAGGAATGCATAACTGTGATTCCAATGCTGTATGCATAAATAATACAGGCTCGTTCATTTGTGCTTGCAATAGTGGTTTTACCGGAACTGGGACATCATGTACAGGTATGTGCTGTTTTAAAGTTAATTGGTCTTAAACGAATTTAAAATTCTACGTAGACTTTAAAGACGTTTTTAATAAAACTGAACAGATAATTTGTGTGTAATCTACTGTGCATTGCTTAGGATATTTGCATTTTAATTTATGATAGATGCCTCTTTGTTACCTCTAGATATAGACGAATGTACATTAGGGACGCATAACTGTGATTCAAATGCTGCATGCACAAATACTAAAGGCTCATTCACCTGTGCTTGTAATATTGGTTATACCGGACCTGGGACATCATGTACAGGTAAGTGCTGTTTTAAGGTTTATTGTTCTTAAAAGAATTTCAAAATCTACGTAGATTTTGGAGACGTTTTTAATAAAACTGAACAGATAATTTGTGTGTAATCTATTTTGCCTTCCTTATGATATTTGCATTTTAATTTATGATAGATGCCTCTTTGTTGCTTCTAGATATAGACGAATGTACATTAGGAACGCATAACTGTGATTCAAATGCTGCATGCACAAATACTGCAGGCTCATTCTTCTGCTCTTGCAATGTTGGTTATACCGGACATGGGACATCATGCATAGGTATGTCATTCTAACAGTTGTTCTAAGAGTAATCGGTTTTAAGCGAATTTCAAATTCTACGCAGATTTAAGAAACCTTTTTTTATTAAAATGAGCTGATGGTTTTTGTATGATCTACGGTGCCATTTTTAGGATTGTTGCATTATAATTGATGATACGTGCTCTTTGTTGCTTCTAGATATAAACGAGTGTACATTAGGGACGCATAACTGTGATTCAAATGCTGCATGCACAAATAATACAGACTCGTTCATTTGTGCTTGCAATAGTGGTTATACCGGACCTGGGACATCATGTACAGGTATGTGCTGTTTTAAGGTTAATTGGTCTTAACCTGGGACATCATGTACAGGTATGTGCTGTTTTAAGGTTAATTGGTCTTAAACTAATTTCAAATTCTACGTAGACTTTAGAGACGTTTTTAATAAAACTGAACAGATAATTTGTGTGTAATCTACTGTGCATTGCTTAGGATATTTGCATTTTAATTTATGATAGATGCCTCTTTGTTGCTTCTAGATATAGACGAATGTACATTAGGGACGCATAACTGTGATTCAAATGCTGCATGCACAAATACTGCAGGCTCATTCTTCTGCTCTTGCAATGTTGGTTATACCGGACCTGGGACATCATGCATAGGTATGTCATTCTAACAGTTGTTCTAAGAGTAATCGGTTTTAAGCGAATTTGAAATTCTACGCAGATTTAAGAAACCTTTTTTTATTAAAATTAAAATGAGCTGTGGTTTTTGTAGTATAGGATCTACGAGGTCGCCATTTTTAGGATTGTTACATTATATTTTGATGGAACGCTTGCTCCATTTGGCTTTTGCTTGATATAAACGAGCTGACATTAGGGACGCATACTGGTGATTCAAAATGCTTGCAATGCACAATATACAGACTTCAGTTTTCATTTGTGCATTGCCAATAGTGGTTTACCGGACGCCTGGGACATCAATGTAGAGGTTTGTGCTTGTTAAGTTAATACTGGTCTTAAACTAATTTCCCAAATT
>NW_027018682.1:10608711-10688860 GCF_013076305.1 Rhopilema esculentum | reverse complement strand
AGGAAGTACATATTATTAGGAGAAAGGTGTGTACTGCAATGAAATATATTAAGTTGATGCATACTTAGATAGAAACTTCTTTGATTGCATAATCTATAGATATAAACGAGTGTACATTAGGGACGCATAACTGTGATTCAAATGCTGCATGCACAAATAATACAGACTCGTTCATTTGTGCTTGCAATAGTGGTTATACCGGACCTGGGACAACATGTACAGGTATGTCATTCTAACAGTTGTTCTAAGAGTAATCGGTTTTAAGCGAATTTCAAATTCTACGCAGATTTAAGAAACCTTTTTTTATTAAAATGAGCTGATGGTTTTTGTATGATCTACGGTGCCATTTTTAGGATTGTTACATTATAATTGATGATACGTGCTCTTTGTTGCTTCTAGATATAAACGAGTGTACATTAGGGACGCATAACTGTGATTCAAATGCTGCATGCACAAATAATACAGACTCGTTCATTTGTGCTTGCAATAGTGGTTATACCGGACCTGGGACATCATGTACAGGTATGTGCTGTTTTAAGGTTAATTGGTCTTAAACTAATTTCAAATTCTACGTAGACTTTAGAGACGTTTTTAATAAAACTGAGCAGATAATTTGTGTGTAATCTATTTTGCCTTCCTTATGATATTTGCATTTTAATTTATGATAGATGCCTCTTTGTTGCTTCTAGATATAGACGAATGTACATTAGGAACGCATAACTGTGATTCAAATGCTGCATGCACAAATACTGCAGGCTCATTCTTCTGCTCTTGCAATGTTGGTTATACCGGACCTGGGACATCATGCATAGGTATGTCATTCTAACAGTTGTTCTAAGAGTAATCGGTTTTAAGCGAATTTCAAATTCTACGCAGATTTAAGAAACCTTTTTTTATTAAAATGAGCTGATGGTTTTTGTATGATCTACGGTGCCATTTTTAGGATTGTTACATTATAATTGATGATACGTGCTCTTTGTTGCTTCTAGATATAAACGAGTGTACATTAGGGACGCATAACTGTGATTCAAATGCTGCATGCACAAATAATACAGACTCGTTCATTTGTGCTTGCAATAGTGGTTATACCGGACCTGGGACATCATGTACAGGTATGTGCTGTTTTAAGGTTAATTGGTCTTAAACTAATTTCAAATTCTACGTAGACTTTAGAGACGTTTTTAATAAAACTGAACAGATAATTTGTGTGTAATCTACTGTGCATTGCTTAGGATATTTGCATTTTAATTTATGATAGATGCCTCTTTGTTGCTTCTAGATATAGACGAATGTACATTAGGGACGCATAACTGTGATTCAAATGCTGCATGCACAAATACTGCAGGCTCATTCTTCTGCTCTTGCAATGTTGGTTATACCGGACCTGGGACATCATGCATAGGTATGTCATTCTAACAGTTGTTCTAAGAGTAATCGGTTTTAAGCGAATTTGAAATTCTACGCAGATTTAAGAAACCTCTTTTTATTAAAATGAGCTGATGGTTTTTGTATGATCTACGGTGCCATTTTTAGGATTGTTGCATTATAATTGATGATACGTGCTCTTTGTTGCTTCTAGATATAAACGAGTGTACATTAGGAACGCATAATTGTGATTCAAATGCTGCATGCACAAATATCACAGGCTCGTTCATTTGTGCTTGCAATAGTGGTTATACTGGACCTGGGACATCATGTACAGGTAAGTGCTGTTTTAAGGTTTATTGTTCTTAAACGAATTTCAAAATCTACGTAGATTTTGGAGACGTTTTTAATAAAACTGAACAGATAATTTGTGTGTAATCTATTGTGCCCTCCTTATGATATTTGCATTTTAATTTATGATAGATGCCTCTTTGTTGCTTCTAGATATAGACGAATGTGCATTAGGAACGCATAACTGTGATTCAAATGCTGCATGCACAAATACTAAAGGCTCATTCACCTGTGCTTGCAATGTTGGTTATACCGGACCTGGGACAACATGTACAGGTATGTGCTGTTTTAATGTTAATTGGTCTTAAACGAATTTCAAATTTTACGTAGATTTTAGAGACGTTTTTAATAAAACTGAGCAGATAATTTGTGTGTAATCTACTGTGCATTGCTTAGGATATTTGCATTTTAATTTATGATAGATGCCTCTTTGTTGCTTCTAGATATAGACGAATGTACATTAGGGACGCATAACTGTGATTCAAATGCTGCATGCACAAATACTGCAGGCTCATTCTTCTGCTCTTGCAATGTTGGTTATACCGGACCTGGGACATCATGCATAGGTATGTCATTCTAACAGTTGTTCTAAGAGTAATCGGTTTTAAGCGAATTTCAAATTCTACGCAGATTTAAGAAACCTTTTTTTATTAAAATGAGCTGATGGTTTTTGTATGATCTACGGTGCCATTTTTAGGATTGTTACATTATAATTGATGATACGTGCTCTTTGTTGCTTCTAGATATAAACGAGTGTACATAGGGACGCATAACTTGTGATTCAAATGCTGCATGCACAATAAATACAGACTCGTTCATTTGTGCATTGCAATCGTGGTTATTACCGGACCTGGGACATCATGTACAGGTATGTGCTGTTTTAAGGTTAATTGTCTTAAACTAATTTCAAATTCTACGATAGACTTTAGGACGTTTTTAATAAAACTGAGCAGATAATTTGTGTGTAATCTATTTTGCCTTCCTTAGATATTTGCATTTAATTTATGATAGATGCCTCTTTGTTGCTTCTAGATATAGAGAATGTACATTAGGAACGCATAACTGTGATTCAAATGCTGCATCACAAATACTGCAGGCTCATTCTTCTGCTCTTTGCAATGTTGGTTATACCGGACCTGGGACATCATGCATAGGTATGTCATTCTAACAGTTTCTAAGAGTAATCGGTTTTAAGCGGAATTTGAAATTCTACGCAGATTTAAGAAACCTTTTTTTTATTAAAATGAGCTGATGGTTTTGTTATGATCTACCGGTGCCATTTTTAGGATTGTTGCTTTAAATTGATGATACGTGCTCTTTGTTGCTTCTAGATATAAACGAGTGTACATTAGGAACGCATAATTGTGATTCAAATGCTGCATGCACAAATATCACAGGCTCGTTCATTTGTGCTTGCAATAGTGGTTATACTGGACCTGGGACATCATGTACAGGTAAGTGCTGTTTTAAGGTTTATTGTTCTTAAACGAATTTAAAATCTACGTAGATTTTGGAGACGTTTTAATAAAAACTGAACAGATAAATTGTGTGTAATTCTATGTGCCCTCCTTATATATTGCATTTTAATTTATGATGAGATGCCTCTTTTGTTGCTTCTAGATATAGACGAATGTGCATTAGGAACGCATAACTGTGATTCAAATGCTGCATGCACAAATACTAAAGGCATCATTCACCTGTGTTGCAATGTTTGGTATACCGGACCTGGGACAACTGTACAGGTATGTGCTGTTTTAATGTTAAATTGGTCTTAAACGAATTTCAAATTTTACGTAGATTTTAGAGACGTTTTTAATAAAACTGAGCAGATAAATTTGTGTGTAATCTACTTGTGCATTGCTTAGGATATTTGCATTTTAATTTATGATAGATGCCTCTTTGTTGCTTCTAGAATATAGACGAATGTACATTAGGGACGCATAACTGTGATTCAAATGCTGCATGCACAAATACTGCAGGCTCATTTCTTCTGCTCTTGCAATGTTGGTTATACCGGACCTGGGACATCATGCATAGGTATGTCATTCTAACAGTTTGTTCTAAGAGTAATCGTTTTAAGCGAATTTCAAATTCTACGCAGATTTAAGAAACCTTTTTTTATTAAAATGAGCTGATGTTTTTTGTATGATCTACGGTGCCATTTTTAGGATTGTTGCATTATAATTGATGATACGTGCTCTTTGTTGTTTCTAGATATAAACGAGTGTACATTAGGGACGCATAACTGTGATTCAAATGCTGCATGCACAAATATTGCAGGCTCGTTCACCTGTGCTTGCAATAGTGGTTATACCGGAGTTGGTACATCATGTACAGGTATTTCTTTTTTACGGTCGTTTTAAGGTTAATCGTTTTTGAACCAATATCAAATTCTACGTTCATTTTGGAGACGTAACTCGCATTTCATAAATTTCTAAAAATTTCAGTTACTGCTGGCTTCACACCAACAGATAGAGATTTTGAAAAATGCTTGTTTTCTGTATAAACAAGGATAGATTCCTCTCAGCGAATTGTTTTTGCGGACAGAGAGGGAGAAAAATCTTGCATGTCTAACGTTTTAAAAAATGAAATATTGATGGAATACATAACATTTGAATTAAGAGGAAGAAAGTTGTTTAATTTTTGAAGACATTTACAACTTTTTGCTTGTTTGTTTCCACTATCTCTCCGCACCCCTTCCCCTCCCTACACAAAACTTTATTTTAAACTTCGCCTGCGTTTGCCACCCCTACGCCAAAGGCCTGGCTACGGGCTTGAGGCAAGGGTAAGTTCTCTGAGAGCGCATGGGGGCTCAGCCCCACAATACAAACAAGTAGCCAATTTCTACTTTGCTATAAAAACTTACATCATTTTTGTAAGAGCCCAAATTGTTATTTAATAGAAGTAAAACCCCTGTTTATTTTGTTTTTGATTTTTTCGGGTAAATGGATGTATTAAAGATGTTTTTTTGCAGCAATCTTGAAGTCTCGGTTCTTTTCCTACGCCAAGTCACCTCTTTTTACAAATACTGATGATGGATACAGATCACTCTATATTCCATATGGTATACCGATGGGCAGAAGCATTTACAAGAGAATCCACGTGAGATATTTGACATTTGGTCTTTAGAGGACTGGGATATAAAACTTGACCGGAGATGGGTGAACACCTCTTTTAGAAAAGATTAATGTACTTTCCATATGTAAAAAAACTTGTCATTCCTAAACATTTTAGCTCATCGACAAATTTTATTGATTTAAAGCATCACCAACTATCTTAAAAAATCATAAGATGTAGATTGTTCAAAACTTGAGTCAAAATTTCATTTTAAAAAAGGGTCTGACCATTTATTCGCAAATGTAACCTGCCCCCTCGCTAGGAAGAATTTATGACCGGTCCATTTGTTTATTTATTGCGTTTTATAATAGGTAATATGAAAAGGATCTGCAGCAACATTGAACGGTTTTTCCATCATTTGATCAAAGTTTTTAATCAAACTTGCATACATTGTACTTTCTTTCTTCCAAATTCGTGATGGTAAAATCTCTCATTCAGATCCAAACCGGTTAATGAAATACTGGAAGTAATAGTATTCGGTAGTTGTGCTTTTCGATACAATCCTTTGTTCAAGGTGCTAACCAATCTTTTAGGATAATATATGCACCGCAATTCTTTTGCTTTCTCATGGCCAAAAACCAAAAATTGATTGATATCTTTTCTATATTAAGAATACAAAATAAATTTAGATTACCCACATTACAAGGAGGAACTACATCTAAAAAGATGGCACTAAATAGCGGAAGGATAGCAGACTGTTGTTCTTTTTCGTCCGACATTCTTAATCAAGGTCGGATAATGACCGAAGGAAAGCATATAAGTAATATCCGAGTGTGGATCGAGAGCACGTGAGGGGAAGAAAGGCGTGTTTGATTGGTTCTTTTGTTTGCCAATCAAAAACAACTAGCCCTTCACCTACAGCAAGTCCCGTTCAAAGGGAACATAAATAGTCACATCAGGCTGTGTAGTTTCTTATATGCAAGATATAATATTTAAATAAGCAGGCTGGCATTTTTATGTCCATTTAGAAACTTTCTTTAGCATAATGCTTTCTTGTCAAAAATCATTTTTGAATTCGAGGATCATGCTGCATAGTAAACAGGGTTAACCCTAGAAATTAATGTGTATGAATTCAGTATGAACTACTGTATATATGTGAACTTTGCTTTGATATACTGTACATATTTTTTTCAATTTGCCCTATTTTTAAGAAATTTGAAAGAAATCAGGCCGCCTAGCTTCTCACAAAGTAGAAAATATTTTCTATGCTGACAGGCTGCAGTTTTGTTTGCGCCCATTTCTTTGAAGCAGGGATTTGCTTTAGCTGAGTATTCCAAGATTTAAAACGGACTCTTTCTATACTCTGAAGAGTATCGGACGAGAAGTACGTAAGACAATATGTTATGTTTCCGCTAATTCGTGCCATCTTCAAAACGATGTTACAATCTACACATATGGTGGATAGTGAAAGACATTTGGAAGAATCCGTTTTGTTTTTTATTTCAGAATCTTAAAAGAAACCGAGTTTGATTTGAACTTTTATATCTACTCAAGGTCTGTGCCAATGGAAAAATTTGCTTTGGAGGGCTTCCAAGATGTTATCCATCTAGTAATAGATTCCGATGGGAAAAGAATTTCCTGGCTCCTTTTTGGGCCGATGTGGATTTCAGAGGCATGCAAGGATACATTGCCTACTCATATCATTCTAAGCAGATGACAGATCAAACGTCTGTGCAGCTTTTCAATGAAACCAAGAATTATATTTTGAAGTATGGAGGAGTTGGAAGCTTCAGTCCCTCATTGATTCTTGTAGCAACGTGGATTAAAGGCACACCATATCTTTTTAGGAATTACCTCGGAACGAACCAGGTACCGGTCATGAACATGTTTTTTCGGTAACCCATCATTAAACTGTTTTACCTCTGAATATGATATTGCATTTAAACTTGCTGGTTTTTTTTCAGTTTCTATTGAAAACCTATTGACAATTCTCTCGGAAATTCGATGCGGTATCTTTTTGCCCTTTCTTACTCCATATTCAATTTGTTACACAGTTTGTAAGCTTTCAAGTGAACTTGGCAACCGATGGAGAATCGACTTATGTAAGCTACATCTACGAAGACCAGGGGATGCTGTGGCAGCAGGGTTGGTTGCCTGCACGAGTTGGATACAACTTTGGACACATATTTTCTGAAACCAGGCTCAATCAGCTGAATTCGCCCAAGGCTTACCGATATGATGCGGTTGTAGGGAACACTGGAAGTAAAGGGCTCTGGCTGTGGAAGCTTAGTGACAAGGTGCAAAACGAAGACGCAAAGTGTTATGCCTGGCACGCAGCTCAGCCTTCAATCCAACAAATAAATGATGTGAGGAGTGCGCCCGAGAATGACTGTCCTTGCACTCTGTCACAGATCTTGTTAGACATCCGGTATAGATATGAAGGATACACACCAGGAATAACTTGCTTCAAAACAAGAGCGACGAGATTCTTTTTCTTTACATCCACCTCCTTTCACACACAATGTTGTTACCGATGGCGATTTGGAACCCTGATCAATCACTACGACCCAGACATTTGGCCTACAAGCACAGTATTTTTGACGCAAAAGTTTAGCTGGGAAAATATACTTTGGAGCTGGTATTTGAGACAAAGATCTAGAACTACATCAGAAGCAGATGACGGCGCTGCTTTCAGTTCGTGCTGTAGACATTCTCCATTGTGTTGGCTATTTGAATCAAAAAGACCAATCCCTAATTGTTCAAGATACAGGCCTCCATCGAGAAGTATGGCGTAGAAGATTGCTACCAGATTTCTTATTGTTGATTTCATTCTACACAATACTGTTTCTATTTTATAAGGGAACAAAAGCCTATTTTGTGAGCTACACAAAATGATTGGATTTGAAATGAACTTGTTTGGAAAAAAATATGAATATTTTTTCTTTATAAAGTTTCGAACTGTAAGCATTTAATCATTCAGTTGATGCTTTCTTGTTTTGCATATCCCACATCTACTAGTTGATATAATTATATTGTTCGGTATTAACTGGAGATTTACTAGCTATACCTTGATGAAAAGCAAATCCATATCCAAGCATCAATACGATTATCGATAAACACCAATTTCCAAAGATAACAGGGACGATTTTTTAGATGATTTTAGTGCAGCCCTCTAGCTAACTCACGTTCAAGTCATGAGTTTGAGCTTGTTGTCAAAAAAGACAGTTTGTGTGACGTGAGACTAAATAGGTATAATTAAATAGAGACGAAGGAAGTCGAGCGTTGGTGATGGTGGGAGGTCGAATGTTTGACGCAGATTAGAGAATTGAGAATTGAGAACAACCGGAGGTTGTATTCTGCTTGTATTTGTTTTTTTAGATATTAGCCTATTATCAACTTTTATATATTCTTCGTTTGCTGTTTCCAATTCACGACGTTGTTTATAGAGACTTGTTGTTATTCGATGAATCGCATTCGCGGAGACGAATCGGAGGAAATTGTATATTTTTTCAAGATAGTTGCAAGTGCATCAATGGATTCATAACAGAGCTTTATTTTTTTTATTCAAAGGTTGGAGTGGTGGAGACCCCCACATAAGAACACTAGATGGACACACGTATACATTTAACGGAATTGGTGATTACAATTTTTTCAGTTTGGACAACAGCACTGAATTCACAGTACACAGTCGTATGAGTAGAGCTTTTGTTAATGGAAGTTCCTCTGTTGAGGTACCAAATGCTACCGTGCTTTCCGGCTTTGCAATGAAAACAGACCAAGGCCCTTTGGTTGAAATCTATCTAAATGTAACAAGTATGTGACTAATCTTTCATTTCTGTTTTATTCATTTATTTAAGGTTCTGAAATATCATAAAGGTTCAAAGGATCTTTAAGTTTGCATGGCACAATATAAATCATTCGTACATCATCTGTATTGTTTGCACAGATCCCAAGTACAATTGAAATTGAGCGATGACACTTCTACAATTTTTTCCTAAATTTCTTTTAATTGGCAAAAATCTTTAATCGCGGGAAAACGAGCTTCATCTATCTGAAGTAGTATTAAATCCATGTTTTTTGTAATACGGCTCCCTTCTTTCTTCGTGGTACAAATTTTATGCATAAATGGTGGGTTTGAAACGTTAAAGGTCTAAAGCCTTTCTTTATTGCAGCATAACTGCAGTTTTGTTGAATGTAAAGTGTCGTCGATTATTGAGCATTGATTTTAGTGTCTACTTACTGTCTAAAAACATACACAAAACAAAAAACCTTCAACTTTATGATTTGAACAGCTGAGAAAAACAATCTTGTCTTTATCCATCAATTTGATTAGTTGTTGAATTTCAATCAAACATTGTCCACAAAAAACTGTATATTTTGACGAGAATTGAATTTTCAAAAAAATTTGGAACTTTTTATTTGGTCTGTTTGTGGCAGCAGGTCAGGTAAGAGCAACGTAGACATGGGCACTTATAACAAGAAAAAAAACCAATTGCATGTGTTAATACTAACATCTTACAGCAAAAAGGCTGTTGGATTTTATTCATTTCTAACATTCCAAACAACAGAACAATCTAAAACTAATTTCAAATATCTTCACAACACAATCGTAGTGTGATGATATCTACGTTTGTAGCTGCTTGTTAGTAAGAGATTACACCCATTTTTAAAAGGAACCCTTTGTAATACCACTAGAACTTTTAATTACATTAAGCTTATACTATAAAAATCCTGTTAACTTCAAGGTAATATTTAGACTGGTGAGTCTTTGTTTACAACGCTGGTCTTTTTGCAGCATCTAGAACACGAGTATTTGTGGAGGGGAAAGAGTATAACACATCGTTCTTCCACACTCTCAAAACAATCAACCAGACAGAACTACATCTTTTCACGGTTGGAAATGTAACCAAATTTAGCGTGGATTTCGAATCTGGAGTGGGAGCGACCATAGACATATTCAAGAGACTTCTAACAATCCAAATTGTTACATCATCAACCTTTGTTAACAAGACACGCGGCCTCCTTGGGGTAAATAACAACAATGTCAATGACGACTTCACCCGACCTGATGGCACAACGATACCGATCAACTCAACACAAAGTGAAATCTATTATGAGTTTGGTAGTAAATGTAAGTTGATTATCGTGTATATGGTATTTACCGTATAAGAGCTTCGTTGTATATATTGATTTCAAACTTAAGTTGTGGTTTCCATCTTCTTCCATTGATAATAAATCGCACATAATCGAATTCAGAATTGCCTAATCCACGGACTAAAGAATTTATATAAATGACTTCTTGCATTCTTCTTATGAGTCTGCTCATTTGCAGAAACAATAGGGTTTTTCAGTTACATCTGTAATCTACTGTACTTGCTGTAATTCGTTTCTATTGTTGACACAATGTGCGAGTACCTCCTGGTATCTAGATCCCCATACTGAGTCAGAAGCAGGAAAAGAGAACAGGAAAAGTCAGTTTCGTTGTGTTTCTTCCTTTCAGTTCAACGTACTATCTATTCTACAAATGATATTCCATATTACAAATGACTTCCTTCTTTATTCTTGCCCTGCCCTTTACTTGCCATAACTTCTACTAATTTCCACCAGTGACCCTATTTAGCAGGCGTTTATGCTTAGAATTTGTCAATAAACTCGCTTTATGATTAGTTGATGTTGATAGTAACGGCTGCACTGGACAAAATATTCTTCACAGGCTACCATTTTAATCAATCAATCTTCAAGAATCATAATTAAAGACGCATTAGATACACTTGCACCTTCCTTCAATAAAAATTACAGAGCAAAAATTACTCTTTTCCAATGTCTGAAGAGAACTTTCAATTATATTTAATGTTACCTGTTTTTTCTTGCAAGGGAATGTCACTTCAAATGGCTCTCTGTTCATTCTGGAAGATCCTGACTTTGATTCCAGTTTTATTCCTGGATTCTACGACTCAATCGATGAATTGTTTGGAAACAACACAGTGGTGAAGCAGAATGCTATTGACATATGTGGTGGAAATTCATCATTCACTTGCTTGTTTGACGTTGCTTTAACCGGAGATAGGACTTCATCTACTGAAAGTCAGTCTTCTCTAGAAGCGTTTGAGACTGAAAAGAAAACTCTTGGTATGTACCTCTTTCAAAGTCTACCTGCAAGGACATTTTTGGAAAAGCGCTCTTTAAATGATTCTCTGGATATGCTAATGCTTGCTAAGTTTACTTAATGCAGCACCAAAATAAATCGTAGCATCTGTTTGGTTTAGCACTAAATAAGGACAGCTATTGTTATGATTTTTGCAGCCATAATACTAGTTATACGAGAAAAAGAGCCAGCAGACACTGGATTGGTTATTAACAAGACAATTTACTCTTGGAGCGCTAAGCTATTCTTTTTTTAGATTTATGACTAAGTCCAATTGGTTCAGTTATAGTAAAGCATGTATGTCTGTTTTACTGTTTTAATCTTTATATACGCTCTATGAATATTCTAACATGTGCAATCTACGAGTGCTCAGTTTTTCGATGTAAACAGACTGAGATACGATGGCCTACAAGGGATATCTAGCATGTACCAAGTTTTGCACAATAGCCAAAGCAAAACCTTTATGAAATGAATGTCACATGACAAATATATGGTTGTTGTTAACGAATTTCATTTAAATGATCAAAATATGTAACTGCAACCAAATAGCTTCTAAAGCAGCACATACAAAGTTGGTGTTCTAGCACACAAAAAGTAGATATTGCAGACATCTAACTCAATGGGCTCATATTAAATGGAATCCTTGACTTAAGCATGTACCCAAAGTCTCACCAAGACTCCTCTTATCTTTAATTTAATTGTGCCGTTGTGAAATTTCGTTCTTTGTTAACCAATACTACTTTCTCCTAATTTTATAACATACTTATAACATATGTTGAATTATTTACAATACGCGGATTTTTTTTAGAAACCTATCCACCGACAATTACTGGCCCAAAAACATTAGTTGTCTACTATGGATCAAATCACACATTCAAGGTTGAAGTTGCTACCAATGCAACTGGTAATTTGACATATTTGCATGAAGCAAACGGTACAACAATCTCAATGGACAAGAACACGGGTGTCTTCAATTGGCATGTTAACACAACTGAATTCAAATTAAATCTTTTTGTCACTGACAGCAACAACAACACTGCAACTGTATCACCCAGTGTGGTTTTGTGCTACTGCCAGAATGGAGGAAGTTGCAACACTTCCCAAAATAATTTGGATTTTCAATCAACAAACAACTTTGTCACTTATGCAGCATGTGCATGTCCGCACAACTATGAAGGAGCATTTTGTCAAACATTGGTCAGCTTCTGTGACGTCAATCCGTGTTTTGAGGACGTCAATTGCACAAATAATTACACGGCATCAGCTGCAGATTGCGGGCCTTGTCCTACTGGCTACATCGGGGACGGCCGAAAGTGCTATGGTAATTGATTTTGAGCCTCATGTCCTCTATTCTTACTACATCGAAACACTCATAAGCCTAAAGAAGGATCATCACTCTTTGCCCCTTACTTTATTTTTTTTACGCTTTTTTTTCTTGCAAACATGTGTGAAATTTTTTAACAAGTGCATTTTTAATTTCAATACGACAGAAACAAAGGCTTAGATCACATTTATCAAAATAATAATTTATGCGTTTCATTATAACAAGAGCTTCTTTTTAGAGCTAAAGCTTAGTTGTACTTGAGCCAGAGAAAAACTCTAGGAAAAGGAATAACAAGTTAGAATTCAGTTCTTGGAAAAGAGAGCACGTAGTATTTCAATTTAATTATTTCGATTATTAATAATAATATTTGCGGTTATTTCATTTTCTACCTGCACATTTTAGAATAATATCACTTATGTTTTTACTTTTCATGCGTACGATTCAGTCATTAAGCCTCAGTTTTGATGTGCTCTGAGTTAGTCAAAAATATTGAAGCGCAATATATACTTAAATCATTTATATTGTCTTAGATTTCGACGAATGCATAATCAATGCAAGTGAATGCCAGCAGTTATGCATCAACACCCTTGGATCGTACAATTGCTCATGCCGATCCGGCTACCAGCCGACAAATGCAACGCATTGCATCGACACGGATGAGTGCACTGATGGCACACACAACTGTGACAGGAATGCCAACTGCACAAATACTGGAGGTGGATATAACTGTTCTTGCACCAAAGGATTTACTGGAAATGGAACGACCTGCCTTGATTTGGATGAATGTACCGCTGGTGCACACAATTGCCATGCTTATGCACAATGTAGGAATACAGTCGGTGCTTTTGAATGTTCATGTACCAATGGTTTCTCTGGAAATGGGGTTAACTGTTCAGGTGAGAAAATTTTATGAATGGAAAATATTACATGCTCATTGTTAACTAACCTGAGGTAGAACCGTCTTGATAGATAGCTTAATAATTAAGCATAAAATGATAAAATCAAGTTTACAATACGGAAGGTCAATACTTGTCAAAATTGGTAAATGCATAATATGGAGGGAAATCTTTAAAGCGAGAATGAGTAAGGAGAAGGTAGAGAAGTTTAGTTTAACATTTTGAAACACATACCAGCTCTTGTTTGCTTGAAAAGGTTTTATTCTCGTTTTGAAGAATATCGATTTAAACTTGGTAGGTCATCTCGTTATCAGTTTTAATCGCACATAACACAGTTTTCTAGATGAGCTTTTCTTTTTTAAGCTCTTTATTCTTCACTTTTAAGATATCAACGAGTGTCTTCAAAGAGCGCCTTGCAATGTCAATGCAACATGTAACAACACTGTTGGGTCATACAGATGCAGTTGCAATGAGGGCTTTGTTGGCGATGGAATAAGTAACTGCGCGAGTGAGTATTTGTTTTCTAATTTCACTTAAAAAAGGCTTTGTAGATTCAAGAATTTTAGCGCACTATTTCTCCCTACAACGAAGTATTGAGATAGGGGGGATCAAATTCTTTATTCATATGTAATTACTTTCACAATTTAAATGAAAATGAAGAAACATATTTGGATGACTTATTTATTGTAAAACCATGCATGTATGCATATTTCTTTTTGGTATTCAATTTTTCAGTGTAGAAGGCCAAGTTTTCTGAATCGAATTTTTGTATCAGATATTTTGTTTATAACATTCCATGCAGTGCATTTTTCAACGTTTTTTTAAATTTTTCAGACGCGCAAATATGCAACAGTCTTGGCTGTCATGCAAATGCAACTTGCTTGAGCAAAAACTGGGTCCACTTTTGCCAGTGCAATAAAGGTTATACTGGAAATGGAACAATTTGCACAGGTACTATCCTAAATAAGCTCATTTTTCCCATTAAAATATCATTTACTACGTATTTAAGATGAAAACTAAATTGTGCTCTCATTGTTTTAAATTTTAAAACAAAGTTTCTGTAAAGCAATTAATTATTCGCAATTTCAGCTAAAAATGTATGTATACAACGCATGTTTGTACCAATCAATGCCAGTTAATTGTCAGTTTAGGTGCATTTTCATTTAAATCACGGTAAGCACGTATCAACAACCCATTTGAATGATCTCTTGTTGTCAGGGCCAATTCTGAAAACACTCCAATCAGATTGGTTACTCTTATCATTTAATACTTTATTGCAGATGTAAACGAATGTCTCAGTGGAGCACACAATTGTCACACTGATGCTACATGCACAAACAATATCGGATCCTACATTTGTAATTGCAATAAAGGATTTTCTGGCAACGGCACCGTCTGCTCTGATATCAACGAATGCAGCACAAGCCAATGTAACGCAAACTCAACTTGCATCAACACCAAAGGCTCGTTTGCTTGTGTTTGCAGATCAGGATACACGGGCAATGGTACTCACTGTGTTGATTTGGATGAATGTTCCACTAATCCTTGTCACGTGAAAGCAACCTGTGACAACAAAATTGGCTCATATTCCTGTCGGTGTATTCAAGGTTACACAGGAAATGGAACATATTGCATGGAAATAAACGAGTGTCTCTCCAATCCTTGCCACATAAATGCAACTTGTGCACATGGTATCATGTCCTATAACTGCACTTGCAAAACAGGGTTTACTGGCAATGGAACCGTCTGTCTTGATGTAAATGAATGCCTAACTAGTCCATGTCATAAAAACGCAACTTGCCACAACAATATTGGCTCATTCATATGTGGCTGTAACCCTGGATTTAGTGGCAATGGTATTGAATGCGGAGGTACGATTAGAGTACAACGTACATTTCTGATATTTACAAAAGCATTCAAAAAATATCATTGGTCCGTTGTGTCGAATTTTTCTTAAGCCCTACATACCGCTTCGTATATCTTGTTCTTACATTCCAAAATGTTCTTTACTTTTTTAAGCTTTTGTCCTAATAATCTTATTTTTAAGCTTATGTTTTTTTTTATTTTCCTCGCGCTTTCGCCATATTCTCTCCAATGTTTGTCTAACAATTTTGCCAAATTGTCTCACAATCTATTTACAGAAATGAAGATACCATAAATGTGTCCTTTTTTATCATATTTAATTTGATTTGTAAGACTGAATAACGATACCTGATTGTTATCACGATCCTCATTTTCATCTGTTGGTAAAACCACGGTTTCCTGTTTACACTTCAACATAGATAAACGTGTTTATAACTACCAGTTTAATGTAGTAGAGATTTTTGTTTTAGTGCCAACTGCTACCCCTACCACAATTATGGTTTCAAACCCAACTCAATCACCCAAAGGTATGTCCTTTCAGCAACGTCTAACATGTTTCATGTGTCGTCTTTGCTATTCTGATTTCCTATTTGTTGGAAAAATGCTTTTAAAATGACAACTGAACTGAAATAATGCTTTTTCATTTGCATTTACAATATTTCCCACCTAAAGAATTTTTGTATCGAAGCTAATTTCCAAATACTTTTAGATGAAATTTCAATTTTTAATAAAGATTGCCCTGAGAAGCTATAAAATCTCATTTTTTTGTAATGAGAAAGTTTTAGCAGCATAAAATGATTTTCCTAACATTCAGCAGGAAAATGATAGAGGCCATCATGTAGTGAGAAATTGAGACTGCAGATATATGTAGATAGTAATGAATATATTGCAATTGAAGGAAAGCATTGTCTCCACAGGGAAACCACAGATTGAAGGCTATTTCCATCTGCTGCGACCTGTTATTAACGGAAAGTTAATAAACACAAGTGATGTATGGGTGAGACAGAACATAATGAACACAGGCTCGTTACTTTACAAAGAAACTTCAAGAGTGATTCAACAAAATGTACGTAATTGTTTATCGTTTCACAAATAATTATAATCAGCAGATATAAATTCTTGACTTGCTGATTCTTTTACCTGTTTTTGCTCAGCAAATTTTTTGTCAATATAATTTGCTGTTATATTCAAGATATGTTGATGTGATAGGCCTATGATAACTAATGCTTTCTGTTAATTTATTGTCCAAAATAGATTGTTAATAAATATAATTCATCTTTCTGTTCACGTTTGCTTGCCTTAGATAAATCAGAACTTGTTGACAAAGTCTTCGCATTGAAACTTTTATTCAGAACTGTGATGCCAATGCATATATTCATGTTAGGCAAAAGGGTCTCAAACATGCAACCCTTTCAGGCCTCTTTTTGTCATATTTAAAGTGATTCGTTAACTTAGTGCTCAATTCATACTTTCCTCTGTGCCTTCCAGCTTAATGCAAAACTAAAAGGCCACAGATCAGACGTTATGTTGGTGATTGTTGATTCAATGGGGTATGTCACGCAGTTCGATCGAGGCACAGTCCGGGACACAGCTGTTGAGATTTTAAGACAAACACATATAACTTTCTATTTATGGCAATATCTTAACACATCACCGGTGACATGCATATATCGGGAGAGGTTTTAACCCAATAACAGTGAGGAAGGATTGGGGCAGAAGAATTAATTCTCAACACTCTCTGTCCTAGATTGTGGCATTTAACTTTTTATTTTATAATTAAACCTAACAAATGTATTATCTCTAGAAGTACCTACAGCTATCCATAAAAAACGTTTACATTAGCCTGGCTAATTTCATGGTATTAGAACAGCAAGAATAAGCCAAAATTTACTATAATTCTTCTTGCTGTGTTTGTACTTTTTCCTTTTCTGACTTTCTCCGGATTCAAGGTCATTGGAAAGAAATGATAATAAGGGAGGGAGTATAATAAGAGCACGTCTTGCCCCTTTTTCTAAAACGACGGGTATTGTTCCTCAGTTATTTATCTATGCTGATTTGGAACCAAGACTCAGTGTATAGAAAAGTGTATAGAATTATAAATACAAAATGAATTTCATAAATAGAAATGAAGCATATCTTGTGCCATAATACTAATCAATGCTTTAAAATGCTCTGTAGTTAAAAATGTTTTCTTGCCAAAAGACCATGTTAGAAACTAAATTATTGCTCATCAATAATTTTATTTACCCCTCCAGACTTGGCAGTTTAACGGTCAATTTTACGCTGTTCTTTACAAAGACACCAAGCGAAAGCGAAAGCCAAATTGCAACCTCAATCAAATCTGCTCTGAATGGTACAGTTGCAGGATCAACTATCAGTGGGCTTTTAGTCAAAGGTAAAGAAAGCTGTTGGCAAACCTGCATTTCCGTGACAATAATTCATCACCTTTTTAGTTTAAAATGGTTACAAAGATAAAATTCTAATATGTAGATAAATGAGAGGTCTCATGAAAATGCCTTACATATAAATATGACGCGTATGTTTTATAATGCTAGTTATTAAGTATCGGACAACAATTAGAAAAAGATTAGAATAGTACTCTAGGTTTCATATTGACAGAAAAATTGACAGTTTTGCTATAAGGTGGTTATTAAGAGAAATAATGCGAAGGGAAGAAAAATCAAAGAGGAAGATTTTTAAAGGCCTTTCGGCTACCTTTCTGATACGTTAGAAAAATGTTCCGCTGATAGGTTCAATTTCTCCGATTAGGATAAATTAATGCGATCAAACTAGTATTCTTTTAGTTAACTTGATATAGCTATACAACATCATGATCAAAATTTGACATATTAAAGATATTCATATTTAACAAAACAATGATAGTCCTGGGCCATCTCAGATCTTAAGTATCAAGGACCTCAAAATTTGTGTCGTGTTTTTTTCCATTTTGATTTGTTACTACTTTATCTTCTCTCGCTGCTCATCTAGTTAAACATGCTGATAAAGTTTGTTCAACATCACGCATAGCAAAATTGTTTGTTCTAGCAAATTGTTTTAGAACATCCACTTTCTCTTTTATAGACAAAGATGAATGCAGGCAAAGCAATATTTGCCATAAAGATGCCAAATGCATCAATGTGTTGTATACCTATACATGCAAATGTAGTGAAGGGTATGCAGGGGATGGCAAAACTTGCGAAAAAGAAAGTGAGTATCAAGTTTTCTCATAAAGGTCTTAATTTAAAATTTACATTAATAATTGGGGTTGGATTTCTGAAATAATGGTTCAAATTCAAGCGTTGTTTTGTCGATATTGGCACACCCAAGCCCTTTTTCCAAAAAAGTCTACTAAAGATGCATCCTTGAGAACGCATCATGACATTCTATAGAGCTTTTAGTGCAATTAACGTATATCGGATCGGGTCTCTATTGCATTTAATGAAAATTAAGAATCTGGCTGTCTTCCCTTGATTTTCTAATTGCATTACAAGTTTTGGCCGCTTTCTTCCTTTTGACAAAAATCTTTATGATTTAGTTTTAAAAATGTTATGTTCTTTTTCAACAGGTAGCCACAGTGTATTGGCCATAGCCCTAACTACCTCAATTGTTGGCGTTATTCTAATCATCTTCATAGTAGTTGTTATCATGAAGAAGCACGCTAAAAGAAAAGTTGAAATGTAAGTTAGAACTATTATGTTCATTTGATGCAAATGGGATTTTCTGTAGGTATATATTATATCCGTACGTCGATATACGCAACCAGTCGAAAACAACACCGGTTGAATCAGTTAAGACACAAAACTACGCACTAAATGCAAGTAAGAAGAATGCTTCTTAAAAGAGCGGAACTACATTCTGAAAAAAGGTCTTCACTGCTCCATTAAAAAAGTTTGCCACGAAATTTTATTAAATGGTTGTCAAATTTGCCATTTAAAAGCTTTTGTAAGAATAGGTCAGAATTTACGAAGAAACAGTCCAATTTTGTTGGAAATTTACATTTTTATGAGATCAAATGTGCATATATGTAGAACTGAAGCAGAGGCAATAAATGGGTTTAAGGCAATGAAACACATACTATACAAAACTTTTGGAATAATAGAAGTGCAAAGAAACAGAAATTCGAAAGAGATTGAACAAATTTTCAACAGCTTTGATGACATACTATGTAGATTCTTATAAAACTTGTGTTTTCAATGTTACCCTTGATGGCCTTTTCCTCTCCTATTTCATACCTTTACCAAATTGATTTTGGTATAGTTCTTACGATAACTTTTATACGCAGAAAGCCAACTGATGACTCAAATGACTTCATGTTGCATGAAGTTGGTAGTGGAGCAGGTTCTCATAGTAAAATCAAAACATAATACAAAAGAGCCTTATACCGATTCAAGCACAGAAGTTTTAAAATCTTTCCACGCCAACCTGTGGTAGAGGTTCGATACACGAAAATGAGACTGCAACAAAGCTGAAGATTTGTGCTGGGAGCTGGCTAGTGCTTTTTAGTGGCTATTTGTGCTTTTTATATTTATATCTCAGTCGCAGTTATGTTTCTGATAAGCATTTTCGATTAAATGAAGATTAATGAGCTTTGGTAATGATTTATTGGTATCATAATTGTTAGCAATAAAATCCTAATCTAATTATTCGTCAATGGCATCAGTATCACCTAATATTTGAATATGATTTAAATCGATTTAATTAGATGAAAAATGAGATTTGGCTCTTCAAGGTAATCAATTCATCAAGATCTAACATCGATAGATTGAGAAATGTTTTCAGGGTGAAGAAATATGTAGCAGGAAAAATAAACGAGCTTTTTATAGACCAAATTTCATGCTTTTGAAAAGGGTTGCCTTTAGCAAGAGCTGTTTTTCAAGGGGCCCAGTTCTTTGTCAAAGGACCAATAACAGTATAAAACTAAGATTGTTGAACTAATATTAGCGTTTGAAAAATTAACATTTTATGAACTCTATTATCTTAGAAACTAATTACATCACGGATATAGAGACGAAATGTATTGCTTTAAGCTTTTTGCATCGTTTTTTAAGAATTAATCCCACTTTATGTGCAATGTGTTGTACTTTTACTCTCTAGTAATATTTACTGCTTGTAATTTGCCAGGCTTTTATAAACTAAACTGTTTTGTCACTTCATGTTATTTTTCTTGTCTGCAATTGCAACGCTAATGAAACTTTTCTAGAAGGAAAATTGGTTATCAAAGAAAGCTGCTTCTGAAACTTAACTCTGCAAATTTTTTAAAGTTATGGAAGCAGGCAGACGGATAAATTGAAAGATGGGCAAAGCGAAAAGGTGAATAATGCGGAGAAGATATCATGCTGACGGACAGACATGCGTGATATTTGTTCTAACATTACAAAAATGTTCATGCAGACGTTAGTTGTCAGAGGCAACCAAAGAGAAAGTGCCAGGATCAAAGGGTGGCCTTGAATTTCTTTTGGCTAAAGGGGTTAAAGGTTGGGTTGAGAGCTGAAACCTCAATACTGTTTGAAGAAAGTACATTGAATAAGCTTTAAGGAAAAGAACAAAAGAAACTTCACTTTTGCTCTGGATGGTTATCAACATGATATGTTTTCGATAAAACAAGAATCAGCGTTATCTTGATAAGAAGTGTTGCATTATTAAAGTATAGCACTAACAAGGCAAATAAAACTACTGATAACAAAGTAAAACACAACCTATTAAAAGTACGTATAGAATAGTTTCCTTTTTTTAGTATCTTTTCGGAGTGGGTTTCATTTTCTCTTTGCTTTTTAATGTATACAGGTATGTGCACAATTTCGAGCACAAAAATTCATCCAGAACAAAAATATGTATTTCTTTCATTTTTGTCGAAACCTTGTATGGTCGACACCAGCAGTAATTCTTTCAGTTTTTGCAGGATGCCTAGTGCGATCCGGGTCATGATCCTTTTCATACAAAAAATACCTCTGTGCTGTTGCTAAACAATAGCCATTGGCCACAACAGCTATAGACCACTTGAGCCATTGGAGAAATGTCTATAAATTTTCAATCTTTTTTAAAAAGAATAGCAAGACGACCTATGAGAATCACCTGCTGATCCTTCACTGTTTCCAAACTTTAGAAAGACTAGAAGTGCCTTTGCTACGTCATCAGGACCTGTATTACTCTCAGCTGTCCGATTATTCCCATCTTAATCTAAACTTTTGTCAGAAAAGATGAGAGGAACACAGGGTTTATCTTAAGTAATTTTTATCGCTGCACATTTTCAAAAATTTTGTTCAAACAAGTTTTCGACAACAAAGACCTTGAGCAGAAGGTAAAAAACAAGACAAACTAGATATCTTCTAGATACCGAATTCGATCAAATTTCAGAGAAATCTAATAGATTATGATCACTGTTACTGTTATGTTCTCGATTTTAATATCGTAATGCTCTTTCATAAGTTTCATGTTTCTACTGGTAGTTGCTGCAATTTTACTTTTTCACCCCCTTTATCACTGCACAAAATTTACGTTTATCATTGCACAATTACGATTTATCATTGCACAAATTTGTTATCACTGCACGATAAAATAAACCAAGGAGGAACACATCTACGTCATTTTCAGATTTTCACCGTCTGCGTCTGCGTAATGCTCTTTCATAAGTTTCATGTTTCTACTGGTAGTTGCTGCAATTTTACTTTTTCACCCCCTTTATCACTGCACAATTACGATTTATCACTGCACAAATTTGTTATCACTGCACGATAAAATAAACCCAGGAGGAACACATCTACGTCATTTTCAGATTTTCACCGTCTGCGTCTGCGTAATGCTCTTTCATAAGTTTCATGTTTCTACTGGTAGTTGCTGCAATTTTACTTTTTCACCCCCTTTATCACTGCACAATTACGATTTATCACTGCACAAATTTGTTATCACTGCACGATAAAATAAACCCAGGAGGAACACATCTACGTCATTTTCAGATTTTCACCGTCTGCGTCTGCGTAATGCTCTTTCATAAGTTTCATGTTTCTACTGGTAGTTGCTGCAATTTTACTTTTTCACCCCCTTTATCACTGCACAATTACGATTTATCACTGCACAATTACGATTTATCACTGCACAAATTTGTTATCACTGCACGATAAAATAAACCCAGGAGAAACACATCTATGTCATTATCAGATTTTCACCGTCTGCGTTTATTTCACCTGTCAGGTAGGCACGATGAGTTACTGTTGAACATCGAATGCTTACCTTTTACTCCTTGGAAACATATGCAGGAAAAATAATTCCCAAAAAAATGTATGCTCTCTACTGTCAACTTCAAGTTGTCTTGCAATGTGCGAGGAGAAAGGTATACCAACACGAATTTTTTATGCTCAAAGATGAGCGAGGATGTAAGAACATAAATATTTTGAGCTCTGAAATCTGCATGCATGCTATTCAATTTTTTTCAGTTTTGTTGATTCCCACGGCGTTAATCATAAGATACGCAAAAAATAATTGCATGAATTAAAAAAAACTAGAATTTAGCTAATCTATGAAACTAAAATATATGCCGTCCGGCATTACCCATGACTACCCTAATGTTATTTATGGACATTGTATAAGGCACTGAGAAGAACCAAAACGGTTATCAAGCTAAGTACCCTAAATTGTTTACACGATAGGCAATTTGCATCTGTTTATGAATGAAGTTTATTAGAGTTTGATTAATTAGTATTAAAGAACAGCAGAGAAGTCATCAACTGAAGATCTAAGAAGATACACCGAAAAGAAAAATAAAGCGAATAACTAAAGCAGAAAGATGGCATGATTATTTTTATTTCACAGCCTTGTAAGTCCTTATTGGGCAAGAGAGAGGAATTTGAAATAAAAAATGCAGTTGAGCGTGTTGTACGTCGAGTGAGTTTGAATAAAATTTCCCTTAAAAGTTACTTTAAACATGAACAAGAAGTATATACATCATAACTTGCCATTTCAAGCCGAACACTGCATCTACAGAAAAAATTATAGAGTACCGAAGTGATGACGTCATAAAAATCTATTTTTAGAATTTCTAAATTTTGATCCCAGAACCTGAAAGAGCATCATGAAATACCTGTAAATATGCAAAATCAGTTAAAGGCATTATGAATTTGCTGAGATATGGCCACATAAGGACAGGCTCTTGCCCCATCAAACCTCTGTAATTTGATCTTGGTTCATAACTACTTTATGAATCAGGCCAGAATAATAGCAAACTTGAAATCTTTCATCGGTCATATCTCGCCCAATTTGGAACATATCTAACTTTTTTGCATATTGAGAGGTATTTTATGATGTTCTTTCAGATTGTGTGGCCAAATTTAAGAAATTATAAAAATAGACTTTTGATGGCGTCACACTTCGGTACTCTATATAAAGAATGGATACTTGTTACATGGAGTACATCACAACCGAAGGATTTCGGGCGACGAAGAAAATATTGCGGAAAAAGTCAGTTTGGTTCGAGAGCAATCAAATCGTTATACAATCGAGTAGATGCATGCTTTGAAATCGCATTGATCTGCAACTTGCGCAATCAACAGGAGAAGTATACCAATTCCTGTGAATTTAAAATTTATTTCAAACTCAGGAAAAACCTGTTTTCTCTCTTTCAAGACAAGTTCTAGGCCCAAGATTTGGACCATCGCAGCTGGAGCGTAGGCCTAGCAAGGGACCACGGAAAGCCTTCTTCAGAGGGTACTGAAACAATTTTTGAAGAAATGGTTACGAAGGAAACTTTCATTTATTGAGAATGGGAAATACGGAGTCTATCTTGGGCAGTGGTAATAATGCTGCCAGGGCAGCAAAGGCTATGGCAGATGAAACTGCAAGAGTAAGCAACGATGGAGAACTTCCCAACGAATCAAGTAGAGAGATACTTCATAGGTATATTGCAAATATTATTCCATGCATTTTGAAGACTGAGAAAGTTAATGGAGTCTATAAAGTACTTATGGATGATTCTGGATGGCAGAAATTGGTTGAATGGCCGTTGGGTTTTTATATTTGTGGCGAGAATCCTGATTTTGGTTGGGAGAAAATAAAAGCAATGAACAGTCCACCACAGTTTTGTGGAAAAGTATTTGACATTGGTGATCCTACATACTCTTGCAAGTAAGTCGTTTTATTCTTTAATAAACCTAATATCAATCATCAATGTTATGTAGCCAAAGGGAGTTGAGTAATCTATGCGAATATCTCCTGTTCTGGGGCAAAGTATTCAACAAGTAGATCAACATGAGAAAATCTCTTACAAATATCTGCATCACAAATTAATATTTCCTTTACTCAATCAAATAATTGCTTGTTGACTAACTGCTTAAGATAAAAATATGAATAAATTGATGACTTTAATAAAAAATTCTTTATTTTCTGAAATTTATTGTTTACATAGTTTACATAAATTGTGTCCTTACATTTATGCAAATTATTGAAAACCAAAGCTCATTTCTAAAGCCGTGGCTAAATGTGGCAACTTTGGTGAAACAAGTTGCATATAGTTACACCCTTTTTTGAAGGGTGGCCAAATAATGCAACATCACATGCAGCATTTATCCACTTACCATATTTCCTCGCAAAATTCTCTGGAAATTTATTAGATTTTCAATGTGTTTTTTTGGGCTTAGCATTAATTATTGGAATTTTTTAAAGGGAAGAAGATAGAAATCTGATGGAAAGTCCATTTGGAATGCTTGACATTATAAACAAATTACCCATGCCTAATGCAAAAAACATGCAAAGCTAGCCAACAATTGCAGCAACATGCTGCATGGTGCTGCAATATTGGCACCGTTTAAAGTTGATTAAATTATTCAAATTATGAAAAAATTACTCAACAAGTGTTGCATGCTACATCATATTTGACAAAAGGAGGCAACATTTTGTTTGTTACAATTTTTGCACCTGATGTTGCATCATTTGGACATGGCTTCAGATGGAGGCAGTAGCGTTAGGTTATGAAGTAAACAAACCTGCCCTTGTCTAACTTTGCAATGGCAATTGAGACATATATTCAGTACATTTGAATTATGACCCCTACTTGTATGGATATGCTTTGAAAAGTGTGGCACCTATTATGGTTTTTCTCTTGAAATAATAAAAAAAATCATTTTGATATTTTAATTTTATTCATTCCAAATCTCACCATTTTGCCATCTTCAAGGGACTGTGCTGCTGACCCAACATGTGTGTTTTGTCATGACTGCTTCAACAAAAGTTCCCATGTGAATCACAGATACAGGGTAGGTCTAGATTGATTAGTCTGATAAGAATGAACATATTATATGTAAGTAAATTATAACTTGTTTTCTTAATTCTTTTTCAGTAGTGATGAAGCAAAGTTTATCGCACCATTTAGTTTTTTACGAATCTTCAATGTATTGCAACTTTCTAGAAAGTTTCATGTAGTTCTGGTCCAAGAAAAGGCTTCCTGGGTGTTTGTTTCTTTTGTTCCCATTATAAATCATAGGTTTAATCTGTGGAGTATAGAGCCAATTGTAGCTTTATATTTTATAGCTATAATTGTGAAAGCTCTTTTTAGCACCTCTCACTAATCAAGGCAGAATTTTTAAATCCTCTCAATCTGGTGTAAAAAAGATGGAACAGGCAAATTTATGATTTGCACATTTAGAGGTATTTCAAAATTGGAAAATTTCTAAATAGCTTTTTTTGATGCAATCACTTTAGAACTCTGTAATCAGACCTGGCCGTTTGAGGCGAGCGATAGCTTGTGCGCCTCCACGCTCCCCTCCCAACCTGAGGGGAGCTATGAATTGCTCTCCTAAACATAACATGAAGGGAGAAACACCTCCCTAAAATTTCCATTCATTTGCCCTTTTCCTATTCAGAGAACCCTGAAAACATACAAGGGTTATTTGGTTTATTTTTGTAACAGTGATTTATCCCGTCATTGCATTTTTTGCAATTAACTTTTTGCTTGTGGGGGATTTTTTGTTATGATAGGCACAAACTTCGATCTATTTGGAAAAGGATAGTTAAGCGAAAGGTACATTTGTAGCGATTAGAACCTTTCAATGTTAAGAAAACAGACATATTTTTGAAAGGAAAGTCGAAGAAATTGGTAGGAATTGTAGATTGGGGGATATAATAAAACAGCAGGTCCCTTCTAGCAGTAGAAACAAAACCATCCCTCAAAAAGAATAGGGTACTCTGTCTTGCAGATCAAAAACGACAACCAAAACATGGAATTCCACTATCCAGCGGCATTTACTGAAAAACCCAGATTGGGTGAAAAACTATAATGGCAACATGTTTCACTTTTTTGGCAAAGCCTGATCATCGTTCCATCTAGCAGTTTGTGAATTTATCTGCTATATAACATGACAGACCGCTTTTGTGAAGACAGAAGGAGTTCGTTTTCACCTTAGGACTCCGTTGGTAACATATTCAATAGGAAAGCAGCACTGATTTGACAACCTCAACAGTCATGTGCTTGCGTTTTCTGAATGGACTATTTTGATCCAAAACTGGGTATTTTAGCGTAGAGTTTTCCATCTATGTTCTGACATTTTATAATCTGAAGAGTGCTAGACGAATAACTTAAGTTTGTTTCAAAATTTGTTTTACAAAGCCATTTTCAAATTCTATACAACAAAAAGATTGTTTGGCAAGATAGTTATTGTTTTTATGTTGTGCCAGCTTTACATAGAACTGAAAGAGTCTGTCCTTTCAAATACTTCAGTTAAAGGGGGTGCCTAAGTCATGGTTGAAGCAAATACAAATTGAAAGAAGTAAAACAGCATACTCCCGATGGAGACTATTAAAGGCAACAAACAGATACTAAAGGGGCTTAAGTCATCTGTTGATTGTCTTTAAAGTACATTCTTTGTATTACTGATTTAGCTCACCTCAGCAAATGAGGGGAGCAATTCATAGCTTACCTACAAAAATACAAATGGCTAGGCCTGTATAACTAGCCAATTTTCTAGCATCACTGGTCAAGTCGATATGGAAATGAGAAAGCAACCATCAGGCAAAAATGCCAGTTTAATCAGCAACTAACCAATTTGCCAACTACTAGTCTAGGTTTTGGTTACAATCTTGAAATATAGACAGATCTTGAAAGGCCCTGTCTCTAAAACCTCCTCTTGTTTTAGCACCCTTTAGAACCTTCAAAGCTGAATAGGTCCCAAAACCTTCATTAGGCTTTTGTAGTATGTCAGTAGTTTCTTAGTTGTTGACCTCCATATTTGAACATTGGTCTGCCTATTTCAGTTTGATATAACATTTTCAAATATGATTAGATACATACATCAAGTGGTAATGGTGGTTACTGTGATTGTGGTGATGTGGAAGCTTGGAAGAAAGATCCTTATTGTGAACTACATTTACATGGAAGCATTAATGTTACTGAAAAGGTGTGTTTGTGATATATGCTATTTTTCCTGTTGCCTTTGGTGTATTAGTGTAAGCACTTTCTTGAAAACAAAATAATTCAACAAAAAGTTTTTTAGGCCCTGTTGCCATTAGTCTGTTTAGATTTTGATTTCCGTAAGAAATGGAGTGATGGAAACACCCAGGTTATTGTTTTGACCAAAATGGAGTGGCCGAGGGTTATATGTTGAAGAAAATAGCAAAATTGAATGATGAAACGGAAACATATATGAAAACAGTTTAATGGAAACTGGGCCTTAAAGAGTTATAATCCCCCCCAACCCCCCCCCTCCCCCTCCCCCCACCCCCCCCCCCCCCCCCCAAAAAAAAAGTGTCATCAGAGTAACACACACAAGAAGTTAAAAATTACTTCAGAGAAAATAAACAAAAAATGAAAGAACCAGAGGGGAAAAAGAATAGTTATGCAAAACATGGCATTGTGAGTGCAATAGGAAGAACCCCTTGCAAGTTGGCATGTATGGAGGTGTGCGCATGCGATTGCATGCCTAATACCAGGACTGCATACCTGCACTCGGGGTGGCTGTTCAAAAGATAGTTAAGGTTTTCAAATGTGTACAATGTTACAAGTAAAATCTTCAGGGAATGTTTTTGACAGCATGTAAAAGTTTTGTTATGCTAAAACTATGTTATATATGGTTTTTAAAATTTGAACCTTTTTTCGCCTCGCAAAGGATCCCAAAAGACTGTTACCAAGTGGTGTTATAGAGAGAGCAACATTTATGTACCAAGAATTGCTACAATATTGTGTTGATATGATTTTATGGAATGATGATGGCCAGTATGAGAATTTGCCAGAAGAGCTTAGGAGGTTTGTCATATGCAGATAAATAACTTCAAATGTTTAGGATAGAATATTGGTTTGGAATGTGACAGTAAAAACTGGTATTAAAACTGGTTTTCAGCTGCGCATGCGCACACATTTGTTGACATATTAATAGGTGTTAATTTAATAAAACTTAAGTTGATGGTATGAGCCATGGCAGTTAAGATTAATTTGTCTGCTAAGGCATCAAAAATGAACTTAAACATGACATTTGGTTGTATCGATGATTTAGTTATATAGAAAAAGCTATAGCCAAATACAAAATATGTTGAGTGCTTGTGTTGGAACATTAATAATTTTGAGAAATAACATTAAAATTGTGTCATTCTTCTTGTTTCTGTTAGAAAATGCATTAAATTTGCTTATTTAAAAATCTTAAACCGATGCTTTGGAATTTATGAATTTTTTAAGATTTTCTAATATTTTCTAAATTTTTGCTCCACCCGGCCGCCATTATGATGACGTCATCGTTAGACCACGTGACTTAAAAATGAAACAATTGAACTAAAATGTGGAGAATAGATAAGAGTACCATCCAAACAAAGTTCATTGTCCTAGCTAGAGGGACAAAGAAATTACCTAGTCTCCCGAAAGTTTCAAAAAGCCTAGTCTGGATAGGGTTAAGAAATTTATTTCTAGGAATTTTTACTGAGAGGCAGAACTTCATATAATCAAAAGTACCAAAGCACCAAAGAACTTTTTTGCATTTTCTTGGAAGATTACTGTAGCAGATCTCTGTATGTGTATCAGCAAGTAAATTGGCAAATCTCTGTAACAGCCTTTTTATAGTATAGTATTTTTCATCATAGACCTAGAAATAATGCTACCTACATGTGCATGCTTTATAATGATGAAGTACACACTTATGATCAGGTAAGTTTATGGAAACACAATAAAAGGTGATAGTTAAAAAATAATTTTCCTCCTTTACACTAATAGATATTATTTGTGCACATTAGATATTTTTACATCTATTTAGTCACCAACTGATTTGAAAATATATTTTATCTGATGCAGTCCTCTTTTGGGTAGAACGCTGAACCCACTTATTGAAGTACCTTCTACTCATCTATCCAACTTCTTCCTTTGTTTGCAAAATTATATGAATTACCCATTTAGATATGCAAAAGCTAGGAAATCATGAAATGATCTAGACTAGATGTCTCCTAATCACTTTTATGGGATTTCTGTAGGAAGCAATATCAAGCCAGTAATCTTCTTGAGCTTTGCATCAACTTTTCCTACTGCCTATGTTGATTTTTTCCTGTGAAATGGCCTGGTTAGATTACTAAAATCTGTGTGGAAGAGTTCCTTTTATGACTGCTCAATTTTGAAAACATTAGTTTAATTTTGTAGTTTTGTTTATGGAACTATGTATTCAAATATCCCCATTATAGGTTATCCGGACATTGCAGCAAGCAATTGGATGTGACAAATCAGAAGCTATTCGATATGCTACAATTGTAGATAAAGAGGTAACACTGGTGGATTTGCCACTTTTAAAAAGCTTTACTCAAATCTTCAACACCCATCAATAACATTCTGCCTGTCTTCACAGTCTTTTAAAAAATGCAATTGAGTTTGAGGCAAACTGCATCAAAGTTTAGCCTGAACCTTGCTTGCTCATTAAATGCTACACTTTAAAATGGTTTTTTAGTATGTGCTTCTTCTACAGAGGGTAATTTTCACATTGGAATTTGTTGTTGACAACTTGCTATTGACAGAAACTGTTTTGTAAATCAGTACGAGACAACTTCATGCGATACTAAAATCAACCCCTGTTTACCAATAGCTTTGCAACACTAAAATCATGACTCAGCATATTTTGGTATGCCCCCTCCTTTTATCATAACTCAATGCCCTTCATTAGCAATAGGTTTCACCTTTTTTGGTGGTAGTATTATTCACTGAATTTTCCTCTTGACAAAATTGAGTAATACAGTTCTGTATCCAGCTCAAATTGCGAAAATCTTGGATTCAGAGTTAGCAACTTTTCTTGAGTTGCTAACTTTTCTTGGCCTTGTTCATCTTGTATGTAATTTTGTTAGGCTTGTTTTTCCTGAGATTTGGTCTTTTTCATTCCAGTTATCCAATCAGCTTTACTTTGGTTGAGATACATGTCATTTAATATAGTTAAAAAGTGCATCATTAAATGTCCCTGAATTTGCAAAGTAAACAACATGTGCACAGGATTTTTGGTCTTTGTTCATGACTTCATGATTTTGCATATTTTGAAATATTTTGTGGTGTTCAATTAAGTTATGTACAATCAACTTTCGAAAATTCTTGTAACAGGTTTTTTAAGACATCTTGACAAACTCTTTTCCGTTGTATAAAAAAAAAATTATCTGAATCAAGCTGAATTATCTAAACAATCTTCAGAAAAGCCATCATTGCTGGGAAATTCCAGGAAAACTAATGGTTAATGCTTGAATGGCAAATGTATAAAAGTGTAAATTGTTCTTGTTCTTACTTTGCTATCCTAATTTCCTATGAAGATGATTCACATACAGCATAGAGTTATATCTTTTAGCTTGCCTCATTTCTATTTCAACAGGGAAGATCAATGATATATAGTGGAACCAAAGACGCTTGTGTAAAAGTTTGTGAGGATGTAAAGGTTTGTATAAGCAATCTGTTTTCTTGCTAAGTTAGATATATTGTCTTTTTTTAGAGATGATTATGTGGGCAAAGAAGATTTCTACATTGAATTCTTATGAAAATTATAAAGACTTCAAATTCTTTATGTTTTCTTGTTTCTGTTAATGTTCTCTGCCGTTTTTTTACTAAAATTTCCTTCGGAAGAGTAGAGACACTGATATATAGCTAATCTTCTTTTGTCTGTAAAATTTATTTTCATTTTTTTATATTTCTTTTTGTCATAAGGAAATTGTTAATACATGGATATTTGGAACAGGCTCACTAGAAAGGATCATTTACGAATCAGCATGATCAAATGATTTCAATGGTTTCAACTTTGATACGTGATTTTATGAATTTCGATTTTTGTAGCTACATTAGCAATGCTACCAAAACTAGGCTAAAATTTCAGGATTTTCTTTTGACATATCTGCAAAATAGATTGCCTGTTCTCAGTTATAGATGTTGAAAATACTTTTTATTTCAAAGGCACGTACATCAAGGAATGGCAAAGATCCTTTAGCCTGTGAAGCAATACACCAAGATATCATTGCCCAACAAGTTGCTGCAATTGACATGCTCAAACTACTGAACAAAGTCACATCTTATTCAGGTAACATTTATTGGTACAATTACAACCCAGACACACCAACAGATGCAGTAAACACAGTTGATACTGAATTTGGAATTCTATGACATTAGAATTTTGAAAGCTGATTGCTGTGCACAGGGTCATCGTATTCCTTGTCCATTTCCTTCTGCGTTATAAGCACTTTATATCATGTTTGTTTTTGTTGCCCTATCTTTTCTATATATGTAGAAGAGTGTACATCTTAAAAAATGATAAATTTTTACTTTAAATCTGAAGCCACTCGAATGAATTAGAATTGAAAGCCAAATAATGCGAACAGATTCTAGGAAGGTTGCTAAATGAAGATAGAATACAACTCTTGTCTTCAACCTTAAAGGTAATGTGTCCATATAAAAGGACTGCATATACTCAACTTGTCAAGCCACCCATCAAAATAACAGTTCGCGATTGGTTAGTATTCTTGCAATGCAAAACTGCTCACATGAAAAGCTGACCTCGCAGCAGGATAAATAAACAGAACGACCGTAATGACTGGGGCGATGACATTAAAAATCACATGTTTCTAAAAACCACCGCAGAGTCGCTTGCTATATCTGGACACATTACCTTTAACATCACTGAATTATATGACTGAATTATATGTATAAGACCCAATATGACTATGAATTAGCAAGCATTTATACTGACTGACATCATGGCATTACCTTTTCAGATGGCTTAAGAAGGATATTGTGTGAGCTGACATTGAACGTTATTCCTCCAAGAGTGGAGCCTTTGTTGGATGTAATACTAGTAGCAGATACTTCACTTTGGAAAGGTAACAAAACAATCTGATCTCCAAATTAAGTATATTAAATCTAAATGAATACTTTAGTTGTAATATTTATCAGTCCCCATGAGTTTCTAAATTACTTTTGAATATTCTGTATAATTTTGCAGCTACTTATTTCAAATTTCTTTTAAAAAGTTCTGAAATGAGTTGCACGGTAGATAAACTGTTCGAAATAGTAAAGAGCTTTTAGCATCAAATCCTCACAATTAAAATGAAAGAATAAAAGTTAGCTAGTTTCATCGTTAGACATATTTCGAGGTTTCCTAAAAAAGTAAGAAAGATATATAACTGCCTGACATTTTGGCTAGTAAACACACAAACTGATATTTATTTTCTTGCTTTTCTGTCAAAAGCTTCTTGGTGTGCAAGACAGCTTTTCTTGTTTTAAAGTACAAGGTCATTTTCCAAAACTTTTCAAGACACATAAGTAACCGGAAAAAATTGTCTAACTAAACAGATCAATACAACCTTTTAGCAATTTTAAGTCTCTAAGTAGATGTGCGCAAAAAATCTTGACCTAGATTGAGTGCATTTTATGATGTAGATATTTAGTCACTTTATTATGTTGAGTTTAACATACCTGTTCACAAAAAGAGCGCATAATTGTCTATGAGTTAATTCTTAACTGTTATGACTGTGGAAAAACAATATTATATTTCAGTGCATTGAATACACGTTAATAGTTGAAATGGCATATTCATTTTTCGAAAACATTTTGTGCAGTGCCTTTCTTTTTGCACCTAAGTTTTCGGAAAGTTAAACTTTTTAACAACAGACCAGCCCAAATGTTATTGATTTTTTTATTCCTTTAGGTTGCAGGAACATCTCTTAGTTGCTGAGTGACTTGTTGTTGACTGTAAAGAATTAACTTTTCTTTTCCCATTGCAACTGTATATCCTAAACCTATCTTTTTTATAGTGGCAAGAAGTGGTTGTCATCAGCTTTTCATGAACAGGTATAAAACCAGTCGTTTGTATTTTATTTGATTATTGTGAGAGCATCACCACAATCTGATGATACACCCAGTGACTTGAACGGTTAGGCGGACTCTATACAAAGATTTGGGGATTTTTAGACTAGATATTAAATCTGTGTAGAGTTATGAAGGTATAGTTAAACTTGATTGAATTGTGAGGATGACATCTAAAATTTGAAATTTTGTAAGAATTTTAAATCGTGTTAGATTAAGTTTGGTTGTTAATGGATTTATTAGATTCGTTGCTTTCTGTGCATTTAATAATATTTTGCAGCTTGCATTCGATTTTGATTTTTTGAATGGCCTGATTTTGAATCAACTGGTCAGATGATGCCCTTTACAAAAATAAACAGGGACACTGCCTGACTGATTGAGAACAAAGCTAGCGTTTGATCTACTAAATTTTGTATCTTCATATATATAGTGTTTTAGTGGATGCATATGGGAAGAAAAAATTTGCTGTTTCGTTTGCGAAGGTATGCCTCTACACATCATCGCACAAATTGAGCTTACTACAGTTGAATTAGGTTCAAATGTATGCCACACTAGCGAATGCTTTCTCTTCTGTATAACGAACACAAATGTACACCTCTTCTTCCCTTGAAGACGCCCCTTGTCCTGAAGAAAATTTAGGGATATACACTTTCTCAAATTTTAGAAAGGAATGTCGGATTATTTAGTGTATAGTGTTCAACAAAAATAATTGAGAACCCAATTATTTGTACCATATATTGCCTTCCTAGGCCCCTTAAAAGTTCATAGCTTTTTGAAGTCCAGCGGGATTTCGTGCTATTATTATTGGAAAATTAAGGTCAAACCTCTTGTGAGATGAGTGCTTCTCGCTTAAACACCCTCACAAATGAAAGGAGTTGGGAATGAAATCTCTTAACGATCAAGAAATGAGAACAAGAGTCCAAACTTTATATTACAGTTTTTTCTATTTACGCATTAGCCGTGTTTTTGCTCAGTCGTGACCAGTGAGAAAAACATGAATTCTAAAGAACAATCACTATTTTGCTATTTATAAAGGTTATAATTTTGTTTTGGAGAAGATTCAAATGTTGCTCGTTATTTTGATTTGGAAATTTGTTTTTTATTCATCTCTTTTAATTTGCAGGTCTACAACTTGATAATGAATGACTTCATAGAGGATGATCATGATCATGGGATATCGGTAAAGATTACCACGTTCTTTGAATTTTGTTTTGAAACCTAATGGGATGAGATTGTACGAGAGCGGATTCAAATAACCAGTGAGAAGTTTAGGGTTGGGAGATATGAAAACAAAAACTAGAGAAGGTTGAAAGCGAAAAAAAAACAGGAGAATGATCAAATTAGAACGAAGTTTTAAGGTGTGCTAAATAAAACGATTATAAGTATAAAAGGAAATATGGTGTTTTACACGCCGATAAAGCAGCTATCAAAAACGTGAATTTAAGAGACTTGAGAATAGAAATAACAACTCAGGGGGGGGGGAAGTTGATAGTTCTTATCGATGATGGTAGTAGTAGCAGAACCATTTTTTTAGTATCGTTTATCTTATTTAATTTTTTCATTGTCATAGGCATCATCAATGTCCGTACAGATATTCACTGTGCCTTCTTTGGTAGGTTTTTTATTTGTGAACTCATCATCAATTCTTCACTCTGCTTTGCAATGAATAATACTACCTATTTTACAGCTGGTTTTCATTTCTTTAGTAGCTTTAAAGACACTTACTCCTGGCAGTAAACCGTTCCCTGTAGGCTCTGGTTCGATGCAGAGTGTTTACAATCAGAATTTTGTTGTTTCTGATTGGAAAACATAACAATAGCCCATTGTATAATCTAACCAATTGAAATTAGGTGACCAACTGAATTCTGCGGGACACAGTGGTTGGAAGCAAAAAGGTTTTTGCAGCTATATTCACTGGTGAATTGAGCAGCACTCATCAAATTAGATTCCAAAGTCTTATTACATAACATGCAAATTTGCTTGTTTTTGGTTCTAGCAGCTTTTGGCTCGTTATTTGTGACCATGTCTCGTATGTTGACCAGTGAATAAATCATATTCAATTTGACAGAATATACTTTCTGACAGCCATGGAAGACCTATGTTATAAAAATCGCACTCTTTCTCAGGCCCAGTCGTTAATGTTGGACTACAACCTTTTGCAAGTGGTCTTTAGTACATTCCTTGAGCAATTAGATGAAGCCATAACAGGTAACAAGCCAGTTATATCTTTGCTTATCTTGTTGTTCTTAGTGATAATGTGATCACGCTATGATGTTTTTTTAAAATTACATTCTAACGTGCCGTTTTTCATCAAAAGAACGCTGCGGCGTTTATTACATATGCTTGGCTGAAAATGCGGCGTTCAGTAGAGTGCGGCGTTTATCAAAGGGCGGCGTTCATTAAAGGAAATACGGTATTCCTACACTCGAACAAGCAAAAAGGATGACAGATCACCATATATCATTCCGTTCATTGGCCTGAAAGCGTGTTGTCTCAATTTGTTTTTGTTTCTACACAGATGGAGGTTACATCGATTTCCAAGTTGGAAAGAGGGGACGCTCTGTATCGCTCAAGAGAGAGTACTACATTCTGCATGATCTTGGGTATGTAACTGCTTGGTCAATGTATCTCTTTTTAATGTTTGTTTTGTCATATTTCTCGCAGTTTTTGTAGATTTTTATTTAGAAAACGTTTGGGAATGAATTTTGATTTTGTCAGAGAGACAAACACTTTTGAGCCTTGCTTACGCAAAATGACAAAACAAAAACTGCCTTTTATGCAACCTCAGTAAGCCGTCTTGTACAGAATTTTAATTTGGTCTGTTCCCTGTAGGAAACTAAAGCCGCGACGCCCCTCAGATAACCTATTGAGAGCGTCAGTCGAATCTGTTCTAACAAACTGAGATCAATCGCGTTTAAATTTGCGATCTTTTACTTGATTTTTGCGTATATCTGAATCAGTTCTATAAGGTAATATTTTATTTAGGTATCTTCTTCATCACAAGCCTGAAAAATGGACGCAAGAATTTCGTACAGTGTTTTTAAGTGCATTCGATTTGTTTGCAAAGATACTCAGAGGAATGCAGGTGAGTTAGGCAAAGTCTTCCGGCTTTTTCTCGTTAATTCACTTCTCTCGCAATTGCCATAGCGATTGCGAAGCCTATTACAAACTTAAATAATGTTTTAAGTAACTAATGTATATTCCAGATCTCTTAAAGATAAAAAACTAAAACCAGAAGGATGCAATCTAAAAATATTGTACCTCTGCAAAAAAGGTTGGCATCGGTTTCTCATCAAACCAACTTTGAATAATTGTTATTTTACTTGTCACACCTTGAGTACTCTACTTAGAAATTGCAACCCCAGCCTTACTATCCATCAGGTGTCACAAGAATCCTTCTTTACGTGGCAGTTTTCAACCTGAGATCAACCATCGACCCAAAGTTTATTTTTTGACCTGTAAATCGGCCAAGCTTAAAGTGAACCCGTGTTAAGAAAATCCTGGTCAGGTTTAAGCTGTCGTGTCGTTTAAATCGAACTTGCATTGAATCCGGATTGGGATGAATCCGGTTCGGGTTGAATCCGGGTGCTAGCAACTTTCAATGCGTGTGCTCCAATTAATTTGATAGGCATATACTGATTTTTGTTTGTCGTGAAGGTCGGCTGAAGTCAGTCAACTGCGGAATTTTATCATCTTGACTTCTTCCGACCATTTTAGCCAATCTATTTCGTTAAATTTGATCATATCATTGTATTTAAGCTGTAATCTTTTGACAACCCCACTTAACGCACAAGAATTCATAGGGTAGAAGTATAGGCATTTGAACCAAGCTTAAGAAATTTTGCTTTAGAGTAAAACCGGTTGTTTTTCCCCGCATGGACACTGATCGAGTCGAGAACACAGGCAAGGAATACTAAATGCTTTGCTGGCCAATCATTTTATTTTATCTTGTTATATACAGGGAATGGAGCAAGTGACTCGAAAACTTGTAACTCACATCGAATATGAACCAAATTGGGAGACGGGGTTTCTTATGCAACTTTGGATGATGCCCGTGATCGAGGCTATGATTGCTTGGACAACTTCTGACGTAAGTAGTTGGTCTTATGTATTTTTAAATGGTATTTCTTTTCATATCCGTCTTTTCAACGTGATTGCCGGTTGCTAGCTTGGAAACTTAAACTGACCACAAATTATTGAAATTCACGACATTGTTCCTTGCATAAACGTTGAGGTTTGGTCCCAGAAAATACCAAGGAGCGAGTGTTCTATATGCTAAGTGAACATAAGGATAAGCTAATAATAAGCTAATGTCGTACTAATAATTCATTTCTTGTACAAAGTTGTTATTTTATTGTATCCATTTTGCCCTCTATTGTGGCCTGTCGCTCCACGTTCCCCTTTCATCTATTATCAGCACCCAAAACGCCATTGTTTCTCGGCCCTGTTTAAGAAAATGCGCAAGCAGACAAAAGAATCTTAAGCCCCATTCACATGCGAGCGATTTGGTACCGTTTCCATAAACGTTCCAAATTTTGGGACAATAAATGAACTGTTCACACGGTAACGCTATTTTCGGTCCACTTTTTTGTTTGAATTTGAACAAAGAGTTTGCCAATGCCTATATCCGTATTTTCAAATGAACAATGCCTGTATCCAGCAAAATTAACAGTAGTTCCATTCTTGGGACAGTACTCCGTTCACACAGGAACGGAGCGGGACGGCTGTGTACCGTCCCACTTTTTGTATCGCTTTTAAGAGTTTTTATATTTTTTAGAACGGAACGGTACGATTTAAAATGTGCCATCGTGAATGCAATCCCTGAACGTTCCAATTTTGGAACGGAACGATATGGAACGGTACACAATTGTCCCTGTGTGAATGTGGCCTTATTCACCATACCGAGACTATCCCTTGTTTACATCGCTTTTATTGAAAAAAGATAAACATTTTCCAAACCCTGTCAATGTACAACATAGTTTTCTAATTTTACTTTTCTTCCACAGACCGAAGTTTTCAGACAGGTTATTGAAAAATGTATGGAAATACTCTTGAAGTTAACGCCAGCTTTGCAGTTTGCGGATAAAAACCATTCTGGTAGGTGTACTGGTTCTATTATTATGGTTATTCAGAGAAAGTTTATGCCATTGAAAACCAGCAATATTTATTTTAGGTTCTGAATCGTTTGTGGTTTCCTTTTGTAAACCTATCTTGTGTAAATTTTCCCGATGCTAGCTTACTCACGTACCCAATGCATCACCGAAAACATGCCAATCGACTTGCCTTTTTTGTTTAGTTAAAGGTGTTGAAATAAAGAGGATAGACTAATAGAACGTTGAAAGTGGATTTCATCATCCCCCCTTTTTTCAAACTCGTTTCTGGAGCAGAACTGATTTAATTATATGATTAACCTTCAAAGGCAAACAATTTTTGCCTTGCTTAAGTTGCCTAGATATACAAAAGCTGTTTCCAGTAACTGAGAAATTCTGATAATTTTTAATCTTTCCTAGAGGTTGACCCAGCATTTAAACTAGTTGTTTGCGACGTGTCAACTCAGCCGGTATCAGTTCACTTAGGCCTCAGCAGATTTCTTGCAGGTATGTATCGTTTGATGAAAAAACTCCCAATTTTTATTTATTCTCTTCGTGTTTCCAGTCTCTAAAGAGCCGTAGGACTGGTAAACATAAAAGGGTTCCAGGTTTGTACTTGGCACAAGCAACCAAATGCATATTGTACTTTTTAGTTTAATTTGCTGTTTTTCGTGAAAAGGATTGTTGTCTGTTTGTATAAATTGAATAGATATAAAATCATGAAATTGCAGCTTAGAGGGAACAAGGTGCAGTGTTTTCATGCCACAGATGATACCAACGGATAAATTTATTGAATGTTTGCATTTAACAAGATACAACGATTACCTAACGCGTTAATAGCCTCACATCACATCTGAGCAAGTTTTGACAAATATATAGAAAATGTGTTTTTTAAACCAGATTTGTGCCAATTATCAAAATCAACTATTTCAATGCAAAATTTAATTCAGAATACTGAAGTATACTGCATTCGCATTTGTATTTTGTGTCTGTGTAATGATGTGGATTCGTCGAAAATTTGTTAGATCATCTCTTCCTCTTTCCGTCAGGTGTACTTGCCTGCTCTGTAAAGAATGGAGCATCACTGGATGAGCTTTTTAATTTCTCTGGGAAGAAAAAAGCTGAGGTATGACCAGTAATATTTGCAGGTGTACATCATCAGTTGTGATTTGTCCCTATTGCCCTAGAAGTGGCAACATGTCATTTCAACATTGCTTGGTTGTAAGTATATATGTAAGTTTGTAAGTATTTGCTCAACAATTGGCAGAACAGAGACAACTCAGAAGAAATTCAGAAGTATGGGCAACTTTTAACCACAATGCTGCATTCTCACGAGACTCAATAGCTAAATAAGAGTACTCGAAGAAAATAACATTGTGTAAATCATACTATTTGGATCGTTTTAAAACTTCAACAGGACTTTTCCTCTATTTCATGGCGCCGTATTGTGCGTGCCACAAAACCACAGATTGCCTGTATCTATTCTCTCGTTTCCCTGTTCCCCCATTCCCCCGTTTCCCCATTCCCCCGTTCTCTCTTCCCATTCATTATTTTTTGATTTTGTTTGTACAACTTTCTTTATCTACAGTCAGATGAGATTCTTTTAAGTTTGATGGAATACCCGCTCCGCACCTTGGTTTTTGCTGCGCAGGTTTCTGCAGGAATGTGGCGGAGAAATGGATATGCTGTAATACATCAGGTATGGATTTGCTTTTCATTCCTTTTCAATTCAATTTTCTTCCCCTTTGTTTGGTATAATGTGATCTGGTTTATCGGCTGTAGTAGTTTCAACATTTGGTAGGTGCCAGTGTGTAATGCATTTTATTAAGCCTCCATTGAATGCCTATTCATTATCAACATTGATGGACCCATTTCATGATTTTCGTAGCATTTGTTCACACTGCAGATAATCTGTACTTACAAAGGCAATGTTTATGATCGAGAGTAAAGGTAGTCCCAACCTTTGTTGCAATTTTGACTTTAATCTTGATTCTTTTCAACTTTAATCTTGATTTCTTTTCAACAGGTTTCCTACTACCAAAACGTCAGATGTGTTTCTGAAATGTATGACAAGGATATTATCATGCTTCAAGTGTGTATTTTTATACTTATTACAATTTGAAAAGTGCTTCGCCAGTGTCAGTATCTGTATATAGATTTCAATGTTTTCACCAGAGCTGAAAATTTCAGACTGTTGAGGAAGGATTCGGTTTAAATGCATCATCAAACCATTTTGAGAGACAATTTGAAGATAAAAACATTCCTTGTGGCTCGTTTTACTTTAGAAAATCGTTGTTTTTGGTTTTCCACTTCTAGAGCTTTATATTCTATATTCTATAGCGTCTTTCATAAAGAATAACCAAGTGTGACATCATCAAAAATCTGTATTAAGAGTTATGTAATTTTGGGCACATATATGAAAGAAAACCATTAAAAAATCTCTTAAAGTGCTCAGCCATTCACGTCTGTTCAAAATCAGATGAGATATAACCAATAATGAAATATTTCAAGGTTGCTAATGGACAATGTTTTTCTGACCTGGTTCATAAAGTTATGAATCAACACCAAATTGTAGTAATTTGATCGAGAAAGAGACTCTGTTTTTGTGGCCACATCTCAGCCAAAGGGTATCATATTTAACTGATCTCGTGTATTTAGAAATGTTTCTTTATGTTTTCTCAGCTATTGTGAACCAAATTCAAAATTCTAAAGATAGATTTTTTTCACCTTGGGAAGTAATGGGAAAACTAAACAACAGCCTTAAGAATAGTGATCGAGATCATACGCAGATTGGAATCATTGTGATTTCCCTCGGTCTGAAACTCGATGTAAGATTGTCCCACTTTGCTACATTTCTGCATGACTCCCTATTCTTTACTGCTTATCATTATATTCCTGTACTCTTGAATATAAAAGCTGATCCATGGCTGCCCTTTTTTAGGTTGTTGCTGCCTTGATGGACAGTAATTACTTCTTAACCGCGTTGTTGGACAAGTATGGCTTGCTCAACTGGCTTAGGTTAGTATAGAAATTCACGTCAGTTTTTACACCCATTTATCATGTAAAGGATCTGCATACGGTTGAATCCTCAAAGTTGTTCTCCGGATAACTCACTCGCACTAAATCGATATCCAATTATTGTTAGATTTTTTTACCTTATTTAAGTCAAAAGTCGTACCTGAAAAGTCTTCGATATGCATTCGATATGCCAGATTATAACATAACCCCCCCCCCCCTGGAGGGCGACTAAATGGGATTTAGCAGTTTCAAAACCCCTTTATCAAAAATCCCCAAATTGAACATTATTATATACTTTCGTTGGGATCTTTTCCTATAGACAAAATAATTTTTTGTTGTCAGCTTTCGATACATAACTCTTATGTACTCCTTACAGAAGGACAAAGGCCCAACCAGCAAATACTCGGAGCTTAGAACAACCCTAAAAAGATAACATATTTCACGTTTTTGAAAAACCTTTTTAATTTTAACGTCTTATTTTGCCAGAAATGAGTCATATTCATAATGTCGTGTCTCGGTAAATAATTTTAGTTGCGAATTTAAACCTTAGTACGGTCGTTAAGGAGCCTCGACCCGGAGCCACACTTAAACATAGGATAGGCCTGTTATGGAAGAGATTCGTGCCTTTCATTTAACTAGATAATTTTGTTTCAATTTCAGTTTGGGCTTTAAAGAATCGGATTTGGACGAGGCAAGTCCCAAATTTTCCATTTTGTCTACCGAGTTTTTTGAGTAGTACTGCGGCCGGCTTCTATCAATTCATCTTCCTTATAAAATGCTACATCTATTCAATCTATTTTATTTGCAAATTGTGGCTTCTATTTGTGATTTTTTTGCTATTATGAATGTACATAATCGCTTAAGCTACACATATTGGCAGAATCCTTGTTCCCACTTTCATCTACCTCACAACCTAATATAGAAATATTACTGTGCATTTTGCACTGCGCATTCTCGGCTGATATCACTGTTTATGTCTATGTATTATAATACAGCCATATATCGTGTTGAGGTGTCATTATAGAAAGACAACCTTCGAAAATATCTTCATTCACAGGCAGCCACGTATGTAGAATTTGTGTATTGGACTAGGCTGGCTCTTCTCAAGTCCTTAAAGCACTATATTTTATCATTTAGGATGCTCAAAGAAGAACTGTGGTTATTTCTGAGGAATTTTTGTTTACAGTCATGGCGGTGTTGGGTAAGCCGAAAGACATTTTTGCATTAACATTGATAGCTCCACTCTATTTTCTTAAGTGAGAGCCCCTGTAAAATGGCGGAAGATTTTAACATTTACCCATGCAACCGTTACCCAAATGGTGCCCACGAAACAAAATGCCCTTGGTCTTGACCGAGGGTAGGGAACACCCATTTAAGGGCATATTGTCAAATTTTGTTGGTTTTTGAGGGTAGAATGAAATAGGGTGCAGTCGGCTCTGTCTCATTTCATCCCGTTTTATTCGAACTTTAACTGATTCGAACAAAATGTTTAAGTTCCTTGAAAATCTCCTAACAAACCCTCTGCAATTCTCTACAATCGAACTTTTCGTAATTCTACTAATTTTATCGGTTCACGGATAAAAACAGCCTTTCTCATACGATTTTTCTAGTGACTTTAAGAAATATGCTTGTGATGTTAATACTTAATTCTATTGAAATCTTCTAAAATTTATGTTATTGTAATTTTTGGCTGTTTTGAAGTCAGTTCCGGATTAACTGTTGCGAAGATAGACGACTAAGTTCGAGGAATCTTGGCCTACCATGTGCCGTATAGTCAATATTCAATGATGCGTTCTAGCAACTAGCGAAGCTGTTGTGCAAGTTGCGATCACATAGATAAAGGCTATTTTAAACATTTTCTTGTAAATCGAACATTTTGTAATAGTTAAGTGGGCAAAAACATTAATTTCTTCATGGATAAAAAGTGAATAATCTTACCTGTTTGTTGCGATTGGGATCTGAGAAAAGGGTCAATTGCTGAGATTTTATAGATTCACTTTGAATGACATACTCTTGCTGTTTTTTGAAGGAGAGAGGCATGTGCTTGGCATTGGTGAAGTCAATGCTAAAGATATTCTGAGAAAAGAGGTGGTGCATAGACTGGCACTAGGGCCTGCATCAAGAAGTGAAATTGTAAAGAACCTACCTTCCAAAGATCCTGGTGATGTAAGTTGGAGCCGATAGCCTTGTTTCCTTCAAATTCAGAACCTTATGCAACTTTTTCACCACCAGCACCATATGCTTCATCTTTCAATCAACTTTGATATATTTTGGACATAAAAATGTCAGGATAGTGCCTTGTATATTTTAATGTGATATTCACTACGGCATTATGTGCAGAATCTACCAAGTGATTGCACGCTTTTATTATTGCTTTTTGCAAGAACTCATGGAACAGGCCTTCTATGCTGAATTTGTGATGCAACTGTATTCTGTGGAGCTATAGTTCTATAAATGTTTATTTCATCTTACAGGAAACAAATAATATTACAGCATCGCGTGATAGATTTGTTTTTGAAATTGGAAAAAGCCACGGGTGCATCTTGATATTTTTATCGAACACAAGACCAAGTAGTTGGTTGGCTCATAGTTCGTTGTCGAGAGACAAGCCCACGATATTTTTGGAACACTTTCACATAAAATTGTATAAAGTAAAAGATGAAACAGTAACAAACATTTGCTGTGGCCGAAGAGAATTTTTCAGTTAAACACGACTGTATGAATTTTTCTTATAGGACGAAGATTGCACATTTGAGTCTCTTCTCGATGACGTCTTGAAGTCTGTTGCTGATTTCAGGTATATGAAGATATCAGAAATAAGACCGGCTCACGTTCTAGTTATGCACATGTTTGAAATTGAAGCCTAATTTTCCTAGTTGGAAAAACTACGAACAATCTAAGACTTGGCCCAACTTTTCTTATCTGTTGACTTCAACCTCATCTCTGCCAACTCACTTTATGAAAATATTATTTCAATTCGTCGTTTTTTTCTGTGAAAAGAGCTTCAGAACATTGTTGCCATTTCGATCTTGGCTTTTACTTCTTGCAATCATTTTCAGTAAACATATACTACCCGCCTCCAGATCACACGAAATGTTCCAATCGAGATGCCTTTGAAGGTTTTCGTGAAGAGGAAACTTTCGTTTTGTTTTTCTAAAAGAAGCGCTTTATTTGTGCTGGAAATACGAACGGCTCAGGCCTTAATACCGATCTTTTAAAACATGGGGAGATTCCTTCGATAAAAGTTTTGAAATGTTGCAGAAAAATTAAGGATTTTTCAGTATTATTTGCCTTCAATGTTAAATCGCTTTACAGTTACCACATTTAAAGAATAACAACTGATTTTCCTTTAAAATATTTTTTATTCTACAAGGTTGAAACGGTTTATTTTCCAGGCAACCCGGTCTTACCGCAAAAGGGTTATATCAACTGAAACAAAGCTGCTTTGAAGAGTGCAGCCAATACTTCTATCATTACTCAAGGTCAGAGCAATCAAAGGTAATATTGGTTGCAAATTCAACTGGATGCCGTCTAAAGTAGTGCTACTTTAATTTCTATTTATTATATGTATCAAGCTAGGATTTCTTTGCACATTTGTATACTCAATCATTGGTCAGTATAAATTGGTCTTATGATTCTTGCGTATCCAACGTTGTAATTCGAGTAGTTTAGATTTTTAACCAAGGTAAGATTATATTTTGCGATTCAGGTAGGATTATAAGAACTAAAAGCAAAGCGAAAGGTTTCTCGGGTCTGACTAATTTCATCGTTGTTTGACTATATAGACTAATTTCATCTATGTTGGACCATGAGTGTTAAGCCACCATATAGATGGGTGTAAAGCTGGTCGGGCTCTTAGCCCCTTTTGCAAGTTTCCAAAACGTATCCTTTTCTATTTCTTGCTATAGTTTTTGAGAAATTTTTGGAAGGCCCTTCTTGTAATTTTCATAGCTAACAATTCACTGACCAAGACAAGACTATTAATACTTATGTTGTTTTTTAATCAAAAACATCGTCTATCGTCTTTTGTCCAGTCAATGTGTGTGCAACTAATTCTATCTGAACCAATGGAGTCAATTGCAATTGTTTTGAATCTTTGCAATGATTATATTGATTTGGCCGTTCACGATTTTTTCTTCATAACAATCTTTAATTTGACTTGAATCAGCATTGATTCATCTTTTCTATCAAGGTTCTGGAAAACCGAAGAAAAGAATCGAAAAAAGCAAGTTCGTCAACTGGTATGTTGGACGTGAAAATATTTTAAAATCTTTTTTCAGATTTTTTGAGTCAGTTTTCTCCCTCTGTGATATGCTATTTATTTATAATGCAGTGAAGTGAAAAGTTTAAAGCAATAATGGACTGATTAAGTTGCAAAAATTTCAATCAGTTTGCCGAAAATGCTGGAGATATTGCCTAAGAAGGAATGTTTATCCGTTTTTCTGCTTCTTGTTAATAGTGATGGTGCATTCAACTTGAGACAAACCTTGCAGTTTATTTTATCTCTGGTAACAAAATTTCTAAAACTATTGATTATCTTCAGGAGTTAAAGTGCCGATGCCTGCCAACTTCACACCTCCCTACACGCCGATATTGAATATTTTGAGCTGTTCCAAAATGGCAAAAATTCTGGCAATAATTTTATTCAGAGCTTCGAATGGTGATTCGAAAATAACTCCTGATACTCTGATTGAAGAGGTATTTGTTTTATTTATATTTAGTTTTACCAATAAATTCATTCTTTGATTCTATTACTTTTAATCATTTTTTCGTTCGATCGTTTTTTCATCCGATCGTGTTTCATCCCATCATTTTTTCGTTCGATCGTTTTTTCATCCGATCGTGTTTCATCCCATCGTTTTTTCGTTCGATCGTTTTTTCATCCGATCGTGTTTCATCCCATCGTTTTTTCGTTCGATCGTTTTTTCATCCGATCTACTCTATTGTAATCTGATCGCTCAGTGACATCATTGTGTGTTTGTCACTTGATCCAGGGAAAGAGCAAACTAGCTTTTTATTAATCCTTCAGGTTTTGATTGAACTCAGATTCAATTATAGCTAAGTTCCATGCTCTTTTAACATATTGTTTTTATGCAAATACAAAGAAAAAATTGATTTGAAACCACTGGCGGACACCTGGGGGCGAGGGGGGCGACCGCCCCAAATACTTTAGAGAACAGTGGTCTTTTGTTCTAAAGCAATGGGAAATGTGACGTCATCTCATTAAAACAATAGGCTTGCCCCCCTCCCCAATATTTGACTAAGAGTCCGCCCATGTTTGAAACCATCAAATCAACGTGGAAAGATAAGAGTGTCTTTCTGCTCTGAGTTTTCTTTATGAGATGTGATGAAATATTGAAGCGAATGCTGTAATCCTTGTGTTGATTTTGCACGTCATTTTTTTTAAGGCACTTTATATTGTTGCCCTTGGATTATACGAAGACAAGCGAAAAAGAGAGGCAGGTCTCGCGCAATCTCGCAGTTTCGTTGATTTGGCCACAAGTGTACTGGGGATTGTCAACAGTAAGTTCACGTCTGTTTTTGTAAGAGTGTTTTGTCAAAATTACTAGCACGTCTTTTTTGTAAAAGAGTGTTCTTTTCAATAGTTAGACCACATCTGTTTTTGCAGGAAAGCGTTTTGTCCAGTATAGGAGAGTGTTTTGTTAACTGTAAGACCACATCTGTTTTTGCAAGAAAGCGTTTTGTCCAGTATAGGAGAGTGTTTTGTTAACTGTAAGACCATATCTGTTTTTGCAGGAAAGCGTTTTTGTCCAGTACGTGCACCTCTGTTTTGAAGAAGTACTAACAGGCTATGCTCGAAACGTCGTTTTTAAAATTCACTCTTACTTTCCTCGAAAAATTTTACCTTAAATTCAAGTTAAATTGTCTCATTATATTTTACGACACACAAGCTAGTATTTTTCAGCAGCAAAGCGCTCATTTAATTACGCTTAATGAGCCTTTCTATGTTTGAAGCATCTCTCTATTTCATAAAAACAAGTTTTTGACAGCCAATCTAATTTTGCTATTGTGTTTTGCTTAGGCAAACAGTTGACCATTCAGAATCTTTTGGAGGATATCCAGAAAAAGTCCAAAAGTCAGGAATACGGGGAACTTGTTGACTGGGTTTTATCAGTATGTTTGCATATTTAGTTTACTTAACTGAATTGAAAAAACGCTTTTTCGAACTTATAAAGTAATTGAACAACAAAAAGAGCAACTTTAATGTGGATTATCGCGGTTTGTCAAAGTATGATGTAAGGACGGCTGCTGTAATAAAAGCAATGGATGCCGTGGATGTCCATTCATATATTTTCCTTTTCCAATGGTGCAATTTCCCTTTACCCAACCAACTTACCTGAACCGTTTCTTTCAAGAAGGGGACTCTTGTCCATGAAGAGAGGGTGTTTTTTAAAAGTCTATGGTTGGTTGTGACAAATCCTTTCGTCTAGTGACGCTTGACATGACTGCAACTTGGCTACGCATTGCTGTGGGAAAAGGTGTTCGACAGGACACTTTTATTGGGGATATGCGAGAGACAAATATTTATCAGTTGATTAAGTCAATCATATCTGCATTTGTTTTGAAACTTTTTAACTTGAAAATTTCTTGTTTGGTCCATCTTATGTATTTACATGACTTTTAGATGAAAATTTCTTTATGCCGGTCTGCCATAAAGTGCTCGATGTCACATGAGCAGAGCTGTACCCTCGTGTATAGAACAGGACGGTTCTAAATGATGCTCTGAGTTTCATGTTAATGCAATCGTCAGGCGACGGTTCTGTTCTGTTCTTCTCATTGTTCGTTAACTTTTAGATGATTTATCTACACAACTTCATCAAATTGGTTACATGCAAAAAATACAAAGAAAAATAAAGAATTACCAATTGATAAGCTTTAAATCTATACTTATTGTTTAACTGTGTGCAAAATTTTATGTTATGTAGTTTCTGTATGATGAATTGTCGTATAAAAAGAATGACATGGATGAGTCAAATCAAGCAGTGAAACGGAAGCAGGGTGAGGTAGACAGCGAGGCGAAAGCCGACTCGGAGAGACGGGCAAGACTGGCAAGGGAAAAAAGAGAAAAGGTAATGGCACAGATGTCACAGATGCAAAAGTCTTTCATTAAAAAATACGAAGATTTCCTTGACATTGACGATGGTACAAAGTGAGTTGTTTTTCTTAATATTCGTTTTGCTTTGCAGTTAACCAATTAGATTAACTTTTTGTTGATGTTGTCCGTTCCTTTTTTATAAATCAATTTGTCTAGTAAAATCAGTTTCATACAATAAGGTTATACAAACATTAGATCCAAACAGATAATCATTCCTTGATCTGAATTCATCTGTTTTTGTTGATTATCAATTTAAATCTATTGCAGTGACGAAGAAGACATGAGTGATGGTGATTTGGTGACCGTCGAAATTGAATCTGTTGCTGTAGGGTCCGGTCGAGCATTCCCCAAGCAGAGACTGGAAAATGTGATCTGTATTTTATGCCAGGAGAAGCAAGATGTGACAGCAGATGGTCGCACAATTGTTATGACTGCCTTCCTACAACGATCTAAAGTACTGTCAAAAGCGAAGGGTAAAAGCCTGATCGATGCTGCGTATTACAACCCTGTTTACCCGCCACGTGACATGTTTACAGGTGTTTTTATGAACACGTGTGGACATGTCATGCATTACGAATGCTGGCAAAAGTACTTTGATTCAGTACGAGACAAAGAGGGAAGGCACCTACTCCGAATGCATTTCCATCCTCATATTGATGTTGCAAAAAGTGAATACCTGTGTCCCTTGTGCTCGTCATTTTGCAACAGCGTTGTCCCGCTGCTTCCAGCAATTGAGTTCAAAGAGAGCACAAGGTACGTACCCATGTGTTGTCTAATCATCGTGTCCTTAGAACTACAATGCCTGCCAAAAGTTTTGGAACACTGACATCAATTTCCAAGGTTAAAATAAATCATCCCCCTCTCCCCCACAGAACAATGTTGGTTTACTATCAAACGGGTTAGGATTTTAGGAAGCACTTTCTTTTGCGCTTCTTTTATGATATTTCTCTAAATCATCAACATTGTTTTAGGGGGAAGGGGGCAGAAGTAGCAATTTTTTTTCATGAAAGGAATGAAATATATCAAATTCAACGTAAATTTCTGGGTGTTCCAAGTACTTTTGGCAGGCATTGTAGTCCTCATAGAGCAGTTCCCAAACTGCTTTATTGTGACCAGTTCCCCAACTCATAAACTAGATATTCTGCAAACATCAATCATATATTAAGTTGTTTGAATGGATGTATTTGCATGTAAAAATATCAACATTTGTTTTTTAATAACTTCATACTTCTAGTCAACAAATGGATACCGATGAAGATTTGGTAGATTCAGAGAGATTGTTGCTTGAGTTGACCAAAAAGATGAACAGTGAAGCAGGCACCTTGTTTAGAAAAGGTATCGAAAATAAACCAGGATTTTATACTTTTTAATGGTTTTTGGTCATAGAAGATTTCATAATTTCAAATGTCTTTAAAACGTTTTTAGAATTTTAATTTTTAAATTTTCAAGCTCCAGAATAAACTTCAGAATAATGATCGGAAACAATAGGTTAGAGAATGCATATATCCGTTTGTAAATCGAAAAAGGCATATCAGAAATTAAGAGCACATGAGTGGTAAGGATACCAAGTCAGTGCCGCTTGCCTAAATAGAAAATTTAACGATGGAGTCCAAGGGTGAAAATGAACTCCTCCTTTCTACGTTTCTCTAAGCCATTTTCGATTGTTGTTGCTTTTTTACCCAAATCGATCCAGTTTTCAATTAATGACAAAGCTTTCTCTCAAATAACTTTTTTATCATCGGTGCACATGTTTCGGAAAAATGCAATTATGTTCATAATTGGCAAATATAAATGGACAAATTTTATACCTATTTTACATTGATTGTGACCTTGCATGTCTCGAATGTTTTTGTGGTCACCTTTTAAGGGATTTTTTCTCTTTGAACAGGTTCGTCGCCAACTGCTACCCGTCTTCCGTCGTCTTTGTCCTCTTTGAAAGAGTTCTTTCAAAACTTTGTTTTGGCGGGGTTTGTTTATGCAAATATTTTTATTTATTTATCGTATCAAACACTGTTTTGTATTTTCTATTACAAAATCTTAAGTATGGAGCATCAGATGCCACCTTTTTGCTTGCCGTTTTACTTGAAGAATCATTTCCTTCGTACAATTTTGAACGATAAACGTTTTACCGATAAACGATAAACGATAACGTATTGTCATGTGTAATCTAGAAGATCCTGCTCAGATATGCTAGATTCGATAAACTGAGAGTAAAATGAATATAATACACTTTTTAGATGAATGATTATAGTATGAGAATGTTTATCATGTTTCCTGTCATTGAATTATGAAAATTGCCAGGTCGTTGAATGAATTGATCATTGCTTTGTAGTTATGAATTGTCCAACAGCGCACAAGATATGATCCAAAGATTTGCAACTGCTGTCGAGAAGGTACGTCCCTCTAGCTATATAAAATATAAAAATAAATCCAGGCGGGACCAATATATACGATACGGGAAATCGTTCAAACTATTCACCATCTCAAAAGTCGGATACGAAATCACTCATTCACGCAAATTTTTTGGCATAATAAAGCGTTGCCAGAATTTGCCCTACCAGACATGTTTTCGCATGTTAAGGGAGGGCTGCCCCCCTTCCCTAAAAATTTTCTTTGAATTTTCCCTAACAGTTGCAACAAGTAGGGGCTGAGCCCTCCAAGCCTCCTCCACAGCATCCCTCTTCTTGCAGTTCTTAATGATATTATGATCTTTCGAATACCAATTGACGTTCCTTTTTTAAAGCTACGAAGGAAAACCGGAGGACAAAATAGCTGTTGAGGGCCAGCTAAACAGCTTTAGGACATATATGAAATATTAAATGTAAAACTGCCGCCCACCCGATTCTTGGCGCAATTCTGATGAGAATCAACTAAATACTTTCATATGGCCTTTTAGATAGAGATTGGAAAGTCTAATTTCAACATGAATATATATTCCAATCAGATATAAGAACAGGCCTTTTTATATTCTTTTCATGTTTTGATCTTTATACTTCTTTACGTTCTTCACGGTCGTACCATATCTTTACTCGCCTGTCATTGCTGTTTTTTTTTCAGATCGGTCGTAAAGATTCGTCCCCCAGCTCCCCATCATCAAAGCTGCTAATGGCTTGGAACACTTGTTCATATACAATACAGGCAATGGGTGAGAAATTGTATATAGTTAACATCGAAGTATCGAATATCGAGATATCGAAAAGTAGCTTCGAGATGACCGCATCAGTCAAAGTGCCGGGTAAACATATATTTACCCAAACAAGTTGCTGCTACGTGAGACAAATTTGGTCCAAGCAAAACAGAACTAGGATAGATATTTTCTAGATATACAGAGATAGCCTAAGATTTTGTGAGACATTGTAATTGGAAAATTTTTGAGACAAATGTCGGCATCTTGGTACTTCTTAACTTCAATCCAGGAAAAAAATAACAAGAACATCGAACTAGAGGGTGCATTGAAAATTGTTAGTTTGAGTCCTATTGGATATTGGCTTTGATACCCAAAAATTGGCAATCAATCTTTTAGATAGGAAAATATTTGTGCATTCTGTTTATAGAAATGTTCTGGCTATTCTAGTGAATCAAGTCAGATTTCTTTACTTAAATCGTAAAGAAGTTAGCTCAATAATTTTTCAAATCTTTATTTAAGCTTTGTTAATATTTTTCTTTGAATTTTCTAAATAGAATGCATTTTGCGGGATGAAAATAAAAGTCTTTTTGATCTAACGAGTAGAAAGGTTGGTTAAACATTTTCACAGTTTACTACATATTTTTTTATAATTGTCCTGTTTTATATGGTATAAGAGCCTCGTCTCCAAAATGAAGTAGCTTGTAAACTTAAAATTAAGGCCCTCGACGTTTTCGTTATTTCTGGCCTTAAATTTTGCTCCATCTATTTCCATTTGTTATTTGAAAACATTTTTTCAATTCGCTCATGATAATCAGTAGAGCTTGCGGTCAGGGTGCACAACCCAGGCATCCGCCAAATGTCCCTTTTGAAAATAGTAAAGTTTGTCTCTGAAGGTTTAATAGTCCTATTAACGTAACCTGGAATTTTGTTTTGATCTAAAGCCTACCTATGCTTATCGAATACCTTTTTCAATACTTAGCACTAAACGTTGCTACAATATTAAATTAATTGATATCCATTGATTTTAATAGACTGATTGTATGAGTTCGCTCGTTCGTTACTCTGCTATGAGCAGTTCTGTCACAAACGCCGCTCATATGCAGACCGAATGTCTCAGGTTACTCGCAGGTAAACTTTCTGCCTTATACTGATTACATGTTTGTCATTTTATACCTTTTTTGTTTAATTCGACTTTAAAAAATTGATCATTGCAGTGCATATAATCCATAAGAAGCTTTTTCCTAAGTGAAAACAGATTGTTTCTTAAGCATTGATGTTTGCCAAAAATGCTTATACAATTAATTTTTCTCAGAATCTTTATGTGATTTTTTGACACTCGACATTTATTAATTTCAATAAGAATTTGATAGCTGGCTGCTTCTTTAAGCAGTAATGCGAATCATTAACCATTTTACAACTTTTCAGCTGGGGTCCACATTCTATCTTTTTCAGCGTATCAAACTGCCCTTCTCTACCAAATTCCAAGCTAGCATTACAATTAAAAGATAAAGTATAAGAATAACTTGATTGATGGCCTGGTGTCTAATATCCCAATCTAAAAATTGCACAAGAAGGCATTTATCAGCTTGGGTCCACATTCTATCTTTTCCAATGTATCAAAATTCCCATCTGTCCCAAGTTTCATGCCGGTATCAGTTTGCACTATTGGACCTTTTTTAGGTGCTAACAGCCTCACTGCCTGTCCTGGATTCCTTTGCCATCATTTTCTACGCACAGCACATTGCATATGATTTCCAATATAGAATTAAATGCAGATTGTAAATCCTAATCATTCAATTTGCATCCTTCATACTTACGTTAAGATTTTTCCTTTTCCTTGCATTCAGCTCTCATCCCTTGCAACATATCAGAGCTCAATCAGCCGTGCATCTTGGACCTTGATATTTTTTCTGCTATGGTAAGCTTGAACGAGATTCCACATAACTGATTATCATAATCAAGAATTTTGTAATTATGATTGTGAAGAGGGTATTCACAGAATCATAGATTTGGAGTGATGATTTTATAGAATATTGATGAATTTGGAGTGATGTTAGTTAAGTATACTTCGTATCTGTGGTAAATCCTGGTATTAAATCATTAGAATGTTTTATCTTAATGATTAACTGTATGTAGATAGCGATTAATGACCACCTTGTTTCGTAAGAAATGTATTTTAGCAAAAAGGATAATTAAGCATAAAAAGGGTATTGGAAAACTCTTTCCACAAATGGCAATTATACAGTCCTTTTTCTAAAGTTATCTTTTGAAAAAAACGTATGTTTTCTCATTTATTTCACACAGCAGTATCACTCCTAACCTTAAGCTAACCTTCAATCTTTTAAGGTTTGCCATTTCTCCACTTGCATTCTCTTCCTATCTGTCGGTATAGTGTTGTAAGAAAATGATTTCATCTTTTCTTTTGCGCAGCTGATTCTACGATTTTCATTACCAAGCCTTGATCTGACTGGTAGCAATTTGGCAATAGCAGATCTCGTCTCAAACGGGACAGCTGATCAATTCCTGCTGAATATCTCGCTTCTGGCAGTTCTTACTCAGCTCCTGCTCAGTGCGCCCGCAGAAATCGATGCTTACAGTGCGTTCCCAAAGATTCAAATCATTAATTCTAAACTCATACTACCATACTATGATTCTATTCAGTACACATTTTCCCTGATTCTTGATGACACTATATTTTGTACTCTATTCTAAGGCAGTTGTTAAAGCTACTTGAACTGCATATTCCGAGTCTGCTGATTAGTGTAGTTCGTGTTGAAAGCATATAGAGGATTCATTTATATTGTTGTTATCATGGGCAGCTTTCCATGCAATTTTATCAAAACACATCTTGATGTTGCTCGCAATTGATCATTTGATAGAAGCAATGTAACAGATTTTACCAAAATCTATTATCAAGTTAATATCCGGCATTTAGGCTTTGCATGCTCGGCTTAGGAGGCTGATTGGTCAGCTTAGCAACCCCCGTCTTCTGTTCTGAGCTATTGCTGTTTGATAGGGAAAATTCTGCTATATCATACCTAAGGAAGTCCTAAGACCTAAATTCATTCATAATGATAGGAAGACATTACGAAAAGAGGAATGAGTAACGGAATTAATACGGAATAGCAATTTGGAGAATAGTGTATCTGTTTAAAATTTACTAGGATTTTTGTAAAAGCATGTAACTTTTTTCATTTTCTCAACATTACTTTTGCAGATGAAGAGTTAACCCATCTTGCTAGCGAAACAGTCAAAGAGGAATTTGCGGCACTTTGGGGGAAAATGCGCCAATTTAGCAAGTAAGTTCCAGCTTCTTTTTAGATGTATTTGATGATTCACAAAATTCTGGGCTCAATGGCAATTCTGTTTTCAAAAAAGATATCGTTCCAGCAGTGTCTTAAAAGAACATAAAAATATTATCGTTAGGTAATTTTTGAGGATTGGGTGAATGGATAGATTATTTAAGAAATGAAACTGTGGGCTCAGCCTTTTATTTTAATAACAAATATATGTTGTTTGTCTTCTTGACTATATCACTTGTTTGTTTCAGTATTTCAACCACAGACAGGCCACATGAGGAGCCAGAGAAGCTCTTTTGCTACGTTATTCAGCAATGCCTACCATTCATCCGATCTTCGGCTTTGTTCTTTCATTTTCTAACGGGTGTTGCCCCTCCGGTTGTTCTGGCACAACACGGTAAGAGGCTGTTAAGCCATTTTACTGCATTTCACGTCATTACACGTGTAACGGCGCGCTCTAGTCGTTGAATTGTTTCTTTTTTGATTGCATTGGTTTTCAATTTTAAAGAACCAGATTGGCTACGCTTATCTTTTCATGAAATGTCATAACCATGATTTGTGATTTTCCTCGATGCGAACGTTTGTAAGGGATTTGGCAAAAAGTAAGGCGATTTGAGACCTCATTCGCAATACTTTTAGCGTTTAAATCCCACTTTGTGTCTACATTTTCTAGCTCTGTTTCGTCCCAACATCAACATAATGGTTACTTGGATTATCAAATCTTGTTAAGATAAATTTGATGAACTTTGCGTATGATTAGGACATTTCTATTGAGTACCTCCTTTGCCTGGGGTTATAATTCAGCCAAAACCAATGAAGATCAAATGACAAATATATGTTGATATGAATTAGTATTTTATGTTTTATAAAAACCCTTACACTTGCATTTTAGACGAAAGCGACCACCACAGGCTCACAAGAGAAGTCCGTGCAATCTGCGGTTACCTCTCACTTCCAACAGATATCGTCAGCGTGATGCCTCTTGGTAATAGTGAACAGAAGTCTTCATTAGCCTTTGCATCGGTCGTTGAAAGGTTTGATACTGTTGTTTTTTCTGTTGCTTCTGTTGTTGTTCCTGCTGTTGGTTTTGCTACTTTTGTTGCTGTTAGCACGAAAGTTAAAGATTTGTAGAAGAAACAATTTTATTTTCTTTTTAAATAGGGTTTTTAAAATTCTTTTTATATTTTCTTGTCTAACAAACCTTTGAGAAGTTTCAAGAAGAACAAATCTTAGGATAAATTTGGATAAAATATGGTCACATAAGCTGTTAGATGGCTTCAGAGTCTAAAATATTTTATGTGTATCATTTATGAGAGAAATGCAAAACATATGTTCGTCACTTCTTCCAGGTAAAGCTGATGTATAAGCAGCGCTTATTGTAATTTTACTGTATCTTAAAATGTAGAGTTGTCATCTTTAGAATGCTAGACGGTTCACATGGAAATGAGTATCACCATTTATCGTACTTTTATTTCAGATGGTGTAGCCATGACTCCGTTAGGGGATATTTTTCGAACCCGAAAACAGCCACAAACATGTGAGTTACAATATTAACTATTGCGAAATATTGCTCTTTAGCGAAATTTTATGATTAGATAATTGTTTCTGCAATATGCACCTCATATGGATTCATGAATGCCTACAATGTATTTGATTCTAACAAATTCGTTTCCAGCTAACAGTCCTGTTTGTTCTGTTGTCTAGTTACCAGTTGAAACTTTTTTATTGTCCGTCATCCATCCAAGATCTAGATGGTGGAATATTTTATCGAGACCAAAAGAAAACTCAATAAACAATTTATGATTTTTTTGTATCATTGATATATACTATAGTGCCGTAGAAAACTAAACTTAACATCTGATAAAGTTAACACGTAGAAAACTTAACATCCATGTTAGCATTTCTAGGCTACTGTTTTAGACAGAATCAGCTATTATTCATTTGCGCACACTCTACAGTGTTGGTGATGAAAATTATGAAAATGAATCCTCTAGCATAAATGACCAACCATGGTTTGATTCTTCTTGAACCAGCTTTTTTTTCAAACCCCACTGCAAGTTACGGTATTTGCAGAGGCCATTGACTTTATGGTTTTTTCAGCGATAAGAGCCACTAAATTCGGTACTGGTACGCGGTAAAAACGATAATGTATAAAACCAAAGTTCAAAATCTCGTTGTCTGTGTTCGTATAGACAGAATATTTAGGACATTTCTAACGTATATTTTCTAACAAGCAAAGATGTGAATAGTATTTAAATCATTAAAAGCTATAATTGTTCACTAATTTTTTAATTTCAGGGCTACCTTTTCTTCAACCCCATCTCGACTTATTCCTCTCCCGAAAGACTACAGTTCCTTGATAACAGCTGCTTCGGGTTTCAGGTATGATTTCTGTGGCTTATACGATTCATTTCACGGAATAAAATTTTGTTGCCTTTTGTTGTCCATCAAAATCATTATTTCTTCTTTATTTTTGCATAATATTAAAGTTATCGCAGTTTTACAAAATCTCAATGAATTAAGAATCTTTTTTCTAAGGTCCGGAGAAGACTTGATTTTGCATCTATAGAGAGTATGCAGAAAATACTATGTCCAGTGATATACTTTGTGACTAGTGCAGGAACCTTCAGTAGATTCATGCTACAATCTTAAGCGATATTAAATGATTGTTTATCGGAGTGTGTTTAGCTGAAACTCGCAGTGGGAACGATGCATGTTTTTAAAATTACGATGTTAAACATGGTCGTTTGAAAATCTGAGAATTTAATCTGCCTCATGTCACTTTAGATGCCCAATGACTGGCGACATTAGTCAGAATCCTACGCTTTGCCTTGTCTGTGGAGAAATGCTATGCGCTCAGAGTTATTGCTGCCAAGCTTTGGTCGACGAAAAGCATATTGGATCCTGCACTGCTCATGCCGAGAAATGCAACGAAACTCTGGGTGTCTTCCTTCTCATCAGAGATTGCCAAATACTTCTTCTATATAACAGAACAAAGGGTTGTTTGATTGCCTCCCCATATCTTGATGAATACGGCGAACCAGACGTAAAGTTTAGGTAAGTGCAATACTTGAAAGCTTTAGTACACTATTGTCAAAAAGCCTTAGAAGAGGTTTTTTCCAAAATGTGCCAAAAAGACTGTGATGCAGAAAGGATGTTAGAGGAATTAGATTTAGTATTCTTAATCTAATTGTACATCATATAGATTCAAATCCTTATGCATTATGTATCTTCCAGAAGCTTGACGATGCAATGAGATTTAATAAAGATTAGGTATGAGGAAGAGATAAATACTAAGTAACAAGCGAAATTTTATTGTTGGAAAAGAAACATAGAAATCAATATAAGATGCAGTCAGCTTTCAAGGTCGTTTGGAATTCAATATTTTCAGCAGCAGTGAAGCTTAAGCGATTAGTTAATCGTTGTGCTGAAAGCATTATCTTGCAAGTGTTTTATTTAACGTCTTTCTCTGAAAAATGCTGTATAGAAAAACCTTTGATTCGTTTTTCGTTGTCAGGACGTTTTCTCCCTTTTGATCCAAGCATTTTGAAGTATACTTTTGACCGTTGATTGTTTTTTCCTAGACGTGGCAATCCGCTGTACTTATCTTCATGCAGGTATAACAATCTTCAGAAATTGTGGCTAACGCATATGATCCCACAAGAAATTGTGCGTCAGATGGAATCCAACAGAAATTATATGTCAGTTGACTGGCAACAGTATCTCTAACTTTGCTGCCGTTTATGCTGGGTCGTTTCCTTGTCAAAGTACGAGTATTGTTTGCTAGATACTTACTGTATATGATGAAGGTTTTTCCTTCCATTGCATGTTACATTGGCCTATAAAAATTTTGGGCTCGGTTTGGCCTTTTCTTGACTTGTTCATGCCCCTCTCCCAAGCTCATCGTTTGTGCTTTTCTCCCAACCTCTCCTTAAGGTCCCCTTCAGTTCTCCTTAAGCTCTCCTTAAGCTCTTTTCGAGCTTCTTTTAATGTCTATCCTACGTATTACCTCTCTCTTATACAAAAGAGCGTTTGGTGGGGAACTTCACGATGAATCATTACGAAACGGAGTCTTATGAAGAAAAGAACTGTTAGTTCCTTAATCATATCTCTTATTTGGAAAGATGTCTTAGTTATCTTTGCAAAGTAATGTCTTGTTTTTTTCCTAAGTATAATTTGCACCTTGACATTATATTTTTATTTGCTGTTGCGAAAAAAATTTGGGCGTTAAGATGCTATCGAAGAAAAATTTTGCTTGCTTCTGTATACTGCCGTGTAACATTGACTACTGTTACATAGAAATAGTAAATTCTTGTCATTTTGCTGCTGGCATATCATTGTTTCCCGTTTAAGCCAAGCCAACCTCGCACTCTTTGAAATTTACTCGCCAGAATATTTTCCAGTTTACTTAGAAATGCAGGAGTTCTGTGTTTCAAGAAAACCACTGCTAAAGTTCTCTGATATTTTTTTGTATCTTTCCAAACCCTATCCTTGTCTTTCATTACAGAATACGTTTTAATTTGGCTGTCATAAGAGTCTCTAATGCCCACTACATTGTTAGGCCTTTTATGTTTTCACGCAGCTGTGTTGCGAAGCCATAGCTAGGAGTGCCACAGTCAACTGAATTTGTGATATTTGTTTCATTGCGTCATGATTGAATTGTTCTTTGTAAGTAGCTAAACATTTCATTTCTTAATTATCGCCTTATACCTGACGATGGCCTCCAAAGATTGTGCAATAATTAATATCGCGTGATGATATCTTAAATAATCTACATAGCACCTCTGTATTATTGTGTTCATACGAATGAGCTAGCATCTTTATATAACTTCCATTTCTTCAATAAATGCTGTTAGTATATTGTAAAGTCATGTTTGAAAATGTCGATAACAATGATTTTCAGACCCCTTCTATTGGAGTGTATTTTCTGCCAGAAGCTAGCATGACAGCAGTTATTTTGGAAGAATCGTGCATGCGCGAGTCCAGTTGTAGCACAATTTTGATTCACGTAACAGAGCTTCGATACACTGAGAATGATAGGATGTGGACCTAAGCTGATCTGCCTTTTTCAGTGTATCTAACTGTCCTTCTGTACCAAATTTCAAATTAGTATTGCTCTCTGAAGAGAAGATTGCTTGGGGCCTTTAGCTTTTAATGAAATTCTAGCTTCGATTTCTTGTAAAGGACACTTCTCCGTGAAGAGCAGTCCCCTCAGTTTAGATATTCGAAAGGATTCTGCCCTTCTGTACCAAATTTCATCTTAGTATTGCGGCCTTTAGCTTTTAATGAAATTCTAGCTTCGTTTTCTTGTAAAGGACACTTCTCCGTGAAGAGCAGTCCCCTCAGTTTGGATATTCGAAAGGATTCTGCCCTTCTGTACCAAATTTCATCTTAGTATTGGGGCCTTTAGCTTTTAATGAAATTCTAGCTTCGTTTTCTTGTAAAGAACACTTCTCCGTGATGAGCAGTCCCCTCAGTTTGGATATTCGAAAGGATTCTGCCCTTCTGTACCAAATTTCATTTTAGTATTGCGGCCTTTAGCTTTTAATGAAATTCTAGCTTCGTTTTCTTGTAAAGGACACTTCTCCGTGAAGAGCAGTCCCCTCAGTTTGGATATTCGAAAGGATTCTGCCCTTCTGTACCAAATTTCATCTTAGTATTGGGGCCTTTAGCTTTTAATGAAATTCTAGCTTCGTTTTCTTGTAAAGAACACTTCTCCGTGATGAGCAGTCCCCTCAGTTTGGATATTCGAAAGGATTCTGCCCTTCTGTACCAAATTTCATTTTAGTATTGCGGCCTTTAGCTTTTAATGAAATTCTAGCTTCGTTTTCTTGTAAAGGACACTTCTCCGTGAAGAGCAGTCCCCTCAGTTTGGATATTCGAAAGGATTCTGCCCTTCTGTACCAAATTTCATCTTAGTATTGGGGCCTTCAGCTTTCAATGAAAATCCGATTGAGAAGTTAAATTTAAGAAGCCGACCTACAACGTTGGAAATGAAGGCTGATAATGACGAGAAAATAAAATGGTTTCGTAACCAATTTGGAAATCATTGCAAAAAAAGGGCAGGAGAAATCATATTTACAGATTCATACAGAATTGGACAAGCAACTTCAGCTCGCTTCACACTGATTAAGAAGTTTCAAGTCAGAAAACTTTCTTTTGTAGTAGACATATTTGCAAGTTCCTAAAGAAATGTTTCTACGGGCCTCGTGTGAAATAATTGCTCTTTAGTAAAATCTGTTCATGCTGGTGAATATTTTAAACAGATGTGTCCCGGGATATTTTGACAGAAATTTCAGTAGCGTAGTTCCCTTGAGTGCAGCAGAAATGCAGCAGAAATGAGACATTCTGTTATCCTTAGTCAATCAATGCGCCCCAAAATTCGAAGCAAACTTTTGATGCTGAGCAGGAGCTTACTCTAGGGAATCCCTATTTTGCGTATGGGATGCAAGAGGAGACTGTTTGTTCGCTGCATGTGGTGTTGGAGGTTGATGTGACTTTACTATGGAATAACGGACGAATTTAAAAGACTGTTTGATAAATAACACATTAAAACTGGCTGAAAGCATTATAAAGGTTTGTTGAAAATGTTTTCCAATTTATCATTTAAGTTCTCGCTTACTTGGCTATTTACGCTGTCATGCAAATGGTACCCCTGGTATCAAATATTTACTTGACGTGTTGAATTTTCAAACCTGAAAAACATCAAAGAAACAATTTAAACTAGAAGATTGATTTAATCTAACATACAGCAACTCTTCCTTATTGATTTTCACATAATTTCAAGGTTGTTTACCAGATTTTCATATTGATATTCAATAAATAAACCGCGCGACTATAGGCCGAACAGACTGTAAAGTATTGCTGGTAATGAATATTTTCTTCACAAATAGTACGCAGAACTTTTTGGCAAAGATTTTCTGAAGAGATGTTTTTTCTTGCTTTTATTTTGTATAGTTTTTGCTGGTTAAGTGATGCAAAGGTTAATTTTATCGAACTTTGACTAGTGATACGGATAATCATTGTTCGCATAGACCTTCCAGCCTGCCAGATCTGCATATCGATACGAGTACACGACATATTTTCTGCTTGAGGCAGGAATAGTTTTGTTCAGTCTCAGGCAGGAATTAATTTAACGTGCCACCAAAATATGTGCTTGTTGGCCTGAATGGCGTGCCGTGCCTGATTTCAGTCAGCCTCGACTTTCATGCATCTTGAACACTAATTATTTTGTTATAATCGCTGGTATATTCCACCGTGTTGCAGAAACGATTAGAAAAAGCAATGGAAAAACATAGGAAGACAGATCTCAAATATACAAACTGTTCTTCTGCCATATATGAGAGGATTTACTTGTGGATTTGCAAAGAAGCAAAAAATAATTTTATCACGCTCAAAATGTGGCAATGTACTATCTGCTACTCCCTCTGTATGCATAAATCTGCTTTTGTTCTCTTTCTTTCTCCATAATATGAAGACAGCAAAGGTTAATAAAAGTTTAGAATTCGAGCTGCATGGAATGTTAAGACTGCCATGTTCTTATTCTGAATCTTCATACATTATAATTATTTTTCATTAAAGCTTGCCTAAAAAGACACGGCAAGCGATTCACAGCTCAACTGGCAAAAACAATCGAGAAGGTCTTAAAATGTATGCAACATCACGTCCCATCAAAAGAAATATTTTACAGGATTTTTTGTTCCGTTATACTCTATCTAATTAGTCACGTCAGACTACGCCAGAAAACAAAGTTTTAGTTGTATAACTTGCATAGTTACAAAGTTATACTGCGATACCCAACAAAAGCCTGGGTACAAGTACCTAAGTCTAAAGATAGCTTTTTGTTGGAGCTGCATCTTACTCTATTCAGCGCGTTTAATTACACCACGAAGCAAAGTTTTAGTTGTATAACTTGCAAATTTAATACGTAATAGTGTTACACGTAACAAACGACAAGTACCCCCAGTCCAAAGTATCTTTCGAAGCCTGGTATGCATTTCGTCTTATTCAGCATTTCAAACTGTTTACTTGTACCAAACTTCATGCTTTTATAATGCAATGCACAATGCCACAGCTATGCGACTGTACAACATTAAACTTTAAATAAGGAAGTTTTTTAACAAAACATTTCAACGGCCATAACTTCTTGCTTACATGTCAGATCACATTGATGATTTCGTACTTTTTGCTCAGTTTCGCAAGTTCTTTCCGATGAAATCATTAGATTTGAAAAATTTTGGTCAAAACTTTGGTCACAATTTTGCTAACCGTGCATTTTTCACGCTTCCTGAAACATTACTTCCGTTTCTGGAATGTTCCCAAGGCTTCAAATGATCAGTGATCTAAATTTTCATGATCTTAATTTCAAAATTTCGGCAAAGCAGTTTGCTAGATGGTTATGCAAAATCCCCTGTCTCAAATGTATGGTTCTAAACAAAATTACGAACTTGTCTTCATATCTAGCTTAGCCGTGCTCGTCCAAAAGCCCTTAAGTTAATCCCTGGCCCAAGTCTCTTTATATTTTAATTTCCACAACACGTATTTCCACGAAATTCTGAATTTAATACAACAAATGGAAATAACAAACAAAACAACAATAATTATCGCAATTATATATGGAGAATGGGTTGAAGCATGAACCATAGACGCAGACTTAAGGGGGCTCCGGGGCTTGAGCTCCTCCTGATAAAATTTTTTAGGGCTCAGCCTTCTGGGAAATAGGAAAGTTGGCTATCATTTTGTTGGACAAATATAAACAAAATAATCTCGAGAGATTAAATCAAGATCAAATAATAACGATTAAGAAAAACGTACAAACAAAATCATCTTAAAACCTTCAATCGTCGCCTTTTCTACCTTCTGCCGTCACCCTTTCTACACCCTCATGCCCAAGTCTGCGCCTATGGAAACAACGTTAATCCTTGTTCGGGAGATGAATCGTGCCCGTTTTCCAGGCATGCACTAGCACCCGTTTTGGGGTCATTGCACATGCGCATTACCACTTGAAGCCCTGGCAGGAAGTTCAAAAATTGTGTGGTCGCAAACAGAACAGCTTTGCGAATACTGTTATTAATGCGCATGTGCTATGACCCCGCAACACTGATTGGTTTAAGACGGTATTGTTTCGAAACAAAGGACTGATAGTTTTGTCTCCCGAACAAATCCCTCGGTAGCAAAGCTAATCTAAGAGAAAGGCCCTCTAGCCACAGAGATAATGACTTCACAGAGATCAAATCAAATTACATCGAACATTAATCTCCGATTTCCATCATAAAATTTCAATGCTTCCTGTTCTCTGATTCAGCAAAGCTATTTGATGGTCTTAATTGATTTCTAGGTTTTTTGTTATATGTTTTGGCAAAAACTGTCAAATAGGGTGGTGAGACAAAATCTTGATATCCGGACTTATGATATCTGATTCACTATAAAGATATGAAGATTTAAAGAGCTAAAAAGTCTGTTCAAAATAAAATTCAGATCTTAAACTTACCAGGCTAAGTAGAGATAAGATAGGCAGGCAGGCTATCAATTCGCATTAAATTCTATACTCTACTATTCTATTCAGTGTACTGATTTTCATTATAAACAGAAGTTCGTTTTTTGCCGTCACTGGATGCAAGTAATCTCAGTCCAGGGTCATAGATTTATTTTATCTTTTTCCTTTCTTTTTTTCAGATATCAATTGGAAGCTCAATGAAAGGTTTTCAAATGTTTACAAAAAGGTATTTTTTAGCATTTTCCTTTGATCGAGCTTACAAATTTTGTTGTGAAAATTAAATTTTTGAATTTTTAAAACAGGTTTAGGGTTTAGGACTTTTTTAATGATGGCTTTGTTCTTATTTGCAAATATCAGCTAGAATTAAAAAAAAGCTACCGGTGCCGCAATATGTGTTATAATACTAATTGAAGTAGAAGTACCGCCAACTTTTCAGACATTTTTCTTGTTTTTTCAAATTTCTATGGCAACTAGAATGGTAGAAGTCAATCAACTCTCTTTAGAGGATAATATTTTCAATGAAGTTTAGGCTTCATCATACGAAATTTTTCCAAGTAAATAATCTTACTTTTTTGCCAAAAATTTTCACACCTTCTTTTTGCCTTATCTCCCATTTCTATAGTATCAGAGCTGATAGAAGCCAATTAAGTCTCTTTAGAGGTCGGGACCTAACTTTTTAACCAATATTCTAAATAAGAAATAACTCTTCATGATGTTGAATTTTTCCAAGGCTATAGCCTTACTTTTTAAACAAAAATCTATCATCTTTATTTCCTGCTTTATCTGCCATTCCTATAGCTACTAGAGCTGACAGAAGCAATTTAAGTTCATTTAGAGGTCGAAAACAAACTATATAAGCAATATTTTCAATGAAATTTTACCCTTCAAAAAATGGAATTTTTCCAAGCCTATAGCCTTACCTTTTTACTAAAAATCTGTCATCTTCTTTTCTTGCTTTAACTGCCATTCCTATAGGTACAAGAACTGACAGAAGCCATTTAAGTTCATTTAGAGGTCGAAAACCAACTATTTAAGCAATATTTTCAATGAAATTTTACCCTTCAAAAACGGAATTTTTCCAAGCCTATAGCTTTACTTTTTTACCAAAAATCTGTCCTCTTTATTTCTTGCTTTATCTGCCATTCCTATAGCTACTAGAGCTGACAGAAGCCATTTAAATTCATTTAGAGGTCGAAAACCAACTATTTAAGCAATATTTTCAATGAAATTTTACCCTTCAAAAAACGGAATTTTTCCAAGCCTATAGCCTTACTTTTTTACCAAAAATCTATCATCTTTATTTCCTGCTTTATCTGCCATTCCTATAGCTACGAGAACTGACAGAAGCTATTTAAGTTCATTTAGAGGTCGAAAACAAACTTTTTAAGCAATATTTTCAATGAAATTTTACCCTTCAAATAACGGAATTTTTCCAAGCCTATAGCTTTACTTTTTTACTAAAAATCTGTCCTCTTTATTTCTTGCTTTATCTGCCATTCCTATAGCTACTAGAGCTGACAGAAGCCATTTAAATTCATTTAGAGGTCGAAAACCAACTATTTAAGCAATATTTTCAATGAAATTTTACCCTTCAAAAAACGGAATTTTTCCAAGCCTATAGCCTTACTTTTTTACCAAAAATCTATCATCTTTATTTCCTGCTTTATCTGCCATTCCTATAGCTACGAGAACTGACAGAAGCTATTTAAGTTCATTCAGAGGTCGAAAACAAACTTTTTAAGCAATATTTTCAATGAAATTTTACCCTTCAAATAACGGAATTTTTCCAAGCCTATAGCCTTACTTTTTTACCAAAAATCTGTCATCTTTATTTCCTGCTTTATCTGCCATTCCTATAGCTACGCGAGCTGACAGAAGCCATTTAAGTTCATTCAGAGGTCGAAAACAAACTATTTAAGCAATATTTTCAATGAACTTTTACGCTTCAAAAAACGGAATTTTTCCAAGCCTATAGCCTTACTTTTTTACCAAAAATATATCATCTTTATTTCCTGCTTTTTCTGTCATTCCTATAGGTACGAGAACTTAGAGAAGCCATTTAAGTTCATTTAGAGGTCGAAAACAAACTATTTGAGCTATATTATCAAAGTAAATTTCATGCTTCAAAAAACGGAATTTTTCCAAGCCTATAGCCTTATTTTTTTAACAAAAATTTATCATCTTTATTTCCTGCTTTTTCTGCCACTCCTATAGGTACGAGAACTGACAGAAGCTATTTGAGTTCATTTAGAGATCGAAAACAAACTATTTAAGCAATATTTTCAACGAAATTTTACCCTTCAAAAAACGGAATTTTTCCAAGCCTATAGCCTTACTTTTTTACCAAAGATCTGTCATCTTTATTTCTTGCTTTATCTGCCATTCCTATAGCTACTAGAGCTGACAGAAGCCATTTAAGTTCCTTTAGAGGTCGAAAACAAACTATATAAGCAATATTTTCAATGAAATTTTACCCTTCAAAAACGGAATTTTTCCAAGCCTATAGCTTTACTTTTTTACCAAAAATCTGTCCTCTTTATTTCTTGCTTTATCTGCCATTCCTATAGCTACTAGAGCTGACAGAAGCCATTTAAATTCATTTAGAGGTCGAAAACCAACTATTTAAGCAATATTTTCAATGAAATTTTACCCTTCAAAAAACGGAATTTTTCCAAGCCTATAGCCTTACTTTTTTACCAAAAATCTATCATCTTTATTTCCTGCTTTATCTGCCATTCCTATAGCTACGAGAACTGACAGAAGCTATTTAAGTTCATTTAGAGGTCGAAAACAAACTTTTTAAGCAATATTTTCAATGAAATTTTACCCTTCAAATAACGGAATTTTTCCAAGCCTATAGCTTTACTTTTTTACTAAAAATCTGTCCTCTTTATTTCTTGCTTTATCTGCCATTCCTATAGCTACTAGAGCTGACAGAAGCCATTTAAATTCATTTAGAGGTCGAAAACCAACTATTTAAGCAATATTTTCAATGAAATTTTACCCTTCAAAAAACGGAATTTTTCCAAGCCTATAGCCTTACTTTTTTACCAAAAATCTATCATCTTTATTTCCTGCTTTATCTGCCATTCCTATAGCTACGAGAACTGACAGAAGCTATTTAAGTTCATTCAGAGGTCGAAAACAAACTTTTTAAGCAATATTTTCAATGAAATTTTACCCTTCAAATAACGGAATTTTTCCAAGCCTATAGCCTTACTTTTTTACCAAAAATCTGTCATCTTTATTTCCTGCTTTATCTGCCATTCCTATAGCTACGCGAGCTGACAGAAGCCATTTAAGTTCATTCAGAGGTCGAAAACAAACTATTTAAGCAATATTTTCAATGAACTTTTACGCTTCAAAAAACGGAATTTTTCCAAGCCTATAGCCTTACTTTTTTACCAAAAATATATCATCTTTATTTCCTGCTTTTTCTGTCATTCCTATAGGTACGAGAACTTAGAGAAGCCATTTAAGTTCATTTAGAGGTCGAAAACAAACTATTTGAGCTATATTATCAAAGTAAATTTCATGCTTCAAAAAACGGAATTTTTCCAAGCCTATAGCCTTATTTTTTTAACAAAAATTTATCATCTTTATTTCCTGCTTTTTCTGCCACTCCTATAGGTACGAGAACTGACAGAAGCTATTTGAGTTCATTTAGAGATCGAAAACAAACTATTTAAGCAATATTTTCAACGAAATTTTACCCTTCAAAAAACGGAATTTTTCCAAGCCTATAGCCTTACTTTTTTACCAAAGATCTGTCATCTTTATTTCTTGCTTTATCTGCCATTCCTATAGCTACTAGACTGACAGAAGGCATTTAAGTTCCTTTAGAGATGCGAAAACAAACTATTTAAGCAATATTTCAATGAAATTTTACCTATGCTCGAAAAACGGAATTTTTCCAAGCCTATAGCCTTACTTTTAAACAAAAATCATCATCTACTTATTTCCTGCTTATTTCTGCTCATTCCTATAGTATTTAGACGCTGATCAGAGAGCTTTAAGTTTTCTTTTAGAGGTCGAAAACAAACTATTTAAGTAAATATTTTCAATGAAATTTACCTTCAAAAACGCAATTTTTTCAAGCCTTTAGCCTTACTGTTTTTTACCAAAAATCTGTCATTTATTTCCTGCTTTATATCTGCACACTCCTATTAGCTACAGAGCTGACACGAAGCAAATTTTAAGGTTCCTAAAGATGCGAAAACAAACAAATTTTAAGCAATATTTTTCAATGAATATTTTAACCATGCTCAAAAAATGCGGAATTTTCCAAGCGCTTTATAGCCTACTTTTTAAACAAAAATCTATCATCTTTATATTCCTGCTTATCTGCCATTCCTATGCTACTCAGAGCTACAGACTGAGTGCATTTGAAGTTCCTTTAAATCGAAACAAACTATTTAAGCATATTTCAATGAAACTTTTACCCTTCAAAGAACGGAATTTTTTCCAAGCCTTAGCCCTACTTTTTACCAAAAATCTGTCAATTTTATTTCCTGCTTTATCTCCGCATATTTACTACATAGAGCTGAAAAAGGCATTTAAGTTCATTTAGGATCTGAAAACAACAAGCCTAATATTATAAGCAATATTTTCAAATGAAACTTTTACCCTTGCAAAAAAAACGGAATTTTCCAAGCCTATAGCCTTACTTTTAAACCAAAGAATCTAAATTCATTTTATTTCCTAGCTTTATCTGCCACATTCCATCTAGAGCTACGAAACTGACAGACATGCCATTTTAGTTCTTGTAGAGGTCGAAAACCAACACTATTTAAGCAATATTTCAATGAATTTACCCTTTCAAAAAACGGCAATTGTTTCCAAGCCTATACCTTACCATTTTTAACCAAAAATCTTGTCATTTTTATTTCCTGCTTTATCTTCGCATTCTATAGTACTAGACTGTACATGAAGCATTAAGTCCTTTAGAGATCGAAAAGCACAAAGATTTATAGCAAACTTTTCAATAATTTTACGTCTTCAAGAAACTGAATTTTTCCAAGGCCTAAGCCTTACTACTTTAACAAAAATCTAGTCATTTTATTTCCGTTTTATACTCCATTCCTATAGCTACGAACTGACAGAAGCATTTAGTTCTTAAGTTCGAAAACAAACTATTAATGCAATATTTCATGAAATTTTTACCCTTCAAAAAACGGAATTTTGTCCAAGCCTATTAGCCTTACTTTTTACCAAAAATCTTCTTTTATTCCTTGCTTATCTGCCATATCTAATAGTCGATGCGAGAACTACAGAAGCATTAATCAGTTTTCCTTTATAGAGATCGAAAACAAACTATGTTAAAGCATTATTTTCAATGAAATTTTACCTCATCATAAAAACGGATTTTTCCAAGCCAATAGCCTTACTTTTATTAACCAAAAATCTGTCATTTTATTTCCTCTTATTCTGCCAATCTCATTAGCTAACTGAGCGATGACAGAAGCATGTTCAGTTCCTTTAGATCGAAAGACAACTATTAAGCATATTTAAACAATGAAAATTTTACCCTTCCACAAAACGATTTTCCAAGCCTATAGCCTTACTTTTTTTACCGAAAAATCTTCATTTTTATTTTCCGCTTTTCCCTTCCGTACTTAGCTACGAGCTGACAAAAAGCCATTTTACAGTTATCCTTAAAGAGTCGAAAACAACTTTTAAGAAATATTTTTCAATGAAAATTTTTACCCTCAAAAAACGAAGACTTTCCAAGCCTTTAGCCTTAACTTTTAACCAAAACTTGATCATTTATATTCCGCTTTATCTGCCATTCCTTATAGCTAATCGGAGACTGACAGAAGCCAATTTCAGTTCATTTAGAGTCGAAAACAAACAGAATATTTAAGCAATCACGCTATTATACACATGAATATTTAACCCTATCAAAAAACAAGGATTTTTTCCAAGCCTTGATAGGCCTTACTTTTTACCAAACGTCATTGAGTTTATTTCCTGCTTTATCATGCCATTCCTTATAGCTCGTACAAACTGAACTATAAAGCTATGTGTAAGTTCCTTTAGAGAGTCGAAAAACAAACTATATAAGCAATATATTCAATGAATATTTACCCTTCAAAAACGAACGGTTTTTCCACAGCCTATAGCCTTACTCTTTTTACTAAAAACTTCTGTCAAGTTTATTTCCTGCTATCTGCCACTCTATAGTCTACAGAAGAACTGACAGAAGCCCATTTAAGTTACTTTAGAGGTTCGAAGAACAAACTATATAGCAAATATTCTAATGAAATTTTACCCTTCAAAAAAACTGAATTTTCCAACCATAAGCCTTACTCATTTATTACAAAAATCTGTGCATTTTATTGCTGCTTATCTGCAATTCCTAATATGCTACGAGAACTGACAGAAAGCCTTATTTAGTTCCATTTAGAGTTCAAAAACAAACTTTTAAGCAATATTTTCCATGAAATTTTACCCTTCAAAAAACGAATTTTTTCCAAGCCTATGCCTTACTTTTTTACCAAAAATCTTGTCATTTTATTTTCTCTGCTTATCTGCATTCCTATAGCTAACGAGAACGTGAACAGAAGCATTTAAGTTCATTTAGAGGTCGAAGAAAAAAACTATTTAGCAATATTTTAATGAAATTTACCACTTCAAAAACAGGAATGTTTTCAAGCCTATAGCCTAAACTTTTTTACCAAAAACTATCATCTTCTTTTGCTCTTTATCTGCCATTGCATAATGCTACGAGACTGACAGAAGCCATTTAAGTGTCCTTTAGAGGTCGAAAACAAACTATTTAAGCAATATTTCCAATCGAAATTTTACCCTCAAAAAACGGATTTTTCCAAGCCTTTAGCATTACTTTTTTTACAAAAAATCTTATCATCTTTTTTTCCTGCTTTACGCATTCTAAGGTACGCGAGAACTGAGAGAAGCCATTTAGTTCATTAGAGTCGAAAACAAACTATTTAAGCAATGATTTTCAATGAAATTTTACCCTTCAAAAAACGGAATTTCCAAGCCTATAGCCTTACTTTTTACCAAAAATCTTCATTTTATTCCTGCTTTATCTGCCATTCCTATAGTAACGAGAAGCTGCAGAGAATCCATTTATAGTTCATTTACGAGTCGACAAACAAACTATTTAAGCAATATTTTCAATGAAAATTTTACCCTTAAAAAACGGAATTTTTCCAAGCCTATAGCTCTACCTATTGTCACGATAAAATCGTCGACGTATTTTTATTTCCTTGCTTTGATACTGTCCATCCTATAGCTACTGAGTGACAGAAGCCATTTAAGAATTTACGCTTTAAAAGAGGATCGAAAACGCATACTATTTAAGCAAATTTTAATGAATATTTACCCTTGACAAGAAAACGGGAATTTTTCCAAGGCCTATAGCCCTTATACTTTTACCAAAAATCTTCAGTTTATTTCCTGCTTTATCTGCCATTCGCTATAGCTACGAGAACTGACAGAAAGCTATTAAGTTCAATTTAGAGGTCGAAAACAACTCATTTAAGCAATATTTCATGAAATTTTACCCTCAAAAAACTGAAAATTTTTCCAAGCCTATAGCACCTTACATGTTTTACAAAAATATTTTATTTCCTGTCTTATCATTGCCATCCTATAGCTACGACGAACTCGACAGAAAGCATTTAAGTTTCATTTAGAGGTACGACAAACAACCTTATATGTAAGCAATATTTTCAATGAAATTTACCAACTATCAAAAAACAGGTAATTGTTTCCAAGCTATGCATCCTACTTTTTACCAAACAATCTATCATTTTTTCCTCAGCTTTAAATCTGCCATTACTCATAGTACGGGAACATGAACGAAGCCATTTGAAGTTCCGATTAGAGGTCGAAAACAAACTGATTTAAAGCAATATTTCATGAAAATTTTACGTCTTGCAAAAAACGAATTTTTCCAAGCTATATGCCTTAAACTTTTTTTTAGACCAAAACTCTGATCATTTTATTTCTGGCTTTTCTGCCTTCTAATTATGCTACGAGAAATGGACAGAAGCATTTCAAGTTCCTTTAGAGGTCAGAAAACAAACATTAAGAATATTTATCAATACATTTTACCAGCTTCAAAAAACGGAATTTTTTCAAAGCTAAGCTTACCGTTTTTACAAAATCTTATCATCTTTGTTCCTGCTTTCTGCGCATTCCTATAGCTGACGAACTGACAGAGTATTCTGTTCAGTTTAGAGGTCGAAAACAAACTATTTATCAATATTTTCAAGATTTTACCCTTCAAAAACGGAATTTTCAAGCATAGGCTTACCTTTTTAACAAAATTTCTGGTCTTTTTTGTATTACCTGTTTAAGATGCTGCCATTCTTATAAGGTACTAAATTGCTGTAAATAGATTGTTTGAAGCCTTTAAGACTTAAAAGCTAGGTTCTTAAGTGCAATATCCAATGAATTTTTTACCCTTTGAAAAAAGGAATTTTTCACAGCGTATAGCTATTTTTTACTCAAAACTCATGTCATTCTTCTAGCTCTATAGGAATGCAGTAAAGCAGGAAAGTACAACTGACAGATTTTTGGTAAAAAGTAAGGCTATAGGCTTGGACAAATTCCGTTTTTTGAAGGGTAAATTTTCATTGAAAATATTGCTGTAAAATAGTTTGTTTTCGACTCTAAAGAATTAGATACTGCCTTCATGCTCAGCCTATAGCTATCAGGAAAAAGGCAGATAAAGAGAGATAAAGATGAAGATTTTGGTAAAAGTAAGTGGTCTATAGGCTTGGAAATAATTCTCGTTTTTTTGAGAGGGTAAAATTTCATTGAAATATATTGCTTAATAGTTGTTTTTTCGACCTCTAAATGAACTTAATAGGCTTCTTCAGTTCTCGTAGCTATAGAATGGCAGATAAAGCAGGAAAAAAAGATGATAGATTTTTTGGTAAAATGTAAGGTAAGGCTTGGAAAAATTCCGTTTTTTGAGGGGTAAATATTTCATTGAAAATATTTTGCTTAAATAGTTTGTTTTCGACCTCTAAAGAACTAAATGGCTTCTGTCAGTGCTCGTAGCTATAGGAATGGCATAAAGCAGATAAGATGAAGATTTTGGTAAAAAAGTAAGGCTAAGGCTTGGAAAAATCCGTTTTTTGAAGGGTAAAATTTCATTGAAAATATTGCTTAAATAGTTTGTTTTCGACCTCTAAATGAACTTAAATGGGCTTCTGTCAGTTCTGCACCTATAGGAATGGCAGATAAGCAGGAAAAAAGATGATAGATTTTTGGTAAAAAAGTAAGGCTATAGGCTTGAAAAAATTCCGTTTTTTGAAGGGTAAAATTTCATTGAAAATATTGCTTAAAAGTTTGTTTTCGACTCTAAATGAACTTAAATAGCTTCTGTCAGTTCTCAGTAGCTATAGGAATGGCAGATAAAGCAGGAAATAAAAATGACAGATTTTTGGTAAAAAAGTAAGCTATAGGCTTGGAAAAATTCGTTTTTTGAAGGGTAAAATTCATTGAAAATATTATGCTTAAATAGTTTGTTTTTCGACCTCTAAATGAACTTAAATGCTTCTGTCAGTCTCGTAGCTATTAGGAAGGGCAGATAAAGCAGGAAATAAAATGGAAGATTTTTGGTAAAAAGTAAGGCTATAGGCTTGGAAAAATTCCGTTTTTGAAGGGTAAAATTTCATTGAAAATATTGCTTATAATAGTTTGTTTTCGACCTCTAAATGAACTTAATGCTTCTGTCAGCTCATTAGCTATAGGAATGGCAGAATAAAGCAGGAATAAAAATGACAGATTTTGGTAAAAGGTAAGGCTAAGGCTTGGAAAAATTCCGTTTTTTGAAGGGTAAAATTTCATTTGAAAAATATGCTTAAATAGTTTGTTTTCGATCCTAAATGAACTTAAATGGATTTCTCAGTTCTCGTACCTATAGGAATGGCAGATAAAGCAGGAAAAAGATGATAGATTTTGGTAAAAAGTAAGGCTAAAGGCTTGGAAAAATTCCGTTTTTTGAAGGGTAAATTTCATTGAAAAATATTGCTTAAAATAGTTTGTTTTCGACTCTCTAAAACTTAAATGGCTTCTCTCAGCTTCTCGTACCTATAGGAAATGGCAGATAAAGCAGGAAAAAAAGATGAAGATTTTTGGTAAAAAGTAAGGGCTAAGGGAAAAAATTCGTTTTTTTGAAGGGTAAAATTCATTGAATATTGCTTAAGTATAGTTTGTTTTCGACTCTAAAGGAACTGTAAATGCTTCTGTCAGACTCTCGTAGCTATAGGAATGGCAGATAAAGCAGGAAATAAGATGAAGATTTTTGTGTAAAAAGTAAGGCTATAGGCTTGGAAAAATTCCGTTTTTTGAAGGTAAAATTTCATTGAAAATATTGCTTAAATAGTTTTTTTTCGACCTCTAAAGGAACTAAATAGCTTCTGTCAGTTCTCGTAGCTATATGGAAATGGCAGATAAAGCAGGAAATAAAGATGAAGATTTTGGTAAAAAGTAAGGCTATAGGCTTGGAAAAATTCGTTTTTTGAAGGTAAAATTCATTGAAAATATTGCTTAAAAGTTTGTTTTCGACTCTAATGAACTTAAATGCTTCTGTCAGTCTCGGTAGCTATAGGAATGCAGATAAAGCAGGAAATAAAAAATGACAGATTTTTGGTAAAAGTAAGGCTATAGGCTTGGAAAAATTCCTTTTTTGAAGGGTAAATTTCATTGAAAATATGCTAAATAGTTTGTTTTTCGACTCTAAATGAACTTAAATAGCTTCTGTCAGTTCTCGTAGCTATGGAATGGCAGATAAAGCAGGAAATAAAGAAGATTGTTTTGTAAAAAAGTAAGGCTATAGGCTTGGAAAAAATTCCGTTTTTGAAGGGTAAAATTTCATTGAAATATTGCTTAAATAGTTTGTTTTCGACTCTAAAGAACTATAATAGCTTTTGTCAGTTCTGTAGGCTATAGGAAAGGCAGATAAAGCAGGAAATAAAATGCCAGATTTGGTAAAAAGATGTAAGGCTATAGGCTTGGAAAAATTCCGTTTTTGAAGGGTAAAATTTCATGAAAAATATTGCTTAAATAGTTTGTTTTCGACTCTAAATGAACTTAAATGGCATCTCTCAGTTCTCGTACCTATAGGAATGGCAGATAAGCAGGAAAAAAGATGAAGATTTTTGGTAAAAAAGTAAGGCTAAAGGCTTGAAAAATTCCGTTTTTTGAAGGGTAAAATTTCATTGAAAAATTGCTTAATATGTTTGTTTTCGACTCTAAAGGAACTAAATGGCTTCTGTCAGTTCTCGTAGCTATAGGAATGGCAGATAAAGCAGGAAATAAAATGAGATTTTTGTAAAAAAGTAAGGCTATAGGCTTGGAAAAATTCTTTTTTGAGGGTAAATTTCATTGAAAATATTGCTTAAATAGTTTGTTTCGTACTCTAAAGGAACTTGAATGGCTTCTGTCAGTTCTCGTAGCTATAGGAATGGCAGATAAAGCAGGAAATAAAAAATTGCAGATTTTTTGGTAAAAAGTAAGGCTATAGCTTGGAAAAAATTCCGTTTTTTGAAGGTAAAATTCATTGAAAATATTGCTTAAATAGTTTGTTTTTCGACTCTAAGGAACTTGAAATGGCTTCTGTCAGTTCTCGTAGCTTATAGGAATGGCAGATAAGCAGGAAATAAAATGAAGATTTTGGTAAAAAAGTAAGGCTATGGCTGGAAAAATTCCAGTTTTTTGAAGGGTAAATTTCATTGAAATATTGGCTTAAATAGTGTTGTTTTCACCTCTAAAGAACTAATGCTTCTGTCAGTTCTCGTAGCTATAGGAATGGCAGATAAAGCAGGAATAAAAATGAAGATTTGGTAAAAAGTAAGGCTAGGCTTGGAAAATTCCGTTTTCTTGAAGGGTAAAATTTCATTGAAAATATTGCTTAAATAGTTTGTTTTCGATCTTAAAGAACTTAAATCTCTTCTGCACTCGTAGCTATAGGAATGGCAGATAAAGCAGGAAGAAAAGATGAAAGATTTGTTGGTAAAAAAGTAAGGCCTAAAGCTTGGGAAAAATCTCGATTTTTTGAAGGTTAAAATTTCATTTGAAAATATTGCTTAATAGTTTGTTTTCGACCTCTAAAGACTAAATGCTTTCTGTCCAGTTCTCGTAGCTATAGGAATGGCAGATAAAGCAGGAAATAAAATGACAGATTTTTTGGTAAAAAGTAAGGCTATAGGCTTGGAAAAAATTTCCGTTTTTTGAGGCGGTAAAAATTTCATTGAAAATATTGCTTAAATAGTTTGTTTTCGATCTCTAAAGGAACTTAAATGCCTTCTTGTCAGCTCCTAGTAGCTATATGGAATGGCAGATAAGCCAGGAAATAAAAATACTAGATTTTGTGTAAAAAAGTAAGGCTAAAGGCTTGGAAAAATTCCGTTTTTTGAAGGGTAAAATTTCATTGAAAATATTGCTTAAAATAGTTTGTTTTCGACCTCTAAAGGAACTTAAATGCTTCTGTCAGCTCTGTAGCTATAGGAATGGCGATAAAGCAGGAAATAAAGATGAATAGATTTTTGTTTAAAAATGTAAGGCTATAGGCTTGAAAAATTCGTTTTTTGAGCGGTAAAAATTTCATTGGAAAATATTGCTTAAATAGTTTGTTTTCGACTTAAAGGAACTTAATGCTTCTGTCAGCTCTAAGTAGCTATAGGAGTGGCAGATAAAGCAGGAAATAAAAATGACAGATTTTTTGGTAAAAAGTAAGATATAAGGCTTGGAAAAATTCGTTTTTTGAGTAAATTCATATGAAAATAATGGCTTAATATAGTTTGTTTTCGACTCTAAAGAATTAAACGCCTTCTGTCACTCTATGTAGCTTATAGGAATGGCAGATAAAGCAGGAAATTAAAGATGATAGATTTTGTAAAAAGTAAGGCTTATAGGCTTGGAAAAATTCCGTTTTTTGGAGTTAAAATTTCATTGATTATTGCTTAAATAGTTTGTTTTCGTATCGTCTAAAGGAACTTTAAATGCCTTTCTGTCAGCCTTAGTACTATAGGAATGGCAGATAAAGCAGGAAATAAAAATGACAGATTTTGGTAAAAGGTAAGGCTATAGGCTTGGAAAAATTCCGTTTTTTGAGGGTAAAATTCTTATTGAAAATAATTGCTTAATAGATTTGTTTTCGACCTCTAAAGAACTTAAATGGATTCTTCAGTCTACGTAGCTATAGGAATGGCAGATAAAGCAGGAAAAAAGATGATAGATTTTTCGTAAAAAGTAAGGCTAAAGGCTTGGAAAAATTCCGTTTTTGAAGGGTAAAATTTCATTGAAATATTGCTTAAATAGTTTGTTTTCGATCCTCTAAATGAACTTAAATGCTTCTTTCAGTTCTCGTACTTGTAGAAATGGCAGATAAAGCAGGAAATAAAATGACAGATTTTTGGTAAAAAAGTAAGGCTAAGGCTTTGGAAAATTGTCCGTTTTTTGAGCGGTAAAATTTCATTGAAAATATTTGCTTAAATAGTTTGTTTTTCGATCCTCTAATAGGAACTTAAATGCCTTCTGTCAGCTCTACGTAGCTATAGGAATGGCAGATAAAGCAGGAAATAAAATGCAGATTTTTGGTAAAAGAAAGTAAGGCTAATGGCTTGGAAAAATCCGTTTTTTTGACCGGGTAAAATTTCATTGAAAATATTGCTTAATAGTTTGTTTTCGATCTCTAAAGGAACTAAATGGCTTCTGTCAGCTCTAGTAGCTATAGGATGGCAGATAAGCAGGAAATAAAGGATGATAGTTTGTTTTAAAAAGTAAGGCTATAGGCTTGGAAAAATTCCGTTTTGAGCGGTAAATTTCATTGAAAATATGTGCTTAAATAGTTTGTTTTCGAATCTATTTAATAGGAACTAAATGCTCTGTCATGCTCTAGTAGCTATAGGAGTTGCAAGTAAAGAAGGAAAATAAGAAGACAAGATTTTGTAAAAAAGTAAGGCTAAGGCTTGGAAAATTCCGTTTTTTGTGAAGGGTAAAATTTCATTGAAAATATTGCTTAAATAGTTGTTTTCGACCTCTAAAGGGAAATTAAACGCTTCTGTCAGCTCTAGTAGCTATAGGAATGGCAGATAAAGCAGAAATAAAGATGAAAGATTTTTGTTTAAAAAATAAGGCTATAGGCCTGGAAAATTCCGTTTTTGAGCGGTAAAAATTTCATTGAAAATATTGCTTAATAGTTTGTTTTCGACTCTAAAGGAACTTAATGCTTCTGTCAGTCTATTAGCTATAGGAATGGCAGATAAAGCAGGAAATAAGAAATGCAGATTTTTTGGTAAAATGGTAAGGCTATTAGCCTTGGAAACATTTCCGTTTTGTTAGGAAGGGTAAATTTCATTGAAAATAGTTGCGTATGAAAATTAGTGTTTTCGTACGTCTAAAGAACTGTAATATGATTATCTTCAGTTCTCGTACTATAGGAATTGGGCCGAAGAATCAGTGCATGACTAACTCCAGGAAAAATAGACAGTGATAGATTTTTTGGCATAAAAATATAGTGAGAGCTGATAAAGGTGCTTGGGAAACAAGTCCGTTTTATCTGAAGGGTAAATTTTCACTTGAAGAATATTGCTTATAAGTGAGTCTTGTTTGTCTAGAACCTCTACTAGTTAGCAGAACTTAAGAGGCTTCTCAGTTCTCGGAACCGTGTGTAGAAGAGTGGCGAATAGTATAGCAAGCGTAATAAAACGACTGAATTAGATTTTGGTAACAAAGTAGTCAAGGACTTAGTATATGCTGTCTAGGAAAAATTCACGTTTTTGAAGTGTGTCAAAGATGTCGATTGACATGAGGAGATTAAGTAAGATAGGTTTGTGTCACCTCTAAAATGGTTAAAATCGCCTCGTTCTAGCCTAGTAGCTATTTAGGAATGCAGATAAATGTGCAGGCAATAAAGATGATAGATGTTTGTCTAATAAAGTTAACGGTCAAAATAGTCTGGAAATAAAGGTTTCCGATGTTTGAGCGGTAAAGGAATAATACGCGGCGGTTCAGTTGGAGAATAATTGACGGTTGTAAATAGGTCTATTGTTTCCCGGTGGCTAGCGTAAAGGATCACTAGTATAATGCCTTGTACAGCTTCTGATTCTAAGCTATTGCACATGGCAAGATAAACAATACAAATGACTAGAGTTTTTTGGTAAAATGGGGAAGCGCGTAATTGAAGAGTCGATTGGAAGAAATTCACGTAGAGTTGTTTTAAGTGGTAAATTTCATGACAAATAGTTGCTTAAATTAGTTTGTTTTCGGACCTCTAAGGGGAGAGCTTTAAACGTGGATTAGTCTTCAGCTTCGCGTGACCTATAGGAGAAGGCAGAGCATAAGAGGAAACAGAGAATGATAGATTGGTGTGGTAAATGAAAGTAAGGCCTTAAAAGGCTTGGAGGTAAAAATTTCCGAATTTGAGAGGTATACGACATTGTCAGTGAAAATAAAGTTGCTTTAATATCAGTCGGTTTTCGGACCTTCTATAATGAAACTTTAAATATGCTTGTCTCTTCAGTTCCGTACCTGTAAGAAATGGGGCAGATGCAAGCAGGGATTAAATTAGATGAGATAAGATTTCTTTGGTAGATAAAAGAGTATAGGCAAAGGCTGGAAAATCCGTTTTTTGAAGGGTAATAAATTCACTTGAAAGAGGCTTATTGGCTTACAAATAGTTTGTGTTTCGACTCTAAAGGAACTTAAAGACTGCCATTCACTGTCATCGCTCTAGTAGCTACTAAAA
>NW_027018682.1:10163310-10608611 GCF_013076305.1 Rhopilema esculentum | reverse complement strand
TTTATTTCCTGCTTTATCTGCCATTCCTATAGCTACGAGAACTGACAGAAGCCATTTCAGTTCCTTTAGAGGTCGAAAACAAACTATTTAAGCAATATTTTCAATGAAATTTTACCCTTCAAAAAACTGAATTTTTCCAAGCCTATAGCCTTACTTTTTTACCAAAAATCTGTCATTTTTATTTCCTGCTTTATCTGCCATTCCTATAGCTACGAGAACTGACAGAAGCCATTTCAGTTCCTTTAGAGATCGAAAACAAACTATTTAAGCAATATTTTCAATGAAATTTTACCCTTCAAAAAACGGAATTTTTCCAAGCCTTTAGCCTTACTTTTTTACCAAAAATCTATCATCTTTTTTCCAGCTTTATCTGCCATTCCTATAGGTACGAGAACTGAGAGAAGCCATTTAAGTTCATTTAGAGATCGAAAACAAACTATTTAAGCAATATTTTCAATGAAATTTTACCCTTCAAAAAACGGAATTTTTCCAAGCCTATAGCCTTACTTTTTTACCAAAACTCTGTCAGTTTTATTTCCTGCTTTATCTGCCATTCCTATAGCTACGAGAACTGACAGAAGCTATTTAAGTTCATTTAGAGGTCGAAAACAAACTATTTAAGCAATATTTTCAATGAAATTTTACCCTTCAAAAAACGGAATTTTTCCAAGCCTATAGCCTTACTTTTTTACCAAAACTCTGTCAGTTTTATTTCCTGCTTTATCTGCCATTCCTATAGCTACGAGAACTGACAGAAGCTATTTAAGTTCATTTAGAGGTCGAAAAAAAACTATTTAAGCAATATTTTCAATGAAATTTTACCCTTCAAAAAACGGAATTTTTCCAAGCCTATAGCCTTACCATTTTACCAAAAATCTGTCATTTTTATTTCCTGCTTTATCTGCCATTCCTATAGCTACGAGAACTGACAGAAGCTATTTAAGTTCATTTAGAGTTCAAAAACAAACTGTTTAAGCAATATTTTCAATGAAATTTTACCCTTCAAAAAACGGAATTTTTCCAAGCCTATAGCCTTACTTTTTTACCAAAAATCTGTCATTTTTATTTCCTGCTTTATCTGCCATTCCTATAGCTACGAGAACTGACAGAAGCTATTTAAGTTCATTTAGAGGTCGAAAACAAACTTTTTAAGCAATATTTTCAATGAAATTTTACCCTTCAAAAAACGGAATTTTTCCAAGCCTATAGCCTTACCATTTTACCAAAAATCTATCATCTTTATTTCTTGCTTTATCTGCCATTCCTGTAGCTACTAGAGCTGACAGAAGCTATTTAAGTTTATTTAGAGGTCGAAAACAAACTTTTTAAGCAATATTTTCAATGAAATTTTACCCTTCAAAAAACGGAATTTTTCCAAGCCTATAGCCTTACTTTTTTACCAAAAATCTATCATCTTTATTTCTTGCTTTATCTGCCATTCCTGTAGCTACTAGAGCTGACAAAAGCTATTTAAGTTTATTAAGAGGTCGAAAACAAACTTTTTAAGCAATATTTTCAATGAAATTTTACCCTTCAAAAAACGGAATTTTTCCAAGCCTATAGCCTTACTTTTTTACCGAAAATCTATCATCTTAATTTCCTGCTTTATCTGCCATTCCTATAGCTACTAGAGCTGACAGAAGCTATTTAAGTTTATTCAGAGGTCGAAAACAAACTTTTTAAGCAATATTTTCAATAAAATTTTACCCTTCAAAAAACGGAATTTTTCCAAGCCTATAGCCTTACCTTTTTACTAAAAATCTGTCATCTATTTTTCCTGCTTTATCTGCCATTCCTTTAGGTACAAGAACTGACAGAAGCCATTTAAGTTCATTCAGAGGTCGAAAACAAACTATTTAAGCAATATTTTCAATGAAATTTTACCCTTCAAAAAACGGAATTTTTCCAAGCCTATAGCCTTACTTTTTTACCAAATATCTATCATCTTTATTTCCTGCTTTATCTGCCATTCCTATAGCTACTAGAGCTGACAGAAGCCATTGTAGTTCCTTTAGAGGTCGAAAACAAACTATTTAAGCAATATTTTCAATGAAATTTTACCCTTCAAAAAACGGAGTTTTTCCAAGCCTATAGCCTTTTTTTTACCAAAACTCTGTCATCTTTATTTCCTGCTTCATCTGCCATTCCTATGGCTACGAGAACTGACAGAAGCCATTTAAGTTCCTTTAGAGGTGGAAAACAAACTATTTAAGTAATATTTTCAATTAAATTTTACCCTTAAACATACAGAGTTTTTCCAAGCCTATAGCCTTACTTTTTAAACAAAAATCTGTCACTCATTTTCTTGCTTTATATTCTATTTCTATAGCTACTACAGTCGATAGACGCTAATGAAGAAGCTCTTGAGGTACATTCAGGGATATGTATTGCTGAAAATTTTCTTTCATAAACTGGAAATCTATCTTTAAAAACAAGAAATCTGATGAAACTATGGTTTGAAACTGATACAGTAATGGCTGGGGAAACAAATATATTACAAAGATGATTTGAAACTTTTCTTAAAAGCTTTAAATATTTATCTGACAGGAGTAGAAAAAATAATTTTTCAATTAAATTTTGGCATCGGTTTTTGTGTGTGCTTAAACCAGCCATCATAAAGTGGATACCAATGTTTTCTTCTGTCACATTTTTGAGATAATTTACTTCGTATTTACTCCTAATTAATACCAAATAATTGATTGACTTGTATAGGAATATGGTAAGGTATAATTTTTAACGATATTCAAAATTAGCTAAGCAATTTGATAACGTTAGTCACAAAGCTACTAAAATTGGCACGAAACGAAGTCATTATTATGAATGCTCCATGACACCAGGACGGTGGGTTGCCTCACTTATTTGAAGATTTTCGCTCCCTAATCTTCCCAACAATATTTTCCTATTAAAAATGATTAATGCAACAAGAAAAGCCTTAAGAATATCTGATTGACTCCGGTCAATAGCTTCTAGAGTCATTACATAAATATATCGTGTAGAAGGATCTTATTCTTTATATCGACTTTTAAGGTGAATGATAAAATATACTTCGAGGGATTTCACTGGCACGTAGAAATCCTTAGAAATACTGCTTCTTATTGAGCCACAATTTTGGAATAATTGAGGGTTTAAAGAGAATTCTTATAATTAAAAGTCGTTGTTATCATATGGAAATGGTGATCCGAACTATCCCTGAATGTCCCGTGATGAAAGGTAAAATGGGTCTTCTATATAGATTTTCTTATTCATTTTCCTAGTACTGAGCAGTAAGTCGACGACATGCTCATTTCTTGTTCAGTTAGAGAGCATAAAGAACTTTGTGCAAAGCACAATAGCCTTCTTTCTTCCTAGACATCAGATACATTGCCAATATACAAAGGTCGTTATAACTATGGCTTTATTCCAGAGCGTCGAATGACACCATGCTCGATAACGTCAACGTAAGTGATAACTTGCGGACCGGTTTCCCATAATGCGCCAGTATCATCTTTGACGCTTGCAACAATGAGCAGCTCATGCTGGCCAGATGTGTTAAACGACAGTAGAAATTGAGAACTGAAGTATTCGTTGTGTGGCTGAACCATGTCTTGCAAAACAAGGCTTGTTGGCAATTTTGGCTACAAAATTGATATACATTTGTCAAGTCTGGAAACAATGCATAATTTTTAACCAATAAAGTCAAAAATGTAATGTTATGAAGTAACTATAATCAGAATAGCCTGTGACAAAATCATCCGAAAATTTCAGGCATTAAGGGAAATTTGAATTAAACATTTGCAAATTTGAATCATTAAATGCATATCTAGATTAACAAACGATCATGCGACATCAAACAGAATGGTAAAGTGTTTGCTGAATGGATCAAGTGAAAACAGCTTACTAAAACACTTTCACCACAACCTTAACCTTTCTAAGATGCAATTTCTATGCCGTTCAGGTGACTTTCTGGTATTCTAGATAGAGATTCAAGAAGAAGCGCCTTCGGTAGATCAAATACAGCATCAGATACCGGAACCATTTGCTGCAGGCTGTAACCATAAATTTCATACGACGCTTCTACAAAACATCAGATGAAGCCAAACATGACGCTGAACTATCAAAACAAGAGCCCAATGCACTGCATCATCCCAGAAATGTTCGACTTGGAAATTTCCGTTCATCTTTTCAGAGTAACTGAGAACAAACAGGATTTTATCCATTGGCCTGCAGCAGATATTTCCGATTTCATATCGTCTTGAGGTTTTACTATTTACGACTGATGTTTATATGCAATTGCACATATTTGCAGTCTTATTTCAATAACCATCTGCAAAAGTAAATTAGCAAGTACTTATGATTTCCCTTCCAGGTATAGAAAGCAGAACAAACTTACCTTGGTGTCAGCAGAACTAGGTTTTGATCCATCAATTGCTTTTACTTTAACCATTATACAAGCAGAATGAATATTTCTGAAGAAATCTGCAAAAAAATATTTTATATGGTATTAACATCGTTTATGACAAGATCATCAAACCGAGTTATAATATATTTTATCCGGTAGAGAACAGTTAACTGATGATCGCATTAAGCAGGAAGCTTGGAGTTTCAACTGAAGACCGTTTTGATCTATACAACAGCGTAATTAGGCCGAGAGGTGATTTCATATGATTCTTGTTTCGATGTGTAAGCACAAATATAAGTAAACAAGGATATGTTCAAGAGCTAGCAGGGCCTAAGCGCAATACAACACACATGCTTACGTCAAAGACGTCATTACTGAATCGATCTAGAACATCAAAGAGTGTAGGCCCTTACTTTGTTATTAAGAAGTAAGAAAAATCTTGCAATATAACTTGCAATATAATATAATACAATCAATGTGGTATTAACCTGGTTTGCTGCCATTTTCTATTAAGCCTTCTACTTTCAGGGCTAGCTGTGTGTCAACGTTAACGAGCACCGGATCATGAACTGACTTTGACGACGGTGAAACTGCAAGCTATAGAAAAACAAACAATTTTGATTCAGTGCGGAAATTTGTTAGTGTATTCTAACTGATGCCACAAAACTGAGACAAATCATTAGTAGTATTATACAATACATTAAGGTTCAAAGCTGGAAAAAAAGAAAAATTAAAAAGAAAGTTTCATCATCACTTGTCTATTCTTCTGGGACTTTCTTTAAGAATTTTTAAAAAGCGTTCTCTTAAAAGACAACACAGTATACTCATGATAGGAAGAGAATCCTGATAATTGAGCATTCATTAACTCGTAATGTTTTGCTTAACCTTGAACCTTTCTCATAAGAGTTTGAAGCTTTTGTTAAAAAGCCAAAAATTCGTTAACTCGACTCGAACCACTTTCATCATTCCGTTACACATTACACAAAGTTACACATTCCCTATACATTTAAAATTCATGTTGGTATTGAACTTGAAAAGCAACGTCAAACAGGCAACGAAAACTTTGCAAAGTATTGAAAAGGTTAATTTGCCAAATGAATACGAGAAAATTTTTCAGACAAGTCATTTCTATACTAGGAACTCTTAAACTTCTGTTGCCAATGAACCAGCTCAGTTCAGTCGTTTAACATTTATTAACGGCGATTCACAGCGACAAAGAGCTCTTACTAAACAAATAATCTTGCAGCCTATAATATTTGACTACAGACATCAGCAGTTTATTCAATATACCTTGATTGTTGTGAGCTGCAAACTTCTGAAGAAAAATGTAGGGTACGGAATAGGGGTCTCAATCTGAGTAGCGATTGCCTGACATAAACACTGTGTTTGCTAAAAAGTAAAAAAGATCCTGTATACTCCTCTTTTAATGGAGGTATTTGAGTTGCAACGTGATTGGGCTTGCATACAATTGACAATTAATTCAGACAGACAGTGAAAACTGTAATAAATGCTGTGAAAACCTAACACATAAAGTTTTTATTTACCAAACATCATTACCATTTCACTGTACATTAAATTCAAATATTGTCTATAAGATACCAAGAAGCTATGTTTTTCTTCAAGCAGTCCCTTAGATTCTCCGCTCAAAGAGATTAAAGGCCGTTTTTCTTAAGCCTGGGATTACGAACTCTGTTTTGGAAATCTTCCAAACTACAGGTCCTCGAAATTGAAATGTTTACCCTTGCCATTGAAATGTCCTAACATCAGTCATCAATTTATCGCCTATTTTCTCGATTAATAAAACAAGTACATAAATAACAGGTTTAATAAAGAGAAAAAAAAGGATCAGTTAAGAGGTAACACATGTGAATGAATTGACATGAAAGTAATTCAAATAACTTACTATATGGCATACTGGACTATCCTTAACTTGAGTGGCAAGGCTCTAAAAAGCAAGCATGAAATAATATTTTCTGTAAAAGCTCTGTTTATTATCATGCAAAAATATCCATAATCATTTTCAGTTCAACAACATCTTTTCAAAGAATTATTTCAAGATTGCATTTCGCAAATAAGAATAATGGGTAAAAATGAAACAGCGTGCAAGCATTGTTGCGATTTTAGAATTAACATCACAGCACCACGAGTATGCAGAAGAAAAATATTCAACACGATTAAATTCGAGTTAAAATATCAATGGGAAATACGATACAGAAGAAGCTGCTTCCCTGAGAATCTGTCTTCGGCCTTCCTATATAATTACATTTGTACCGGGAGTAGCATGATCTTGATTTGTACTTTCCCCTATATGCAATATGCCCTTAATGACATACACTCCCCTTCAGCCTAAACTGTGTGCTTTAACAAAGAATTACAAAACTTGATAAAAAAGACTTCCAAAACCAGCTTGCTTCGTTGCTACAAGGGCCTGATTGTAAGTCTCCAATGTTTTATTCGAAATTGGAAAACCCCTCGTGGAAGACTAACTGAAAGAGAAAATTCAACAATTTATCTTACCTCAACTATTTCAATTATATTTTGATTCATCGCAGTAAGGGCTTGAATATGCCGATGACTCTCGGAGCTTCGAGATTTTACTAGCGAATTGCTAAGCTCGGATGACAACACGCTGTAGAAAGAAGATAATCATCATACTCAGTAAAGCCCTACAGTTTCCGAAAGTATAAGAAATATTTGCTACCCTAGTTTACGGCTATTAGAAACTTCGCCGTTTTTAATTATCCCAATGTCAGCATACTAACTGCAGTGAACAAGATTCGAGGTCAAAAGGCAACTTGTCCATTGAAGTCTAAATATCTGTCCTCTGAGAATTCGGATGCTTAGGGAAAATGAATATACTCCTTGGTATGCTTATGTTGTAACTGTTTGAGAGGCGCAAGTGGCAACAGAACACTTTGCATTAAACCTGAATTGTATGGCTACCCATTCTTTTTTAAGTAACTGAAAAATGACAAATATAAAAAAACGTGGAAAAATCAATCGCTCAATGTTTAAAATACGTTGAGAAGTCACCCTACCTTCCTTCTCTTCGATTCAGAATCAATATTTCAATGCTGTAAACAAGCAAATGGCAACTTTCCTGTAGCCTAAATTCTTATTAAGGAAATTTCCAAGACAGTCAGCAAAAAATGGAGCAGAAATGAAAAACGCTTGAGGCAAACATATCTAAATATCATCCAGGCATATTCTATTGGGTTAAGAGAAATGCAAGCATTTTTTGGTAGAAAGCCTTTTAGATAGTTAACAAAGTTATTGATTATCTGGACAGCAAAGTGACAGGTATTGTGAATGGAACAAAGAACGCTTCCTTTAATGAACACTTGGCTCGGCTCAGGGAACATTTTCCGTGTAGCTCTCTGTCTATAGTGAAAAAGATACGCTTGTATGATTTCCAATGTGGAAGGGTCTGCGTTGAATGACATACGATATAAACTTCCTAGTCCATTGGCAATGGCGGCAAATGACTTCACACAAGACTGAAACTAAAAATGCCTAAGTGTCATTTCATGTAATAAAAACATGGAACAGCAGTTACACGAAAATGCAAGATTTTCCAGTTCATTTCGACTTCCCATCTTCCTGTGCTAGCCTTTGACTGTTTTTATAGCCCAAACCAGACCTGATCCGCTGTCAGGGGCACTCACCATGCTCTGCATTGGATTTTCCCTCAAAACTCATTTTTCAACAAAATGGAGAAGTGTGATTTTAAAGATTTGAAGACTGGATTTACGAGGCACCAATCAAAAAAAGAAAATGTTTCAAATTTCCTCAAGGTATATTATCTAAGAGTATGCTCCAAATTTTTATACATTTAATAACAAAGCATAACATTGATAAACTAGAGCAAACATTATCAATACCTGGGTGCCTAGCCTACTAAGCTGATGGACCTCTTGTCCTGTTGCTAAAGATGCGGCCATTGCAATAGCTGGAGGGGGGCATGTTCTCAAACTGCAGCAACAAATGACCAGCTGAGAGTAGGCATGAAGCATTTCTGCTCGGAGTTTGGCAAATTTGTATTGGAAGTACAAAGCATGGTCCACTGTCACACTAGCCTGTAAGGGCGAAGATCATTCGAAAAATCATTTCTAAATTATGAGCACAATTGCACAAGTAAATAAACGCAAGAAGAAGGCTCAAATTTGCTACTGTCTTTACATGACTCAGCATCCTAATTGTCCTTAATCATTATTATATGATTCTAATCATCAAAATATATTCTCAGACTGTGACCATTGAGATCAAAATAAGAAACAAAGGACTACCGCATATAAACAATTGTTGATCTACGAATAAAATAGAAGCGGAAAAGCCAGTGAATAAGAAACTGGGCTTAAGTTACAAATGGGAACCATGAGCGAATCGATGGGATTTTCTATAACATTAAAGGCATGTTTTAGTGCAAGTCCCTGAGAATTTATATGTAACAGCTACCGTACTCCAAGGTCGACGGCTTCATGCATAAAATAATAGTTACATGATACTAATTACATGATGATATTTAAATATCACATGATACTAAAATACGAAAATATCACGAAGAATTGATCAGTCAGTTAGAAGAGCAAATAAAAAAAACTCTCTGAAAATTGAATTATCACTAAAACTCAAACATTCACAAAGCATTAACTTTCTGAAGCACATTCACATTAACTAGATCGGTTTGTCAAATAAAAAGAAAACCTAAAATAAACGAGGATATAAAATGTGTTCTGGTTCCAGTAATTAATGCTAAGGCTCCGTTCACACTTCACCGGATCCATTTCGTATCGGATTAATTTTATACCAGATATGTATCCCATTCACACGGCAACGTTTGTTGAGAGCAAGGAACGGCTATTGAGAGCCAGGCTTTTGCACAGCGCGAAACGTAGTCTCCCCGTGTGAACAGTAGATAAATCTGGAACCGGTATCGTGTGAATAGCTGATACATTGGTATCAAGTGGGTCAGCGAATCCGATATCAAGGGGTCCGGTGTAGCGTTAGCGGGGCTTTAGAGAAGGAAAAAGACAACATCACCTTTAGGTCAACCAGACCCTCTTGATATAGGTTATAGGCTTCAGTGAGTTGCTCGAGTGTTTTAGCTTGAGTTGAGCAAGGCGTCATCAGGGTGTACTCAGCTCTCATGATATTAGCCAAAGCTTTCATCCACATATAGTTGCTTTCTGATGATAACTAAGGATCGTTGAAAAGTAGAATTTACAAAAACGATCAAGACAGGTTAATGTTTACAGAAAAGGAGGCGAATGAAATGAAATGGATGCATGTAAACCTCCTTCCAATCAAAACTATAAAGGAACAAAATCTGACAATACTTTTTTCACATAGTACCAATTACAGAAGCTTGACCTAACACAAGAAGCTGGAATTCAATTAGCCTTAAATCAACTATGCAGTTGAAAACCATTCATTGCGTCTTAACAATTCTCTTCTACCCTAAGAGCAACAACAAGAATTATTATGTATAAAACAAGGCAGTTCAAGCTAAAATGGATAACAGCTTATATTTCCAGCTTTGACAAGCTTTACGTTTTGTTGTTGGATGCCTTATCACAAGGAATATGAGAATTAAGATGCAAGACTCTGTTTCTAAATGTAATAGCAAGAATCTACAAGTGCCTGTAAAAAAATAATAAGATATAAGAGATATGTACGGTTTTAGCATAATTTTAAAGTTCAAATACCTTTAACAAACATATTTTCACACTGCTTACCTTACTGACTAGCGAATCGAACATGTTTGATGCCAGAAGGGGAAAACCCTGCAACAAGAAAAAAGGTAGTTGTCAAACTAACTTACCAAAACAAAAGACTGTCAAACATTAAAGGACTTCATAACCATATTAGCACAATCCGTAAACGGTAAGGAAAAATCCATTGTCAGAAAAGAGAAAATTTGAACTTACATGTACCTGTGTCTACGAGAGTGACTCGTGTGTCCTGTGTACAACTATGATAATTAAAGCGAATAAAAATAAAAAAAATAAAACATGTTCTTACCAGACGAGCAGCTTGTCTTCCAATTCGATAACAGGTCCACAAATTGCTTTCTTTGACATCTTTTAACTTGAGGATTACATCATTTTGTAGCGCAACACAAGCTGCTTTGTCACTTCCAAACCCAGCTTGAAGTAGCAGGGTAACCAATGCAACCTTGAAGAAAATGTCTGATCAATACACGTTAGATCTTGGGGAAATATACAATAAATGCGAGGCATACTTCTTAAAACACACGAAATCCTACTTTTGAACATGTTTTCGATCCTACAACAAAGTTTGGTCATATGGATCTGCATTGCACCCCGGACTGCTTTTAACACGGAATTGCTTAGGAAATTTGTATACTTCATACTTGTAGCGTTTCTGATAAAAACAATGGTTAAAGCAAAGAAAATCGATGCAATATTCCAAAACTAACAAGCAATAATCTTTTCACAACTCTGTTTAGTTTGCTGCGAAAATAATGCCGCATTATGGTTTATTTCAAAAACGAAAGTAGCGACCTACAATCAAGTTGTGCAATTTTCTCGATTAAGATCTGAATATGCGAAACATTTTAAAGAGGATACAAAATTTGCATGCCAAAATTTCTTCAAAATGATAAAGGTATAAGTATTCCTGATAAAATAAAATTGATTGTGTCTCACCAATATCTTATCATCACTTGATGTTTTCATTTCTTTGACAGCTTCACTGATGTATTCTAAAAGTTTTGCACGGTGTTTTTGCAGATCAACTGAAGAGGAGGTGCCCGTTCTAACCAAGCAATGACATATTTCAAGAAAACAGTCACCTAAAAGGAAATATTTTAGAGGCATAAAAGTCTTTGTGAGATATAATGAAACATTAAAAGGAGACAACAGTTTACTTCTAGAGAAGAACATTGTGTAATATTATACTTAATAATTATAGCTTTATGAGGCCTTGTTTTAAATGTTAATGGACATACAACAAATAACCCGCTTAAAGATCCAAAAATAATGTAGACATGACTGGATTCGGAAAGCATTCGGGATAAGAATTGCCATCGCAATTCTAAAAGACATGTCCTATAAAAACCAATCACAATTCTTAAAAAAAAGGAAAATAGCACTAGGTATCAAATGGCAACAGAACTACCGATGATTATGGCAGGAGCTTTCTGTTGTGGACGATTAACAATCTTGAACTAATATATCTGTTTATATTTTACTTAGCAAAAACTTTCACTTGGCAACCCTACCAAAACAGAGCTAAATTCGTTTAGTGTTTAGATGCTTTGAATTCTGGGGTCCTACCTTGAACTGAGTGTAATAACAACTCAATCAAGGGGGCTCTCGTGAACATTTCTAAGAAACAATACTGTAGAAAAGGCCTCAGTCCAGCTGTTTGTGAACTTAAGGCGCGACCTTCAGAGACAAAAGCGAATAATCGGAGCGGAACCATACAATTCAAATATGAAAATGCAATCGAATGGGCAAAATGTTTCTTTTCAGAAGAGCTTATTTTTGACCTTACAGAGGGTTGCCGCGTGCCGACAGTAGCAACTTGCGCATTAACCATAATTGATTTTCAACTTAAATCATTTAAGATAGTAATTAGACATACCTGTGACACCAGATAACATTTCTATCAAAAAAAGTGTGAGGCTGCTTTTTAAATTTGATGACACCATCGTTACTGAAGCGATCGATCGTAAACATCGCTAAAATACAGGAAAATACAAAGAACTTGATTTGGCGACAGGATATCACACTTGACAACAGTATATCGATAAGCAAAATTATAAATTAATAATGACAGAGAAGACTCGTTAAAATCAACATACGTGTATTTTGACTAAAAGATAGAAATACAGCTGTTCTTTTTTGAAGCTCTTTTTCAATATTTTCAACATTATGAGCATGCAGGTCTAAGATTTATTTTTTGGCTTTGACCCGCATGCCAGCCATGGGTTTGTGTGTCCGTTTTGAGCAGTTCTGGGGTTATTGAAATGGTAAAACCATCTAATATAAGTCCACGGGCTTACCAATTGAGTTTTGGCAAGAATGTGCATTTTAGAGCAGGTAGAAAGGAAGGAAAGATAAACAATAAATGCTTTGCTTCTTATGTCAATCGCTTGTATGAGCTTTTTGGCTGACAAGCTCATATTGGCTTGGTTCTGGAACAGTGTGAATACACGGAGCTTTACGGTACATTGATTTTCTTTCAAAAAGGGCAAAGGATGTACAAAGAAAAATCCACAAAGAGAGTCTTATGGTGATATGTCACAATGCTAAATGGGACAGGATACAAAAGGGAGCAACACCCCCCCCCACACGCACACACACACACACATATGAATTTCGTTCTGATGACAACGGATCTCATAAGACAAATTTTTTGTTTGCAAAATTCGATCACTTAGTCTAACATCTGAGGATGTGGTCGCTTGACAATTATCAGAGTTGCTAAACGAGAAAGATACGAACCTTGAGAGAAGTCATTGAGTTTTCAGCTAAGCAAAGTGCGGTTAACAGCTGTAGATCGTTTTCAAGTTTTGTGAGTTGGTCTGAAGGCAAATTGATTCCTTTTTGAAAAATAAAAAAGTGTTAAATCATCAACATCATAATCATCATCATCATCGCATCTACATTTTACATTCAGCGATACAAACGACTACGCATGATTTTTAGCTATCAGTTTTAGATAGCTATAAAAGACTTTGGAGCTACTTTTTGTGACATATCATGAGACAGGCTGTTCCACATTGAAATCATCAGAAAACTTCACAACATCAACTCATTCGAACCTTCAAAATAAAACTCCTCTGAAATACTGGCATGGAACATCTTATAAGTTTCATAACGTCCAATAAAGACGCTTTATTAGAAAACTTGATGGATAAGATGCGACAATAAAGTTCCTTCCAAAATATTATAAAATCATAGCTTGTATTGATAACTTCTACCAAATCCCTTTTCTTCTGCGGGTAACACGCCCAGCTTAAACATTTATCCTAAATTTTAAAAGCTTACCTTCCTTGCTTTTGCAAACAAGTATGTTAGTTCTGATGGCTGCAGCCAGTGTCGCACAATCGATATTAAAAGAGTCGGATAAATGTTCTTGTATCTCAATAGCTGTAAGAAAAGTTTCAAGGGTTGCTTGTGTCAACTGATAGTCAATGCGGAAATAACAAAGCTGGTTTAAAAACTAGTCATTGGAACTTGATCAACAAAATCAAAAGTCATAGCATTTCTGGGGTATTCGGTAACAATATTCAGAAAGTTGAGGCAGGAGAATAAGGTGCACCATAATTTCAACTGGTCAACACACTTGGCAAAAATTTGATAGTTACCTTTCTTACTAAAGCATTTCGTTTTTCCAACAGACTTTGACAAACAGCAGAGGACGTCTAATGCGGCCAGTTTCGATTTGTCTGACAAAGCATCCACTGCAAAATTACTCAGTTCCTGTAATAGAATGGTTTAAACAACGAACATTGGTAAAAAGTCCGGTGTAATTCATTTAGAAGACAGTCTTGAAAAATTTATCACAAAAAAACGAAAAATGTTCTCCTAAGTTTTCGTCATTTACCTCAACGTGTTCCTCAGTCCAGAGGTGTGGCCCTTTCACTGCCAGCTCTCTTAAATTGCGAAGTGCACCGAACTTAACTTGATTTCTTGGATCACATTTTGCATAACGAATTAGAATGTCAACCTAAAAGAAAAACCATACAAATAAAAACAGGCAGCATGATTTTTTGAGTGAAGAGCAATTGCATTTTATTGATGATGCCATGTAAGACGGTGGTCGGTCGTAAAAACTCTAATATGTAATATAAATATCTACTTTATATAATTCACATAAATTTTAAAAGGGGAAATCAATTTGAAGATGTTCCTGCATAATTGACTGACTCACATCAAGACGATTAATCTTGCTATTATCAATCATAAAATATTCATGCTTCTATAATAGAAATAGAAATATACCATCAGAAGAGAATCAATAATAAACTACAATCAGTAAGCAAATGCTATTTCGAGAACTTTCAATTTCTGCTTGACCAATCTGGTTTATATCCATCAGCAAGTCACCCTTCTTTCTAATTATATTTATAACCTTCTCTCTGTCTTTCATTACGAATCTTCATTCGTAAATTCAAGGTTCTGTTTTACTGAATTTTACTGGCTCAATCAATACCACCATAAGATTATCCATAAAAAACTAATGCCACTTTTCAACTTTTGCGTGAATTTAATCGATCATTTACTTTTCTGAATAAGATTTCTGCTTCTCTACTCTAAAATGTCGACCCTCAATCATCAAATTGCAAATGAACCGAAAATGTAGTCCTGGGGCTATGCAGGCAGGTTTTTTACTGTTAAGCATTTTCACAGCTTTCTACGAATAGGAATTACAAGTATCTTTGTTGGGGAGTAGAAACAGATAGATCGAGGATGTTAACAGACAACAGTCCTGCAAATTTGCCTGAAACAGCACAAAACTATATCTTCCTGGCTTTTTTAAAAGTGCGTTATTTAAAAAAGAGAAGCGTCAAGTACAATCTGCATTCAATCGAGCAATCTTGGTTTTATCAGATGTTTGCTTGTATATAGAAGAAAGCATACCTGACTTGGAATGTTGATAAATGTTGTCATGGCCAATTGTGTGAGTGTTTGTAATGTAACCAATACAAAGTCGGTCGCTGGATAAGCCTTAAGAAGGGAGAGACAAAGCTCTTGCACCTGGTAAAAAAAATTATAAGCAACATCTCAAACATTTTAACTGCAGAAGTGAAAAACTGTATCCTTGCAAGAATGTGCTTCATAAATTTATTGATATAAAAAATGCAGGAATTCTACCCCTTAGAATACTCAGGCCTAAAATAATTGAAAAAGTAAGAAAAATTTTCTTTTCTAATGAGCTTATAACAAGAAGCTTTGCATTTGCAGGCTTACCTCATCAGCCGCTTTGAGGTCACGATTCATAAACTGGAAAGCTGGTATCAACTTCAGTTTCATCTCAATAGGTGTGGATAAACCTTGGGAAAAGGAGTCAACAGTAATTATATTGTAATAATTTAAGCACTACGAAATACGTCTAAATATAAAAAATTGGTCAAAATCAAGCTGACAATGGCCATATGAGCACTCTTTACCCATCAAGTCACTGTTATTTGGTCTTGGTTCAAAAATCTGTATACCTGGCAAAAACAACAGTAATCCATTAGCGAAACTTAGTTCTACTTCTTGCTATGGTCAAATCAACTTGCAACAGATTAACCAGATTTTGCACCTGTACAGGTCTTTCATTGTGTTTTTCAGGTTATGTGGTCAGAAGCGAAGAACTTAAAAAAGATTTTATAAACTCATACTTTTGCACTTTATTGTCAAGATAGCCAAAAATTTCGCTGATGCGCCGAGGTGAAGCAATTAGAAAGATAAACAGTAAATCACCTTCAATCATTTCAGCAATTTTATGAAAGATCCCTTCAGCAAACTGCCTGAATAAAGAAAAAAGTTTCTTTATGGCGAAAAGGTAAGCTGTGTTAATAAGTAAGCTAATTATCAAAACCTGGGTTTAATACATGGAAATGATGAAAGTGATTATTTTAGAAAATAGGATGTTATCCAATTGTCGCTTTTCAAAATGAGGATGATAGGGCTATCTTTTCGATTGCAAAGAGACTTGACCTACAAAGAGAACTCCTCCCCTACAGCATTCCTTTACATATAATTATAAACATTCTGCCTATTTGCTTTATATACTCAAAAACTACGACCAGTTTTCTAATATTTATGTAACCGATGGTGATAATTGCTATATGTGCCTGAATAATTAATCTTTTGAATTTACTAGATGTAGAAGAATTTCAAACGAAAATCCGAATTGGAGTTTGGGTGCAGAAGAACGGCATAAATTGACCCATCCCTCCAATATTATTAAAACTACTATCAATTTATTTACAGTAGGCTGCTAAGAGTATCTCACCTACAGCTAATTAAGGCCTACAAGCAAATATCTATTTATTAAAAAAATTATCTACAAAAAACCATGAAAAAGACTTCAATGCAATATGAAAGTACAATATAGGTTATTTTGTATCCAGTTTGATAATATTGTACTGCAGTCAATATCACTGAGCGATTCTTCTTAAATCAAGGTTCAATCAATGCTGAGATCCTATGTTTTGTTCATGTTATCAATGAGGTAGAAACACTATAGGCAAATGATTATCAAGATATTCTACATTATCATGAAATACCTAGAAAACTCAAGGAGTAGGTAGATAGGGCAGTGGGCCTGGGGACCCAGGCTCCCAAATATTCTACAGGGTCCCTGAACCAAAACGTTCACATATCAAGGAATAAAGATTCGTAGTGTATAAATTGCAATTTGCAGATGCACTGAGTTCGAAAATTAGTACATGTTGCCTCTTAACCTTCTCTCCCATGGTTGTGTTTGTTTGTACATTTTTGTATTACCTTCTATATGTTTATAAACAAATTTGCCCCCCCCCCAAATTTCAAAATCCTAACTACACTCTTTAAGGAAAATTTTGTGATGATAACCAGTAGTGAGATGCAAAGAAGAGAGCTGGAGATGTGACAATGAGTGGAACAGTTAACAAGAGATCGCATAGCAGGGAGAATTCAATAGTCACTCTTTTAGTGTTGTTTTGATCTACCTTGATAAACATTATGCAATAACATTACAAGCAAAGATATTATGAGGGATAACCTCTATAGATAAAAAACCAGGTAATTAAACAGTGCTCTGATATATGCTGTTGCAATTATCAAAATAAAATTTCAATCATTGGTATCAATGTGTTGATCAATAATAAAAATAAAAATAACACAAGTACCTTGATTGCTTACAGAAAGCCTTTGTTGCAAATATAGCAGCTTCTACTTCTACTTGATCATGGGAATCAAGGGAGTTTCTTATGCTGTTAAAAACATAAAATAAAAGATTTACAGTATAAAGATAAGCCCATGGGGGCTTATTTGAGGGAGGAAGGGCTTATTTGCAAAAATGATTTTTTAGGTGGAAGCTTATTCAAGGGGGAAGGGTTTATTCGAGCATGGGGGCTTATTTAAGGATTTACAGTATACAGATTTTGTTTCTTTTCAAGTAGAAATGCATTGCAGGTAACATTACATGCTCTAAAAATCTGAAACAAGATATACTATTTAGGCAAGGAAAACAAAAACTGTGGAAAAATTCAAAAAATGCAATTGATAAAAACACAAACAAAATTTAGAGGTTTAGAACTTTTCATTGAAGCTTTCATCAAAATCTATTTATCTAGTTTTTATGAGCAAATGAATAGAAACTGATGGCAAAAAACTTCTAAAAATAGCTAGATTCAAATTGAAACCATTCTAAACTTGGCAGCATTATAAATTATTCAAACAATCTTTTGGTGGTACAAAACTTGTAAATAGCTTTGAAAAAAGCAAACATTTAGTAAACTAAAGCTTTTCGTCTGACACTCTTCAGAGTTTAAAACGTCAGAACATAGATCGAAAACTCTACGCTAAGAAATAGCCAAATAGCCAAATAAAACAGGCCATAACAAATTGTTTCTTCGCGGTTAACCCACGTGTTGTTTACAGTACAAAAAAGGCCCTTCCGTCCATTCAAAAGGACTGCGTTCCTGCCACAAAAAAAAGTTCTGTTGTGTATGAATTCACGTGCCAGTGTGATTCTGGCTACGTAGGACGCACCACCCAAAGATTGGAGGATAGGATAAAACAACACGTTCCATCTAATATTAGAAACAAAACACATCCCCAAAGAGAACAGCCACCTCGGTCTTGCAAATCAAAAATTACTAATAAAACCTGCGATTCTGCTATCGGGCAGCATTTGCTAGAAAACCCAGTTTGTGCAAAAAACTATAATGGCGACATGTTTCGGATTATTGGTAAAGCCCGATCGTCGTTCCACCTAGCAGTTTTAGAATCTATCTACATAAGCACGAAAAAACCGCTACTGTGTAGACAAAAGGAGTTCGTTTTCACCTTAGGACTCCATTGGTAACATTCTAATAGGCAAGCGGCACTGATTGGTCAACCTTTACAGTCATGTGCTCGTGTTTCTGATTGGCCTATTTCGATCCACAACTGGGTATATATATTTCTTAGCGTAGAGTTTTCGATCTATGTTCTGACGTTTTAAACTCTGAAGAGTGTCAGACGAAAAGCTTTAGTTTACTAAATGTTTGCTTTTTTCAAAGCTATTTATAAATTATTCACAAATATAAACACAATGAAAGATAGATGTGACATAGAAGTGCATAATCCATAAAGATATTGCACAAAAGATAATGGTGGGTCATTTTTCATCAAATCAAATGTCGCCAAAATCTAGATTCAAAGCATAGCAAAGTCCAAAGAGGGGCCTGTAGGGGGGTAGCAAAATCCACAAATCTGCTACTTTTTATGTCATAAATGGCAAATTCGCTTCTTTTGCTAAATTAGCGACCGAAAATGAAAATTTTGTTCACAAAATTTGGTAAAAAAATGTCTATTATAGTCTTCTGTGTTTGGATTTGTTCACTGAAATGCCATAAAGCCTTGAAAAGGTAAACGTTTAAAATTTTATACCGGAAAATTAGTTATACCAGGTTTCATAAAATCGGGATTCCACTGTAGATTTGTCCTATGATTTTTTCAAAATTTCATATTTAATCCGCAATCCTGACAAAGTGTTAAGCCTTTTTGAAGTGGCAAGAAGTAATAGTACCAAGGAAAGATAAACATTTAAACCTGTCTCAAAAACCAACAAAATCAATCAGAATTTTGTTTTCAAAATAAAAATTTGGCTCTCAAAATAAAAGAAGGCATGTGATATTCTGCAGTCCTCGAAACCAGTAGGCATCCGCCAGGACATGTGCATGTGATCACATGCTTTTCCAACAAAAGCCTGTATACATTAGATGTTTATATACCTGTAATGGATGTTCTTCCTATCTGAAATGATACTTGATATGCTCCCAAAGACCCTATAAAAAAGAAAAATCAGCATTATCACTCAATAATTCAAATACAAGATTTTCTAAATGTAGCATCTATGTGGATGACAGAATCACATTGTCACCAGTTCAGTCGACATATTTCAAATTAGTTCATTGACTTTAAATTTTGCTACACAATGCTAAGCAAAAAAAGCAAGATACAATAAAATATAACAATATTACCAAAATCCTCAAATATTCATGAAAATAATGCAATAGACAATGTTTTCAGCTTCATGTATATATATATTCAGATTTTAGTTATATGCCTAGACCCCAACAACTTTTAGTTAAAATATTTTGAGACAATGACAGTTTTGATAATCATGTCTGGTGATTTGTTGGGCATGTATATAAATTTACTGAATTAGTTATGAATCATTTGCATGAAAATTTAGTTTTCATTTTATTGAACTTTACATAGCATTGCTCATTCTTCAAATGAAAAATTGATATGAAGAAAAAAAGAAACTGGTGTAGATCATAAATGCTATATCACCTGAGTGTAATTGCCCTTGCAACTGGATCATTTGCATGAATCACTGTATAAAGTCTTCGGACAATCTCATCAACATTTAATATCTTGTCAAGATGTTTCACACTTTCTTGAATTACTTTCAATACACAGAGTTTCAAGAAATTGGTCCTACAAAGAAATAGTCAATATGATGAAATAAATAATGCAAAAACATATTTGCATTAAATCAAGTGAAAAAGTAGAATGTTAAGGACCTTTCAACATGGAAATATTTTCAAAATAGTGCAATTTGCATCTAAGTAAGAAAGAATCAAAAGTTTTTTGTCTACATTTGGGTCTTAAAAATACTGAGCGCTCAAAAAGCTCCACTTTAGAAGGGAGTGAAAAAATTTAATATATGCAAGATAAAGAATAAAAAGCCAACATATGTACTCACAACTAATCAGTTTTTAAGAAATACATTCTTTGACATTTATATTATTAGCAAGAGAGAGTGAGGTTCAAAACAACAGCATAACCCAAAAAAAGTCCAAACCTTACTAATAAGCCTCAACTTACCCTCCTCTGAACACATCTGCTAATTTGAGAAAGGCAGAGTTGACCAATATAGGAAAAGGGTATTTAGCAAATAATGCTGGAAATCTAACAATGGCTTCACACTGCTCTTCAACCTTTCCAGACCTCAGACCTAAGGGGTAATCAAATTGAACAGCAATTATATTAAGGTAGATTATAGCAATAAGAGCAATGTTACCAATTTTGCCTTCTCCAAATGTGATCCAGCTGAACTAATCTAATATTATTACTTTCGATTTTCAGAAAGATGCTATGTTATACCTTGTAACCACAAAACTAAATACCTGTCTCTAAAGAGATATTCCCTTTAAAGATTGGATTTGATTATATTAGATAGGATTTTAGGAGATAATACGAAAGAAGAACAAAATTCTGTGATCATGCCACTCAGATTAATTTGAAAAAATTTTTACGTTAGAAATGCTGGGCACAATTTTGTTACTTTTTTTTAAATTCCATTTTAAAATGGAGTTCATAGCTTTATGAGGTCTCATAGACCTTGAAGCTCTGGGGCAATTTGCCCAACTTGCCCCCTCTAGATGGCCTAGATTGTATCACTGTCATTGATAATTCCAATGTACTAAAATCCATAGAAACAAAAATAAGCACACATTCAAACAATCCTCTTGTTTTTTGTAAATGATAAATTTAGTCAGTTAATCATAGTTTCTAAAAAAATTGAACACTCCAATAACAGGCTGAACACCCTTCAAAACATATCAAAATTGGCATATCATTCGAAATTGGGGCAGGAAAGGGCCTGATAAGTCTAATACTGTTGGTGTTGTTACAACCAACTGATGTTTTGCCCACCTGAAGTGTGAACGGGGGTTTATACATGCGGAGAAAATTCGAGTTTGACTCACTTTGTGCATTCAAGCAATTTGTGTTGAAAATCTTTCACATCCAGTGACAGTGAATGTTGTTTAGATTTGTTTAAACAGAGATATTCCATTAGTAAAAATATGACATATCACTTGACTACCTTTTGTCATCTAGACAATTATTCATTCCATCTGATAATTTGCCCGAATGGTCATGGCATAGAATAGAAATGAACTATTCTGTGGTCATGGTATGCTAATATAGCTAGTGCACGCTAGCCCCCAAGCTTATGCTAAGTTGTCGATTAAAGCAATTACCCTATATTAGCATACCATGACATAAGCTATATTATCATACTTGGGTGTTCTTGAGGTGTTCAGCCTGTTCTTGGAGTGTTGAGTCTCTTAGAAACGACGGCCAGTTAATTTATCCTGACGCAAGGGTTAGGTAGCATCATATATTGCTGGCTCTTAGACATGATTTAAAATGACTCACAACAAAAACAAAAATAAATCAAGACCAAGCCTTTCAGTTTGAGGTCCTGAGGCACCTAGTCTGTATGTGCCTAGGTGCGTCAAGGAGCGAATTTTCTAATTTTCGAATTTTCCCAAATCAATGGCCTTAGCCTGTTGCCACTTGCATTTTGGAAAGATTATATTTTAATTAGAAACCTTGTTCTCTTGTTTTTGAATTAAAGTATTCACCATTTAGGGAATTACATGACAAAATAAACATGTTAAACAATGGAAACTGTCTGTGCTGGTTGAGTGTGATGAAAGAACCACTCTAAATCTCGAAAGCATTGACTGAGTAAAGATGTTCTCCAATTTGATTTACCTTCGTGAAGAAATAGTTAAATCAATTTTGGTACTTTTTTACCTTTCTCCAGTTCCCAGAGTGCTGTATTTGCGTCCTGCGTCTGATCTTGGCTACTTTTCAACATCACGAACTCTGGAACAGGACTACTTCTTCCTCCCGCCATTTTTGCTAGCTTAGGCCGGGGGCACGGCGAAAACACGGAACAGAAGCAGCCAACGTGCTTTTTGCTGCTGCTGTTGCTATATAATAACAAGGAGTCTACTCTGGGCCTGCGTGCAGACTCTGATATTGAAAAGGGGAAAAAAGGAGTTTAGTTTTCAATTTTTGAACAGTGTCTGTACACGGCTACGGAATACTGGTAAAAAAGAGAGTGAAAATATGATAAAAGTAAAGAAACTGTACAAAACTCTCTCTCTTGTTGACTATGGTCAAAATTGCGCAAATGATCCCTTGTATGTCAGGGTGAAATATTAGTTTATTATCTTTTTGCCTCCGAATTTCAAGATACCAACTAAAAATAGGACAGAAGTATTCATTATCAAGCGAAGGCTTTAAATGATTTTTGAGCGAGCTTCAGATAATCTTTAAAAATCTTTCAACGTTTAATTGCACATTTTACTCTGATAAACTAAAATAAAATTCTGCCATCTTTTGGCAAGGTAAAATCGTGGATAGCAATGCCCTAGTATGTACAGTTGCATTAAGGTATGGAAAAATATGCAGAGACATGGCTCAGTTTGGCTTTTTTTATATATTCATACAAAATTTTTACAAAACATACACAAATATACCAGAGGATACCGCAGGGAGCATGGGAATACATAGCAACCCTGTGGTAATTTACATTCAACATATAACACTAAATTAACTATAATTTAAAGATACAAAATGAATGAAAAGAATAAGTAGAAACTATTTCTAGAAAGAGGAGAGGAGAAAGGAAATATGTTGTTTGTATCATCAATTTATTCAAAACGTTTAGAGGCCTGTATATATTTTAGCGTTGCAGCGAGAATTTTCGTATTTGATTCGAGTGGTAATTCTTCATGGTCATAGAGGATGATTTTTAGCAGATCTCCATTTGAAAGATTTATCAGACCATGAGGCAACAATATCGCATTTACACTGCTGAGGAGATCACATCTATCCACTTTATTATTATGGCAGAGCAGAAAATAGTGCTCCGTGTCCTCAACACTGTCATTTATCGGGCAAATTGGATTCAGAGTGTCATTAACATTGTGCTTAAATTTATGGAAATTTAGTTTACTGAGTCTAACACGTAGCTGCGTTAAGATGGATAGGCCATTTGGGTCATGAATATTGTAGTCTGGTTTAGGAGGTGGACGGATAATGGAAAACAATTTTTTCTTGAAAACATTTACCGAGTTCGATTGTCTAATCTTAGGATCGAGCTTTTCCCATTCCAACAAGCAGTTGGGATAGATGCTTTGTTTAAAACTGTTTGTTCTTGCACATATTTGCCCAATTCTATTACGTCTGCGAAGGTCGTAATTGGATTCTTGAAGATTTGGAATTTGATGTCTCGTATAATCTGGTGTTTGGTTGTTACCTATTCTATAAAAGAAGATGAGACGTCTACTCCATCGTCGGAGGTTTAACGATTCCCACCCAAGCTTATCATACAGCTTCTCACGAGAAGTACCTTTCCAAACACCTGTCACTGTTAGTGTTTTCCATTTGATTGGTTAGGGTGACGCGATGGCTGAATTCGCAAATTTTGCTTGGTGTGTGATATATGACGTCACCATAATCGAAATGTGGTCGAACATACAGTTTATATATTTCATTTAGGGTATGCCGTGGTGAATATTTTGAACGAAATCTGAACATTCCTATTCCTTGTGTGCACTTTGAAATAATGGCTTTGATGTGACTGGAAAGGACAGTTTTGAGTCTAATATAATTCCAAGGTGCTTTTGCTACAGGACGTTCTTGACAGGGACATAATTAAAAAGTATGGGAGGGTGATTTACTGGACATCTTATTTTTGAGAAAGTCACCTCCACCGCTTGCTCAGTTGGGTCTGGATTAAAGGACATTCTCCATTGAAGAGCCCAATGATTGATCAGTTTCAGATCATGGTTCAAATTTTCAGCGGCTGCGTTTTGATAGTGAACGACAGTGAAAATGGAGGTATCGTCTGCAAATTGTTTCACCTTACACTTCAACCCATCCGTTAAGTCATTTATGTAAATTAGGAAGAAAAGGGGTCCTAAAATAGAGCCCTGTGGAACTCCTGCTGTAACAGCACCCCATTTAGATGTTTTGCCATTTAAAACAGTAAGCTGCTTTCTGTGAGCAAGGAAGCTTTGCATCAGTGAAAGCAGCTTACCGGAAATGCCACATCGACGCATTTTGTGAAGAAGACCCTCGTTCCAGACCCGATCAAATGCCTTAGATATATCAAGGTGAACCGAACGAACTTCTAGAGTGGGGTTGCAGTCAAATGGTTGAAATATAGAATTGACAACTGAAAGGAGCTGGTTAATTGTTGAATCACCTGAGCGAAACCCCGATGGGTTTGGGTTAAGTAAACTATTAGTATGAAGTTTATCTAAGATTTTGGGAGGAGGGAAATCGGACGATAATTTTGTTTTAAGCTCTTATGGTTCTTTTTGTGGACTGGAACTACATTTGCCTTTTTGCACATTTCAGGAAATAAACCTTGGTTTGAGCAATTTTCAAATATCACCTTGAGGGGTAGTAATAGCGCATCATTGCAAAGTTTAATCATGCGTATTGAGATATCATCCCAACCATGTGCCTTATTTGGGTTAAATGACCGAATGATCTTCAGAATTTTTTCATCAGAGATGGTAAATTCGGTTAGTGGCGGAGCAATAGGGAGAAAGTTTTGAGGAATGGTACTGCCAGTATCAAAGGCACTGCATTGTTTTAAAAAATAGTCATTAAAAATTTCAGCCTTCTCTGTAAAATCTAAAATGAATCTATCATTTTCTAAAAGAGGGGGAATGACTGGTAGTTTGCCTTTGCCATGGGCCTGCCAAGAATTAAGAAGGGCCTAGGCCAGACGATACATTAAAAAATATTAAAAGAACCTTAAAAGCTAGAACAACAGCGGCAAATATTTCTATCAAATTTTGGCCAAATGGTCCAAGAAAACGGTATTTTAAGAGATCTAGGTACAAAAAATAATAAGCAAAGCTACTGAAATTCTCATGAAAGCAGAAATTAGTTCAAGAATTACTAAGTTTACACAAAATAAATATTGAGCTCCTACAGAAGAAAAACGTGCTCTCTACTAGCTGAAGTATATTTTTCGAAAGAGCAAGCAGACACGATCTACGCTCTGTAAGACAGAGATCGGAAAACTAAACGAAAGGGTCAAAACATACTTTGCACGCAAGAAGCAACGTCACACATCAACTTCTGTTTAATTATTGTCCTCATAGTCCAGGCGAATTAAATGTAAATCATTTACTTTTGGCAGCCATGGGATCCATGTTTATTGTAAGTCCAATCGAATTATCTTGTCTTTCAATGGTGAACCTTGCAAGAAAATATTGAAAATGAGTTAAATTTCATTTGATGAATGAAAAAGGAATATATGAAATGAAAAACTATTCATTAACGGTGTTTTCGTCGCAACAAACGGGACAGAGAGCGCCTTTTTAAACATAGCCAGAAAATCCTATGGTTTTGTTTTTTGTATATAACCCAAAAGGTTTTTATACATCATACGACAGAGAGCACAAGGCTGTGTCTAGCATGCAGCTATCAAACATAAAGTTACTTTCTAACTAAGCAACAAGTAGCTATGAATAAAAATCTAAAAAAACAAACAAAAAGACAAACAATACACGTAACCAATTTTTTTATATTCTCATAAAATTTACAACAACAATCAATTACAATACAAAAGCCTATTACAGACGTAACCACTTTACAACGAATGCACATAATCCCAGTACAGGTTGCAGAAGCTAAGTTTGAATAGTATCATTTTTTTCAAAACGCTTTGTTGCATTTCTGAATTGGAATCAACGGACAACGCTCCATCACCAAACAGTATCATTTCAAGTAATAGAGCGTTTGAACAATTTAGCAAACCATACGGTGACTATGTTTGAAAGCACACAAGCTTTATGCTGAAATACATCTTGTGAGTTATTATCCTAAATAGCCCACAAGAAATTGGTATCAATGCCAATTTATTGTTTATTTCTCCACCGTTTTTTGCAGTATTTCAAAAAAGCATTTAAATAAGAGATAGTACCGTGCCATAAGACTGTTAAATCGTATCGTAACGTCTTTTAACCTTTTCTGGGTCCATTTGACATAACAATAAAATCACATAACCCCTCCAATTACCCCCTCTTCAAGATAGCGTTAACCTATTATGCTAGTGACTCGAGCCCTCGAGAATAACTTAGACAAGTCCCTGTTTTTACATTGCTTTTCATTTACTGACTGTCAATTCCTTACTGAAATTTTCAAAAATTTCGTCAAATAAGAGTTTCGAGAAAAATATCAGATAAAATAAATCTAGTGACTTACTTCTTCCCAGCCGGAACAAGGGTAACGTCACCTGCCTTCAATTTTCTTTGCTCACTTTCAAGTTTTAGGAGACATTCGCCCTCCTAGAAACAGAAATGCAAGATAAGTTAGTTATAAACTAAATTTATCATAATGGGAATGAGTGCTGCTTTTCTAACATTGATTTCCTATCTATTTCAAATCCCCTTTTCGTCACAATACAAGAATTTTTCTTCTCTGACGTGTATTTACGTTTATAATTCTATTACTCCTTTCTAACTTCATTTGTTAACGGGTTACGCTGGAAACGTCGTTATTTCAAATTCGCTTATTTTCCTCATACAATTTCATATAATTCCTCATATAAATTTGTATGACACTCAAGCTAGTATGTTTATGGTGTATTTGAGGGGGCAATCAAATAATAAGCGAGTGAAAGGCAAACATTTTACTCCCTTCGACAGCCTAAGAATTTTTCATCAACGTTTGAATGCATGACAACACTATTATATGATCTGATAATAACATAAACAAATACAAATCAACCATACGTCAAGAAACAAACAAAAAACGATTGGAAAACATACAGTTTGCCAGAGAAATGTTTCTCCCTCGTTTTCATGATCAAACTTGCCCCCTCCGTATGCTGTAACCTGTGTATTGGGAGAGAACATTATTTTAGCTCACAAGAATTTTTGAGAATATCCATCAGTCAAAAGGCCAGAAACTTTATCTGTACATTAAATCGATTCCTGAAAATTTTTAAAGCAGTCGACGGTTTCAAATACTGGATTCAAATTCTAAATGTATCTTTTATAGCGAATGATGTGTTCAATTTGTTCGATTCTTAGTGATTAAAAAAGTAGCTTTCAGCAAGGAAGCGTTAGAATTTCAACTTCCACAAAGACAAGAACGCGATGCCATCTAAAAGGCGTTCAAGGGTATAGACAGCCCTTGACAATCAATATCATCTTTGCTTCGTCTTGCCACATCAGCCCCCTCCTGCCTCTAATCAACCACCCAAACAACATGAACCCACTCTCTTACGACATACCTTGAATTCTCCCTTTGAAAACAGCTCCTTTGTTCCCGAAGGCTGTATTTCTTTCTTGTTGCTATCAATCCACTAAAAAGATCAGTCTTGAATAAGTATCATATGTTTGGGAATACACACAAGTTAATCCCTAAAATGAGGAAATATTTGGTGACTTTTAGTTCACTAAAAAGTATATGACGCATGCAATAAAGTGGTGAAGTCACGCATGCAATCTTTTCCCGCAGACTTTAGCCTCCCTCCTGTACCAATTCGCTGCTGGGTGCACATAGAGTGAACTTATACATCACAGGACGAGTATCGGGTCAGCTCTTGGACCAACGACCTTTAGCAATATAGTAAGGCACTTTACAAGCTTGGTAATTTCACCATCCCAAAGAACTGGCACAACCTGATGCCAGAAGGACATAGGCCGACCAAGACAAATCACCCAAAGATATCGTAAAATAGTATGAAAGACCCAGCAAATGAGGCTACATCAAATTTTTTATCTCGAGCAACTTTAAGGGCAACATTAGAGGCTCCAATCTGCCATATTCGATCTGAGATATATCACCCCGGCATTTGGGTATTGAGTAAGAAAAATCGAAGGAAAATGGAATCAAATTTCTTTTTTCTTAAGACACAATGAGGATAAGACCTGACCTTCTGGGCATTTTGGGAATGTTGGTAGTGTCCTCAAAGCTGGATTTAAAAAATAACTAGAATAATAAACTTCAAATTTCAATTTAGATTTCACCAATGAAAACATAGTATCGATGGAAATCTTACACAGAAAGCAAAGGCATGCTCAACAGAATGAAAAAAGAGATCATATTGCATGAAATGTAAAATGAGACAATAGGTCACCAATTTCTGTTGAATACAAAAACCGTTTCGCATTGTTCAAAAAACCAATTCTATGAATCTTCTATGAGTATAAGGTAAAAATTTTCAGAACGCTCAAAAGGTGCTATAGTTAAATGCTCAAATGCTTGAATTAGTATCCAAATCTTTGATGAAAAGTAAGAAGCCAACGCAAAACAAAGTTAGAAACTCACATCTGCTAGTCCGAAAGGCTTGTGCACCTCCGTAGTGGTATCGATCTTAACTGGTGGAGTCTCACTTATTGTGCCTATGAGATACAGAGAAAAAGGGAGCTTCCTAAATAACTGTTTGTTCTTCTAAAACTGAAAAAATAATTTAGAGCTTTATGATGATTATGACATTTCATGATTAGTAGCAAAATACGGGGCAATACACAAGACCTTTCTGAGGCACTGCTTCTGTCTCGGCTTCGATGTTGTTCAAAACCAAGATAAATACCTCGATCGGGAAACACGGTTTTAAAAATGTAACCATGTCAATAAGAAGCCCAATACTGAAACAACCTACATACCTGGGATAGGTTTTCCCGTTTTAAACTGATCTGACTGCATATATCTATATAAATAAAAAATAAGAAAATTAGCACAATTGGATAAGTTACTGCTTTGGCTGGTAAACAAAATTTTGATTTGAAGAAACTCTAAGAATGTTCTGCCAAACATCAAAATTATCAAGGGTTTTGAAACAGTTAAGGACTGAATGTTCTGCCAGCAGAGGCCTCATGACCTATAGATTCCTATGAATATGATCTTAAAGATTTGGCCTTCAATTTAGAAAGTTCTAGGTCTTCAACCTATGAATTTTTAGACTTTTATCCTATAGAATCCTTCAACATGTTAAGTTCTAGGCCTGAAAGATTCATTGTCGTGAGGTTCGAATTTCGTTAGTCCTAAGCCTTTATCGCTAAAGTTACAGGCGATCAGCCTTTAAAATCCCAGGTCTTCAACCTATGAATTCCAAGACATTCATCCTAAAGACTCCTCGAGCTTCAACATATTACGTCCAAGGCCTGAAAGATACAATGTCCCTGGCATTCAACATCTGAAACCTAGGCCTTTAACCCCTAATGTCCCAGGGCTATAACTCAAAGAGTCCTAGGCCTTCAGCATATAATTTCCTAGACCTTCAGCTAATGAAGTATATGACCGTAATGGTAAGACGTCCTTGGTGTTGAAATGTCTAGGGCAGCTGGCTTTGACAATGTACCAAAATCTCAACATAGATACCATTGCAAAACCAGTTATGGTAGTAATAACATGACAAAAGGCATGCTGGTATTAAAATATATTTTGCATCATCTGTCTCGAAAACCTTTCAATCAAAATGAATGTTATATGTTACTCGATTGAATGCTGAAAGTTACTCGATACTGAACAAGTATTATTTATCATAACTGATTAACTAATTAAATTCATTATCAATCATCGCTTTCAACAAAATTTCTCGTAAAGCTCGTCTGGAGGCACTTGACCTTTACAATATCAAAGGGCCTTTCCTTACTAATTATGGTTGTCTTTTTCAAAGATGATTTCTTCGAAAATATAAAGCCAGAAAATAAAAGTTAACAACAGAAACAGAATCGCATTAGGAAGCACAGCTTAAGCGTTTTGATAAAAGAGCTGAAGAGCAGTGGCGATACTTGATTGTCCTGACTTTCAACACTGGTCCTGACTAAAAGTTTTAACTTAAGGTAACCTCGGGCTTAGCCACTTAAGATTAATCAAGATTATTAAGTCGTCACTGATTCGAGGGAAGGACTGCATGTTGACTGATTGTCAACTAACTCCAGATTTTTATCAGCATATTATGATAAACAAGTACGAGTACCATCCCAATCAATTAAAAAATGGAGCCTAATTAATTTTTTTTGATCAAGCTGAGATAAAAACCTTGATTTGAAAGTTCATGCCGCCCATAAAGCCTTGCGTCAACAATTTCACAGTCACATGATTACAAATAAATCTAAACTGAACATCTGTTCGTTTTCGCAGAAGGAAATAAACCTTGCAGCAAAAATTGAATGGAATTGTTTGCCATGAAAACAAGCAAGCATACGTTTTAATTTGCCATCAATTTGAGCCACGTGACAAAAATCGTCCTTAAAAGGAACTGGCTCTGAGTGAATCAAACCATAACGATCGACGGTCATTACAAAACGACTTACTGATGTTTCACGTAATATGGTAAGATTCATCTATACATTTGTTCAACCTTCCGAAATTATAGAAATCTGAACGGCTGATGAACAGAGAAATCACGTCATAAGTCCACGGAGCCAACGCCAGAAAGATCTGCTGCCTAGAGAATAACCTAGTTTAATAGCATGAGACATAATTAAATGACAGGTTCTTTCGTAAGAAACTGCAGAAGTGGAAAGCAACGCTTTGGAAAGAAACACAGTAAATAGATTTACAAGATCATAATAACGTTGATATAAACAGAAACAAATAAAAGAGGTTAAAGAAGCCAGTCGACATGAGTGACATTATAAGAAATCTACCATTTATTGCATTCGCCCTAGTGGCACTTTGCCTCAATATCATCGAGGCGATCTTGATATTAAAGAAACGAAAGAACTGGAAGCCGTTTGATAGACTTCTCCTGAGTTTATCGTTTGCAGATATGCTTGTGTCTGTGGTAACGTTGATTTTCTCTTTCAACCCAGTAGCTGGCGTTGTATTTATTCACCTTCTAGTGTGTTCCGGTAATTTTTCAGTACTACATATCATTGTCATAACGATTGATAGATTCATGGCGATCAAAAGGCCTTTGCAACATAACATCAGAATGAAAGGAAAGCTGCCATATGTCCTCATTGGTGCAATATGGGCAATCAACATTATTCTAGTGACAACATTCGGCACGATCTTTTCGGTAGCAAAGGAAGCATTAATGCCCCTAATAAAGGCTTTCGCTGTTCTCGTGATCATTCTTGGGTTTTGCTATGGTGCAGCTTATAAGCGTATGTTTAACTTGGTTCTTATTCAGGCAGTGAAAGTAAGAAATAAAAACAAGGAAGATAATAAAAAGTGTTGCATAAAAAAGATTCTTTTAAATAGCAATTGCCGAAGGGAAAGAACAATGTTGATAACATGTGTATTAGTTGTTGTTTCATACATTTTTTGCATGTACCCTGTGTGTATTGAACTATTGATACGAAAAAGTATAGACGACATTTCTATGGCAACACAGCTATTGTTGCTGACAAATTCAATAGCGAATCCGTTGGTCTATTTCTACAAAGGCCTGCGAGATCGCCGAGCAACTGAAAGAAGATCAAAGATAACACATGGGTCTTTAAAGAAGAGTGACACCGACACAAAGGAAAGTCAGACGCAGCCTGCTGGAGATCCCAATGAATGATGACTAGGGAGGCTGCTGGTGCTTTTACTGGAGGGTGACAGAGAGGCCTAAACAGGATACATTTTTATCAAAATAGCTGATATTGCAGCATAATTAAAAATATATCCAAAAGTTGTGAAACTACGCAAAATGGTTTATCTAATGTATTTAACCTGTACTTTAGCTGTTGTGTTAGAGGATCTTGTAACACATTGTGTTAGAGGATCATGGAACCTAAGATTGCGCAACACATTATCTATAAAGACTTTGCACATGTAGAATAAAGATATTCTAGCTTTGATAGATTGACGTGTTTTAACTGCATGGTTTTCTTTGGTTCTTTTCAAAACAAATTTCTAGAAACTTAACATGAACAAATCAAAGTATTACTCTGGCTGAGTACTAGAAACGCTCTTTATACACACCTGCGTATAAACTTAGGTAGTTCATTGTCGACCTTCATTCTGAGGTTGATACTCTGAGGAGAGTCAGAACAAAAAAGCCTTGGATTTACTGATGGTTTGTGGCACCAGAAGGTTGTTCAGGAGTTACAGAGATTCGAACATTACCGACTTAAAGTATCCTGTATTACCTGGGAAATGAATTTTCATGTAACAACGAAGCAACATAAAATATTGGGACGCTTTTGAAAGGTCAAAAAATTGAGTGACCAGCTGTCCTTTAGCTTGGTCTTCAAATATGAAAAATCCAGGACAGCCTATCCGTTTGGTGTACACTTCCAGCGCAAGTCAGTAAAAAGAAGTTGACCAAAGCAGGCACTTTGAGGAATGCCATAAGTTACTTTTCTTATCCCAATCGATCTTATGTAGGGCTGCAATATTCGGGTAGAGCTTGAGAAAAACCAGAAAAATATTTTACCGCAAACTACGTGAGTCCGCTAAAGAGAGTGAGTCTAAGCATGAATTTCAAGATAACTTAAAAGGAGGCTATCTTGTTCTAGAGATCTATCTAAAGGCAAAGATATGCTGCATATAATGCACATTCTGAAAGAAACTGGAGTTTCAAAGATCGGGACATCTTAGCCAAAGATAACCTGAACATATGAATACGGGATATCTTATTAAAACGGGGTGTTTGCTAATCTGAATATACCTAAATAATGAGAATCTGGTACTGATTAACCAAGTTATTATATGCGGAACATGTGTGAATAGCCTCTGCTTTTACTGTTAATTTTGATGAAACTGAACAACCTTCAATATGAAAAATGAACAGATAATATGGAACTTTTGAAGCTAATGCAAGTATTTATTCATCAACAGATTACAGTACCACAAAAATAAGGATCTTTTACTGTTTAACCAAATTAATACAAGTAGATTATTGCACAATAATTAGGAGCAATGCTTGAAAAAGCTCTGATTTTGCCGTGATTCTTGATGAAACTGACAAGCCATCATAATGCAAAACAAAACATAATTCAGAATGTTTACAGCAAATGTGAGTATTTCTTCGTCAACATGTTGCACTCTACGACCGCGTATTTAAAGTTCAGTCATTAAAACAGGCCATTTATTTATAAAGAGCATTTGGCAAAATGATCAACACAAAAATGGAAAATTGTTTGCGCTTGAGATGAAGCAAAGCATGACAGGTGAAAACGCACGACTAGAAACAGGAGTTTTAAAGAGGCTATGCAGGAATGGGCCATCTACATAGTAGAAACGAAATTGGCAGTGTACGACTTTGACAATGGGTCTCTTGATAAAGTGCTGGCAATTCAAGAAAAGTGGTAAGAAAGACTCTCATCTTTGAAATAACAGCCTACAACGTTCAAAATACATACACAGCTATAATAAACGACGCGGACGAATCTTTGACAGGAACGTGAACACTTCCCAACCATCAAAACACATCATTGACCAAATTTTCATCCAAGATGGGCACTCTTACGATGAACTGCATCCTCCTAGCAACGGGAAGTTTGGTCATCGTACTCAACTGCTTTGAAGCAGTTTGCTTACTGAGAGTAACCAAAAGAAAGCCATTCGACAGCCTCCTTTTAAGTCTTTCTTTTGCTGATATTCTATCCGCAACGCCTACGGTTATATTTGTTGCGTTACGAATCGTGGGCATGTTAAAAGACCAAGACGGATTACTCCTATTGATAATCCTAATGGCATCAACTGGATTTTCGCACGATCACACTGCAGCTATCACGATAGAACGACTCTTGGCAGTAAAGCAGCCTCTGGCTCACTCCATAAGGATGCGAGGCAAATTTCAAGGCATCTTGATTACAGTTGTTTGGGTACTTGGTATTCTCAATGCAATAATGATAATATGGGTTTATAAGAACAGAAACTATACTCTTTTATTTTTGAAAGTAGGTTGCGGTAGTGTCATACCCCATAGCATTTTTTACACTGTTTCATACATCTCAATTTTTCGAGCAGCTAACGCACGAGAAGCTTTCATACATACCGAAAGGGAAGGGGCTCAACGCAGCCAAATAAAAGCTATTTGGGATGAAAGTGCACATAAGAAACAAAGAAATATGTTCATAACGTCGGTGATGCTTGTTTTCTCATTTGTCGTATGCTTATATCCAACATGCATTGATGTTCTACTAGCCAAAAGCATAAATGATTTATCAGATAAAGCACATATTTTCCTGCTCGTAAACTCGATATGCAACCCATTGATCTACTTCTACAAAGGCTATAGACAACGTCTTATTAATGCAAACAACAGGATGAAGCTTTGTAGGAATTGCTTTATATCTGAAGGCAATTAAATTACCAGCAAAACGAAGTCGAGTTGCAACTGGCAGATAGTTATGACAAAGTTTTTAAAAAACAAAGCACAAAGTTGCAAAAACGCAAGAATTGGGTATTATCCTTCTAGCTATTTTTGTTGTTGCAACAAATTCACTGTTTGTTGAGTGCGTTTGGTGTTAAAATTTAAAGTCCTTATTTCTATCTGCTTACACTTAACTGAATCTTATTAATCAAAAACCTGACCTGCCTGGGTTTTTATCAACATAGCAGAACATTTGCTGCCAAGATTCATTCAAGAGTCGAATTGTTCAAAACCAGCTTGGGATTTTCTTCACTAAGATTAAACCAAAACTTTAACAAGCAGAGCTTGAACAACTGAATGCACCTGCTCTTGATTGGTCAGAATCAGTCATATGTTGTCACTTGAAAGCAAAGAAAAAAGTATTGGGCAGCTGGCAATGTGAAAATTAACTGACCATTGGATGATGATTAAACTACCATTAATTAAGAAATATGGATTTCTTTTGAATACAAGCAGACTGTCGGGTTCAACAGAGCTAGAACAAAATACGCCTTTTCTGCAAGATCATTACTGGTCAGCAAACAGCAAAACTTTTTTAAAGCAACGAAATTTAGCGCCAAGTCAATCAATAATTAAGTTTTCAAACTCAGACAGTAGGGCTAGGCTTAGGCTCGAGTTTGAGAAGATTGGAGAACAACCAGCTGAAGCTGGCATACGAAGAAGCTAATCATCTGTGCTGAAGAACCGTTTTCGCTGACAGGAATGTTGACTGATGCTTTATTAATGCGATACAAACTGACTTCATTGTTTCATCGAGCAATAGGCTTATAATCAGGATTATTCAAGGTTGATTTAGATTTTGCTTCAAACCAATAATTGTCGCGAAAAATGTGTGCAAATGAAGCAGAGATCGTATTCATTGCAGGAGGTGTTCTTGGATTTACTCTCAACATCGTAGAAATAACGTTGATTTTGAGGTTAAAAAAGAAATTGAAGACATTTGAAAAATTCTTGCTGAGCTTATCAATAGCAGACGTGATTGTTGCAACAACTACTGTGATTTTCTGCGCTCTTAAAAAGGCCAACGTGCTATCCAATGATGAAGGAAACCTATTCATATACTTTTTACTGTCGACTGCAGACTTTCCTTTGATGCATATTTTTGCCATTACAGTAGACCGATTTTTAGCTGTGAAAAAGCCGCTGCAGCACCATCAGAGAATGCAAGGGAAGCTCCCAAGGATGTTAATTACTTTTTTGTGGACATTGAGTATTTTAAACGTAATAATTTCCATAGTGATAGCGACGAAGCTACATGACATAATTTTAATATTTGTCCAGATATATGGGTTGCTGCTGCTAGCTCTAGGCATGTTTTACGCAGTGGTGTATGCATACATGTTCAGAATTGTGCTTATTCGAAGAGCAAAACTGCAAAGTGACAACGCAATGCATCTTGAAATATGTTCTATGGGCCATATATTGTTCAAACGTGAATGCAAAAGGGAAAGACACATGATGGTAACATCTATTCTAGTGGTTGTAGCAAACATAATATGCACCTACCCAATCTTTATTGAGGTGCAAACTGTAAACGATGTCACGAGGGTATCGAGCGTTACGCAGCTTCTTTTACTAGCAAGTACAATATGCGATCCTTTGGTTTATTTCTACAAAGGCTTGAGAGAGCGTTTTAACGAAAGAATCAACCTGCAGATTCTTAAAATGGAAGAATTGACCGCTGCAAATCGCAAAGAGCATAAATATTTGAATTAGCTTAGCGTTCACAACGCAACATTCATTTTAAAATAATCTTATATACTTAATAAATGAACTTATACAAACACGTAATGGAAATTAAAATTAAGTGTAATGTTGCGAGAGCTGGCATTTAATTATTATTGCCTTAAATTCGTATCTTTCTGCTTATAACTGTTAGTGATGTTTAATTTTTTTTGCTTCGAGTAACCTAGGTAATTTTGGCTTCTAACCTGATATTTCTTTAAATGCTGCAAGGTCTATTCTGTGATGTAAGGTTAGGACATTGAGCTTGAGCTGGTGTGTGTTTGTCCATTACGGTGAAAGGGATCAGTGTCATCAACTACGTCACAATAGCGACTGACCTTAGTCATTTCTTGCTTCAGCTGCCATATAACGATGCACAAATGCTTTGTATTTTGCAGCCTCTCACGTGGTTTGTTAAAAACTAAACATTTCAAGAAAAAAAGCAAACCATGCAAAACTGGTATGAAAATCGATAGCAAAAATACCCTAAACACAGTCGTATAGGCTTATCAATTCCTGTAAAACAGGTATATGTGTAATAATGCAATCACCCTGAGTGTACACAGTTGTTAAGTGCCCCTATTCCTGCAGTTTCTGATGAAAGGGCACAAAACTGTACTTTCTGGCAAAAATCACTTTAATTTCAGATGCCATCTTTACAGATTGACGCAAGAATCAATCTATAATTAATACAAAATCTCAAGAAACAAACGAGAATAAGTTATAAGAGTTGCAAAGTACTTACTCTTTGATGATTGGGGGCAAATCTTTTACTAGATCAGAACATCTGAACCACTTCTCAAAAAGTACAGTCACCCCATCTTCACAGTAATATCTAATGGGGTAAGAGAAAAATGTCACATCAAAGCATCTTTGGAAGATTATCATCATATCCTTCTATACTGTTTTGAAAGGCAAGGCTTCGACACTGCTATTCCTGAGCAAAAGGCTATGATAATATGGATTTCCTGCACTACAGCAAGGAAAATATAGTTATAAATTTTCACGCATGACGCATCAAAAGATGATCAAGAGAGTAAGATTGTAAGATTTGATTGGTTGACTTCAAAGTAGAAAAAAGTGGGACTTGATTGGTTGACTTCATGGTAAGATAGTACAATTCTAATTGATGACTTTACGGTAAGATAGCAAGATTTGATTGGTTGACTTCATGGTAAGATAGTACAATTCTAATTGATGACTTTACGGTAAGATAGCAAGATTTGATTGGTTGACTTCATGGTAAGATAGTACAATTCTAATTGATGACTTTACGGTAAGATAGTAAGATTTGATTGGTTGACTTCACGGTAAGATGTTACAATTTGTTTTCAGCAATCAAACTGTTGTTCGACTATTCTGCTTCTAAAAGTTTCCTTTAAAATGAAATGGTTTCTGAATATGAAAATAATTTTAAGATTAGTGGCGTGATTGTTTTGGTACACTCCACAGCCATATTAATTCCGCAACAAACTCTTATTTAAATGTACGCTATTTTCATTTTGACACTCTTGACATGTTGAATTAGCAACATTCTGTTTAGACGATCAAATATATTGAAAAAGTAAGCCATTGTTTGGGTGCCTAACTTAGCTAGTCAATTTTCTTAAAACAATTCTATATAAAAATAAAGTATCATATTTTTCATTTGCAAAGTTCATATACCTTAGTCCATCTGATTCTTCTTCCAGTCTTTCTCTCTCTATAACCTTGCAAAATATGCGGGAGTAAAAATCCAAGTCCATTATGCAAACTGAACATAACTTAAAACATGCATTGATTTGAGACAATTAGCATTGGAATTTAACTATTTAACACGTCCAGACGTAGCAAACAGCATTCTAAGTTGTCGTTTAACTTATTCTTGCAAAGTGCAATGAATACAGAGTGTAACGAGAATTTGTAAGTAGGCCTTTTCTCATTTACAATAAAATTCTACAGGGTTTAAACATTATGCAAGCCTTCATAAGAAAGATTGAAATCTTTCGAGCGTAATTCATCTTTTGTAAACACAACTCTCAAGTTGAAAAGTTATTTAAACTCTCACCAAGCCAATAGTATTTTCCATTCTTTGCGGGGAATGTGGAATCCTGCTTGGCAAAACAAATACCTAAAAGTTGAAATAAAATATAGATATTTCTAAAAAGCAACTTTCTAATAACATCAATGTTGGGAAGATATTGTATGAATCATTTGCCATTTTAATCATGATTCCCTTCGCTCATTACAGCCATGTCCCTTCGCTCAATTTTCGATTGCTTCTCTTTCCTGTTCTTTTTTGAGAATAACTTTGGACCTTCAATTGTAAGATGAGCTTAGAACTAGTAAGTGAATTGAAAATTCGGCCATAGTATTACAAAGGGGACATAAACAAGTCAAAGAACATATACAATCATTATACCAGTGAAAAGGTCAAGGCGTTGTAATGAATGATTTAGAGAAATCGAATTTTATGTTACACATTACATTATACATAAAAGAAACCAGTTACCTGGCCCTCTTTAATGATAATGTCCTTTGGCTGCCCTCTCTCTTTTATTTTCAGACACATATCACCTTTCAGCATGTAAAAGAGCTACAGGAGGACAAAAACGGACCAGATTAAAATCGACAACTAATTTGACGACAAAATCTAACGTAATGAAGTCCAAATGAGACAGGAAAGATCATTTTAAATGATTCTAATCTATTATGAGGAATGTGACGATTGGGTTGAGATTGGTCTAAAGGTAGGGGTCTAGGAGATTTGCCTGTAACTTTTCAAGATGCACACCGTTAAACTAAGTATTACTTAGTCTGAACCAAGATTATTTTCTGCAGATCCTCAGAGCAAGTAATTCATTTTTCTTTGCAATTCACAAAAATTACCTTGACCCAGCCACTTAATGAATTCTTGTCTTAAGCTCTTTTTCTCTAGGTGCACAGCCAAAAGCAGATATTCATAAAAACAGGAAACTCTAAGCTGCATTTTTTAAGTCGTTAGCATCAATATTTCTGATAGCATGCCACATTCTCATTATACTTGATTGGATTGCCCGTCCATTTTTCGTATTTTTCAGCAAATTTTGCTTCTATTCGTTAAAAAGCTATTTTTAGAAGTAACGAAATAAGGCAATAATCAATCATACAATCTATTTGATGCTACGATAACAAATGTTAACAACTGCAAAAAGGTACACCTCTTCTCCTTCCTCTATATGATAATCCTTTCTTGAATTTGGCCCACCAACAAACATAACTTTCAGCTGGCCTTTCCCATACCTGCATACAGAGTAACAAAACATTAGATAATCGAGGCTTTTAGTAGCTGAATATAACTGTTACGAGGAAAAAAAGCTGCTCCTTCAACAGTAGACAACTATTTTCGTGAGTTTTTTATAAGACTCAAAGGCCAGATTAGAAAAAAAAGCGTGTAAGGTGTTTTTAATTTGTCACATTATTGAAGAGAGGATTAGAGCAAAGAGCTTAGCCCATAAGAAGTTGTGTTGAGTTTTTGTAAATGAAGTCCTCTAGCAGATGAAAAACGAGTCGACTGTGCACAATTTCAATTCAATGAAAAAGATATGTGTCATCCGCGAAATGATGTGCGAGTGGTTTTTGAGTAGCGGGTCTTTAATCATTTATAAAAATCAGAAGTAAAAACGACCTTAGTATAGATCCTTGTGGTACACCACACAATATTGTCATAATATTTGAATCGGTGGAGTTAATTTGTACCTTTTTCTATCAGTTACAATGCCTGCCAAAAGTACTTGGAACAACCAGCAATTTGCATTGCATTTCACACCTATTATTCCTTTTCCGAAAAAAATTACTACTTTCGCCCCTTCCCCCTAGAACAATGTTAATAATTTAGAGAAATATCATAAAAGAAGCGCAAAAGAAAGTGCTTCCTAATATCCTTACCCGTTTCATAGTAAACCAACATTGTTCTGTGGGGGAGAGGCGGATGATTGATTTTGACCTTGGAAAATGACGTCAGTGTCCCAAGACTTTTGGCAGGCCTTGGTATATTTTAAATCAAAGATGAGCAGGTCCTCTTGTTCCGCAGTGGTAAAGCTTGTCGAGTACTATTTTGTAATTGACAGTGTCAAAAGCTTTTTGAATATCAATAACTACCCGACCGACATTTGTTTTATTGTCCAAGGGTTTTTATTTTATTTTCAACCATGTTTACAAGTGCATGGTTAGTGGAGGCTCCTTTTTTAAAAACCAAATTGAAGGTCATAAACAGTATGAAGTCATAGACTCTATTGAACATTATTCTTTCAAAATTTTTACTTATGTTAGAAAGTAGTGAGATTGGTTGGTAGTTACTATATTTTTTATGGTCATTCTTTCTAAAAGTGGGCAGACTCTTGCTTTTTTAAGTAACAATAGAAAATGACCTATGTGAAGCGAATTTGAAATTAAAATCTGGAGAGTCAACATTATCTTCTAAAACGTTGTTTTGAAAGCTGGAAGTTCCACATGATTTGTTCACTTGAATTTTGTATAGGTGCAAATGAATTGTATATAAATTTACATCAGTTATGAAAATTGAGTTATGACTAGATGGATCTAAAAAATTTAAATAGGAACATGTTGGATTCTTGATATCTTTATTTAGATTGGGCCGTACATTAACAAAAAATCATTCATTGCATTTGCTGTCTTTATCATCACTAAGAAAACTATTATTATAGTTGATGCTGACAGGAGTAGTTTATTTAATGATTTTGATATATTTATAATTTTCTTATGCCTGACCATATTTTACAAGCATTTTCAGCATTAACACTGAAGTACTCAGTGTAATAGTCTTTCTTGCTTTCTCTTTGTAATGTAAAGTAGCAATTTCTGTAAGATTGATACTGTTTATGGAGATATTTCTTAACATCATTGGGAAACTTCTGTTATAAAAGATTTTTACAATTTGTCTCTTGTATCTTTAGATTTTAGAATACTTTTTGCTAGCCATGGGCTCATTGAAATTCAAAATCATTTTCGATTGAGTAAATTGATAGGTCCCATTACATTTAATATATCAGCAACAGTAGAGTAGAAGATATTGAATGCTTCTTCTATGGTAGTGTCTGCTAGGGTTGTGACCCAGTCTAATTTTTCCTAGCTCCTCCATAAATTCTTGGTTGTTAAAGTTTCTATAATCACGTTTCTATAACATTTTGTATAAAACGAGTCGTTCCATGTGCGTGAATTGAGGAATATGGTCTGAAATCAATGTGGTTTTATTTCCAGAAGTGCAATTATGTTCTAATGTTGATGAAAACATTATTGGTTAGTGTTTTTAATGGCTAGTAACACAAGTTGGTTGTAGTATGAGAGGCTGAAAAAGTGCTGAAGACAAAGTGCTGAAGAAGTCTGCAGTAGCAGCATCTGATTCATAGTTTAATAATGAAACTGATAGAACTGGCAGGTTCAAAGGTAGCCAAGAGTCCAAAATGGTACAACTCTAGCACTACATTTCAACTTAAACATGACTTCAGAATTAAAGGGAAATGGTGCAAATTACAAAGCATATTTAAATATTTCATCTGGCTAACACAAAACTGGCAAAGAAAGACTATTTTTGAAGCATTTCTTTTATACCAAAGAACTTATAAAAACAAAAAACTTTTAAAATCTAATGACGTATAAAAATTTATCAGTCTATCTTACCATCAATTGGGAATAATTTTATTTCACAACAGTGTATCAATTTGATTTGCCCTTGCTTTAATATTTCCTGTTTTGTGGGATTATTAATATTGTAAGAACTATGGTCCATGACATAAAAATTGAAAAGAACAAGTCCAACATTCTAGAAAGGTGACAAGTTTCGTTGAATTTTGATCACTTTTAAAAATCACTTTTGATTCATTGCTCATTTTTTAGCTAATTTCTCTTTCAGCTTTAATTGGCACATTTTCCAAAGACTTCAATTAGTGAATAATCAAATTTCTATAATATCTTTATTTGGTTTATTTGGTAAGAGCTCAATTGATGGCAAACATTAGAGGCAGAAGTTACATTGATTGACATAGGAAACATATGGGGGCTAAGAAGGCTGCAGCCCCGCTAACCAGACAAAATTCTTGCATTTCTGGTTCCATTTGCACAGTGGGCCCAGACAAGGTAGTTTGGCAAAAGGCACTTTTCCCAAATGTTTAACTGTTGAAATTTCCAAAAAAACACAATACTTAGTAAAAAAAACAGTGGCAGTTGGTGGGGTAATTTTTTGGTGGGGTTGATGATGTACTATTTGAAATCTAAAGCCATAGACACAGAACACCAAGAATGATAAATAGCCTTTCAATTATTTATTACCTCTAATAAAAAAGGCTGTCATCATTTTGAAAGTTTTGATTGAAAAAAGCAAGTGACAGACCATTAATTATGTATAATTAGCAAAGTAATAAACTTTGTGAAATGTTGGCATGCTCAACTTTATTAATTTAAGTCTGCTGGGCCGTTTCTCTCTTCGTAAAAATGTGATGTCCATAAAAACATAGACAACTTGAATATGACCAACCCGTAGGCGACATCCTTTTTATTCCATATCATGGCATAAAAAGTTGTGTCGCTCAGTTGTCTGCCTCAAGATCACCAAACCTTTCCAAAGATAAATTTGAGATTTATAAACGTAAATTAAATCAACGTTCATTAATAATTTAGCACTGTTCATTGATTTGGTTGCTTTACACTTGCATTACATTCCCTTACTCTTGAATTGCGTAATAAAAAAATAAACAAACGTTTAATAAGCGCCTAAAAATTAATAGGCCTTCAAATAGCATTTTGTGATAACTTTTGATAGCACCCCCTTTTCTTTCGTTCTCTATTTTCTTTTCTTTTTATATCAATTTTTATTTTTTACTAAGTTATTTCTCCGTGTCCTTCAGTATTTAATTTTTTCTTGCTGACAATTTCATGTAAAATGTGGTTTTTAGATTTTCCAATCGTTTATATTAGCACTATCGTATCACTTGTAATTATTTAAAATATACTGATAATGAAATGTTGAAGTTGAAGTTGAAGTACACGCCAGAAAACATGTAACTTTGAATTCATTTAAAAATAATTTTTCTGCACTCACATAAGTTGATTACAAACTGGGGGTTTAAAAGAGCTTTTGTTGTCTTCAACCCATGTGGACATGTTGTAAACATCTTGCGATGACATATGTTTCTCGTTGGCCATGCTTTTGGAATAACAAGGCTCCTTTTGTAAATTTCCAGGCACTTTTCAGGGAACGACCTATTTAAAATGCTGTTGCTTTACTGTTTACTACAGGGCGGCAGGCACGCGGCGCCGCGGCGGGGCATTCTTACTAGCTGCGAAATGTTTGTAACAGTAAGCCAAAAGCCATTCGACCCGAGCCTGCCGGAGGTCGTTTTCATCCTAAGTTACACTTTTTTAATAAAGAGCTACAGGGCCTCCCCAATTTCTGCTAAATGAAAGATTATTATCATCTATAAACCTGAGGATTACAACAATTACATTGAACCAAAGTCCACAAGTAAAACATTGCTAGCAAAGGCTAGTGGCTAGAGGGGGTAAGAGGAAATTTACATTGCTGGTCCCTCCAGTTTAGGGTCAGTGGCGCGGGCCCTGAGCCACCAAGCAATGTTTCATTTTCATTTTCAATTTTTTTCATTTTAAAATAATTTAGGGAGGGTTGCCCTTCAGCAAATGCTGTTTTACTAGGGGCTCTCCATGCAGATATAGGAGCCAGGGGTATTGGGGGCAAGTGTCCCCCAATTTTTACAAATGTTGAAAAAGTACCCTAACATTTTTAAAAAGTGTCCTAAAAATTTTGCTAACTGAAGAAAAAACTTTGTGCCTTAGTAAAAGAACAGAGCGTGCATGTTTCATTTGTTATGAAACAAATAATATTTTCTCACATTCTATGTTACCTTGCCAGAACCCCCCTTTCTCTGTCCGTGTCTGTTGGCAGTGGATTTTGCAGAAATACGCACTTCTTTATATGAATACCTAGTTTTTTAATGGGCCAACAAACATTTTTTTATTTTGAGCCAAAGATTTTTCTTAAACGACACAATGTGTAATTGGGTTGCATTATAGAGGTCATATTTCAAATAGCTGAGAACATGATGACATGATGGCTCAGGAACATGATAATTGAAAAAAGTATGATGTAAAAACTAACTTTTCAATTTACTTAAAAAATTTTGCCTTACAAAACATAAGAAGACAACTGTTTCTTTATCAATTTTAGAAAATAACCTTTTATAAAATTCACTTAGGAAAATTTTTCACCCTAGAGTGTGGCTCTTAGAATCAAGGTTATGTTTAAGTGCCCTTAAACCCCTGTGCCTCCCCTACCTTTTAATTGGGTCCTACCTTTCAAATGCTGCAATGCTCTTTGCCTTCCCCAGCTAACTCGAAAGGAGAAGACTGTTAATATCTTCATTTTGAGATTTCTGTGAAAAACTTATAACCTGGTTGTCACTTTAAACTTCTCTTTCCCAGTCTCTTTTAAAGAAATTTTATAGCAAGTCAGTGTTAGCTAGAAGTTTTGTTTTGACAGATAAGGAAATGTTATTACTTTTGTTACTTCAATAACGTATTACTGATTATTCAATGGCTAGAGTGTGGCTCTTAGAATCAAGGTTATGTTTAAGTGCCCTTAAACCCCTGTGCCTCCCCTACCTTTTAATTGGGTCCTACCTTTCAAATGCTGCAATGCTCTTTGCCTTCCCCAGCTAACTCGAAAGGAGAAGACTGTTAATATCTTCATTTTGAGATTTCTGTGAAAAACTTATAACCTGGTTGTCACTTTAAACTTCTCTTTCCCAGTCTCTTTTAAAGAAATTTTATAGCAAGTCAGTGTTAGCTAGAAGTTTTGTTTTGACAGATAAGGAAATGTTATTACTTTTGTTACTTCAATAACGTATTACTGATTATTCAATGGCTCTTTGTCTTGAAAGCTCAACTAAACAGTTTCAAAAGTTCAGCTTTGTGAAGAGTTTCAAAAGAGCTTTACATTAATCGCACGCTTTAGATGTTTAGGTTCTACTTTCATGCCTCGAAACCCTGTGAAGCTCCATTTGAATGCACACCCCTGGAAGTATACAAATTGGTAATCAATCAAGAAAAGCAGAACAGGTTGACAATCAATCATGTCCATTTTTATTCTAAAGATTGCAAGCATATATGAGATCAGTGCCATTAACTATTGATGATTCTTGCAAATCTGTTTTTTTTAAGAACAAGTGTCTCCCTCATTAAATCAACAGAGAAATTTTTAGAATTTCATTTTTCTACATAAATCTAGATTAACAGAAACCTCTTTGGGAAAACCGAATATGGCATTTAATGTCATACTCATTGTTTTGACAATTTTCACTAGAAAGCCCTAGCTGCTATCTCATACTTGATGGGAAAGTTGCTGCCTTTTAACGAAGGTATACTCCTATACATGCAACAATTTAAAAGCTTTGAAACTTTGAAAGCAATATCACAGTTAAACATATGGTAACCCCCTTTTTTCAACCACCCTGCTTTTCTATATGACCCATTTAAGAATGAAGTTAATACCCATTATTTCATTGTCTCCTCTTTCCTACCCAGGGTGCCACAGACCCAAATATTAATTAAGAAGTAATGGGAGTAAGAAAGAGGGTCCTTTTAACTTGCATCTCCTCCCTGTTTCTGATCTTTATTTTAGGAGACTTTTTTGGCAAGCAGAGAACAAAAAATTTGCTAACAAATAATTTTTGAGACTGCTCTTAAAAGGAACAACCATCATAGATTTTTTCTAATAAAAGAAAACACAAAGCAAGCTAAACATCTCAATTAAACTTCACACCATACTGTATACATAGTCTTTTCAGTTCACATTTCTTACAGAGCTGTTCTAATTAAGGTTAATCTATAGATGAACTTTTTCCACCCTCGACCATGATTCAAGAGCATATCTCGTTACATTGAATATGCTCATGATGGTTCCAGACAATGCTTCTTCATCATTACAAAATGTATCAGTCTCATCAAGTTCGGTTGAAGCTTCAAGACTATCAATCTCAGCACCACCAGCAGCAATCACTAGTGGGGGTGATCTGAATGCATTACCTATGAGGCAGAGTGATTTTATCTAGATCAAAGCATAAACTTTTGTCTGTTTAACAAGAATGCTTGAAGCAATTGACGGCGGTGAAGAAGCAAGTTTGGCAATTAAACTACAAATTTCTTCCTGATAAGCTTCCTATACAATGTTGGTAGCATTTAAATGTTAACAATATCATTAACCAAACAAATTTAATTCAGACATTCTGGCAATAAATTGTCAATATGGTTTTTCAAGGCCAACACCAGCTGACAAAATATTATTTAAAATGGGATGTGAGAAATTAATCAAAATTATCAACTAGCATAGGCAAAAATCAAATTCTAACTAGCATAAGCTTCATGCAACAGATTGGATACAAGAGTCAAATACGTGTATTTTTATTTGGAAACTTGATCGCAAACCCCAACATTTCAAATTCTGGTCGAGAAAAGGAGAAAACATGAAATTGCCCTAAGTACCCAAATAAACTCATTAGGCCTTGCTTTTCATTTGATTTTCATATTTTCCTCAGTCTAGAAGTTAAGATATGGCAATTATTTGAACCACTAATTGTCCCATTCAAGGCAAATTTTTCAATTTTACAATTACTCTTAATGAACATTACCAACAGATAGGAATATAAAAACAGAATTTCTTCCATAGGAAGAGATGTCAAGAACACAGAACACCCTATAACCTTGCAAATGATCATACTTATGGCTATGGCTGGTTCAAAGTTGATTTTAGCCAGGAAACAGCTGCTTCTTTCTATACTCAAGGCAGCCAACCTTAGAAAAAAAGTACCACCATAATGTGATAATTGAAGTGACAATACATCACACCTATATCAAATACAGTAATATGAAGCTATATCATACAGTTGCTTTAATATAAAGAAATATAAGGGAGCTTGATAATAAGAAAACAGGGAAGACTTTTCTGACATTGAGTTGAATGTAAAGTTATAACATCTAAATGTTCAATTAACCTTGCTATGAGTATTTTTAATAGTAAAATTAGACTGAAAACCAACAATCACAATCTTCCTGTACCACTGTTTTAGTGGTAGCTGAAAACTGTTGTGCATATGATAAATACCCATAATACACAAACAAACGGTCAGTCCTGTTTATCTGTTGTATCTTTCTCTAAACTGCTTATGCAAAAAATCCACATTTCTGTAATATATACCAGAAACCAAATTATCTGAAATTGTATTGAACAATGTTGAACAAAACATAGTTTGACTATTTTGAATTTTTGTCATTATCAAATTTAAAGGCTACTGTGTGACAAATGTCTTTAAATGTAACAATGATAAAGATCCAGATCGATTAGAAAAATAACAAAACACATTACATTAAGATAGCACAGATTATGACAACTCACATTTTATTTGAACTACTCCAACGCTTTGTTGACTGATTCCTTAACATTTGTTGCATACATCTTGACCCTAAAAAATTTGTACTATTTTATAGCCCACCAAGCAAACAGCTTTTATCAATATTCATAATAATTTTAATTTCTAGAGATAAAACACATACTTAGTATCTTACAAATATACCACAGTATGATACTGATACACTCTTTGATATAAATTATTGTCTTTTAGCTTATATGAGAAGCTCTGATTGTGGTTATTGAAAAGCAAAAAAGTGGTAAAAAGCAAAAATATTGATAAAATCTTCTATGCTAATCAACTGATAACCATACACAGGCATAAAAGAAAAATATTAACTGAATACATACACTTTGAAGATGTAGCTGATATTCCTGGCTGGATAAAATATAATCATCATATTTTAAAAAGATAAAAAATGCACTTAGTCATTATAAACAAATTGAAGCTCTATAAAATATTTAAAAAATTGAATGAAAAATCTTTGAATAGCACCTAACTTGAATGGAAATTAAGGTTCATGGTATCATTTTTTAGTGTAACCAGAGGGCACTCGAGAATAAAGCTTGGTTCACACGTGTGAAGCAAGAGGTGAAGAAAGCAAAGTAGGCATGCACAGTTAAAACGTTTTGGACGAAGCAAGGAATGAAGCAAAATGTGAAGTAGGCCATTCACATGTGCAAGCCAAATAAATCAAATCTCATGTGAAAGTAGAAGGTTCCTCAATCTCCTTCAGACGAATCATACAAAAAACAATGATGTGGTCTGTAATAGAAACAAAATTGGATACAGAAGTTTTACCTTCATGAAGATACTTGATACTAGAATGTAGAATATGTAAAGCAGCTACAGACTATAGACAAAAGCAGTTACAGACAAAAGGGAAAGAAGCTCACAGTTTCAGAAGTAGTTTTTTTGTTCCTATCCCTGAAAATCTTGTCAGATACTTATTGTAAAGAACAAGGTATTTCCTTACAGCTTCTGCAAGTTTTTCTTCCAACACGTTATATTTGTTGCAGGCAAATGATATTTTTACCATGTGACTCTGTATTCAATCGATAATGTACACACTGCTTCAACATTCACACTACAAATTTATTAAGCAAGCATGGCGCAAAAGTGAAGCAGATGCAGCAGTGAAGCAGGGTTATCAAATCTTTTTGATATTCTTGCTTCAACACATGCTTCATGCTTCGCATTTGCTTCAATTGCTTCATGCATGTTCACATATCATTTGCTACTGCTTCTAAGCCTGCTTCTGTTTCAGCTCTTGCTTCGCACGAGTAAACCAGGCTTAAGCTAGGGTCCGACAAAGGTTGGAGAGTTTGCATATTGTGCATGGAAATGAAAAATTGTGAAAAGCATGCACCGCTGTTTATAAGTCTGCTGTCCCTGTGAAAAATATCAAGTTCACTATTCTAGATACAGTTCAAAATCTGACTTGCAGTATTATTCTTCTATTATTGCAGTAGTACTTTTAAAATTTGACAATCAATATTTAATTTTTTCAAATTCAATAAGATTCCTTAGAGCTTGATCAACTTCACAAATATAACACACCAAATTTCCTTTTTGCACATGTTAAGAATTGTTGCCCTGAGATCATTCTAATAGAAGACGTTTTGTAATGAGTTCCACATCCAGTCCTTTTCGTTTAGCGCGTGCGATCGCACCCGCAAACGCCTGCACACGCGCAAGTTAAATTGCGCGTGCTTTTGACCACACGCGCAAACAGGTGTTTTTGCAGTTTTCAGTTAAAGGGCCTCTCCAGCCAAATTTTGCACTTGCATTTTATTGGCAATTTTTATAAAGAAGTTGAGCCTGCTGATCACGAATTCGTTATTTGTTTTTCGATATTTTTTTACAGTTTGTGAGATATAAGCTCTTGCATTTCGATAATTTAATTGAATTAACCGACAAAAATTTTTGGTTTGGTGACACTGTGGCGCAATTTTGACGTCACAGTGTATTTCGGATAGTCTCGCCTCAAACCGAATCGAACGACGGCGATTCGCAAATTGAACACTGCAAAGCTTTAGTTTGAGCATTTCAGACACCATGTCTGAAAAGCCTTTAGTTTTGTTCATCGTTCCTGGAGAACCAATTGAGTGACAATTTCGATGTAATATACGCGAGGGAAGAGCTGGTTCGGTGGAAGATATACAAAATTCATGGCGAACGAGAGCCGCACATTGTGACGTCAGAATGTCACCAAACTGATTCGGCTTTTGTCGTTTTTTTTCTCGGAAAGGTGCAACTGTAAAGCCTTACAACTTCTAAACTAATTGGAATTTTTCAAAAACAATGACTTTGTCATAATACACGCACCAGATGCTAACTTTTAAGTCATTAAAAAAAATTTTTTTTGCTGGAGAGGCCCTTTAACATCAATTTCCCATGGTCTCACGATTGTTTATCCTTTCCCTTGTTACTTGATTCACACTTTTGACCACAATATGATTTTTCCAATTTTTGGAAGTGATGTTTGGCTTTTTACTGAGTGCTCCATTCAACTTAGCATCTCGTCTTTCAGCTAAGTCGCCATTAGCATGTTAAGTGTAATAACTGATTTCCTGTCAAAACGTAATTAGGCCCTGAAAGCAAGTAGCTGTTGGAAACAATTTTTACTTGCTCTTGTAACTTTGGAGAGTGACGACGACTTTTAAAAGATGGCTGCTAAGGGAAACAACATCTGTTATGTATTGATTAATTTTGAGTTTTGCTCTTGCACGTATTCGAGTGGCTTTTTCCTTCTTGCTCCTTTTACCAATTTTATCAGGTTTGTACTTCAAATTTTCTTACAAGTGCGATCGCACGCGCAAATTTGTTTACATGTGCGATTTGCCACACACGCGTAATTTTGCTCACGAAAAGGACTGCACATCGTAATATCAAATCCTCTGTTCACAATAACTCAACTAACTACCAACAGCAAAACATGCAAACATACCTAAACAAGTCTTTGCTAAGAAATCTATTGTGTAAAATAAACAATGCGGGTTCACACTTTGTGTGAAAAGAACTACAAGATGACATTGTTTTGTTCATTGTTTAGCTAAAGATTGTATTCTTAACAGCACATTTGCAAATGGGCAAGCCAGGTCTTCAACTGTGTATTATCTGAATTTTCTAACCCAGGGCTTGACACTTAATGATAGAAAAGATTTGGTGAGAATCTTCCACTTTTACAGACTGGGCCCAGCTGGGCTAATCTTTTGTATCAAACCAACGGCAGTCAGAATAACAACATCAATTTGGAAAGCTTATGACTCTAGGAATCCAACTTGAGAAACGAGCTATATTCATTTATCCAGTTAAAAATAGCTCACAACTCCATGCAACTATGCCTATCATTATTATGTAACTTATCACGTTGTTAGTCTTGTGCATTCGATCGAGAAAAGGGGGACCGAAAAAGGCAAAATAAATAACAGTGTATAACAATAGGTTTAGCGCATTTGGAAACAGAAATTTCACTATGCATATCTGTCTTATCTTATGTACTATGCAGTAATAATAGGCAAAGCTGATAAGATGTCAGTCGTGTATAATAGGTCAGAACCTAATGGACCCGTTTCAAACATCACAAGAGAAAATTGATGACATATTTAAGAAAATACATTTAAGACTTAAGATACAATCTTTTTCTGTGTTTTATAACGTTCGTATCTCTCATGAATATAAGAGCTTGCTACCTGAAGCATATTCCCTCCCCGGCCAGGCGCAGCAGACGAAACATTTCAGTCAACGACAGATTATGCTAGCTCCAAGGTAAAATTTAACCCCAATAATTTGATAAGATATTTACGACTTTACGTCTAGAAGAACTTCAACCTCATAAGTAAAATGTTTTTACCTTTGTGCGACAGAACCTTGCACCGCTTGCAAACGCAGATGAAAATGTTCTCGAGGCCATTTTGATTTTAGAAGTAAAAGCATGGGACTGAAACCTCGTAATCACCTCGTTGTCTGGATACCGAGGCTGCGTTCCAAGAACACATTTTTTTCACCATAGAGATGGCTTTTGCTGCGGCTCGATTATTTTGTTTTTGGATAATTTGAGGTTAGAGCTTAGATTCTTTATCTTAGGACATTTACTAGTAATTTTTCATAATACTTCAAACAGGACGGTTAATTGGATGATAATACTGCTCTGGTCTGCTAACATGAGTGTGTTAAGTTTTAAAAACTTTGTTTTTCTTCCAATTTTATGTCTGAGATAGGCATGTTCTTGCTTTGCAATTACAGTATAATCCGGTTATAACGTATTTTAAGGGACCAGTGTATTAGGTACGTTATATCCGAAGTACGTTGTAACGAGGGTAAGTAAAAATTGACTAAAACCAAGCACATTTTTTGCCGGGACCAAGCACACCAGTACGTTATATCCGAAAGTACGTAATAACCGAGTACGTTATAACGGGATTCTACTGTATCTTTATAGAAAATTCAGCCTAGGTGTTCTCATATGGTTTTTTTATATAAATACAACAACAGCAGTGTGAATTAATATGGGATGCAGAGTAGACATCAGAAAGTAAAAATTTGACAGAATAAACTCACTTTAATCAACGCATCTGAAAAGTTTATCGACATCCGACAAGTGAGGAAATATCCATAATTCATTACTGACTAAATATGTCACATAAATACTTGCTAAAATAATTAATGATTCGTAGAAAGATTTTACATTTTGCTGCGTGACAAAATACTCAATTGCCATCTTTCTATCCACAGATAAATAACGCTTGAAATTGCAACAAAAGATATAGCATTTCAAGGATAAATAGCAATTAAAGGATAACTTTTCCTTAAATTTCATAAATAGATACGTTACTTTAGCATTAAACCTTGCGAGTTTTAGTCCTATGAATCTTGTTGAAACATCAAGTCAGAGATACTCATTACAACGTCAAGTAAAAGAAACAAATTTGTTTTTGAGATCTATAACGAAAAATATTTCGCTCATTGGGATATGATTTCTACATCGGGTCCCTTTTTGAATAGGTAAAGATCAAGCAAAAGAAAGGCTTGGCAGGAACATTCCAGTAAATTATTGCATTGACCAATAATATAAAATTGAGGCCCATTTTTTTCAAAACCTATCATTTTATGAAAAATTTATCTTACTTTCAAGTTAAATTTAATAGAAGTATATCATACCGGAAAATAGCATCTAAAGCAATAAAATTTAAGAAACGACGAGGACGAGAGATAACATCTACAAATCTAACACTTGAAATAAATTAGGAACAAACGCTTGAATCGAAATATCTTTAAATAAATATAAACAAATACTTCCTCATAAATAAATCTCTTGGTTACAAGAGGTCTACAAGAAATGTCAAGTGAAAATAATGATGTAACGCATAACGGGAAATTGTCTTTTAGGCTCTAAAAAGTAACCATACAGACAAACGGCATAATCGATTCTCAGCCAGCGTATTTTCCACGTCACTTAAATGCCTTAATGGTCATAAAAAACTTTTAAAAATTTTTCTACGTCATACAGTTGTATTTTGGTTCAGCTGGATAGAAATATTTCAAAATAGTGTGTAATTTTGCTACAAAGCAACTTTTTTCATAAACATTCCAATTAAAGAGTGGCACGGAGAAAGAAAGGAGTGTTTACTGTCCTTCTTACAGGACTACGGGACTTTTCTAGTTGGATGTAAGCCTAGATACTGTCCAAATATCGTCCGTGGGTACTGTTCAAATTTTCTACACACAGTTCAAGTATCCTAATATTGAGTAAATTTTTTTTGAGCAAACGTAACTTTAAAACACAATTTCAATCTTGACAACAGTTAAACAATTAAATAGTTATATGCAATATTTATTTAAATATCAGTGCTAACGATAAATAATAATATTACTTAGAATTAAGTCTCAATGTGGTGCAACACTGCGTAAAACTATTCACAAGTTAAAATGTAATTATGAATGAATACTGATATATAATTGGCTGAAAACTAGGTAAAACGCTTTTAAATGGCACAAATAACTTAAAAGAGGATGTAACGATGATAGGGATAAACTAGGAACAATTATTCGTCCCATCACCCTATGGTGATGCAAGAGTACTTTAAAACGGAAATTCATAAGCATAGAAAACTAACGTCTCTATACTTTCCTTAATCCTTCACTAATTCCAGCATGCAGGTAACTGCAGTGCCAACGTTGTTGTATTAATTTGATTTTTAGAAAGCAAGATAGATTCTTAAGCTCACAGAGTTTTTATGGTAAAAATATAAATAATTGGAATTAAATAAATAGCATGGCGTCAGGGAAAACAAGCCAGACGTGAAATGAGCCCAACTACCAAGTAGAATTTCATCACTACGAGGTTAAAATAAAATGGCTAAAAGAGGCTTCGACTGTTCCTCGGGCGTATATCAGTACTAAGAATTGCATTTGAATAACGTGGTATGACTACTTCCTGACAAATAAATTTCATGCGAGAGTGGGGACTCCTGAGACGAAGAGTAGAGACGAATTGCCTATTAAACAAGCACGTGAATCCATAATTATTGCTCATCGATGAATGATTGATTATATTATTTTTTATAAATAATCTGATTCTCTCAAGATTACAGTGGCGTCAAGACTCGTGAGTGAAATATGGAAGCAAAATTAATAAGAATCTTTTAGTCGATATGCCATTATTATAGTTAACATTGGTTCACAGGAAACATGAACATTTATATTCACTATGAAAACTATACTTTATATATTTAAGTGCGTAAAACTATAGAATTAGTTTGGACTTTCTTTCAATAATGACTTTACGCTATGCAATAAATAAGCAGAAATCTTAAGTAAATTTCCAATAAATAATTTATTTAATTCTTACCATATCTCGAGGTGGTGTGTGTATGTCTAATACTGAGTATAGTGCTCTTCGACTGGTATGACATGTGGATGGTGTACATTATCGTAGCTGCTTTCTATAGCAATCACAGGATACACTGATATCTTTCGTGCGTGGAAGTTACACCATTCTTCGAAATCTCTCTCGCATATATAGCTGTTGAACGCTTCTTCAATTGACACGCGGAAATACGTACACAAAAGCGATGTCAAGCGTAGATCTAGTTCCAAGCGATTGCTTGAACTGTAAACGACCATTTTGCGCAGGGAAAGACTCTCGCTCGGGTACGCGTGGCAAATGCGGCAGGTCAGTGGGCGGTCAATTGGATGCAACTGGGGCCCGTGCCCGTTTATGTATGACGGCTGGTACGAGAATCCTTGCGGCTTGTACGGTTTGAAACCCTTCTCTTCTCTCGGAGAATCTTTGGATTTCTCGAATTGAGATGAGCTGATGTGATTGCTTGGTGCAACTGACAATTTGCTTTCTCCTTTGCTTACGTTTTGCTCGTCTCCGAAAGAGCTGTTGTCTCGAAGGCTGTGGACGTCCTTTATAACAAAACTGCACTGACTGCCTTCCTCTTCAAGAATTATAACTTTGTTCTCTTCATCTCCACCATCATCCAAACGATCGGCGTCTTTCTTTATATTTTGTCGTGGTGGGTAGTTTCGCGGTCTTTTGAAGCCAGCGGAAGTGATTTGGGTATTGGAATCCTTCAGCACTTCGCTGTGATTCCTGTTCAAATGGTTAAGAATTCTTGGCAGTTTTCTCTGTCAAAATAAAAAAAATTTCTATTAGAAATTCTGGACGTTTCTGTTGCTAGAAGCCTAAAATGTTAAGAAATATACTCTGTGTAAAATAGAAATGATTGTTGTAGAAAAAATTACAATGGCAAATGGTTGAAGCCAATAACCGTGAAAAGCAATATCATATTTAATTCAGGAAAAGCTCACTTATATTTTTCTCGCTACCTGTTCCCAATATTTTTCTCATAAAAACACATCTTAAACAGTTCAAACTTTTATCAAAAAGTTAGATCAAAATTCATCAAAACATCGTACTCAGAAAATGGCAACCTAAAAACGAAACTTGCGACAAACGCTAACAAGAAACAGGTACTGAGTTGCAAATCTAGTGAACACTTACCGCGCAGCAGGCCCAATCACAATACTTGCAATGGAAATGCTTCCTTTTCGGCAGAGACAATCGGCAATTTCTCCCGCAGATACCGTCGTAAACTATGAAATGCTGATCGCGGATCATTCGTCTCTCTGGGAAACCTTTTAAATGTATAGCTCTGTGGCGAGCACGGCAGTGTTTCTAAGATAAAAATGAATAATATTTCTTCAAGCTTTTCTCCATTTTCGTAATATAAAGGTTGGTAATTATCTTCAGTAACCAAATCACAGTTGTAACTAAATACAGTTCCGTAGAAAAGATAAAATAATTGGTGGACAAGACAAAATTATTATTCACTGGAAACAAAGGGTTTTTATAATTTTCGGGGGAACATGAGCTCACTCCACCATTAAAAACTATAGTAGCAACGACCCTACACTCGTGACTGTGGCAAAAAGTGACAAAGAAACATATGTTTACCGCAAAAATTATCTATCATTTTTCAAAGGTGAGAAGGTACAGGGAAAATTGTTAAAAATTCACCAAGACGAGCATATTTGGGAAGCACAAAAAATAGCTCGATAAAAAGTTCGACATTTTTTGATAGTTTTTCTAAGTTGGTTAACCAAAAATAGAAAATTGTTGTCGCAATGAGTAAAGAACAATGGATGTAAAAATTCACGATGAATATTATAAATAACAACAATGGAAATCACAAATAAAGCTTACCTGTCTTGTCACGTACGGACAACGATGGCAGTGATAATGTGGTCCAACCAACACACATTCCTCAACAATGCATCCACATTCAGCTTTCGACAAAAAGAACAACTCGTCTTCGGGCGGTATTTCATTAGACGACTCCAAGGAGTCTGAATGAACTTCATCGACAGTCAAATCTGACTTAATCGTATCTGACTCGTGGGAGTCGTTGCTTTCTCCATTGAACTGGCTTCCTTGGTTGCTTTCCTCTCTGTCTTGATACGGTTCATGTGCCGAAGGGTTTGACATCAAATCGGGATCTGCAATGACACGTGGGCTATCCAAGCTAACATCTTCTATAGGCCCATTATCAATCGTAACTCCGTGCTTATCTTGGATGTGTTTTATGCACCTTTGAAGTTTTCTCTGCAAATATATGAAAACAGTCAATACAATGCTTCTGCCCCTATAAAGTCATTGATATACGAAATATAAAAAATAGTTTATTAAGTTGCCTAATTATCACGTTTAGCGTGCAACTCAAAGTTGCAATTTTCCTGCTCTCGCCAAAGCTTGTACAGTTTTTTTATATACGGCATTGAGCACTACGAAACAGACAAGCAGACAGAAATCTCCTTTAAGTGAAATATTACAAGCTATTTATTCTTAGTATTTATCTTTCCGTGTGCAGTGGAATCTATGAATCATTAAAACCGTTAATAAAGAGATGACTACGGCAATGTAATCTTATTGTCTCGAGGCTCCATCATACACAAAAGTCGTTACATGAGTCTTTATATAATGGGGCTTGATGTGTACAGCTGCCTGATGAGTACGATTGCATTAAGCACGAAACTAGGAGTAGAAACTTAAAACCGTACTGTTCTATGCATCAAAAACGTCTTTGTATAATGATGCATACTTTAATGAATATTCTACCTATGACAGAACGGACAATGGTCTTTTGCAACCATTTTTATCCAAATGTGTTTCAATAACAGATTTCACAAAAACCTCACCCATGCATGACACAAGCATATTCTAATTACAACATACCGAAGAGCAAGCCCAACCACATAGCTTGCAATGATGGTGACGTTGATTGACAACACTGAATCGACATGAAGGGACCCCACAGGAAGCATCAGATCCGTTGAAATACATATCTCTTTTCTTGCGTTTCTCGATAAATCCTCTTGCGTGAATATTGCGATGACGATCCAACAATAGTTTCTAAGATTAAAATTATAAAACAATAAGTTGACGTTAATTGCTGTATAGGAAATCGACCACTGTCTATGCGCAGGGATAGCATTATTCTCTATTACAACTATACATAAAAATTAACACCGTTGGATAAAATTTGCGAAAAAATCCTCAAATTTGCTAAGGTGAGAAAGTCACCTGGATGATTGTGCGTTACATGATTTGAAAAAAGAAGCAGGGGTAATGGAAAGTTAGGCCCATGTTGGGCTTAGAACAACTCTCAAGATGAGAGTATTTTAACTAAAGGCCTTCTAAAGAGTTTGCAGTTAAGTTGGGGGTTAAGTAATTGTGAGCAATAAATTAGCAGATGGCTTCAAACACTCTGACTGAATATCCATAGCTGACCAGATAGTTACGTAGCTGCATGCAAAGCCAGGTTAAACTAAGACTACTATAACAGCTCTCATAAAACTCGACATCATAATCATCATCATACTTTTGGATAGTATCATTTGGCTACAGTTCCATGAAAAGCGATTTTCAGACGTTGGTCCAAACCGACAGAAATATCGGCATATATATCAACTAAGTAAAAAAGTTAAAACATCAATCGATCCTATGCAGTTTACAACAGTATATTGTATTAAAAAGAAGGATATGTTTACCCCAAAAAAATTAAAAATCACAGAGTTGAAATACCTTGAATGAATAGAAATCACAGAGATGGCAATGAAAATGTATCTTTTCCTCTCTGCAACCATTAATACGGCAAGACGCAGCCTTTGGGACTACTGGCGGACTATTTTCCTCTTCAACTGGCTCTTCAAGTACACCGGTTTCTGAATTCTCTTCGTTTTGGTCTGGTTCGTGTTGATTATCTTCACGATTTATAACGTCTTCATCACCGTTCATCTCATACGATTTCATTCTGGAAGAGTTACTATATCTAGCTCTCTTAGGTGCTGGATGGTGCCAGGCCATAGATTTCAATTCCATCATATCTGTTTCGTTATTTTTCGCATACTCTGCATCTTCATTTATAGTGCCATCATAGTCGTCATCTTTTGACTCAATTTTCACACTAGGTTCTTTCTCTTTCGCATCGAGCTCTGATGGCCCTGCACTCTCATCGAAAATGTCCCCATTTCCATTAGCATTTGCATCTCCAATTGTATCTATTGGTACTTCTGGATGCTTTGATCTCATATGACCAACACATCTTTGTAATTTTCTCTGAAATGAAAGAAAGCTATTTGATCATACGCTCGTCATTACCATCTATGAAAAAAACGAATCAAAAGTACATACAAGGAATACTTTTTCGTATATCTGTTAGAAAAATTTAAAAATGAAGTGTCTTCGAAAGGAAACCTTTGTTCATTTAAATTTTAGATTTTCCTTATTTCATTTAACGAACAGGCGTAAACCCTGGCCAAGCGGTGCAACATTTGGAGCAAAATTTGTTACACTGATTTCAACATTGAAACTCGGTGGGTGACCAAACCATGCAGCATTTAATGCAACATTTGTCCACAAATCGCTGATCTGACGTTCTATTTCCTGATGTTGCCTTTTTGAATAAAGACATGAAGATAGCCAATTAAGCATGCGTTAATGTAACATGTTGCATAACCCGGCCAAATAGTGCACCATGCAACAATTTTGACAGCGTTCATTCTCGGTACATTACGGTGAACATTAATGGCCAAACGATGCATCGTTGCCTTTGCAACAATTGTAAAAATGCTGCATCGTTTGGAGGTGGCTCAAGATCAGTTACAAATGTTATATTTCTGTTGCTACAAAGTCAGTCTCTAGCTCACCAAACAAAAGTCCAATTGGTAGTTGAAGCAAATGACAAATACTGTCCCGCTATAATCGTAAAATGATCTAGAATAAAGGCACTAAGTCATGATTAAAGGAATAGGCATACCTAAATGAGCTGAGTGATTGAGCTAAGATAGATCACATGATGTTGCCTCGTACTGATTTTGAAAACAGTCTTCGTCGAATGTGAGTTGTAAACAATCGTCGCCAAGATCACATGAAACTACACTGATCACGCAGAAAGCGAAGGACCCTAAAGGACGACTATTTACCATGACTCAATTCCTTTAATATTATTAATAAAAAATGAAAACAGAACTTACCCCACAACAAGGCCATTCACAAATTTTGCAATGATGATGCTTTTTGTTGTTTAATGAAAATCGACAAAGTGGCCTTCCACAAACTCCACTGTAAGCACTGAAGTGCGTATCTCTGACAGATCTCTTTTCAATCCTTCCAGTTACATGAAATATCTGATGTGCTACCATATTTTGCTCCTGGCAGAACAAAAGTAAAAATGCAAAGGTTTATAAAAATACTGACAAAACAAGGATTATAATTTAAGTCTAGTTCAGATAATAAAAACCATTTTCACATGAAACTGCATATAAAAACGAATTTTCATTGAAAAAATCTTGAGAAATTCGCTGAAGCTTAATCTGAAGATGTCTGAATGTAACAGATTCACAAGCCAGTCGCAATAACAACGAACAAAAGAATAATTTTAGACACATAGAAACAGTTTAGCAGTATGATCATTTGTACAAATTCTCAACACAGAGCTTCGCAAGTTTACATCGTTAACATCGGAACAGTTTTCGACCGTTCTCTTGAAAATGTCCAGTACCATGCAAAGAGGTACATTGCAATCCCCACCTGGCCTCGTTTACCTAGTAAGCTTGATGGAGATGTAGTTAATTCAATGAAACAGGAAGGGGTCCGCGACACCCGCACCAGTTCATCTGTGAATATACATGTTTTTATATGTGAAAATAAACAGATTTTTAGTTGTTCATTACACTTCGCCAGTCACATTCGCAGACACAAAATAAGAACTTGAATTCTATTACATGAAAACTTGGATATTAATGCTCTATTGTGAGGCAAAGGAGCTGTCTTATTTCCACTATCAATATAAACACTTTCACTCTACCTTGGTTTGTCTTGCAAACCTTATGGACAGATTCCCCGGCTAAGGAACACTCAAGTCTAGATTCTACACATTGAGCAAGTTACACCTATGTCATTTCAGTAGTAGAATGGCCACCTCTACTACGAGACTACAAACTTTTAAGTAAAGGTTAAATGTAGAAATCATTGTATGATTGCAGAGACTAGCTACAGGAATATTTCTGATTATCTGACTTCAGAATGTTTATAACGAGCATTAACTCTACAGCCTTAACGAAGTGAATTAATAATTTTGAAATGCATTGCATATTTTGGCATGATTAATACACTTTGCCATCAGCTTGCTCAGAATTTCTGGAAAAAAACATTTCTGGAAAACTAGCTTGGGTTGGGGGTAATGATATCCATCTTTTTCTTTAGGTTTTTCTTTAGATACTACACCTATTCTTTATTACGAAAATGCTTCATTTCTTAGTATAACGGTGTGTCGTCACAGTTTAGTAAGTTTTTGCTACTAAACTCAGATATATCAGCTTTGCTAGCATCAACATTTACTCTTATAATAATTAGCCTCCTAGTAAAAAAAATCAATTATTTTTCTCTAGTAACAAACCAGTTTTCCGTACCAATACTGGTGTCTAATCCCTTACATCGGAATCCAGCAGCTGATATTTTATACTGTCCTTTGTCACACTGTTTCACTGTTAATCCTCAACTCCCCCGAGTTTGAAAAGAAATTATCGTATGTTGTTTATTAAAAATTTATGCTGCAATATCAACAGATGTTCCACAGCCTTCACTTTAAAAAGCTCAATTGTAAGGTCTGTCTACTTTCCCAAACTTATGCTAAGATATTCCTGGAAGGATAAAGCTTTCCAGAGGTGATGTGATTGCTTTTTTTCAAGTTTTATCAGGGGTTACTGCAAAGAAAGGATGAGAGTATGTAGCCAAATTTTTCAAAAAGGTACATACATTAAAATAACCAAAATTTTTCTACTCTATGGCTCACTTGCTTTGTAGTCCTGTTCTCTTCAAGAGACTAGTACGCGGTGTGACCCTGTTCTCTTCAAGAGATTGCAAGTGTGGTGAAGTTACAATAAATTAAGATATACTTTCAGCATGGATGGTTAGCAATTGACAAATGATGGTAGAAGAGCACCATATCAATTTTACTATGTTAGAAGTGGTATGTAGACTAGAGCACAGGGAGATGCATATTATAAGATTGATGACTAGTTTGTGTTATTCTTAGCAAAGGAAGGGCTTCTGTACAACTAAGAAACAGACTGGCTTGAAAGAATATCAGGTGTTGTACCAAAAATGCATCCCAGATGGTTTGACAATGAAAAATAAATTCATAATGATAGCTGGCAAGTATGTGCAGAATTGTGATGTAGATGTCAGAAAGAGAGGAAGATGACATCGGCCAAGAGACAATTTCTTCAGGGTGACCTTGCACATTGCGAAAATGCAACAATGACTAGATGAGGGGATTTGGGACATGTCCCACACTAGTTCTTGGAACAGTCAACTTCATCTTGTTGGGATGGGTCAATGTTTGAGAGGTGCACTGAGCCAAAACTGCCTCTGCATCACCAAAAAATGTCTTGAGGCAAAATAGCTCTTACGTTGATGATCAAACATTACTTCAATTGTGCATCAGTGGCAGATACTTAAAGGGGGGCAAAGGGGAACAGGTGCCACCCAATATTTTGAACAACAATGGTAGGATTATCAATTTGTTCTAAAATAATGGACAAATGTTTAGTCCCCCCCCCCCAAAAAAAAAAAGATTGACCAAGTTTCTGCCACTGTATTGCATTTAATTTTCCCAGGGAAGAAAACATGGCTGTTGTATGGTCCATGACTGCTTGGAAGGTCAATGAAACAAAAGAAATCAAAGTGCCAAGACCAAACCCACTTTATTTTCTTTATTTTTGAAGGAAGGTTTTTATAACTTGAGGACAATATCCAAAGGAAAACTAACACTTTTCTGGACCAAGAATTTTTTCTTGATTGGCATACTATGGGTGTGAACATGCTCATTTTTAAAGGCAAATATGCATTCTCTAACAATGAAAAGGGTGTGGTCTAAAGGTTATCACTTCTCCACATCTTGGTAAAGTCCCTGCAATAACCTTTGTAGAAGATAGATCATTATACCTCTGTGTCAATGTTAGCATGGGAAAAGAAGATATAATTGTTAGTCCCCGGATCAGCTCCCCTTCGAAAAAGTCCCCACCCCAAAGTAATTTTTGTAAAATAAGCCCCATTAATATTTTTGCGAAATAAACACCCAGGGTATTGCCTCTACAGCAATAGATTTACCCCAAATGTAACTGCATTTATAAGCATACTGACCAGGCTCAAAAAAGAGAAATTGGACTTATTCTAATTAAATTTTTGGATAGAGCCTCCCCTTGAATAAGCCCTCACCCCAAATAATTTTTTGGGAAAGAGCCCCTTGGGGCCTTATTGGAGGGCTTGTTGGTTATGATTATGTAAATCATTGAACTGAAAATACATTTTACATTTGCAGTGTCACTTTATTCTTTTTATAGTCTATGCTAACCAAGAAGACTTACTAGCAATTTGAAAGAATAGCTAAACAAAAAATTTAACTTAATAAAATGGTTTTCAAAGACAACAAAAAATATCTACCACACTGACAAATAGTTAAAAAAGTAAATCTTATTTGTTTTACATTGATTGCTTTGTTGAATAGTACTGACATAATCTGTGGTTGACATCTTTAAATATTTTAGCAGGATCATTGAAAACAACAATTATTTTTAACCTTATGATACATAAACTGAAACAACAAAACGTTTTTTAAAAAGATATGGGTCACTTGCTTGACAATTTATTCAAAGCACTATTGCTTGAAGAGAATTAAGAAAGAAATTCAACGTTTTATATTAATAACAAAGGAAGAAAGCTTTGGAACATGGGATAATTAAGATTGATGTAAATAAGAAGGCAATTCAGAAATACATATATACTATAGGATGCTTTAAATAAGATAAAAGAAAGAAAAAATAGCAAATTAGTTACTCAAACAGCCTTAAAAACAGTCTGTGCATGCATCAATTGAAATCACAAACTAATTTGGACAGCAGGGCAATGTCATTGATTAAATGTGACTTTGTTATAAAAAAGAAACCACTCAGGCCAGGCATCAATTGAAATCACCAACAACTGGCATTCTTAGCATATTTTTGAGATGGCACAACAATAAATTAATCTGAAGAATTATCACAACCCCCTTGATGCCTACTTGGCTCAGTACAGTAATGTAGCCCAGGCAACCCTTTCAACAAAATGAATAATAAACTACCTGTATGGGTTCAGTGCCAAAAAGCTGATACCTATTCAACCATAGAAATTGTCTGCTCTAGTGTTCAATAATGGCTTTCTAATGAGACAATAACTGACAAAAAAGTTGAAAAATGGGGGTTTCATCTGCCAAGAATTCTAAATGTACTCTCTTAAAGTTAATACCATAAATTCCAAATGTACATTTAGATCTTCTTACAAGGCAGAACAATATCAATATAAGATAAATTGCTTAGCCTATAGGTAAATGTACTTTTGGTGTTGTAGGCCCAGTCATGTCAATTAGTGGACACACTGTTTCATATATACGTAAATACTTAAAGTCCATCTTGGGTACAACGAATAGCGAACGGAAAACATGCACATAACATCAATCAGTCATTTCAATCATTACCCTTTTTTGTCAATATTTGTTTGTCATGCCATAGGTTGTGGATATTACTCATTTAATATAACAGAACATCGTAAAATTGTACTTATACGGATCTTCGCTCAAATGGTTTCTTAGCAGATTTCATATCGGGACGAAAATAAACCATCGGGAGCTTCCATGATTTTACATTATTGTATCGAAGTTGTCTCGAAGACCGGTAAAATGTTTAAGGGAAACTAAAGAAAAAATCCTTCATCACCCATAATCAACACTTTTGACCTTCATCAACCTTCTGTTGTCGCATTTATGTTTCCTTTGTTCTATGTCAAATTCAATTCATCTTTTACCGTTTCTCAAAAATCAAGGTACAAGTGTACAAAAACATAAAAATAGAGTGTCCTCTGGCTCTGCTTATACGTAAATGACATTAAATTTCCATAAAGCATTAGTGTTTTACAAGCTAAAAACAGGAGGGAATTGGTTGGCCTAGTGTCTTTGTTGAGATATCGCTGATTGACATCTGTTCGTACCAGGTTAACATGGCGACTTGAGGATGATATATTCTTGGCTTTGCTGAACCCGATAAACTTAATTTTTGATCGTTAGGCTTCATTTCACTTGATATCTACTGAAGCAAAGAAGAACTGAAAGGGAATTGCGCTCGACTATTGAATCGACTTAAACTTGAAGGAAGCAAGACAGTGCTTTGTTATTCGACGTTTTTACCACCAGCTGTCGATACAGGTGAAGCTCCGCCATGTCGAAAACAAAGTTAGGGCCAATCGCTGCAACCTTATGGATCCATCAAACCCCATCTTTACAAAACATAAATTCTTAAGCAATACATAGGGCAATGACCTTGGAATGATGCGACGTTATACGAGAAACTTTTCACAGTAAAAACAACTTTAAACATGAATCACTTACTTTGACAAGTTTTCTATCAGGACAAAGGGAGCAATGAAAATGAGTGCTACGTTTGAAGCAGTCTTTCACCGGGCAGGCCTTGGCTGTACCACAAAGAAATATGTCTCCTAACTCTGTGCCACTTTTCGGGAATGTTGTGGAAGCCTTGATGCTGGCCCTGAGGGCAGTACTATGTTCCCTTTGCATCTTCCGGAGTGATCTAAAGAGAGACAAAGACAGCAGCGATGAGACAATGTTTGCATCTTCGCCACACCTGGTCACAACAGCAACAGCCAATGTCTCTCTTGTCAGGTACTTTTAGTGTTTACAACCAGTTGTGTAAAATGCGGAACGCGCCTACTTCATTCATTCAGAACAAATTGTGAAGAAGTTCGGAATAATCCAGCAAGAACTTGCAAGACACTGAGGACATTGGAAAAATGTACAGGCACTAGATTTGCTGAATAAACTGAACCGGTGAGCAATTATATGAAAGTATATGAATGTTTGGACGACTCTTAATTCTGCGGCAAATGTTATGATGTAATTATGAAGAACAATGGAAAGTTCAAGTAAAGAACAACTAATTTGCTTGCAAAGCTCAAAGAATCTTTCCCGAGGATATCTTCTTGAAGACAGAAAATGGGCGATTGCTGTAAATTTTTAATAGATTTTCCTATAATCATATCCAATCACAGAACATCTTTGATTACTTTGGTAATGTAAATTGGCAACAAATCTCGAAGAGACGCAGCCCAAACGTATGTAATTTTACTTAGCTTATGAAAAAATATCAGTTTCAATTTAATAATTTAATATTTAATAGATGTAGAAAATAAAGAACAACGTATTTTATAATTTTCACAAAAGATATCGATCTGCATTTGTTTGCAAGATTTAAGGACTTGTTTGTGTTATAACGTTATTTATGCTACTTGAGCTGCTACGATTGGTTTCTATCTTTCTCAAAATTTATTTGCTTCATTTCGTGGTAGAAATTTTAGGTATACTGACCAGATATGCTGCACTTAAAGGCATTACGCAAAACATAGTCCAAGTATTTAAAATCTGATGTTGACCAAAAGTAAACAATGGTTGGTTTTGTTTAGTCGCATAATCAACTGAGTATGAAATTCTGCTTTCGTTCATTGAGGATCATAGGCCAAGGATCACAAGAATTTAGACAACAACAATATAATGTTCTTTTTTGATAACTTGAGCCTAGGATGCTTTTTACATTGTTTTTTACAATAATTGGTTTTTCTGTAATTACACTTTTTTTATAAGAGCCAGTAAATTTAAGTTCTGGCTGACTGTACTTAATTCTTTCGAAAATCGGAAGCTGGATTGTTCTTAATTTTTTCTTGAATTAATAGAGTGTAAGCAGTGCAATTGCTAGCCTTTTCGCTCCAGGGAAGTGTTAAGGCCTCATTTGCTATCAAAGTGAGTGAGGCAACCTTCATTTGCCGGACTAGCTTGGATATTCACCTTGGAAGCTTCTTCAACTATGGAGCTGCAGGTATTTTTCAAATCATTTCCCAGACTGTACTATACTTTTTCTACAAAAAATAATGTTTCATATGTGTAAAATTCATTTAAGTACGCATCATTATAAAAAGACGCTTTTGATGCATATCACTGTTCCGACTGCTGTGGTTTGAATAAAGGAAGATGACCATCAAAATTATGATTTTCTTGCAACGTTAGACAAAAAAATAGAAAATTTGATATTCAGTTGTTCCTCTAATCATCTGAGTATGGATCGATTAAGAGATTTCCTATATCTAAAGAAATCAAGTTGTCTGAAAAAATGCCATGCAGGCCCGGCGGAACCGGAGGGGGGATGCTGGAGCCCTCAATCATTGTCAAACTGTAGTATGTTTCCTCTATAATAGTGTACTGAATGAGAAGGAACACAATGGGCAGCCCCCCCCCCCCCAATATGAATTTCGTTCCGACGGCACTGCATGTAAAAACAGGCCAACTTCACGACTTTGGTTAGGTGGAGTAAAAGTAGAATGAAACAATCTAAGATTTTATATTGACGTAAATACAGGGTTTTTTCTCCTTCCTTATGTATATCTTTCTGATGAAAAAAGGGGGACTTAGCTATAGAGAAAATGCTCAAGACCAACAACCCTAGCGGCCATTGTTCTTGAAAATCCAGCAAAAACGAGCTCAAGCGCGAGGAATTTTTTCATAAGAAGAGGTTTTGTATCAGCAAGGGTAACGAAAAAACATTTTACCGACCAAGTAGCAATTACCTGAAAAATTCAAAGACCAACTAGCAAATTTACCAGCAGAGATGTCGAAGGCATTTCAAAGTTTGAAGGGCATCACAGGTATAAAAAAGCACTATGTTTCAGAAAAAGGAGCACTATTCCAAAGGTTCTAAAGAGGTTATTTTTTGTAATAGGGGAATTTTCCCAAAATTTGAAGACACGTACCCCTGTTGAACCTCCAGCTCAAAGTCCTTCATCAACCACTGAATACAAATAAGTTGAACTGTATCTCCTCCGCAAAGCCCCCTACCCAGTATGTCATGATACAGAAGATGAGGATTTCAAAGGAAGGCAATTGACAGAATATACCAAGCAATAAGAAGGTTGCACAGGTCAGATAGGCATTGAAGAAAATTCATATAGGAATTTAAAACTGAATGACCGCCAAATGCGTCGCTAAAAAATTTAGAGGAAACACTTCTAGCCACCGTAAGGAAACCAGTTTCTTTCAAAAGCCAATACTTACTTTGTCTTAAAGGGTGCGTGCTTTGGCTCGTCATCTGCCGTTAATTGTTATCTTTTCAAAGAGAACGTCATATTAGGCTTTGTAAAATGAATTTCACCATATCTATACATGCCATTCTACCAAAAATGTCGCTTATACGAGCTTCCTGACGTCGTTTTTGATAAAAAATTTATATTTATGTCGTTCAAAACTGCTAAATCGCGTTAAGGGTCAGTCCAGAGAGTAGATCAGTGAAAGGTCCTTTAAAATGTCCCCACAAGGCGACATGTGGAGAATTTTCAGGATAATAAAACACCAAGCTAACTAAGTTAGAAACTACAACATATCATTAAACAAGCTAAAACACCAAGAAAGGGAACGAAAAAGGGTTCCCATTCAAGAAGAACTACTACTTCTTAGAATCCGTTAAAGTAAACAATCCAGAGTCTCGTTAAAATAATTTTTTTAAAAATTTTCTTATTATTGCAAAAAGTGGGGGAGGTGACCCCTGCTAGCCCAATGGCTGCGCGGGGCTTGCTAGAAGTCTGGAGTACCTAAGAAGCCTGTTCAAGTGTTGCATAACCGTTCACTCACTCATAGTTTACTTAGGCTTGTTGTTTTCAATAATACAAATTGCTCGAAATAACCTCAATCTATTACAATAAAATGTAGCGCAAGAGAATTATACGACAAAGATCACATCACATTGCTGCAATAATTGTAATCTAAAATACTTAAGAGGACAAAAACAAAGGTACTCTAGTAAATAATTGAATAACTCTTTTTTCATGCGATATTTCATTTCTAATATCCTGTTTCCCACGCTTTTTAAATGTATAAACAGCTAGATTCCCCGTGACTTATTACATTCCCTAATTTGCTCCTACTATATTTCAATAATCTACGGAACGGCAAACTACTCTTTTTGATAATGGTAGCTGTTATCGAAAAACAACGATATACGAGGCTCTTGTATAGGGCACGGGTACAGTTCGTCTTTGGATACATCCCAGGGGGGCGTACTTCCATTAAGGCCCAAAAGGGGGGCTCGGTTGATTCGAGGGTCTTACCAAATGGCTACCAAATGGCCCAGTTTCGAGAATAACACAACGGCTTTGTCTAGCTTGCGATTTATTATAGACAATCAACAACAGTCAATGGCAAAGAAATTTGTCAAAGAAGGACCAGACGCGAACATAATCTCCCTCCTTGTGCTACCATTTGAGCTACCTTATTGTCAAAAAAACACTAACATTTGTGGGTCATTTTTTAACATTTTAGCTTTGGCCCTCATTGACCCTGACTGGAACCCCCTGTTATGCCATAATAGGAGTAACCCCTCGGGGGTGAAGGGGAGGTACTTAGGGGGTTGGGGGCCCGGCGGTACACTTCACTCGGAAAGTGGAGGTTTTGCGGAAAACATTTTCATACCCTGACCCTGTCCCATAATAAAAATTGCGAGCACAGGCTACCTTGGCCCCTAAAGAGTATGCCAAAAATACGACACAATTATGCCGAAATATACCAGATCCCACTAGCAAATGCCAACTGGAACAAACCCATTCTCAAAAAACTCTAAAAAACAGAGAAAGCTGTTTTCACATATTTCTGGTAAATAAAATTTAGTTTGAGTTATGGTCTATTTTATCAAAATTTGAATCGTCCGATGGAGACATCCATCAGCGTTGCCTATGATGAGTCCATTCTTTAGAGAATTCTTGGGCCACCGGGGCCTCTCCATCCATGCTGAAAAGCGACTCGTTTAAATTCGCTAGTTTATCTCTAAGTTGATTTTATTGATAGAAAATGTTATGCGCGACTATGCGTATGTTTGTGTACCTTGAAGTGGACCAAGTTTGGAGAGTTTCAAACGTTGGGTAAAAGGAGATTCACAGTAACAAGGACATGAGATATAAAAGTGGTCCATTCAATAACTCTACAGTGTATACCTATCAGAAAGTCCTAGAGAATTTTGATAGGTTATCTAGCAATATGCATTATTTGGTTGGAGGCTTGTTTGGGTGGCAATGCTCCCCGCCAAGCGATTCTTGAAGCAGTACCCTAATTTCATCTTGCTAACAGTCAAGCATCGGCAAAACTCAACATTACTTTTGTAGAGGGATTGAGGTTGATGCTCATGAGAGCTGTATCACAAATGAAACGTAACTAGGACTTTGCTTCACAGCGTAAGATGCCGTAAGTCATCAAAATTGCCACCCTCGTGCATACCCCCATCGAATAACCCCTATCCTGGAAGAGAAAATTAGTAAGAAGTCACCCGTGAATAATAAGCCTCCATCATGATATGCCAGTTTCTACAATACATTGTTTTAGTCCACGATAAATAGCATATTTAACGGAATATGAAAATTTGAACGGAATATGACTTAATGTTTTTGTTGCCAATATTGACAATATTTCAAAAATGGCTCTTCTTCAAAAATGATCATCAGGATTTTAGCTTTGACTATTTCATGGTTCTCGAGGCCCCTGACTTTTTGTGTCGTGAAAGTTTTTTGTGTTCTTAAAAAGGGTGTTATGGGGGGAGTTGGGGTGCCAGTGCCTCCCAATTTTTATATTTTGTAAGGTTGATAACAAATTACATTTTTGCTATCGAAAGACATCTTATCAGAACGAGATCGGAGAAAAGATTTCATTACTTTCTAAGGCAGTCAAATTGAAAAAAAAACTGTTCAAAAATGTTTCAGATAAAAAACCGTCTGAGACCACTTTTAAAACCTTGACAAGCCTCGCCCAAATTGGACACACCCTGTTGTCAACATTATTTTTGTCAGCTTTTACGGATCTAGAAAAAAGATGTCCCTATACTCGGCCCACATGAAGGGCAGCTTTGAATGTGGTTTAAGCCTTCAGCACGCCAACGGTCACCTTGCTTTTATCCCTAGGGGTATCGTGCTCAAACCACACCAATTGAAGATAGGGGTGCTTCCGTGATTTAATTTACAGCTAAACCGAGCAGCGGGATGGTGAGGCGATCACAAAAAACAAGAAAAAAGGATGCAGTAACCCCTGATCGGTGGTAGTAACAAGCAGCGATAAATAGGTTGATTATTATCTTAATCTCAGCAAAATGTTTGCCTTGGGCATTATGGTAACCGTATACAGACATTGTTCAGGACCAGGTGTCTTTGACTGGGCCTTTGATTTTGTCGCTTCTCAAAGAAAAATGACATGTGTTCTATCCACGTGTTGTTCTCGAAAAGAAATGTGTTGTATTTTGATGTCACACCGCCTAATCTGACTTTTCTTGATGCAATACACACACAGCGAGGAAAGATAATTGAACTTCATCTCGTTATGCATATTGTCTGGAGGTATAAGAAGTCCCCAAATCCTCTTAATTCTTTCGAGAGAAAATGACTCTACCAACATCGTTATGACTTGCGCTGGTACGCTTACTTTTCCTAGTCTATATGCGAGAATGTTCTGAGACTGTGTCACGATTACGGTTAACAGCAGTATCCTGGAAGCAGAGTCAACAAATCTTGAAATTATTCTAAAAATACTTAGGGAAACTACTTGATTTGCATGCCCTCAAGGGAGCCCTTACTGTTTGCTTTACCTTGCGATTTTTGTAGCTCCACAAATCCTCAAAAAATTCATCCCCGTTTGATTGTTGTAATTTTATTTGCTCCTACAAAACATTACTGTAGTTGGTACAGTAGCCTCAATTCCATTAAGGCTGTACACAAAAGGGAGGTCTATGAAAGGTCTGCAGATAATGCGCCCTTTGTAAAACTATGCTCGCTTTGTTATAAAGATTACCTCATAGGAAGTGCCGCTTGCTTTGCTTAATGTACCAGCATGTAACTTCAACCCAACCGATAATTGATTGAGCAAAGATGTGTATGCTCACATTAAAAACAAAACGTGGACCTCTTATAATCGGCCTTAGATTCTACACGACTTCCTTTGAAAGCAGGGCCACTGCTTTTGTCCCGCTAACTCTCTGTCCTTTCAGTTGTAACCACGGAAACGGATGAGGGAAATTTCTTAAATGCCATGCTGGTGACAAGAAAGTAGTGACTAGAAGTGTGCTTTCTAACACGGTCCTGAAATCAGGTCCGTAAATTACTCTTTCATTACCAGATGTTACCAGCTGCTCACTGTTGTGTTTCTCAAAGCCATGTATAATGCCTCTGCGAAAAAAAATTCTCACTTGTATTCAGGGCGCTACGAGCCGAGAACTGCGTTATAATGGAACACGTGTGGGCGCATGGAACGTGGAACGTGAAACTCGCTTAGGGCGAAATCATTTTGTCACTTTACTTGCTGAGCCTCTTTTCTTGTCATCGAAACAACACATTTATTGAATGAAATCTAATCACAAACACTCTTCGCACATTTGCAAGGTGCTAATGGCCCCGAAATGGGTTCTTATTTGCTCACAAAAACTATTCTTTGATAACAAGACACGGTTAAAACTATTGCCCTTTATCAGCGTATGTCTTTGTTTAATTTTTAATCGTTCTTGCTGCTACTTTTACACATCAATCATACATTTCAAGAGGAAATTTTAGAATATATTTTAAACTATATGAGGTAGTTTTGGAAGTAGTTTTAAAGCAACTCGCTAGAAGCAATTTTAAAAAAAAGTTAGATATTTTAAAATCTCTTTTTGGTTTCGAAAGCATTCCCTTTCTTAATTCGACAGGCAAATCTGTTTAAAACTCAAGTTATAAGAGCAATTACGGGTCTTTCGCTTTCGATACCTTTCTAATGTGGAGTGACTAGTACATTCTTTCAAAAAGCAACGTTTTCTCAGCTTTTGATTTTTTAAATATCGAGTCGTTAAGACACAATTGCTTTGTTAAAAAGCTTTTTCAATTAACTATGGTGAGACAGCTAGACGAACAGAAAATAGTTCAATTAAGTAAAAATGTTGTTACCACAGGTCGACTTAATGGCCACCTTCAAAGTTCGAATTTAACTTCACTAAATTACCTCTCCTTGGGCTTCGCTTTGGTTGATAACTCGACAAAAGCAAGTTTCTAGAGAAGCAGAGCGTTGGCAGGCTTCGATACAGGACATTCATAATAAATGCGTTTAACTGACATTTAGTTTTTCTGAAGATTTTAAGTTCTTCGTACCGCAGGGCACCTTTCTGATCACGACGACTTGGAAGGTGGGGAGTTTATAAACATAAATGAAGAGAAAGAGATATCTCAATGAGACCACTCAAATGTAAACGTTATACAACATTTCAAAAGACTAGAAAATTTTCAAACTACGAAAGGAAGCTTTAAACACTTCCTTCATAGTCTAAGGGGACTTGCCTTAAATATCATGTACAATAGACTGGTTTTCGGTCAAGCCGCAATCGGTTTTCACTTCAAGGATTCAACCAAGACAAAGTAATCTTCTGGTTGTTGGATCAAACATAGTTTCAAAAAACTCTACTTCAATTTCATTCAAATACTTTGTTTTAAGAATAGTCAAATTATCTCTATATAACAGCAAACAGTTATGTTAAAGGGAAATTTCCCATCTATAATTTAAACGTCAAAACTTCTCAGGGACGTTATCATCGCAACATCTGGATAGCAGAATATATCCAATTCAAAATCATGTCAAAGTGAATGCCCCTGTCTCAAAAAATTGCGAAAGGTAGTCAATTATTTAGGCCAGTAACTCATAATTTTGAATCTTCATTTTTATTTTGACTTTGAAAGTGAATTTCTTGCTAATTGTACCCTATATAAAGCAAGTTTAGTAAATTTCAGTAATACCCAAAAATCGCTTGTAGCCCAGCTACCAAAACCCATATAAATTGATAAAAAATTTGTTGAGAATCCTTCCCTAAAGTTTAGATGATGCCTACTTTGCAAGCATCGTTCGCAATGCAGAATTGGCAGTGGATGTATGCACTCTCGGTATTTCTTGTCCAGGAGCGGGGAACAATGGCGTCGATGCCGCAGATCTGCAAAGTAAATGAGACATAACCAAGTAATTTTTAAATACTATTAGCCATTCTTAAAATTGCTAGGCTGCAATTACTCATAATGAAAGTATCAAAATGTTTTTCGCCCATATTGCTTTCTCTATTTAAGCCTATTCAGTTAAGCACTGTAGAGGAGCGGTCATTCCTATGTACTCTTTCACTTAAGTAACAAATTTAGCTTAGCGCAAAAAAATTACAGCCTTGAAACATGAGCCATAATCCATTTTCCAGCTGCATCTCCAAGATCCGCGCTTGATGTGACGAATAGACAACCGACAGACAATTTAGAGGGTGAGGGCCTTCGCTACAAATTTAATTGCGACAGCTCCTAACATATGACACTAATCACTTTAAAGAAAGCCTTATCCTGAAGCAAATCAAAGACTTTTCAGAACACCACTAGATATAATTTTGGCACCATTTTGACGCAAAAATGCTCTATTTTACAAGCGTGGCCTAGGAGCTGACAGTGACCTTGTTTCGTCACGCTCTGTTCTCTCGATCAAAAGCAAAGCGGAGTGAAACAAGCGAAGAGGAACAACAAGGATCGAATGAAAGAAATTTCTTCGGTTGTAAAGAGTTTGTACCGGTGTCAGATTAGGTAATAGAAATATCTGCACCCTTTTATATGCTGATGACTTAATTTTATTAGCTAATTCTGCTCATGATCTGCAATCCCATTTAAACGAGCTAAACCAGTTCTGCATGTCTATTAATATGGAGATAAATGATTCCAAAACCAAGATAATGGTTGTCAAAAAAAACAAGAAAAAATCTAAGGCGTGCAAAATTTTGAAATTTGGTGATAAAGAGATCAAAGAATGCAATGAGTACAAATACCTTGGAGTTACTTTTAAATCTAATGGTTCCTACAGTGCTCATGTTGATATAATTAAGCAAAAAGCTCGTAAATCTTACTTTGCTCTTTTGTCCAAAAGCAACAAATGGGATGGTTTCAACCCACGACTGTTTGTATTTTTATTTGACAGTACAGTTTTTCCTATCCTAAATTATGCCACTGATGTATGAGGATCTGGTACATGGGAATGCCTGGAAAAACTTCATCTTATGGCTTGCAAGTCGACCCTAGGTGTTAAAGGAGCTACAACGTCTCTTGGGGTTTATGCAGAGTTGGTATGTTGTTCGTTGCTTGAACAAAGACATATTAATATCGTAAAATTTTATATTCGTTGATAAATCTTGATTCTTCAAGATATGCATACTGAGCTCTTCAAATGTTAATAAATGATGCAGATTCCGGTGTTTCTAATTGGGTCAGTATTGCCCGTTCCCTGATGACCCTTTACAGAATACACACAATCGATAACTCTTCTATCGTGAAATCAAGTGTGTCTTCCCATTTTTGGTCAAAAATTATGGAAAATTCAGAAGAACAGATTAATCTCAATAACAAGCTTTGTACATACGCATCCTTCAAAACTGTTTTTTAGTTTGAGCATTACTTAGACTTGAAAACAAAAAGAAAAGATCCAACTTTGCAAAACTACGTCTCAGTGCTCACAACCTCAGGATTGAAACAGGTAGATACGGGAAGAATCCTTAGGATTGATAGAAAATGTCCGTATTGTCAATCTTTTAATAAAACTGCTGTGGAGGACGAAATTCATTTTTTATTAGTTTGTCCCCTTTACGAGACTGCTAGGAATTCATATGTTATCTATGATTTATTCAAAATTTCCATAAATCTCATCCCTTGACCTTTGTGATAAGTTTATCTGGTTGTCGAGTCAAGAAGATACGGATTGTCTGATATCCATAGCTAATTTTATATCGCTGGCTTTTGAATCACGGGAATCCTTTGGGATGTCCTCTACGTGCATATCCTCGTAACGTAAACTTTCTAGCTCATAATCATTTTTCATCTGTCTATCTTTGTATAAGCTGTTTTTTGTGTGCTGATTTTTTTAGATTTATTGTTAATTTGCAATTATGTTAACTTGTGAGTATAGTAATTGTGTTGGCGATGGGCCATTTCGGCCTACAAGCCTTATCGTTAAAAAAGAAGAAAGAAATCGAATAGCTGCTTCAGTGGAGAAAGATTTACCGGACTGAAATTTACTTAAATAATTTTCTCTTAGGGATGGAAACTTAGACTTAGTTACTCGAGAAAGAAGTTGTTCAAAGTTGAAGGGGATTCGGACAAGTTTCGAGATAGCGGTTAGCAAGGTCAAAAGGGGCGGAGAAGGACGCTCGATACTGACATTCTACGATTTATGCGCTGATATGCACTGGGATTGTGCGCCAGCAACCTGAGCATAAATTGTTAGTTTTGCCAGCCCAGTTTGTGGACAGAAGTACAATCCGATACGAAAATTCAGATGGTTTACCAGGTAAATTAACATTTAACAATACAAAAAGGAATACTGATATCAGAACACGTCGTTTGGTTAGAGAAGCTGATAAGCTAAAATCGATGAAACCAAAACGACACTAGACTAAAGGCCACAGCAAACCAGGAATTTTTAGAACTGATTGAGAACAGAATCAGGTTGCCAGCTGCTATTGAATGTGTCTTTCTGGTCTACCTGTGCTTAAACAAAGAATACAGCTATTTATAAATATCTAATTTGGCTTTATCTTCTTCATGCTAAAGTCGATAAATCCAGCAGATGAAGATCTAAGGTCTCAATTCTTCAACCGATGACTTTCTCAGGCCAAGCTATATCTAGTTTCTTTCTTTGCTAAACGTTATTCGCCACATCTCTCTAGATCAGGGGTTGCCAACCTACGTCCCGCGGGCCAGAACCCGGCACGGGAAGATAATTTTTGTGGCCCGCGAGATGATAAAATTGTATTAAATTTTTTAGTTTGCTAAAAAGTTGACTGGTGAATAATTTTGTATTTCCCCCCTAGGATGATTTCTCTAAACCCTGAATAACCTCGTTTTCAATTTTGGTTGTTTTTGTGATTGCTGCACTTATGATTGTAATAGTCTTATCTTGTAAACCCAGGCTAGTTGCCAGTTGCAAATTATCTATGTCCGAAAGAGGTTTGTAATTGTAGTGTAATTGAATTTAAATGAAAATTGTCACTGTTACAACTATCATTTTATTACAATTATCGTATTTTCGCATTTCTTATTACCTTTGGCCCGCTAAAGGATAAAGATTGAAGGATATGGGCCACTCTCAAAAAAGGTTGCCCAACCCTTCTCTAGATCATACAAATATAAACACGACCATGCAGGAATTGTACCTACAACTGACCGAGGATTTGATATATCTTAAAATAAAAAAATTAAAGTTAAAGAAACAGTAGGCACATGAACAGAAAAAATCCTACTGGATTCATTTGTTTTTGAAAATAAAACAAACTTACATATCGGTTTTCAAAAGAGGCAGACTCGTTTTGAACGCCTTATTATGCAAATCTTTGGCATCTTGAGGAGTTACAAGAAGTGGATTTGAAACAGACATTGATGGCGCAAAGAATTCCGTCTTTTGGCCTGTGTCTGATCTGGTACTGAATGGCGTTGAGGATGATTTTGGAGATTCCATCAGTAAAGCTGTAAGTTGATTGGTTGTCGGGCGACGGTTGGCGCCAGACGATTCCTCTTCCAAGAAACTAACAAACATCTCGGTGAATGACTAGATGTAAAAAACATAACTATTGTAGATTATCACAGCTAGAAACAACATAAAAATGTATTACGCTGTGCATTCAAAGAAAGTGCATTCAAAAAAAGTGCATTCAGAGAAAGTGCATTCAAAGATCATATAAGGTTTTGGCAGGCCATTACAAAACCCAGATAAAAGAAATAACTAGCAGCTTCTTTCGCCAGGAAAACTCTTCATGTTAGTGAAAAATTCAACCAAAGCAAACACGTTGTTGACGATGGCATCAAATTACGATATACAAGTGACAAATTTGATCCTGACATCTTCGTAAATTTTAGAAATCCTGAACAATTATTGATAGCGCTCGTATCTGATGGCGGGAGATACAAGTAAATGACAGCTCCTGTACCTCCACATATTACAAAACTAAAATGAGTACAGGGTCTCCGATTACGTATAATGAGCATGCCTCTAAAATCCTCATTTTCTTTGTATTACATAATGTATAATGATATTTGTCGGGTCATTCTAAGTACCAGTCAGATATGTGTTTGCCTCTCTCGCTTCTCCTCCAAATAACAGGGTTTAACTTTGTAACTTACACCCGTGTTTCAAAAAGGAAGGGCGCATGAACCTTATCATTTTGCAAACAATATGAACTTAGTTATACAATTTTCTGCTTTTTGGCTGCATGTAATCATTACTTGCCATCAGTGGTGTAGTGCTAACTAAATAACAAGGGGGGCTCTTGCAGAAAATGTTGCGAAAAACAGTAGCGAACGTAGAAATTTGCCAATTTTCGACATCAACAAGGGGGGCTCAGCCCCCTGGACCCCCTAGCACTACACCCCAGCTTGCCATCCTCCCAAATTTTAAACTATGTTTTGGAATATGGTCGGCCCTCTGATACCCCCCTAGCACTACACCCTCGCTTGCCATTCTCCCAAGTTTTAAACTTGTTTTGGAATATGGTTCAAAAGCGACAGATGTTAAAAGCTGCGTGGGCTTTCAGTTTTGACATCGTAGGCAGAGCAAGGTGGCAAGATAATTTTCAGAACTAAACTAAATTCTTTCATGGTCGGATTAAAAAAGCTCTGTGCGGTAGCTAATCTGGGTTTGCTAACAGTATATTAGTATGCCGCCTGCAATCAGGGTCCGCAGAGTAATCAATTTTTGTTTGGCTCTATTACACAGAAATATTTTCAAAACAGTTATTTATACAATAACAATCAGTAGGCTTCCGTGGGAAATATTAAAGAAATTAATGTAAATAAAAAAGCCAATACTTTACAGTATTTATCAATCTGATATTGGATGTAATAATCAGAGCCTTTTTATAGCGGGCTCTAAGAAAAGTAGAACCCGTGTAGATTTGTTTCTATTTGACATCTGTGTTAATCATATTTACAAGCCTAAAAAGTAGATTTTCTCTAATCCTGCTCAGTTTTATAGTTGCTGAGACTATTTAATACACAATGAAACGCCGAATTAAAACTTTCAAGATAACGTAGCTGAACATTTTGTTAAGCCTATTCACGGTTACTGAAACTAAGAATGCTTTATAAAGAATACGGTCACGAAAAAATTCCTAAATGTTTCTTCGAGTTTTTTCTGTAGGACATAGTTGTTTCTATCAAGAATCCAGCAGTAAGCACAGAGCAGCTTAACGAGCACTTCCTTTGCCATTTCTTTTTATGCACGTATACCTCACATCATTCATTATTCCTCCTTTAAATAATAAGGGCTTGTGAGTGCTGTGATATGAGAGCATTTTGCATGGTAGCAGAGGGGATATATAGTACACAAAAAACTCTTGTTTATGGCCTAAGACGCTTTCACTGTGCAACCTAAACAATCTATCTATAAGGCAAAGCCACAGCTTGTGATTATATGTCAGTCTATAAAGCAAGAATCAAAACCGCAGTTGCTTAGGCCTATGGGACAACAAGTCAACATGTGCATGAAATGAAAGATCTCAGGCGCTTTGGGGCTTTTGATTGAGAAGGAACAACCAAAAGATACTACAAAGGACTAATAATTTGCTTTATGATTTACTTCCTGTAAAAACCACAAAATAAAATGTCACTGAATGATCGGGGATAGTCTTTTGTGACAAAAATGAAGCATTAGGCATCTTAAAGAAAAAAATTTGAATTTGAAAATGTTCTTGAAAGTTTTTGTGGGGCAACTATATTAGGGAAAAATGGGGCAAATTGATATGAACTGTAACAAGTGAACTTAGAAATATTAACCCATTAAAGAAAGAGCTTGAAGATTAAGAGGAATAATAAAAATCCACGTGGCTATCCTAAGTAAATGTGAGTAACTGGAAATAATTCAGCGTTAGATATCAATGATTTGCTGGTCTTGCGGCACTGTCTCCATTCGGTAAATTTGTTTGAGTTATGTTTTCTCACATGATAGCAGAAGTAAGGCCTCCGGAGGAAAAAGTTTGAAAAATTTCAATTTATGAAACGCTCACCTTTGTCAAGGAAGCAGCAGCATTAGAATTTGTCCGTTGAACAGGTCGTTGGGGTACCTTTTGGGTGGCAGTAAAAGGCATGAAAGATGACACCCAGGTGCGTTGCACTGGAGGCGCACCACTTCCCACCTATCAAAGTCAAGAAAATATAAATTCAGGGGAAAAGGAAAGAAAAAACTCAGAATATCAGTGCCAAAAAAGCAAACGCGCACGTCTTTAATTTTAGTCCTTCATTCCTCTCTGACAAAGAAGCAAGAATAAACATTTGCAATCACAGTTTCATAACTTTCGCTTACAGATTTTTTATCAAGCAAAGTCGCAAGGTTAGAAAGCATGACGAATGGATAGGAAATTAGCAAGGCAAAGCAGCTGTCTTGACATAGAACTAGATAAAAAGCATTGCGGTAAAACATTAACAAACAAGTCCGGTATCAAGTCCGGTATTTAAATAGGCTGTTAAAGAGTAATATGCAAATGTCACAAAACATTAAATAACACAATTATCAAATAAGACGATAAAAAGGTCTCAAAATGAGTTTTTAAATGTTTCTTCCGATTTTAAAATTTGCATTGTGCATAAATTAAAAGTACATTTTTGTTGTGAAAAGTTCCCACCGCACAAAAATACAACAGATTTGATTAATTTCATACCTCATTGATTTCGTCTTGAGAGAAGCCAATCAAGTTACCTAAAATCCGGACCACCTCTGGCCGTTTATTCTCGGGGGTATGGAAGTATCCCATTAACAGATTTTTCATAAGAGGCCTGCAATAAAAAAATACGGCAATCAGCAACAAAGAGACCAAACCCGTGCTAATTCATATAGAAATGATTGAAAACCAGATAACTACGACCCAAATATCGCAGCGTAGTCTTGTTCTGCTAGTGGAGTAGGTAGCCAGGGTATCCGGATGTCCACTTTTTAGCAAGGCGGAACACTCTAGAGAAAGCTTGGCATACATGGAAAAGTGTGGAAGCATTAAGCCCCGGCAAAACGACTGGACATTTGCGCTGGTCACACACTGGACATTGCTCACTTGTTTAGAGTATGGACATAAAAAAAATATTGGTGGTGGCAAAACGACTGAACATTGTCCAGTGAACTTTTTCCCTGTTGAAGAATGCGGGTGGGGAAACTGGCAACAGGGCATCTCTTTACCTTTGAAAATACACTTTTCATAGCCCTTACCGTGTTATCGTATGAATTAGAGTGTATTATTGACAAGTGGCTAGGACAGCTAGGTTTATCAAAATCACCGTACTCCTGCTCTCTGACATCGCTTTCCTTATCGGAACTAAAGCTAATCTGATCGGAAGACTCGTCGTTACTAATGAAATGCTTTTTTCTGGTATTGGTCGAATTGAATTTTCACGTTTTTTCCATTTCATTCGCGGTGTTGACTAGGAAAGTTTGTTAAAGATTTGAATAATGGAAATAAATTCGCGCCAAATCCTATCCATTACATTCATTGCGCGTGCGCGAACTGGACAATGTTCAGTAGAGTGGCAAAACGACTGAACATTTCTCTACAACATCTACGAACAAAAGAATTTTAATCCTGTCCACTGAACATTTTTGACTTCCTTCAAAATCGACTGAACAACACTCAACATCGCTGAACAAGACTGGACAAGGTGGCAAAACGACGCAACATTTACGCTGGACATTTGTCCAGTGCATGTTCAGTGAAAATGTCCAGTCGTTTTGCCGGGGCTTTAGGAAGCAAGGGAAATTAGGAAATGGATTATGAGGTTTATCAAAAAATATAAAAGAAAGTGCATCTTTGGCTGGTTGGGTGGGTAATGGCTGAAAATGCCAATAGCGCTTGGTTTGGTAACTCAGTCGTGCCACTGAATACGTCCATTTTAACTACGTTATGCTATATAACCCCTACAAAAATGTTAAGAAAAAGTGAGTAAATGATCTGTTGAGCTCTACACATCAAGGGACAGATTAAATGAAGTGCTTTTCACACGTTTTTTAGCACACTTGACAAGATCAGCTTAAAACGAGAGTCCAATCCATGTTCGCGCTATAACACTAGCCCATCTGCATATCAGCAGGAAAGATGAAGCCAAGCGAAAGTAGTTATTTAGACCTACTTTTCAATTTTTCCTTCGGTAGAATCTTTAAGCTGTTTAATCATCTCAGTTTTTGCATCAAGATCTTCCTGAAGTGCACGAGCTTGAATAGGAATGAAGATAATACCAATAATATGTATTATCAAAATAACGATCATATAACTCAAAAATAAATTCATATACCGTAAAAGCTCTATTGAGCCCGGCCGCACAAAGCAAAAATTTAAAATAAGCCCCCCTTTCTATTGAGCCTCCCCCTCCTTAGCTCCTGATGTTGATAAAAAAAACATGCGCATTGATTGGTTCTCTTGACGGGTCTGATGTGATGATGATCATGTGCTATAAAAATGGCCCATGTAACGATTGTCTTGTGCGTCTTAGCAGTCAAGAGGATACTGATGTTGATTCTTTCGAAGAAATCCCGGAGCATTGTGGCATTTTTATATGTTTTATTTTAAACAATCAATAAGCCCCCTCTCTTTTAAGACCTCAAAGACTGAAAAAACAAATACCCCCCCCCCCCCGAGGGGGGGGGGCTTAATAGAGCTTTCACGGTTTTTCCGGGATGGGTTACTCTGCAGCCTAATGATGATTGACGATAATTGATGATAATTGATGATAATTGATGATGATTTATGATGGTAATGATAGGATAATCAAGATGTGGAAAATGATAATGATCATTATCATTGATAATCATAATGGTATTCGTCGAATGTCATGATAAACGTACTATCATCGAGTAGCGATTAAAAGTTTATCAACTTGAAGCAATATCGTTTGAAATGGGTGGTCAAAATATTGGTTGATGCTTGGTGGAAAAACACGAAAGAGTATCAAAGGAAACAATACAGAATGAGATGATGAACAGCATGCGATAACTAGCAACTCTAGAGACAAAAACATATCCAGTTTCACGGATAGGCAGTAAAGTTCAATTTCCACTGTTCAGAGAAATCATCTGCAAGGCACTTAATTACCCATAGTTGGGACTTCTACTAACCTTCCCTTTGCAAGCTGGATATTACATTTTGTTTCGCCTCAACATCCTTTGTGAGATTTGCAACACCCTGAACAGCTAGAGTAGCCTCCTGGATTCGTGCCTACGAGTTCAATAAGATGTCTGAATGGTAACAGGAGGTATTTTAACAATATCCACCCATGTTTACTACCTCCCATACAGATGTCGATATGGGTATAATCAAAAGAAAATACATTTGTACGATGAACCGTATCAACTACTGAGAACTACCTTACTTATTTTGGTTTCCAGATACCTAGTCCATCCCGACCCCTAACCTGATTTCCATTAATATTTCTTTCTGTTGAGTGGTCCGAGCAGTGGGCTCGAGCCGGTACTTGTATGCCGACTATGGCGAGCGGCAACAGTGTTATCCACTACCATTCCTGTGAAAGTCAAACATTCACCAAAAACCGCTACACACCTTTCCGATGTTTATCAATAACTTTTTATTTATCAGTTATTCATAAAAGCTACATATATAGAAATCTTTTGCACAGACTGTAAGAAATTTTTTTCTACGCGTGGAACGCCAGGAAAATAGCGTTCAAATTTGTGGACAACGAATGTTTCGTGAAAATAGCGCGCGGAATTTGCAGGAAAGGAAAGTCAGAAGTTGAAATGTTGGAACATTTGAGGGGAACATGACCAGATAACAAATATCGTGCGCGGAAACTAAGGCAGATTCTTAATAATGCGCGGGCGGAATGAAGGATAAAAATTGTTGTGCGCGCTCCCCGCGAAAACCAAACTTTATAGTCTGGTATTTTTCTGTATTCGAAGGCTAGTTATCTGTGTTTTATTTTGACCAAGCTGGAACTTATAGCGCGTTCGCCTGTTTGCAAAAAACGGATAGGAAGTCAGGAAGAGCATTCTCAAACTTATCCGTTATTGAGAGTATAAAATGGAACGACCTGTATTTGTTTAAGCATTTTCCAGGGCATAAGTGAATATGTATGACAAAAATAACCAAATTCATATCAATTGTTCTTTAGCCTCGGGCTAGTGAAAACGTAGATGGGTTTGAGGAGCTTCCATTCTATTCTTTTATGCCAAAAGCGTACCACGTAAAGGTATTATGTATGGGAAAGTAAAACTCCATTCATTAAAGGATATCTGCCTGACTAAGGGTAGGAAATGCGTGGCTGACCAAAATTGGATTAATGACGCAAAAGATATTATAAAATAAGTTTTTAGCAAAGCGATTGCACACATGACAGGCTTGAAGCATGGCTAGCATGATGTCAGTTAGTGATACAAATGATTACGCAGTCAAAAGCATGTAAAATGACAAATGCTAACACTAAAGCAAAGTCGGCATTTTTGCAAACCACAACACGTGTCACCCACAATCAAAGGTATGCCTCCAAACGAGAACTGACTGCATGAGGCAGTCTCTTTGTCAATTAGAGACATACTATTGGCCACAGCTTAAAGCTTTCAATACGATAGATTATCAGATAAACAGAAAAGTCTTGTTTTGATACAACTGATGACTTTATAATTCTATGAAGCAAGGAACACAACGAAAAGATAAAAATCTTGCACGTTAGAAATCGGGTATTATAGGTTCTAAATGCTTACTGCAGAAAAAACACATGTGGTGAAAGCAGTTAGAAGGATGATTCACAGTTATGTGCTATCTTGAAGAAGGATATAAATACAAACCTACAGGTGTCCGGAGACTTCGTGGGGGGGAGGGGGCTCCCAAAAATGAGAGCATGCATGTTTAATAGGCCACAGACACTCAGTCAACAGGGTAAAGGGATGAAGAGAATAGAAATTCATAGACAACATCGAAATATTGTTCAGAAATAGAATAAAGTGGTTTCCCTACAAGTCTCTTTGCGTAGCATAAAAAGCAGTTGGTAACCTTGAGACTTGCAAATGAACTGGTTATTAGCACATACACTGGCTGAAATGCACTCACACAATAGTTTTCCAAAAGCACGAAGAACATAATATTACACGAACCAAATAACTTTCTGTCAAGGTTTCGAATCAGGACTGCTACAGCAAGAAGGAGATAAACCTACCTGATACGATTCAGTCTTTTTCTTTAGATCTTTTATCTCTCTGCTGGCATTGATAAGCTTTTTACTCGATTCCTCTTCTAGCATTTCGTATTGAGAATCTTTTTCTTCAAAAAAAAAAAGATTTTTGGTGAAAGCTTTATAAAGCCAGGAATACAACATCGTAATGTATTGTACTGGTGAATTTGCTTGGCTTAAAAAGCAAGGAGTTAAACATATGATTTAATAAGCTGCATGAAGTATTGAAAGGTTTGAAACATAATAAATAACATTATCTTGCCTCTGCTGGGGAAATCCCGATGCAATAAAATTCAAAATTTTGGGCGTCAAAATTTATTGTCATTTTTAGAAAATGGTGACAGAAAGAGAGATCACTTTGCTGAATTGAGAATAGCATAACGTGGAACCTCCATATGACAGACACCTGTGAAATCAGTACTGTACATTGTAGGTAGGTGTCCGTTATCTGGATGCTAATTCTACAATGCCTTTACCAGAAAGAGTGATTTTAAGATAAAATTCTTTCTTGTCTTGAGGTGTTCGCTTTATATAGGTATCCGTTAAAGAATGCTTGCGGTAAGTACCACCTTCAAATCTAAAGACGTATGTAGATAATTAAAGATTATCAAAGATCATCAAATAATATCAAGGATCATCAAAGATTATCAAAGATCGTCAAAGATTTTTTAAGATTATTAGAGATTTTAAGATTATTAGAGATTTTCAAAATTTTTTAAAGATCTAGGATGAATCTAGCAAAATGACGCAGAAATGACAACTTAATGCAGGCCGTCGATAGCATAAGATTTTAACAAGATTTACCTCTTTGTAGTCTTTCAAGTACTAATTGCAAATTGTTTAGCGCATTCTCTGTTTGTCGCGATCTTTCCTGCACCTCTGCTAATCTTGAAACGGCGTTATCTCTTTGACTTGCCACTGCAAATAATTGTTGCTGAAGATTCTGGATTTGGAAATTTGACTGATTGCTATAAAGGAACGAAACCAAGCGGATGGATCACAAAGATGCATCAAACACTAAAGCAAGACTTTGGTGAAAATGAAATTTTAGGCAGCATAGAATTCTGTTATAAACTCTGTTATAAACTGAATTTTTCTAAATGTACTGATGAAAATTAAACATAAACGGGCCATCTCTTCGCTCATCGGTCCAGATCCTGTATTTCTCGTTGCACAAGTCGACCCTTGATTTTTGGTTGAAAATACACGACTTTTAGCGATACCTGGTGAATACGTCGACCAACAAAACTTGCTTTTATTCATTGCGAACACAAAATATTTTATTAAGGAAACTGAAAAAAACTTATCTGGTTGGGTTTTTTATTCGTCAATATTTTCCCGACAGTATCTTATCAACTATTAGCCCACACTAAAATTTCGTGCGGCAACTGTATTGGCCGTACCCAGGGTGAATTCCACAACTATTATCTTGAATTTTGCTTCTTGCTTTAAGATATTTGTTTTGACTGACAGAAATATCACCGGTGTATAGGTCCAGGAAGAAGCACCTAGAAACTAGACTTATGCGACGAGAAATACGGTAGTATATCTCTTTAAGTAGGCTTCTTCCAACTTTTTTTCTGATGAACTTTCTTCTTTTTTTCTGATTTTTTTCTTTTTTTCTTCCATAGTCATTTCAAAAACAAAGGCATGATAACGAGCATCACAAACCTCGTTTCCTTAAATTCTGAGCTTTTCGTTTGATACCTATCTTGAAGTTCTTGTAGCCTCTTCCCAAGTTTCTGTTCTCGCTCCTGTGCTGCAACAGCCTCGTTCGTGTATCCTTCTTCAATCTACAAATTCATAAGGTCGAATAAATTTTAAAATTACACTACCAGTAAAAATTTACCAGAAATAGTACAATCTTGTATAATTGATATACTCTAGTATGCCATAGATAGGCTTTCTCTAGCATCAAACTATGATCATTTCAGATAATTCTTATTGAATGAAATGAGCGACAAACATGATTGTGATGATTTATTAGAGGGGAATTATTGCATTGGTTGGAGGAAAATGACTGGGGTAGAATGATCGATCGATTGATTGGGTGGTAGAAAGAATGACGGGGGTATTGATTGAATTACCCGCTACAACCGAAAAACCCTGGTGACAAAATTCCATAAAAGACCTAAAAATTTACATTAAATAGTTTCTTTAACTGGCAGTCTTAAAATCGTTTCTATCGCAAAAAAATAAAGATTACTCGCACTTATACTTAGATTCCATTTTTCAGTATAATCCTGTAGTTGACCAAAACATTTACTTCGCAACTCCGGTAAAAAAGCCTTACCTCTATTAAATGGTTCCTCAGTCGTTCCATATCCTTTGCTGCTTTAGCTTCTGTTTCTCTGCATTTAATAACCAACCGGTGTACCTCAGTCTCCAGTTCTTGTATTCTCTGATCACAAGTTGTTCTGGTCTTTTGCAAGTCCTCGATTATGCTATCTTTCTTATTTCCTTCTTCAATAAGATATTTATTATCATTCTGCATTTTATTCAAAGCTGCATCTCTTGCTGCCGAGATATTTTTCAGTTTATGAATATCGCCCTGCAAAACTAGTAACTCGTTTTTCTTATCCTCATAAAGTGAACGGAGTTTCTTATTTTCTACTTTCAATATTTCAGACTCGCCCATATTTTTTGTTCCTGATTTATCTACGTGGTCCTGCACACTTTGCAGCAGTTCAATTTTTTCCATAAGTGATTTTATTTTCTCATCTTTTAATCGCATTTTTTCTTCCCATTCTTGAGTCATCAACAGGGACCGCGTTTCAAAGTTATGGGAAAACCTAGAACGCTCCAATTCAAAATTGCGAGTCATTTCATCGATTCGTTTCTCTAGTTCTTTCAGATTCATTTCCAGCTCCCTTATCCTGATTGACTTTTCTCGACTTTCACTTTCCATTTGAGTTCGAATTTTACTCTTTTCATTCTCATACAAATCTAATTTTTGCTTAAGCTCGTCGTTATCATTTAACAATTTCGAGTTCGTTTCACTCATTTTATTTAATTTTTCAGTTAAACCATCAATTTTAAGTTCACAGTTATGATGATCTTCGCAAAGGCTATTCATTTGATCATTCCTATCATTTTCCAGTTGCATACTTGTTGTTTTCTCAACTCTATCGTACTTTCCATTCAATGTCTGTGAATCTTTTTCGACTACCTTTTCACTCATATTCGGATGTTTTTTTACAAGTTCATCTTTCGATTCAAATAGTTCAATCTTTTTTCGCAAATCAAAATTGCAGTTATCTTTTTCATGTATTAAAGTTAGAAGCCTCTCTTGTTCTTGCTGAAAAGCTGCAATCTGGATTTCAAGCTCTTGATTGCGTTCGCTTATACTTCTATCGATATTTGTTTGATGCTGCTTATCCTGAAGAACATTCTGCAAGTATTGGTTCCTTTCTCGCAGCCTCGCTATTTCACCTCCCTGGGATTTGTTTAATTCCATCAGTTTCTGGTGTTCAGAATGTAATACATTTGACGCATGTTCCTTGGCAACAGACCTCGCTTGTACATTTTCAAGCCTCTCATTCAAATCGACAACTTCTTCTTCTTTCTGCCTCATGAAAATAACAAGATTTTGTCGTTCAACCTTCAATAGCTCTAACTGGCTACTGTGATGTTTTGCAAGCTCCTCGAGAGTTCGACATTTTTCCAGCACATTTTCAACTTCCGTTTCCTTATCCCGAATATATTGAATAACCCTTGCACGTGATGAGAATGGCGAATCTGAGCTCCCCTGTTCTTCCATCATCTGCAAATTTAAAAGCAGCTCATCCTTGGAGCGTAAAACTTGCATCATTCTTGCAAGCTCTGACTTCAGCCTCTCAACCTCAATCTCCTTTTCATCCACAACCATTTCAAACCTTTTGTATGTTTCTACCTCTACCTCAAGTTCTCTGACCCTTTCTTGTGATTTGATATAGTCTTCTACAAGGCGTTTCTCTTCTTCATTGACACTTTCAGTTTCCATCATTGAAACAGTTTCTGACACAATTGGTTCTTCTATATTCAACCTTGTTTCAACATTAATAGTAGAGTTTTCTTTTAAGGCTACTAGCTCCCTATCTTGCGAACTACTTAATTCTTTATTTTCATCACTTTCATTGACTCGATCAAATCTTTGTTCGATAGAAGGGGACGCTCTAGTAGATTTCTTTCCTTCGATTTCAAAAATCCTTCGCTCTAGTGTCTCAATTGAAGCTCTGCAAGAAGCGATTTCATTATGAAGTTCTTTGTTACTTTCTGCAAGGTCAACATTTTCTTTTCTAAGATCCTCAACTACTTTGCTATTTTCAACTGCTACTTTCTCAGAGCTTGACTTACTATCTGCATTATCTTCCTTCCACATCTTGCTAACATCTTCTTTGGGATGAGTTTTTCCAACCGCATCTTCAACGCGCTTCTTCTTCTGCAGCAATAGTTCTTTTGCATTTAATTCATCACGAAGATATTCATTTTCATTCCTCAAATCTTGAATCAATATCTCTTGCTCGCGCATCAGGTCTTCTTCGATCATCTCTTTTTCTCGTAACTCTTCGTCTTCCTCTTCCAGATTCTTTATCATAACTTTAGTTTCAATTTCCTTTCGCGTTTTATCATTTATCTCACGCTCTAACTTTTCAACCTTCATTAAAACATTGTTCAAATCTTTTTCCATGTCAGCATTTGTTTCATTCATCAAAGAATTCTCCTCCTCCAGAGATGCAAGACGTGCAGTTAGTTGTGCGCATTCCTCCTGCTTTCCTTTAAAAAGACTCATTGTCTGCTCTAGCTGTCCCTGTATTTCCTGCAAGTCTAGATCTTTTTCTTCAACAAGCTGGTAAACAAGACTGTCGTGTTTCTCTTGCTGTTCAACGATAAAGTCATCTCTGTCGTTTACCATTCTCATGATCCTTTCTTTCTCTATTTTCAAGTCATCAAGTTGCATTTTCAATTCACCGATTTCCTTGCTATCGTCGGTTTCATTCGTGTCTATTTGAAACTGCAGCTTATCCAGTTCCGTTTGCAGTTGCTCTCGTTCTGCTGTCAGCGCTGTTTGGCCTTGGCTCATCAGCTCAAGGTCTTGTCTAAGCAAATCAACGGTTTCTAGAAGTGAAGTGTTTTCATCAACAACATCTCTGTGCTTCTCTTTCCAAATCCGCAACTGGTTTCTCAAATCTGACAAATCCTGCATAAGAACATCTTTCTCTGCCAGCACTTTGTCAAGTTTCATACGCCATTTATCAGCATCAGTTTCACTTATATTCTCCATGACAACATCTTCAACAACAAGACGCACCTTTGTGAGAATGTCTTCGCATGTTTGGCCTTCGTCTTCTACAACATCGCTTTTGCCATCCTTTTCATTATTTGCATCTGTGAGAAATCTTACAATATCTAATGACTGTTGTCTTACTCTTGACAATGAAGTTGCCGAATCTTGGAACTTGGTTGTTATACGGCTTATCTCCTCCGCGGAATGTTGGAGCTCTTGCTCACGTTCGTGAACCGTGGCTTGCAAACTGTTAACAGTTTCTTGCCGTCTAAAAATTTCATTTGAAGCCTTGTTGACATACGAATGAAGCAACAAGCCCAATTCTTCAGATGCTTTTTCCCCTTTATTGGTATCATCAACATTAGGAACATCTAGCCTAACTTCAGGGCGTTGCTTTAGAAAGGTAATCATTCCACTAATGTCATTTGTTACACCCTGAAAGTCTCTTTTCAAACGATCTAGTTCTTCAATCAGAGCTTTACGATCTTCCTTAGCTTCCACTAGGTTATCCCAGTCTAGAGAACTGAGATCGGTTTCCGATTCTTGGTCGTAAACGTCAACAAAGCTGGATTCCTTTTCACCAACCTTCAATTTCAATTTCAATTTCTTCTGCAGATCCATTACAACTTTCTCCAAAGTGCCCTTTTCAAACTCTAGGTCATTTTTGATAACATTAATTTCATTTAACTCTTTCTCCTTAAGAAGAAGCTTCTCCTCTAGCTTATTTATCATCTTTTGCTCGCGGCTTAGCTCCTCAGGCTCCTTTGGTGCCCAGGCTTTACTATCTTGCGGCTGTTCTTCGTCAAAGAAATACCCATCAGCTGTAGAATCTGCAACTGCAAATGGCTTGAGCATTTTAGCAGCTGCCTTCATGTCTGCATTACCATGATCAACGCTATCAAAATCTATCTTTCGCATCTTCCGCTCAGGCTCAACATCTGAATCACGTGGGCTATTATCAGACGTTCTCGATGGACTCACAGTTCCATCTATCGTGCTTGTATCTTCATGCTGTATTGCAACCTGCGCTTCAAGAGAGCTGACCTTCCGCTCAAGACCTTCAATGGTTCGTTCTAGTATAGACTTTTCTGCTACTAGCGCTTCAATGGTGTCACTCTGTGAGTTAACATTTCTTGAAGTATCGTCTCTGTTATTTTTGCGACCAAGCTCTGACACTGCGTGGGCGACCTCGTCTGCAACGTAATCAGCATCTAACTGTAACTCAGAAACAATTTGTATACGACGATCTATTTGCTCATCTAAACTTGACAACTGAGAATTAATTCTACCTGACTCTGAACGGTTTGAATCGAGTTTTTGGTCGACAGTCTGTTCAAGCTTCTTCTGTACTTTTGAAATTTCATTCCGCAACTGAAAAGCTGATGCCTAAATGAAAATTGATAGTTGGTATAAGTATGATATAAACCCTAAGAATGACCTTTGATGTGGATTGTCACTGAATGTTTTAGAAACAACTTCAATCGCCAAATCAAAATCACATTGGTATATAGAAACAAGCACTGGGCAGATGTTTAGCAGTTTCTTACCATTACTCTTGCTACTATTGAAATAGTTCAGAGACCATTAAAGTTATTTCACTTCCAACAAAGCAATTCATTTCAAATATCAATTATAAAGAATACTGATAAGAATGGATTAGTATAAGACAATAAAAATGGCTTTACAAAAGCAAACATTTGAGTAAACTAAAGCTTTTCGCCCTGACACTCTTCAGAGTTTAAAACGTCAGAACATAGATCGAAAACTCTACGCTAGGAAACATATAAACCCAGTTGTGGATCGAAATAGGCCAATCAGAAACGCCAGCACATGACTGTTGAGGTTGCCCAATCAGTGCCACTTGCCTATAGAGAATGTCCTCAGGTGAAAACGAACTCCTTTTGTCTACACAATAGCGGTTTTTTCGTGCTTATGTAGATAAAATTCTCTATACGAAAGCGGCACTGATTGGGCAACCTCAACAGTCATGTGCCCGCGTTTCTGATTGGCCTATTTCGATCTACAACAGGGTATATATATTTCCTAGCGTAGAGTTTTCGATCTACGTTCTGACGTTTTAAACTCTGAAGAGTGTCAGACGAAAAGCTCATTCAGTGATTCCATTGAAACATTGGATTATTTTCTACGTTAATGCAAAAACATGTAAATTATCATTGACTTTATTAATGAGTCCATCATTAATTGTTTACTTTCAGTTATGTAATTTCTAGTTTTGAGGTTTTAAGTTGCTTTGTTTAATGGGGCTTCAAACGCACATATTCCCTCTGCTTTTCACCCTGCCACTAGGCCAGTAGCATCATAGGTAGTTTTCGCTCGACAACAGAGCTTAGAAGGCTTTTTACGAAATTCGGTTAAAAATCTTTTGTTTCCTGATATAAAGAACAGAGCATAAACAAGGATTTTTTTGCATGGCTTCCCCGCCTGATATCAACAACTGAATTTTGAAAAAGATGAAAATTTACATGTCTGAGCTGTTGTTCAGCCCGTAATCTTTCATTAGATTTTCTCAATTCGAGGCTGACCTTCTGATGATGCTGATACAGCTCCACGTATCTTCGGCCAAGCTCTAAAAACCAATCAAAAACGAAAGGTAAAGGAAAGAGGATAACTGAAAAGACGCTTTTTGGCTTAAAAATACAATTTAGAGTTGGAATAAAGTTTTTGTCTCAAGTCTGTTAACAATGTTTATGTCAAAGTGGCTAGACCTAGGTACAATAATATAAATACCTAGACAAACAACTCTTTTTTCCTTGATCTAGAACAGCAGAGTTTATGTAAACCACGGGTAGTAATCAATGTAGCATGTGGTGTACTTGAAATTGCATTTTGTTCGTTGCGTAAGATTTTTTTTTACACGGGACCAACATACTTTTAACACGTTTGTGACACTTTATCGCAACTTCTTTAATTGCATATATAAGCTACACAATAAAACATGTCACAGTTGACATACAGAAACACTACAGAATCTTATGTATTGCATATGTATTGGAAAGTTGTTTCTTTTTATGCTTTCTGTTGTATGGTCTAAAAGCATACCAAATATTTTGTAGCACTGATAATACACAGAAAAATGTTCATTGAAGAATTCGCTAAGCAAGCTTCAAGGTCTTATGATTTATATACATCAAATGCTAGGCCACTATGAAGTCAAAAAGCAGAGTAAACCTTAGTCATCTTATTCTTTATGTTAGCTTACATTATAAGAATATTTGTAGCTACCTTTCAAAGATTTTTGCATTTTCTTTATCTCCTCGGCTGGGTTTCCTTTTATTGTACAAATCTTCCTTAAACTTTCAATTTCCAAAATCTGTTCTTCTGATAAACTTTTCTGAAACTCTAGCTCCTCCAATAAATCTGACGTACAGTTTCCTAGCCGCAATATATCACTTTTTAACTCGTCTAACTCTTTGATATTATCGTTAAGGTCTTCATTCTCTGCTACAAGCTTCTCCTTTTCTGTTCTCAGGCTTTCCATTTTAAGAATGATTTCATCGTTTTCAGTTTTTAATTGGCTGAACTTTTCTTCTTTTTGACACAATTCTAAAGATACTGCAACATTTTCATCTCTTATTTCATTTAAATTTTGCATTAAACTATCAAACTTCTTTCTCCACATGCTGTCTAGCTCTTCCAGCTGCTCTTTATCACTTCTATCAAATGAAACAATCTTTTCTCTTTCGCCAATATTTGCTGATAACGTTTCTACCTCGCCTTCTAAATCAATGATCTTCTCATTTCCCCTTTTGACTTCCTCCTTTAACGACAATTTCTCCTCCTCCACAATTTTTCTTACCCGCTTTTCTTCGACGATTTGATTCTGCAAATTTTCCACTTGCTTCCTTTTAATTTCATAATCTAAGGAAAGCGTTTTGTATTTATCCTCCGTCACTTTGTCGTTTACTTTACTTGCAGCAGGTTTCTCTATATTTGTACCAGCTGAAGCTAAGAAAAAGCCAAGAAACATTACCAGGAAAAAGCAGCAGCAAACATTATTTTTTGACAAAAATTGATAATATTGTCTATTAGATAGAACATTATACCACAGCATTAAAGCTATTAAATTACTGACGAGTTAGAAAGACCTTTGAAAGTCAATGCTCTTCAAAAATTTTTATCACTTTTTGAACAAGTTTGCATCACACAATAAAAATATTTGATTAACATATAATTCACTGTGTTTAAATGTTTTCTGCAGAGTCTAAGCTACAAAAATTAAGCATTTTGATTCTATTCAGAAAATGATGAGGACATTGAGAATCAAAATGTTTACTGGATAAAACTTTTCTATCAATGCTTTGTCGTCTTGATCAATGGAGCAGAATTTAGATTCATCCACTCCAATCCTCAACAGAAGATGCTCTATATATGGAAAACATACCGGTTTTTCGCTCATATTCTTTTATTTCACTCAGCAGACTCTCGTTTTCATTAACCAGATCCTCTAATTCAGCTTGATGATTCTTATTCATTTGAGCAATACGTTTTGAATATGTGCTCTGCAAGCTTGCTATTTCCTCTTGATGATGGTCTTTCAGTTGTTGCAGTTCTGCCTGGTTATCCTTTAGGATAAGTATGAATTAAATCATTGGAGTGCAATCATTGCAGTTGAATTATGAGAAAGAATCAGTACTTAAATGACAATAATGACCTTCCATGATTCCAACACATAAAAATTCAAGAAACACCCACTTTCAAAGTAGAATCAAAATTTTAAATTTCTTACTCTGATGCAAAATGCCATTTTTTAAAAAAAAATTTCTTTAAGAGATTTGAACAATAACCTAAGTCAAAAGAAATTATTGCAGTTGTGTGTGTATTTTTAAAATATTCTAGCAGCCAATAACAATGTCTAAAAGTTCATCTTTAAAGGATAATTGATTACTATAGTTCACCTGACTTTTGGCAGCTTCTTTCCAATGGCGACATTCTTTTTTCACCTCGTCAAGCTCTTTTTTCAATTTATTGAGAGTCATTTGAAAAAACTCTGGATCCTCAAATTCCATTCCATCTCTGGCAAATGAGTCATCTTTTTGGGATGCAATGATCCCATGTCTTAAATCGACTTGTGAAGATTTCAGTCTTTTTATTTCACTCTACAAGAATGGTGTAGTTTGGACAATGCAAGTACACTAACATTAAATCATATTTCAAAATTTGCAAACATTGACATGATCCGTAAACTCCATAACAATCTACATAGATTACAGACTTGTTGTATAAACCATTCTTGATCATGAATTTAAGAATGTAACATCATTTCTAATGAGTTAATTTGATTTTGGCAACAATATCTACTACAAACTGCTAAATCAATTGAAAAATCATAGATAAAAGTGTGCCATCTTTGATTCCATATACCAACTGGTAAAATTTCTACTTGGTATGCAGATACAGCAAAATGAACTTGATCAAGCTCCAAATAGAACAATTCTGTCTTATCTTGTGAAAGTAAAATACCTTTCAATACCCAGACTTGCACAGCCATATAAGTAGCCCAAAGCACAAACTGAACTCTTGGCAAGATTATAGCCTGACAATTAATATTGGGAGTAAAGCTTGACTTTTTTCTTATCATTTTATTTGCTAGTAGGGACCAACAACTTACACTCACTATGTTTCCAAATATTTCTTAAGGAAATCACACATTTTTATCTGTACACAAGAATTTGCTGGTAATGAAGCTAAAATATGTTCCATTTTAAAGTATCTTTGAAGAACTCAGGGACACTCGAAAGATTGATCCAAGCATGATCAAAATCTAGATGATCTTAAACTTCTCAGATGTACATCAAATGCTCAAATATACAAAGAAACAAAAAAAGTGAAATGTATACTTATAATGTTTTTGTACCTCTTTTTGTTCTATAACAGCCCTGTATTCATCTGATAGTGCCTGTATTTGAAGTTCAGCTGAGACAGAGCGATCATGAAGCTCTTCATTAAGAACACTTACTCTCTCAACCTGTATTAAAGATGAAACGCTAAAACCCAAGCAGTTATGAATCGACAGATACTTCTATGAAAAAAGCATATTTTAGCCTTAATTTCTAGCAACAAAAAGTTTGAGTGGAGATTTCCAGGCCATAAGCTTTGTCAGTGTTTGAATGTATTCAACATACAACAACTAAAAGGAGCTTTTTCAAAATATTTTTATAAAACAAAATGCTAAATATCTTTGAACTTTGCATGAAGATGGAATGGTAAGAGAAAGACAGGAAACTTTAATCAAATCATTCCATGAGTTATGCTAGTCAACCAATGGTAAAATGGAAATAGTGTTTTTACTGGTGCTAGTTTATAACTGCTAGTCAGTTATATTTTGATGTTTTGACCCTTTCATAATGAATCAAATATCTGAACATAGCATACTTAGTACTTACAACATTTCTCAGAGTATAAACGTTTGATAACAACTTATGGTAAAAAGAAATGAACATCTGTGACACTTGTGAGCTTTTCCACTCACATTACTTTTGATCTACATTTTCTGATTGATATTTGGATCTACAAACTTCTGCTCATGTGATTCTTTTCTTTGCATTCAGGATTTATTGTTTTGTACTTAACAACAAAAACATATACAACACCCCTAAAAAAGATTGAAAGCTCTAAAAGACTTAATAATAAAATTCTAAATCAAGGGGACACATTTCATGATTATACGTACCTCATCCTTTTGCTTTTGCAAAACACTCTCTAAATCTTTTATCTTTATGTGGGCCAATTTTAATTCTGTTTCTTGATCTAAAATAGAATCAAAGCATGTTATAAATAATGTATTGATCATTGTTTGACAAAAACGCTGCACTTAGGGCAAGAGAGATTTGGAATGACTTACATAGATAATCAAGGCTTCTTCTAGGCTTAAAAGCTGGTTTTTATGCAAGTAGCAATGGCAAATAGTTTGTTGTTAAACTGAAATATCTTTTTGAAAGAATTTACAGTAAACTTTTGAAAACTTGGTGAGTAAAACTGGCTATCATAATGAAAAAAGTGTCCAAAGCCAGTAAAAATGACATTTCAGTTGTAAAATACACTGTGGGTGGGAAAATAGTACCACACAATATCATCCCATCAATGTCAGAATCAAATTGTCTGTGGAAATCTTCCATTAAAATTTCCTGGATCATTTATTGAGTTTGCAGCATTTGTGCATTTGAGATATTTTAAGAAAACTAAACAAGTCAATTGGCTACTTATTCTTACCTTTTGGAAGTAACAGGCCTGAAAGTTATCTGCTTATAGCTTTTCTTTCATATTTGTTAGTAGCAATAAAGATTATCAAAATCGTTAAGAAATTTTGCTTGCAAGAATAAATACAGATAATGAAGAATATAATATACTATATTTTACACAATATTTGAATCTAAATATATAAACAGTTTGCGTCTCGAACCAAAACAATCTGTAAGCAGGACAGTTTGTTTTCTTCAATGTGTACTTTAAAAGTACCGCTATTGAATAGAAAAGAAAATACCAAAAATTCTGATTTGATACGGGAAACACAAAATGCTTTGCCAAAAATGTCCTCCATGTAAATATGTTTACATTGTGCAGTATAAAAAATCTAACAAGACTTAGAGTTGGATTTAGTCCCCTAAGAATCTTTGTGTATGAATCTTTGGAAAGCTTTGGAGGCGCTTAGTAACCTCTTGTTGTTTGGCGAAGAGAAATTAAACATTGTCCCAAACAAAATGATTTTGGGTGCCACATTTTCGTTCATCGAGAACACTAAGCAGCTCAACTAATATTCAGTGTGGGATCCATGTAGCTTACACCAGAGATATTCGACGTAGACTAACGATTTCCCATTGTCTTTCTAGCGTTTATTGGCATATGTCCGGCGTGAGCTTCACATGATTCCACCTTGGCTAATATTTTCAGCAGTTGCCGATATTCATCCTGTGTAGTGACCTTTTTGGCTTTTGTCTGTCGTGTTTATCTGCGTTTTATCGTTAACAACATGTTGTTGGGTTGTTATTTTTGTTTACAAAATTGACATTGGAATTGTAAGTGTCATCCATGGTGCTTTTACTCGCCATGGGAACATGTAAATAGCATTTCGTTTTATTAGAAATTAAGCTATGCTGCTTTCAATTTAGATTGAGAACTCAAATTTCCTCAAGTTCTGACTCTTAGAGGGCAAAGTTCAACGAAACAACTTTATGTCCTTGTTGCTTGTGCGTGGACCACACACATGTACTCTTAACAAACTTTCAATTAAATATAAAAAAGCACCTTACACACATGAAATATCTTATTGTGTTACGAAAAAAAGTACTCTTAAGGTTATACAAAAGAGATCCGGAGAACTTACCGTAGGCCTCTTCGGTGCCTTCTGTCAAAACCTCTCGAGTAAAGTTAGAAATTTGTCCTGTAATTGTCGAAAAGTTTCCTGAAAGATTGCTGAGGTTGTTGGAAAGATTGAGCCATGACATGTTGAGGAATTTTTATCTTATCCTTTTGGAAATATTTTATGCAAAACTTCTGTGCCGCTGTTTCTTCCTGGACTCATAGAATCCAAGATCCTTTGAAAGAAAATCGGATGTGAATAACTCGAAAACCAAGCAAAGCTAACCAAAAAATACGAAGCTTGCCGAAGTCATGCCTAGTAAGTATTTAACAAAACTGCAGCCATAAAAAAGCTTTCCACATTTGTTCCATTTCATTTCAATATTCACGCGTTAGTTAACCTTACGATGATAAATTTTCACCAACACAACAACGGTGACATGGCACCGCGGCCATTTTGAAAACTATGATGTGGCACGCAAGGTGTTATGGGTAAGTATCTACATGTCGATCAGCAAAATCCTCGGTTCCGAAGGCCTGTTTGCACATCTGAATCTGAAAAAACGTTGGAATGACTATAAGCAGTTTAAAGAAGGCAAATTTTCAATGTGCCTTAAGCATACCCCTTATGCCCCAGAATTTTCTAAAACGATAGAAAAGAAGAGAAACAACTCCTTTACAAATTGTAAAACGAAATACTTTGCATATACAGGCCCGTGACACTCCTAAAATGGGGGAGGGGGGAGGGTAATTATGTTAAACTCACTCATAAAGATTGCTTTCAATTTTCTCTTTGAAATTATTGGGAACCACGGCTTTGGTTTTTCGCGTGGACGAGTACCCAAAGCGACAGAAATTCAGTCTTTTATTTGGGGAGGGGGGGGGGCAGCTTCGGCCTACCATTTTCCGGCAAGAAGACAGACGAAACAGGATATCAGGGAGCTGAAAATCTGAATTTTCCGATACCGAAGGGGTACTCCCATTAAGGCCTGACAGTGGGGTCCAGTCGATTTGGGCTCTTACCAAATGGCTATTAAATGGCCCAGTTTCAATAATAACATAACAGCTTAGTTTAGCTTGCGATTTGTTATAGACAATGAACAAGGTTTTATCTTTCCCGAAGCAACAACAGTCAACGGTAAAGAAATTTGTCAAAGAATGACCAGGCGCGTACAAAGAAATGGATGCTACCAATAAAATAATTTCCGTCCTTATGCTACCATTTGGGGGTTATTGTGAAAAAACAATACCATTTAAGGGTAACTTTTCACTTTTCAACATTTTAGCTTTGACCCTCATTGACCCTGACTGGACCCCCTGTTATGCCATAATGGGAGTAGCCCTGCCCGTGTTCCGATAAAGGCTCAAATTTTAGGCTTTAAAATTTTTTCAGCCACAGACTGCAGTAGTAGCCTGGTTCTCAAACAACGAAAACATAGGCCCTTTTCTGCTGTAGCATATTCCATTAAGTAAACTCTGAATTGCAAGCGAAGAAAAATCGGGGGTGCTGCAGTACTGTGTTTCCATTTTTCTGTCAATTTCAAGGATTGAGAAATTTGAGTTCAAAGGCGTCATTTCGAAAGGTGCCGTTTTAAACTGCGTTTCTTACAATTTGCAATTTCTCACAATTGCGGCTCTTAGATTAACTTTCTCATGGCCCCATTGAATGGGTTGTGTGGGTGAAACCAGTGAATTCGGAAAAATCAAAATTGTCGCATAGATCCCTAGATGATTCCCAGGGAATCTGCAACACAAAGATTACATGCAAAACTGTAGACTTGACGCAACATCTTCGAAACGAAATATATCACGTCCAGGTTCATTGTTCTAGATACAAAAATTTGCAACAGAAAACTCCACGCTAACATCAATCACACCTTTCAGAGGGCTGTACGTTTTATTCTTGCAAACTTATTTCAGATTTCATGAATTTCTGCTAAACGCCAGAGTTTGATAATGCCGAATAAGGAAATTTACTTACAGGAAAAGATCCTGGGTAGACATTACTCAGGAAAAAGTTTTCGAGTATTGGAGAGAAACAAAGTCTTTGAGCGCTCAAATTCGAAAGAGCTAGAAGCGTTCGATTTGCACATTTCGAAACTGAGAATTGAAAAGGAACGCATCAATGCAGCCAGGCAAAAGCTGATTTTAAGCAGGAAACTTTTTAATTCAACGGGCAAGGTAATTCAAAGTTTGCGGGGAAAGACTATTGAGGACGATGTTGCCGTTGAATTGAAACTGATGCGACGAGCAAACAGTGAAATGGGGCTTGCAAAAGTATCGCCCACTTTAAAGAAGAAAACAACCAGAAGACAGTCATTACGGTTTTCATTTGGATCAGAGAAAGACAATGATGATGATGAGAATAAAGCAGAAGAAAATGCGGTTGGTAAAGAATCAATGGCAATCGATTACGTGGCTGACAAGCCAGAGGTATTCTGCAAGCAATTATGCTCACCTCGTACCCTTAAGAAGGGAATGAGTTGTGAAGGATTGAGCAGCGATCTATGTGAAGTAAACAGCACCATTGGTACGGAAGAGGGAGACGATGAAGTATTCGAGAACGGTGACTCGGTGTATGAGAAACCATCTTTTTCCAACGAATTGGCAGTGTCTAAGGCTAAGAAGGTTCATTTTAAAGACGAACTCATTGACAATCCCAAACATTTAGATGGGAAAATCAGAGGTTTGTCGGAGACCTTAAAGTGCACGCACATTGACGAGACTGAAATGAAGCAACACAAATCAGAGGCTGAAGAAAAGGAGGACACTTTACCACCAATAAACACCATCTTTAGGCAGCCTCGATATTCTGTCGAGATGTTGATACCTGGCTCCTTTTCACCAAGGTTGCCAAGGCCAAAATCGAAATCGGGAGTTGGGAGTGAAGCTGATGTTCTGCCAAGAATTGTTGAGCGGAGAAGAAGGTCTTTGTTGAACATTGACGAAATACAAAAGATGGTCAAGTTGCATAAAGACAGTAATCTGGGATTAAAGAAATAGAAATCGTGTAAAAGTTTGCCCTTTCTTCTCTAAAACAAGGTTGAGTATGACCTACAATAATTTCCTTTTTCAGTCTAATATAAAAGATACTACCCAAAAAATAATTTTACTGTCCTGGTTTACCAAACAATGCAGTATCTCTGTTTTGTTTTTGACGTAAAGGGCATAGAAATGAATTACAAAAAAACAAACCATTTTTCAAAAAATTTTGGTAATAAATCCTCTTATATACATTGAAACCAATATGCTACGGGGATTCGTAATAGAAATTTTCTAATGAATCTGCAATCATTTTATTAACTCAAATATTTGAAGCACTATTCATCAACAACAATTTAATGCTACATTCATACTAAATCTTCCGAGGTTTGGGTGGCAAAAGTACTAGTTTTTTGGCATGAATAATATTGATATAACAATGTTCCTGTGGGCACGAAAAAACAAAGCCAAACAGCCATCCAATCTCTTCGTCATAATTGCCCAGAATCTTAGAAAAACAGCCCCTCCAAAAGTGCAATTGTAACTTTAGGGGTATTTGCTCAGGTAAAACTTTACCGAAAAATGTAGCACTGTCTTCAGCATATCAGTAAATTCTATCCGACTATGCAGAGTGTATTGAAGCTGCGCTTTTGGAGTTGTTCATAGCTTTTTTACAGGTGTCGTCGTTTGAATTTTCACTTCTCTAACAACTTTTTTAGTTAAACTCAACAATTTATACAAATCAACACTATCATTCATAAAATAATTTATAAATTATAACTAATTTCATGCTATATACAAAAGACGTTGATTACTATTTTCAATGACGTGTTAAAAGATTTATGCATTATAAAATCAACAAAACAAAGTATCCTAGCAGAGAAGACAATATCGGTTAATCGCAAAGAATAACATGAAAATGGTTTTGTTCAGTAGGCACAAGATACACCTTCTTACATTTCAAGTGTAAATTTGCAAAGTAACTTGACCCATCAAAAGATAACTTTCGAAACAATGCAACATGACGTGTGTCATATATATCATGAATCCTAATCTGTGTCTTGATATTCGATTCCAATGTATCTTACTTATTCAGAGTATTTTATTGAGGTTCAAAGTTATTCCCTGGAAATTTTTCCAAAAAAATTATCAAGCATATGTTGTTGCTTTTTATTGTATTGTGATTATAAGGGCATCCTAAACTACAATACCAAAATGTCACATATAGTCGACATATAGTCCAAGGACCAATATATTAGAATAAAGAGATTGGAGATCATGCAAACATGACGACGTTACCATTTTCACTGCCTACCAAGTACAACTGATTCACCGGCAGGACTTTCAGCTTGCTTATTGCTCCTCTGAACACCTCTGGAGGAAGCTTGATACTCTCGTAGCTTGCCTATAACAAACAATGCTCTAATGAGAATAAAAACATAAGTTTTATATTCATCTAGTATAATCAAATGAAATGAAATAAAAACAAAATGTTGCGGCCAATGAGAGGTCCCTCCTTGCTTGCTTATAAATAGCAACCTAAAAATGGTATTTTAATAACTGCTCTTGTAAAATTAACTTCTCTTAAGGGAGCACCTTCCCTAGTCCCAGACACACAAAAAGCCAATCCATGAACATTATTCTCATCGAGGATTGGTTGGTCAAAAAGTAAGAACAGCGTAAGAAGATCCCCAGCCTCAGATCCAAAATTAAAAGAGGTAACAAGGCTTTGAAAAAATCTTCTTTCGTGTGAACAAAGGAGAACAGACTTCATAAGCTAATCAACCATGCTACTGAAGGTGTTATGCAATACAACATTAGGAACACCTGAACCTCAAGTAACTGTAGTAATAAAAAAAATGGGCTCTTATAGAAGAATTGAGTAAATATTTTCAACTACATTTTTCGATTCATGTGCATTAAAAAATACAATTAACACGACCTTTTATTAAAACTTGATAATTTCTTATATTTTCTTATCTTATTCTAAACTACAATCCAATTTCAATATTTACTGTACCCGAATTAAAATGATCGAAAAAGCTAGATAATATCTTCATTCGCTCCCTCAAGCCTAAGCTAATCACCTCCCCTCCCTCCCCCCAGTTACTGCCACCGAGTACTGACTCGGGGCTGGATAGAAATAAGGTGAGCGTCCCATTCACTGACCGAGCCTTGACCGAAATCCACAGATTTTAGTATTGCGGTCGAACGGTCTATCTTATTTGCAACTTGGTCTAGACATGCTGTTTATACTTACACCATTTTCAATTTGATGCGTAATGCCAATCCGGTTTCCACTTGTTGTTGACCAGACACACTGGCTTTTACAAAATGTTACACAATTAGCCGGTTCTGGAGGACCTACAAACATAAGAATTTCAAAATGGTATTGCAGTGTGGAACAACTGATAAACTAGGGTAAATTCTTACTAAGTTGCAACCAACATGACAAACAAGCAAGCTAAATGTATTTTGAAAACGTTTTTTATTCTTTGTCCGTACTGGAAAATGGTCCTTTTCTGATAGCGCCTACTCAAGGCATAATTGATTCTGGGGACGCACCGGCCTTGGCATTGCTTTCATTTTGTCATGTGACATAAGCATAAGGATACAAAGAGCATAGGGATACAAAGAACAAAGGGATACAAAGAGCACATGAATACAAAGAGCAAAGAGCATATGAAAACAAATGAATGGAAATGACCAGCTAAGTAGTTCTCATACACTCTCCAACACCAAAGAATATAAAAAAGATAGCAAGTAGGATATTTTCAGTCTCAAAAACAAACTATCAATGGAAGCAGCAGAAATTTAACTTATTGAATAAACGCATTTGTGTATAGAACAAAACGATTCTAAGTTGCAACTCCAAGTTTCACGCTTTATCACTCCAATTATCAGGCAGATGTTTATTGAATTTTAATATTTATCAAAACACCGCACTTATGTTTGTTAATTCCTCAATGAATTAGCAAATATAATAGTTCATTATTTGACGTGAAAATGTGAAAATGAGTCTGTATCCTTACGTCTAAATCGAAGTGCAAGAGAGCCATCCTCATTCCACATCTTCATGAGCAAGTCATTAGAAGAGGACAAGAAATTGTGGTCAGTATAAGGCTCAATCTGTGAAAACAAATTCCAGTTATCAATAATAGAATCAAACTAGCACATTTTTCTGAACAAATAAAGGCAAATGTTTAAAAATATAAGTTTATCTAATTCAATGTGTGCATTTTTGGTCTTAGTAAAGATGAGACTTTGCGGGACAGAAACCAAATGTCGCGACAACGAAAAGCTTTGTCTGGATTCACTGGCTGGTAGACAGATAATTTACTCAGACATTACACAAGTAGCTTATCTTGCAAAGTTATCCTGAAACTGTTTTACTGAAATATTCAGTTGCGTCGTGCAAAAATGTTCCGGATCAGCCACCGTTTTGTATGTATTTAAAGCGTGAGAAAAGCTATGAGACCAACGGTACTACTATAACGAGCTTACTATATGCTATCTAGTTTTAAAATATGATTTTTTTATCTGTTGTGTGTCATCAATAGATAAGATACGTAATGGAACAGTATCTATTAAGGGAAAAAGCATAAGTTATATCTAAACGCCTTTATATTAGAGAAATGAAAGGTAGCAGAAGAGAGACCAGAGATCCCAGAATCTTTAAACCTTGGGATGTGTGACTTGCTTTGTGCAACTCCATTCGAGTGGAGAAAAATAGCAGCTGCTCGACCATGAAAAATCTTACCTGTAGTATCTCAGATTCATGCGCCTTCCATTGGCTTCTTAAAATCCCTGTTCTTAAGTCCAACACAGATATAAATCCACTCGAAAAGCCAGCAGCAATCCACGTTCCAGTTTCATTGACACAAAGGCATTTGACACTACCTGCAAACGAAAGCCAAATTCAGTCTTCATTTTCAAAACCCCATCGCAAGAAATCGCTAGAGACAAAGCACTGTAAGCCTATGTGCATATGTAAAAAAAATTAAAATACCAGTGGGCTGCATCGAACAACCACTAAAGCAAATATCAAGCTTGTACAACCATTATTATTCTTATTCTTGAAATCAATGAAATTACTATAGTACCAAAAGGATATTTTCAACCACATTTATCAGGAGAATGTGATGTTACGAAGTGTCTAAAACCTGATAAAAATAGCACACTGAGCAGGCCAAGGTATATATCTAAGTTTTACCTGCCGCACTGCTAGACACCAATTTCCATTCAGAAGACACCGACTTCTCTCGTACATCGTACAGCCTACAAACAAAAAAATGCACTGATTCGCTTCTGATTAATCGCTAAATCAACCCAAATCCTTAATTTCCTTAGAAATCTTTTGACCTAATGGGTTCGAATGTCTTACATCATCAGACTCACCATTGAAACATTGCTTCGGGTGTATGTGGAAAAAGCGAGGTTTTCAAGTGAGGAGTATTAGCCAGTCAGGTTGGTTTTAACGATGTAGACAGGGAACAACATAAAAATGCACAAATACAATTTTGCGAGCCTTGTATACCAGAGCAAATCTGGTAAGATTTCTAAGCCTGATATTTGAATATAAACGGAGATTACTTATCATTTAAATGTAAGACTATCTACATCCTGGTACAGTTCATGTAACAGACGTTGCTTACAGCTATAAATGTCTTCAGCACATTCAAACTAGGACAGATTTGACTTGCTTGGTGCTTCTGTATGGACTGAACTAAATTTGTATTTTATGGAACGATGCTGACTCTAGACTTCGCTTTTCCCCTTACCGTCCTTCTCCTTCACAGAGGTTAACAAAACAGAACAAATATCAAGGGATTTTTCAAGCACGAAACAGAACATAGTTGGGGCAATTTTATCATTTATTGGAACGCACCTTATAGTTCCTTCGTTTGTAGCCATAGCAACAGTTACGTTTGGAACAGGCAGGGTTCTGATGCTAGTTATTGAGCTGTTTTTACCAAGGTCAACAGTACTGAGGGTGGCACTTCTGATTGGGTCCCAGACCTTTGACGAAAAAGATTGTCACCATTGTTAAAATGATATAGGAATCTGCTAACCAGGACGAATAAGCAATTGGCGAAGCTGATAATATAAACAACAATGTCTAGCAAAGCTGGTGCAAATGGCAAGTAGGCTAGAGTGAAGAGCCCTGGTTAAACTATGTCATCTTTTTCTCTTCCTTAAACGATTACTCTATAAACTTTTCTATAGAGTCACTGCTATAATTCGGACTAAAAAGTTAAAAACATGGGAAGGAGAGAAGAAAAGAGGAAAATACATACGTGAACAGTGCCATCGCACGACACAGTGAACCTTTTCGACTCAATCGACTGGACTGCGAATACACCCTTTGTATGCTTATCGTACGTTTTCATACATGCAAGCTGGCCTGTACCGTTGCCGTGGTTTTTTAGCAACCAGAATTTGACACTTTTATCACGGCTTGCTGACAAAAAATAATGCTCGTTGTCCGGTATGTAGATGTCACGGACAGCTGAGGAATGTCCTAAAAATGCAATGGTATCAATATTTGAATATTTCTGTGATATCAGACGATATCTAAAGAGCCTATTCATTTGTGATAATAAGTAATAGTATGCTCTATCATTTTCTATAATACCCTTTAAGATATTCTTATCCGACAATATGTGATATTTTTCAAAATTACCTTTATTTGAGATTTACTGAAACAATTTGTCGGGTGGAATTACTGGTAAAAAGCAACATGAAGGAGATTCACAATGATAAATAATTCAATTATTCTTTTATTGGATTATTAATATCAGTATATGGTTGCGCTGAAGAACAGCAAATTTAAAAAGCAAAAAACGATGAAAATTATTGGAGTCAAGACGTAATGAACTCATCAAAAGAAGAAACGTATTTGCAGTTTGTTCATCATAGCCCTTCATTAGAGATTAATAAAAAAAGGACCCACAGTGCTACAGCAACGCCTCAATTTGCATCCTAGTTTTGAGTTCTGAGAATACCTTATATGATAGACATGTAGTGTAGATTCAATGTATCACACCAACGGACACTTACCAGCATAAGTTTGAAGTCTTTTTCCTTTGAAGTGAAGATGACGATCATCATATTTCGCATCTGGAAATGATGAAATGAAGATATTTGTCAGCATCAATTATTGAAAGCCTCTTTTTAAAAAATATTTTGACCATTTTATAGATACTTATATAAATAACTAGTATAGCTATTGTATTGTAGCCTGCGCCAGGGAATTCAAAAGCCATGTCAGAAAATCTAGAATCCAACAATTCCCTGGCAGCCATCCATTTTTGATTCTTTGCCAATGGGGCGATGCGGTTATAAGGAAAAATTTACAATTTTTGAAAAATTTAAAATATATTCAATGTTTCTCTCGGTTGTATATCATGAATTAATGATCTAAGTATTTTGATAATTTAAAGATATTTGTAGGTTGAAGAAGATGATTAAATGTGAAACTGAGACTGCATATAAAAATAATTCTGCCTAGAATGTTAACATAGGCATTTTCATTCGAATCTTAGTAAGATGCACTTAAATTTTGGGCAATGTGACAACACAGGCTCAACTATATAAGTACTTCATATTCAAATTATCGATTTCTGCTTACCGAAAACAATTTTGAAGATGCTAAACAAAACTACAAGATGTTCTCGATACAATTTGTGATCATTTTTGGTGATTATTCCAAACATGTCCAATGACCTTTCATTTCCTCTTTATTACCTACCCAATCTTTCTTTCCATTCACTAAGCCATTCACCATCCATATGCTGCCAAGATGATCTATAATATACGAAACTTGGTAAAATTTGTAGAAACATTTAACAAAAACATCATCTTCTGGTATTTTATACATCACCTTCCAAAGTAATAGAAGGAACGTTGTGACAATTAACAGGAAAGAAAAATACAAACACTCGAGAGTACATCAGCATAAAACCTTTTTAATCTGCTAAACAGTTACCCTACAGCAGAATCAGGAAAATATCACGGTCCCACGGGCCGGAGGAAGGTTATAGAAACAAAAAAACTGAGGAAGGTCGCCAAGAATTGGGAAGAAGTTGCAGAAATCGTATTGCCTTTTAGTTTTCAAAATACAATCAATTAGACAACAAATAAAAAATCAAACAATGTTTACAAGCCCCTATTTTAACATGAATGTGTTTGCAGAACTACATTGAACTGTAAAATTGAGGCATTAGCTTTTCACAATAAATGTCTAAAATTATGGCATGCTTTTCTTATTGGCATAAGCATGTAACTTACATCTGGCTCAAAACTATATGATTGAAACAAGCTAAAATTTCTAAAAATATTTTGGAAAACAGAGTTGCAAGGAGAGGGGATCAAAACTAGTTGATTACACCCAATTCCCGAGGAAGACTTTAGAGTAAGATTTTCTTAGCCAATGAATGTTGATAACCTTCTGGACTCTGCCCTACAATTTGCTTGAATGTTAAAAAAAGAATGTTTATTGTCGCTAGGAAAACATGTTCGCTGTGACAAGCTATATTAATGAAGGATACTTCAATTAGATATTTGCCATTGCATTTGAGATGACTAGGCAAGCTATTCTCACCTGTATACAGGCTCCTCTTCTTCCTGTTCTGAAACGGTTCTTTTTCTAGCAAACCTTTTGTTATGGTCTTCTTTGCCTTCAAACAAAGCATTTGTTGTAATCAGAATTCAGAAATCTTACAAAAATAAGCATTTAACACATTATGTGTTTGCCTATAAAAATTAAAGTTCCAATTTATCAGATTATCGTTGTTAAAAACCTTGCGTTGCCTCCCCATCCCCAAATTCAAGTCAGGGTGTAAAAAGTAAATGCTAAATAGTTTAAAGAAAACTTCCCAATCCTAAACAAAAAAGTAGGAAAAACTTGCAAGGAACTTCACAGAGAAGCAGAAAAAGAGCCAGATAAAAAGGAAGAAGCGAGAAAGCAACATCTCGGAGGAGGCAGGCCTTACGATGAATGAGATGACAAGAAATATACAGAAAACATTTAAATATGCAGAGAGCTAGCTGCCAAATAATCTGTGAAGCCCCTGACATTGCGCAGGCTTCTGGGCAGGAATTAAACAGGCAGAAAAATGCTGTTTTCAAATAAGAACGAGTCTCCAAAACAAATTAGTAGTCCTTACCTGGTCCTGCATGATTCATGTATGCGCCTTTTTCTGGTTCTTTCCGCTTTCCAGCATTTCCCACAGTTTTTGAGCCCTGGGAATCAAAGGAGTCACCTAGAACCGTTTCAGAGTTGCTGGTTAGTGTCAGGTTCTCGTCGAAATTTGAGCATAGCTGCCAGATGAGTTTCTCGTTGTACAGGATACGGGAAACAAAGTTATCACCTAAAACTCTGCAGAAAAGTACGTAGGAGTAATGCGCCAATGCAGTGGTGAAAGAGCTGTAAAGATCTTTATAGAGGTGCTGATCATCATTTCCTTCCATCCAAATATCTTTCGTTTTCTGTGAAGTCGTTTCATCTCCGGTCTTTTGCATCAACTTGGAGGAATCTTCCGTAGCTTGGTCCCCATCTCGTTTTGGATCACACGATTCCTTTCCTCCTTATAAGAAAAACAAAATGCACCTCATGTTTTGAGATTTGTTGTCACAATGAAATGGGCGCTAACAAGAGGCTTTGTAGGTAAGCGTTTTTTCAGTTTTTTCTCTTTAAAATGTCCCTCGTCCTTTATTCTTTTTCTATCGTTTATTTAGAAAGGATCAATGCTATAAACTTGGTTGAACGTCTTTAGTTTTCTAGACCCATCCATGGGGCGAACTTTTCTACTAGAAAGTAACAACGGCGTGTTTGAGGACCATTCAACCTTGGCCTTACAATGTTGATATTACCCGTGTTTTGTTACTAAGATCAGTTGCCTGATACTAGCATTGAACGTGAAACTTAGGGTTACAGATAAAAATTGTCCTGCTTTATACACCAGGTCCTCTGCAATTTGTGATGGAGCTGCGATGGCTCCCCTGTGTATCTGGTAAAAGAGAGGGGCAGTGCGGGTGAATGACTTGGCCTTGGGTGTTGGCTTGAAAGCACGACCCGATAGCTCAGCGGTAGAGCACTTGACGTACAAAGTCAAGGGTCGTGAGTTCGAGCCTCGCTCGGGTCGGTTATATTCCCGCACTCTCTACTAAAAATACTTTTTAGGATAAATAAAAGTTTAGGTTGTTACCAGATTGGCTGCTGGTCTTCGCACTAGTCATGCTGTCCTTACAAGAATTTGAAACTCCAGTTGCTATATCCTTCTCAATATCACTAGAAACCTCTTGATAATCGTCATCTAAGAAACTGTACTTTCGGACTACCACAACATTGGTACCAGATTTCTCATCCAGACGATAGACGCAATCAAAACAAGAGAAGAACCGCTGTAAAAGCGGCGTCATGACCTCGCGGGCGTCGAGTTGGCCGAGCGTCTGGCTGAGTGCAGCCATCAAACCAACAAGGGAATGCAGTAGTAACGATCTGGATTGGAATCCACTGCTGAACTGTTTGAAGGAAGAAAGCAATCGAAGCAGTGGCTCAAATATTTCCTGTGACAACGCCTGTAACGAAATTTAGGTGCAAAGGCTTTCAATGAAAAGTCACTTGTTGAGATTTGATACAGAAAAGCTAGGCGTGCAGTTACGATAAAGAATGAAAAAAGTAATTCATTTTTCATCTGAGTGAAATTCTCAGAGAAAAGCTCTCTAAAAATTGGCAAAAGAGCGCCTTCCAGCAATCAAATTCTGAAAAGTCAAACTAGTAGCAATTGACCATCCCGGAGTTCGCGAAGCCAAGACTCAAGTGGGGCAAAAACTGCTAAAAATAGAATGGCGGCCTATATCACCAAGATTTGTAAATTCCTCTGTAGCTCAAAACGGTCCATTGTTAGTCAACGAATTTCAGAATTTCATTCTAAAAGGATTTTTTCTATTCTAAAGATGAACAAACTAATGGAAGAGCTGTCCCTATCGACCATGAGTTTTTCACTTGTTTCCCCAATCAGAGCGATTTTAACTAGCTATCAAACAATAAAATTCCATCATGGCGTCAAGAATTCTGAGATGTTCTTTCATTATGTACATACTGATGAATCAAAACGTGGTAGTGAAAAACATCGAAAGATTTAGCTGAAAACGTTTTTTGGAAAACTAAATTATTTCGTGCTAAAGCTTTTAGAACAAAATATAAAGAATCGACAAGATAAAAAATGTTAAAACTAGCCTCCATTTTATCTGTGAGCGTTTCTGGTTTCAGCGTTACCAAAGTTTTTGCAAGGATCTCCAGTGCTGAGAATAATTGGCCTTCGTTGTAGGCTGATACAATGCTTGCCTTCATCGCAATATTGACCTATAATGAAACTTTCAGACGTCCAGCAAAACCGTTTGAGCATTTAAAGGAGTTGAGTAAATTACAATTTTCAGCCCAGCACTCAATTATAATTTCTTGGTAGCCAGGCCAGCTCACGTTCTCCTCGGGACATGTTTTTCCGGCTGATTTTTCATATTTTCTCTGAATTAAACAAATGTGACATTTCCGTTATAACAAAACAGAGATTTGAAGTAAATAAAGAAGTAAGTAAAGAGTTCCCTTTTTGAGAATAAAAATCACTGAAGGTTAGGAAATATACAATAAACAAAGGAAGTATGAAACTCACTGCTCGACTGCAGTAGGGCAAATATTGTTGCAAAACTATCGCACTGCCATAAATTCTTGCAACATCTACAAGACAATCGACTAAAAACTTTCCTTTACTTTTTACAGCTACCAGAAGGTCATCAGTGGTATACTCCAGCTTTTTCATGCTCACCCACACTTTCGGCATTTTCTTGAGAATAGGGCTTACTACATACTTTGAAGTGAGCACTGGCCCTAGCCATGGGCAAATCCACTTCAATGACGCCAGAGCAAGCTCCTCAGCTCTGACAGAAATTTGGGGTGTTCCAGCATTATCAGCAGCAGCAATTTTTGATATGTCTTCTAGCGCATCAGTTTCTGGAATGCTTTGAGTTGGTATTTCTGTATATTCTTCAAAGCTTTCACTTTTTGGCTGTTCTGACGGTTTGTTGATCTTGCAGTCTTCTTCTACATCTACGTCTGAAGGTAAAACCATAAATGGTGAAGAGTCTGAGCGATCATTCATTTTCAAACTGGAACGCCGAATGAGAAAAGACTTCCCTTCATCCTCAGAATACATACTGTCAATGCTGAAATCCTCAATACCAGTGACCAATTCTTCATCAGTATTTCCTTGATCATGAACTTCATATTGTTTGGTATCTTTTACAGGTATGGTTGCCTGATGTGTTTTAGTCGCAGTCTCCATGTTACGAACGGCTTCGGACAACGTTGAGCGCCGTTCACTACGCTGTTGTACAGTGTCACTAGAAACAACGTCGTAACTGCTTTCTGAGTCTTTATTATGGGATTCCGCGTCTTTGCCACCAACTGTATCACCGGTTTCTTTGCTTGTAGTCATTGAGCTAGGCTTTTTTTCACGAGAATCTGAGAATATATCTGGAAATTTATTTTCAATCGAGCTTTCATTGTCATTCTGTTTACAACGTTCTGAGATAGATGACTCTTCGACATCACTTAAGTAATCTATCTCATCCATACCAGAGTTTGATTCCGATGAACATTCAAAGAATGCGTTTTGTGGTGAACTATTCCCATTCTCATTGTAAATCACCTCAGACTTTTCAACAATGCTAAAAAATACATCACTACTCATACTCTTTGATAAACTGTCTTTCGCATTGTCAAGATTTGATGGAGGCGGCTGGTTGTCAGCCTTTGCAAATATGTTGGGTTTCAAAGAACTTCCTTTGCTAGATCCAGCTCCACGTTCCTTTTCAACAACGGCATTCTCCGACACTGATTCCAGCCTTGAAAACACTCCTGGTCTCACTTTTCTCTTTCCCGGCAAGAGTTTAGGCTCGAAAACATTAACATTATTGTCGTCCTCTAACACAGATGCTTTGCGACCTACAAACTCGTCTGATTCTGCTTTATCCCTGTTTTCGGTCTCTTTTTCCAGAAAGTTTGTCGCATTTTCTTCTACTTCTCTCTCTGTCTTCTCAGAATCATAACTCGGATTTTCAACTTCCATGCTTTCCATCTCATTTTTCTCCTTAGATTCCTCCGTGCTTGTCGCTTCTACAAGCCCGTCGACCACAAATGGCATAAAACAGTCAAGAAAACAACTTAATCCAAAAATGGTTATTACTTTAGATATGAAACTCTGGTCAAGCAATCTTCCATCAATACCTTTGGTATCAGCACTGCTATCGAATAGTCGCTGCAGCCCTTCGTAAAATGACTTCATTGATCTTCGAGACCCCATCACATTGCCGAGAGGAGGAAAAATGTGTAAAAAGGCAGCCAACTTCGTATCTTGGTTAGAGAACAACGGCAACACAAGAGTAAGAAGCAGGTCAATTCCTTCTGCATCAATCTCCTCTATCAACAATGGAACAAAATGTGCTGCTCTAATGATATTTCTTGCGGCTGGAAGATGCCTAACAATAGGTAAAATTATCGAGTTTTTGCATTCTATCGAAACTGCTTCGTCGACAAGGATATCACTTGGGTATAGAATCGAAAGTAGATTATGTAATGCAGGAAAATACTTTGGACATGGGAAGGGGTTTATGAACTGGTTCAGGAGCAAAGTCGGCTTTTTGAAGAATCCAGCAATAACTCCTTCAGATTCGACCAGTGGCTTCTCTGGTGATCCTAACCAACTTTCAAGGATTGAGGTGAGCAAGCTGAAAATAAGATTGAAACAAAATAAAGCTGGTTTGTAATGGCCTATTTCTAATGTGCGTTCCAAATGGAAACTAATCTATTTGCGAGAACAGACTGATCAGAACAAAATAGTGATTACTGACTGAGATAACGTATTGAAAGATAAGGGTATGAGAAGTGTCTTTCTTTGCCAAGTAAACCAAAGGGAAACAGTTGGTTAATCTAGGGAAACACTTCTTCGGATAGGCTACCCAAGAACTGGCTAAAATGAAGTTATTTCTCAAATAGGGGCCAAATACATTAAATAAAGGGCTATACCATGTAAAAGCGAGACCAAACTTGACAAGTTGAAACACCAAGTCTAATCGTTTACTCATTTTAGCCGGGAAAGCGGACATCAATAATACCTATCTACAGGCAAAATGTTATCACAAAACCTTTTTGTATTGAACGCAAAATTTTTGCTGATTCAAAGATATTTTAGCAACTCTCCCATTCAAAATTTAGTTCTGAGGTTAAATTTCAATACACTAAATGAAAACCTGTATCAAGTGTATTGGTATAAGTGGGATGTAGAAAATCAAGAAAAAGCACAACGAAATCTACAGACAAATTTAACTCAACAGAGGCAATAACACCTGCATAGACATCGTGTGGGTTTTCATGGTGATTTCCTAGCTTTGAAACATTTTGCCAGTGTGAATTAGGCTTGACTTGAATACCATATTACTCAAGTACTAAGCTTGTGCTGCAAGTAATCAATTACCTTGGAAATTTGTGCAGATTGGTTTTCATCAGCCGCACGTTTTCCTGTAGTCTTTCTTCAAAGTTTAGCGGCTTTCTTCTCAATCGAACATAATCATGTAACGCCAACTCAATCAATAAATTTGCAAGAACCAGAATATCTTTATTTTCAGTTGTTTTGGAGATTTCATACTCTGACAATCCATGATTCTTCTCCTGAAACAAGAGATTTCATATTGATAAGCCTTGATGAAATTCTATAAAATCCTTGGGCTCTTGGGCCTAACTTAAAGAGCTTCATCAGAATTCATCCCAAGTCAAATACTGTTATACAATGAACGGGGCTGTCCTGCTCAAAAATATTCTAAACGGGATTTATAGATTGTAGTGCTACATAATGTACCAACAATTTCAAAAGCAAATACGCAGAAACACAGGTTATGAAAGCATGCTTTCGAAAAAATTTGACAAAAGTTGCGATTAACTTTAATATGGGAAGCCTTGGATATAAACTTTTTATATAGCTAGGATCAGAAGACAGCAAATTTTGAAAATCCACACGCAGCCTGAAATTTCAAACAGACTTCTTGGCGCCTTGCGAGTCACCCTGGTTGGCACGGCGACCAAACCATGGTCATTATGGTTGTCATGATCGCTAATCAATAATCGCTTGCCAGAGCAAAGATAAAACCACTTAACTTTAAAGTCAGTAGCAATGCCAATGTACTCTCGGATAATATGCCAAAAGCCTAAAAGCTTTCCCGTTTAAAAAAAAGGCGAAGCAAACATAGACTGTGACATTATCAATCTTCTTCAGCTGCAATAGATCTCATCTGCGATCTTCATCTGTGAAATTAGACTCTTGAATATATATCATCTAAAATAATTTCTGAGGCAATAAAGGCATAATAACACCTTTTACTAACCTTGCGTCTGTTCTCAAAAACAGAACCAAACTTGTAATCGCCTATACCGTCGACGCCTACTGGAGAAACATGACACTGGAATTTCAATTCTTTCTCGACTGCTTCTAGCTGACCAATGAAATCAGAGCAAGTGTCAATGGTTATTCTAAAATCATAAGATGGTGTAGTTTTGGACTCATTTCCACCTCCTTCAAACAGCGTGTCGATTTTCAGTTTCAAGCCCGGCAGTAACATTAAAGGTGGCTTCATGCGACTATCAGTGTCATTTTCTTCAGGCTTTTTTTGTTCCTCTATTTGTGATGCCTCATCGATAGCAGAATCTATTGACCAGATATCTCGGCGAATGGCAGTGGGTTTCGAAGACCTAACATCTGCCTCTATCGATTTCCCATTGACGCACCTTAACATATCGCTATCGGTCGTCTCGCTGGCTTCATAATCTGCAAAAACATTAGCATCACTGCTGTCAAACGCCTCTGAATAAGTATCACCCGGTTCGATAACATGTTCATCTACTAAATTGGGTAGCTTACGTGCGGGGTGCGGTCGAGAGAATAACTGCAGCACACCACAATTAGTGAGGTGATTGTGATCATCGACCAAGGATAAGTAGACATTCTTAGCATCAACAGAAGCCAACCCAGATAGCTTGTATCCAAATATGAGATCAATCCAAAAATGAAGGTATCTTGAAACTTGATGGCCTTCTAAAACATCTCTATGATGCTTAATAAACTCCTCTGCAGTAGGCGCCCAGGCAGGGAGGCCTAAGTCTGGTAGGTCAGAGTGAACTGATTTAAATATCAATGGGTCACTGTAAAACTCTGGAATGCATTCCTCAGGTGTCCATGAGTAGAGTCTTTCAATACTTGAAGGGTATTCCTCTGGTATCCATCGCGATCTAACAGTTTTACAGAGGGTATCCTTCGAAACTCGCCTAGCAGAATATACATAATAGCTAATGGCAGTCAAAGGATCATCAGATATATGATGGGCCACATGCCTTTGTATGCCTTTTCTTGCATCTTCCAGAGCAGGCTGGTTGTATGTTATGTCCAACTGGGTATCGCTTTTGCATAATCTGAATTTTGATCTCATTAGGTCACGGAAACCACCATCAGGCTTAGTGAAATCCATCACCCAAGGAAAAATTGGATGGTGTGCTGGATCCTTCATTCTACGGCCAGCTAATGTATTGAGAATTAATAGGTAATCGAAAGTCGTCAGCTTACAATTGACCCATCTTGTAGTATACTCATGTAAATCCTCAAAGAATGGAAAGGGCTGAGAAATGATACTTGGCGCTTCAATTGGCCAGTGAGCTACAACTGGAATTGGACCAGGCTCTTCTTCTTGGATGATATCAGTGTGATCTATTTGAAATGCTGATATTGACAGCCACAACGAACTTGTCACATAAATATCATTAAAGGATAATGATGGAGAGATACTGAAGCCTATTTCTTGAAATATTGCATTGATCTTAAGGATTTGATATAGGAGAAACAAGTATTTTGCAGAGGAATTTGAAGCAATAGCAGGACTGAATGCAAGGACATCATGGAGTGTGTAGCTTGGAGTTGATTCTATCAAAAAAATATGGCTGGAATTCTTGCAAGCCAATAAAAGGGGGACAATATGATGCAATTGCTTGATTATTGGCTTCTTTGCTTTGCTTGGAGATTCGATATCATCTTTCCTGACATCAGGGCCAAAATGAGCATGATGGTCCTTTGAAATGAATTTCAATTGTATTCCAAAGGTCTCTTGAATTAGGGTGGAAAGTTTCTCCTAAAAGAATAAATGCAGTTTCAGAAGAAAAACAATGTAACAAAATGAAAGTAGTGAAAGAGTAACGATTGCCCACAAAAACTACTAAGCATAAATGGGTATTAATGAATATATCTTTTGCATTCTTTGGAATCTATGCTATTAACAGAATTAATGAAAGGAGGCTTTTAGCAATGCATCTAGAAGTTTGTTTTTCCAAAACAGCACCTTTCAACAAAATCAATTACTGGAATGAATGATAAATTTTCTATGTTTTAAGCATTCATCAAGGCAAAAAACTAGCAGACATGTCACACCTAGTGAACAACCAATTTCAATTTCTGAGGGGCAAAGGCAACATTTTTCTAACAATTCTGACAAAGTAGCAAAATTTCCAAAGGTTTCTGACAAATTTGGCTGTCACGGGGGGGGGGCTATAGACCCCTGGGCCCCTAAGCCATTGTGCACCTGAATAGCATTCTAAAACCCTTCATACCTCATCTAAGTAATCCTGATGACTTGATTCATTCGTGCTGTCAGCTGAAAATCGCCTGCACATATACTCTCTCAAACTTGCATCATTGTCATTGGAAAGTGAATGCAGAAAATCATACAGTGTGAACTGCTCAACATTTTGCTGCTTGCACTTCTGGATCCTATATTGACAAAAGAAATAGTAAAGTGATCAAAAAGAGCATTCTAGCAGTGAAAATAAAAATCATTCATGAAAAATTAAGTCACATGCCAATTACAGCTAAGATGAAAATTCTACATTACATGATGTTTATACATCATCTCTACTATAAAAATGAAACAAATTCAAAGAACCAATGGCTCCAAATATACACAAGTGTTATATTTTACCAGCATTTGTGCTCTGAGAATTTTTTTGGACGAGCAAGAGTTCTGTTAGCATCTACAGAATAGATAATATCATACACAGCAAAAGAGGAAAATTTTACAAACAAAATAAAACAAAAAATGGAACAAACAAAAAATTACTTGATCTTTTTAAGTGGCTTTTTTATCACAGTTATAACTACTCTCTGCCAACCATTCAATGCAAACTGGGATGACGGTTGAAGCAAAGTTGTCTGTTCTTCAGGCAAAAGACTATCATCAGGTTTCTGATCTTGGGAACAAACAACATTTGCTCTTATCTGGGTTGCCAGCCATTCCTGGTGGATCTGAAGAGCAAAACGTCAGAAGATCAATAGCAAGTCTGTTGATATAAAAAACTGATTTGAAGCTAAATGAATAAAACAATTTATCTATAAGCATATAATTTATCTTTTTTTACATTTCAATAAAATTTACAATACAAATTTACTAGTTACACTACCTACAAAATACTTAATGACATTACAAGGACGATGCCACTGGGTGCAAAATACTATGACTACTCTGTGGCATCACGAAAAACTAAGACAACTTACATACCAATTTCCAAAGAAAAAAAAGAAAGAACACTACACTCTCTTGCAAATTAGATGTCAGGTGAAAATATCAGCGAACAGCAGCAGACAAGATGTTTGCTGCAGTTTAAGTAATTTTGCATTATCACAGATCTCACCTCATATATAATTTGAGACAGACTTTACATATTAAAGTTAACTAAATAATTGCTGGCTTACTAAGGGGGGGAGAGGGGGCAAGATACTTTATTCACAGCAACCAGGTACAGTGTATAAAACGTATTGTTAGCTCAAGGATGCTTCTATTGAGATGGTTTGGAAATTTCTTATCGCCGTACAATAAAATTTGCAACAGAACATCATTTGCAAGATTTGTATATCCATATGGTCGTACAAGAGTGTATATTCCAGCGAGGAGATCAGTCCTTTGAACACCAAAAGAGGGGCAGAGCAACAAGAAGTGCTCTGTATTTTCGATTCCATCGCTACTTGGGCACGGTGGGTTTATTGTATCTCTAAAGTTGTGTTGAAATTTGTGAAAGTTTAACTTGCTGAGACCAACCCTGAGTTGAGTAAGTTTTTTGTATTTGTATTTGTTTTTGTATTTGTTGCTACCTAGCATCCGAAGGTAGTTTTTTGGACACTGTGAAGCTATGCTTGTCGAGCAGTGTCCTGGTCCTTCCTCTCGATGTGACCACACCTCGTGATTCCTATACCTGGAATTACAGAGAGCTGGTGACTCTCCCCACTCTGGGTGAGAGTTTGGTCTTGTCAGGGACTCGAACCATGAACCCTTGGGTCTGTAGTCAGTGCCTCTAACAACTGAAACCTCCTCGTACCTTTTATGTTAGAATGTGGCAACCCCATACCAGTGATTGCAAAGGAGTACAGGTATAACACACAAAGTAGTAAAATTTTCTGATTTATGCAGGAGAATGAGTTTTTGAGCACTTGACAAGTTTTTAATTCTTTTCCTGTCATGCAACCAGGGACATGATGTTTAATGATATTGAATAAATCAAAATTATTAGAATACAGACCCTTATTATAAATCTTGTTTGCTGTACTATGTTTTTCTTTTGATTTTTTGGCAAAAATTGTTTCCTGTTCAAAATAATCTGTACTGCAGAAAGACAGATTGAAAAAGTAGGTGTTCAGATAACATTAGCAAAATAATTAATGCAACTTTCCCTGTGTTCTGTTTTATGCATTTAAGTTTAAGTTTTGCCTTTCATGTCTTTAAAAAACTTTCTTGTATTCAAAGGTAAATATTCTAATGGCTCACTGATGTTTCAGTTAGAACCATTTCATACGAGGTAAGATAGCCGTGTTTTATGGTTGCATTAAAGATGTCATAAGAAAAAGATTACCAGAACTTTGCATATCTTGTGACGCCAAGAGTCTTATCCATTCTGTTGAAATATCATTAAGCCCTTAGCTAGCCATCAAACAAAAGCAATTTACAATACATGGGTTATTCCAAAAGCACAAAAACTACACATATGGTTCATCCTGACCAAGCAAACATTTGATTTTTTGGCAAAAAGGATAATTTTTGACATTTGCTTCATCTAAGAAATATTTCTCTTCTTTTATTAAAGTACTTCATTCAAATTATCGCCTTTAATTCTTATGCTGAGCTTTTTGCTTAGCAAAATGCTGAGCTTTTTATGAACTTTTTCTAAAGATTCTGAGTTTCTTGAAATTTTCGGTGGTTATACATGATTAAATTAACTAGGTTGTAAAATTAACATAAATAATTTGATATTTTAAGATCTTCGAGACTGCATTCAAGCTTGACTCAAGAAGAACTGCCGTAATTAATCCATGCAGAATTAAACTAGTCCCAAACGGCAGTTATTACTGTAGCGATCTCGAAAAAGGCCTGCGAAGAATTAATGACATTTCTGTCTTTCAAAAAAAGGACAAACTGAATCTGGTTGAACTCAATTGAAAAATACGAAATAAGAATTCTAAATCACGAGGCCATCGATTTCCTAAAACAAAAACAAAACCTTACCAAGCAGACAATTCTTGGAAGTGCACTTTCACTTTGAATGCTATCCAGAACAGAAAATGGCTTCTTGATGCCCAAGCCATTTTCTAGAGCATTGCATGACTCTTCATTGCTACACGATTGCCCCATAACCCCCAACTTTCATAATCATCTTTATGCTAACCCCTAATGTGACAGCATCCCCTATTCTCGATTCACTGCTGCGATTTGCTTTGAAGCCCTGTGGTAAGCCTCGACCTGGGTATCCGTGCTCAATTTGTGGTACTCAAGCCAAAAACTTATGGTGCAGAGAGTGCCTCGAAAGTGCCAAATAACTGGCTGGAATTTTATTTTAAAATTCTGGAAATTTGTTACACGGAGTATCATCTATAAACGGTCATAATTGTTCCATCTGATTCATTTTTTGTCATTTAGATTAAACTATTTCCAAGAGAACGTCTAAGCCCACAAGGATGGTGGACAGTTCTTTCAGTGGTACACCATTGGATTCAGTGGGGTACACGAACCCCGACGGGAAAAACACTTTCTTCAAACTAGGCCCACTACTGTATTTATTTCAGAGCCAATTAATTGCACCGTTCACGGAATCAGAAATAATTTGATCTTAAAGCGTTAAAAAGCTTTGTATAAAATTGCAAAAAGCGCAACACTCAAGGGTAACCAAATGGGAATACACACAAGGAAACATTTTGGAAAGCTTTTGTTGACTCGAGATTGTTTTCACTTTCCTGAAAATTGTACTAGCCTCAGCAATGTGCAACGTACTCAACAGACCATATTCTCAACGTGCTGGATTTTATCATCTAGAAATTTACACGGAAGTTGTATTATTTTGTTCATACTATCATTTTGTTCAAATATTTGTTTGACAGACGGAAAATGCAACAGCGCCGTGGCTGGACAATGGGCGCCCTAAAATACCAAATTTATCAGAAATTTTGCTCATATGTTGGAGATGATAGCTTAAAAAATGAACACGACAGCCAAATAAACTTTTCAAGAGAAATGGAACGGTATAATTAATAGCATTTGGCGGAGTTATCAAAGAATCTTGCATTGGCCAGTCAACGAATGACCAAGTCACAACCTTATTTGTGATACCCGGAAATTGTCAGTGTTAATATAAAATTAGTGGCAGGCAGCGATATTTATTTGCGCGATAACAAAACAGAGCCAACTCATTGAATATCAAGAGCCATATGGAAATCTAAAGTTCGCAAGTGCACAGAATTCATCGATCAATAAGATTAACAAGCTAAAAAGAGTCTGTCCTTCACACAGGGAGTACTTGGGCATAAAGATAAACAAACTAAAATACTTTAAAAAGGTTTCTTAAAAAAGTAATAACTCTACCAACATAACGAATTTCATTCATATGATGAAAGAAAATTCACTGTCATAAAAATTGTTTGTCAACCCAATTAATCTGGGGTGGTGTCGGTTGTCAAATGTGTTGGAAAACGTAGAAGTCTCTCATAGAAAATCGGGCTCTTGCTTATGTTGTTTAAGACAAGGCTGATATCAATTAATCGGCTGCCTTCTGCTTGTTAAGTCTCCTTTTAAAAACAAAGATAACTCCATGGTATTGGGTAAAGAAGGATAAAGGAATCTAGAGAGCATTTGACAACCGTATCATATAACAAGGTGGAGAGAGAATACATGTGCACTTTAAAGACTACACCATCTACATGTAAATAGCCCCACAAAATGTAAAAATTTGATTCATAATAATCATCATCCGCCAGAGAAAAGTAACAAATACATACATTAAAAAGCAAGAATTCGCACCCGGGTCTCTGATGATAAAATACAAGCCTGAAAAATTAGCAACACAGATTTTCACAGTCTTATATCGCAACACTGGCACTTTTTGTCCTGAGATGGGAAACAAAATTCTATTCAAGGAATGAGGGTAGACAACGGGAGAAGGCTTTAAGATAATCAAATACCTACACAAAAAATGCCAACAAAAGTTTAATCGTAATCTGTTGATTTCCTAATGCATAAAATGAGCCTTAGAGGTGGAATAGTGAGCGTTGTTGCAAAATGCTTCACATTCAGAAGTGAAGGTCAAGGTATTCTTCAATTTATGCATAAGTTAAGCCAAGAATGTCATTAGTGCACTTCCAAGAAGCCCATTAGTGAAAATTCAAAGCTTGATCATATACGGCAGACAATAACCTCGCTTCAATTTACTGATATCTTCAACGGGGTCGTTTGCAATACTTGGTTTAAGACAATGATCTTGCCAATTCCAAAAGCTATTGGCCAGACGTAGAAGATACACAGTTATATTAACATATTGTTCAACTTGCAGCAAAAACCTGTACAAATACGATAAACGGGATTTGGAAACTATTTTCATGAAAGTTCATATGTACCAGCATCTAAACAGTTCTTGTCATCGAGCAATATACACGAGGATTGGCGAAAATGATTTTCACTAACTTTATCTAGCAACGGTAGGGGAATAAAACCATAGAGAGGAAAATATATTATAGCAATCAACCTACAAACAGATTCAAGGAAGATAGACCCAAACAAAATCTGGAAAATTCCTTGATAGAAGTCTTAAACTCTAAGAACATCTGGATCTCTCGATGAAAACGGTGCATAGGGATACAAAGCCCATTTCTTATGCTTAAATAATAAAGTTAGTGAAGCACATTTTGCCTCTCCTGTGCATGCAGAGTTGTAAGCAGGACGGAAGCACTGTTCTGTACAGTTTAAACCTGTTCAAGCATGTCCGGCTGGTTGCCAGGGGTGAACATCTAACAAAGCTCAACCATAATCCGAGCCTTTAGCTGGGTCATTTTGTCGATCAATGTGTGGCTTGGGTTCGTGTATTGTCAACTAATAAAGCAAAGCACAAAGATCCATTTTCCGGGATATTACCGAAAAGCATCGGAACTACACAGGATCACAAATGCGGCTTGACTTCAGATTCTATGTGGTGGCATCCAAACGCTGTTTCTTGGCAGGTGACATCAGCTCTTCATCGCTGTTGCCCGAGCCATTGTCATCGTCATCTTCATCGTCATCAGGGTAGTCGACAAGACCTCCAAGGGGAAGCTGTAATTCGAGAAGATAAAGAAGAATGCAAGCGCAGCAAAGACAAGGACATGAATGTGACACCAGTCATCAAGTCTCTTCAAGAATGATGATAATGATAACCTTTCATTTTGTATTATCACATTACAAGCATCACGATCAAAAGCAACACGAAAAAACATACTGCTGCAAAGTGAAAATATTCTTTGACCAGGAAGAAAAGAAAGGTAGTGTCTAGTATGCAATGCATCTAGGAAAGCTTTTGCTGCAATATATGAAGACACAGTATTGTCGAGAAGTATTTAATATCAGGCCAACAGATTCAGCTTTGGAAATTCTTCACTTAGAAATGTAAAGTAATTTTCAAATGAATGAATAATTAGTTCAAAGGAAGCAAGGACAACTCCTAGCAGTCTTAATGGTTTCAAAATTGCAACGTAAATGACGACATTTCACTCAGAAATGTAAAGTAATTTTCAAATAAATGAATAATTAGTTCAAAGGAAGCAAGGACAACTCCTAGCAGTCTTGATGGTTTCAAAATTGTAACGTAAATGACGACATTTTTCACTTAGAAATTTAAAGTATATTTCAAATAAATGAATAATTAGTTCAAAGGAAGCAAGGACAACTCCTAGCAGTCTTAATGGTTTTAAAACTTTTAGTCTTCACACAATCAAAATAATATTGGTTCATGTGTCATCCAATATTAAAAATATATTACATAAATAACATAATTAATGCATTAACCAATATTTCTTACCTTGCGTGAGTTCACAGAGGGCGCTGCTGATGTTAAAGATGAAAGCTGTATTGTTTTGGGGGGCGAATCAGTCGCGTTTTTAATGGTTGCTTCCTGTGTGGTTGTTGTCGTTGCTGTTGATTGATTAGAAGCTACAACCGAGTTGTTTGAAGTCCTTTTCAAATTGACTATAATATCAATATCATTATATTTTTGCGCCGTTGATGTAGGCTTTGAATTCTCATCTGTCTGCACAGGAACAGTGGATACATCTTCATCTTCTTCTCTGTCGAACCATATCTCTTCATCTTCATCAAGGTCGCGAGCATCCCTCTTATATCTCGCCGAGTTTATGTGGATAATTCCATGGTTTGCGTTCCTGAAGTTGTATCGAAATCTTAATATTTATGGCTAAACATTTGTAGGGAATCAAGTTTTAGGTCACAATTAATAGCCTCTACATTTGCTTCGAAACAGCTGACAAATTATCGGGTAGGAGGCTACATTAAGATGGTTTTTTCCCGAAAACACAAAGGATTAATGTCTGCAAATATTGCAAGGCACAACTGAAGTATATTCAGAAAACTACGAGGTCATGTTTGTTTGCAAAACAGCAAAGTAAAAACGATCTGTATTATATGGGCGTTGTTAGAGAAAATTAAAAACGATAAAAAAATCAAAATAAACTTAGAATGAATCATTGCCAGCAGATGCAAAATTTCAATTTGGTAGGAAAATATTTTATAAAATCAACCTGTCAGTATTTTTGCGCGTTAGCCTGTCTTTTTCCTGTTCAAACCTCATCTTCAATCCTTTGAATGTTTGCACATAATCAACACTTTCGAAAGAAGACATGTAATCTTCAACAACATATGTGCAAAGCGATTTCACATCCTCCTGAGAGAAATAAGAACATTCGAATCAAATCAGCACATGTTACATGAAATATAAACTTAGGGCACCAAAGCAAAATGACAACTATACACTTGCTAACCCTCCTGCAACGTGGCTGATCTACACCCTCAAAATGCTCCCATATAAAAACCCTGACTTTTCAAATAGATTTATCGACTAAAGCCCATCAGGGCTAATTCACAGGCGGGTGTGACATATACGTCGATAGTACATGACAAGTGGCGTGGAAAGGGCGTAAAATTTAGATTAGGGAAGGGGCTTATAGCCCACACGGAGTGGACCTATTGGGGCAGTTTCTCTTCGAACGCAAAGAGACATGAGCTGAAAATCTGGTCGAAAGAAACTATATATATTCCAATAGTATTATTCTACCCCTTGCATAATTATTCAGACGTGATTAAATAGAAAATACAAGAGACTGTACCACAGAAGGTACGAAAACATCCAGCCGTTTTTCAAATTTTTGCCTTAAATTTCTGGGACAGTATTGGACTACGTATTTGATAGACAGACCATAACAAATATCTTGTGAAGGATAATTTAAAAAAGACTTGATATTCATCCAGGCAACAATTCCATTCATTTCACTTGAGAATTTCACTTCAGAAAACCTCTATTAAATAGATATCTATTTCAGAATCTGCTTGAGGAATGACTTACAATTCGGATGAATTCGAAAAGTTCTATGATCGCAGAATTGATCATATTGTATTTGTTTCCGTTATCTTCAAACGCCGTAACTATGGGTGCCAACAGCTTTCCTTTTATGATGTATCTATTATAGAACTCATCTTTCACACCGATGATCTTGCGGCAAAACCTTAACGCAGCTACAAACAAAAATGAAGAGGATCAACCAACATCAAAGATACAAAGAACAGAGCGATAAAATATTAATTGATGCAAATCAACACACACTTTTCTAACAAATGAAATATTCAGCACCTGCTCATTTGACAACTGAAGATTTGAAGTTACTAGTTCATAACTATCAGAACCAATTTTCTATTATTGGCACAAGTTTGTAATTAATATAATGCCTTGCTGAATTCTAATGAGGCTGCCCAATCAAAGCTACAAGAGTAGACAGAAGGAGTTCGTTTTCACCTTAGATCTCCATTTGTAATATTTCAATAGACAAGCGGCACTAATTGGGCAACCTCGACAGTCATGTGTTCGCGTTTTCTGATTGGCCTATTTCGATCAACAACTGGGTATAAATATTTCCTAGCATAGAGTTTTCGATCTATGTTCTGACGTTTTATACTCTGAAGAGTGTCAGACGATAAGCTCTAGTAACATCTTTCAAAATGATTGCTTTTTCCAAGCCATTTTAAAATAGATGTCAGAAGCGGGAAGATTCGACTCCAAATTCAGTTTGAGCCATGAATCCGAGCACAAAGAGGCTAAAATCCCCTTTACATGTTTTGATCTCAAATTAAACTGTTGCGTTCTGTATTCATATTTCGACTGCTGGCGTTATTGCATTACCAAAGGAAAGACAAAAATGACAGGATCAGATGAAAATGCACTATATCTTACCCAGAGCTAGAAACTTGTGATCTGATTGCATTAATGCAAGAACCCTTCGTAGCAAATCCTTATTAATGATATAATTCTTTATATGGTACGTATGATGATCGACGAAGAAGGATAGCAGCTCGATTATATGATCCAAAGTGGCAGCTGTCTTGAAATCGTCTATCAAAAGAAAACAATTGACATTTCAAAGTATTTGGTTTGAAAAGCCAACAACAAAATCGGAAATCTTCTACACGCCTTTCTTTTCAAAAATTAGCCAATTAAATATCTTCTAAGTAATATGTTTTAATCCTAAGACATCTTTATCTGTTGTTGATTTTTAAACGCATTTTAGGGGCTTTTGCTATTTTTGAAACAATCTACACATCTATTGCTTTCAAACAAGGTTTAAGAGAATTGTAAGGAGATTTATACAATAATACTTGAAGTATCTAGTTGCATTTTTGAATTACTTCTTGTTAGATAATGTTGAATAAATTACGATTCAATGAGTAACAAAGTTACAAACAAAACAAAATCAACACACAAAGTTGAAGCATGTTGCTACCATCTTTTTTAAGTTGGGCCTGAAATCGTTGAGTCAAGGGTCGAAGGAAAATCACGTTTAAGGAAAGCTTGAGTATCTCTTAATGGACAAACTTTTTATCGCGTAAAGATTTATTTTCAAGGATAAACATGCAGTATGTTGATCCATGAAGAGTCATTGTGGTTTTTGTGCAGAATTGTTGAGTTAAGCAGTAACATTTGTATAGCTACAGTGGACACTATTTGGACACATTCTAATCTTTCTAACAAATCGATTAGGCTGACGACAGTGAGTTGTAGCCTATCGTTTCAAACAGTCACTGATGGCAAATAACACCTTCAAAAGTCTTATTTCCACTATGCTCAAAATTACATTTACAAATGAAGAAAAATTCTAGATATATCTGTACCTTTTGGTAACGTATCACCAATCGCCGTGGCAGCAAAAAGTGGTGCAGTTAAAACGTGCATGGAATGCTTATAGAAAAATGCTAAGAACTCTGTTTTTTCCATTTTCTGAAGAAAAGAAAATACTTCTGTTTAGCCAGAAATAATCCAAATCAACATCTACTGACGGAAGTTACAATTGTCCTTTTTTAATATCAGCTCAATATTTGTACATACAATGACCAAATTAGACCTTATACTTATATTAGACCTATTACGATTGTTACTTATAAATAAAAGAACCCAGTAATTGAAAATGCGAGGCCTACTTTTATTAAGAGACTTATTTGTATCAGAATTATATTCAATGATATCAAATATAGACTAGACCCAAGATAAAAAACATATACAATAACTTACTGAACCAAGATGGCAGAAATACAAAAATTATAAAATTTTAGTTCCTTATTTCACAGAAGCAAATATTTTTTAAAAAAAAGCAAAAAATATATCGATACTTTAGATCAGGTCTTTACTTACGTTTACACCAAGGCTCATGTTTTCCGGATCTAAAAGCATGCGCAATAAGCATAGCAGCAATGATGACCTACCTGAAAGCGAGATAAGAAAGCGCCCGGTAAATACTTCTAAAGAAGTAAGTAAGTAAGTAAGTAAGTAAGTAAGTAAGTAAGTAAGTAAGTAAGTAAGTAAGTAAGTAAGTAAGTAAGTAAGTAAGTAAGTAGGTTAGTAAGTAAGTTAGTAAGTAGATTTTCTTCTACAGTAGCTATCCTACTGTTTTTTCAAGAAACTTTTAAAAAATGTGGAAACATTTGGATACTTGCTTTCAGCTTGTTGTAAATATCAAAATAAACCATTGAAAGCTTGAGCTAACTTTCTTTGAGTCGAATACGTGCTAAATACAATCATATTAGGGGCAGTTACAGTACAGACTATTGCATAACTATCTTGTCTTTTAACCGAACGAAAATCAGAAGTCAGTGAAAAAAGCGCACGATAAACTCAGCATTTTTCGAAAACGAACGCGCAAAACCGTATGAGCAAAAGTAGATATGGCCACTTGGATTGAGTGAAATCAAGTCGTTCAACCAACTAGAACGCTGGAAGATCGAAAAAAGATTAGGAGTACATTGGAAGAAAATCCCTCAACCGTTCCAAGGAAAAGTGAGTTTCTCTAAATAGCACGGAGACAGATGTAGAATGCTTTAATGTCAGTAACTTGGGAGAAAATCCTTCTTTAAAGTAGTGGAGGAAATAAAAACTACCAGAAAATGAAACATTCCTCGAAATTTCAAAACATTGATATCCAAACATAGCAATTATTCTAGCTTTTTCAGAAAAGAAGAGCGAATCTTCTTTGGAAACAATGTCCTTATTTTCTATATTGTTTAAAGACAGAGTCTTCGTCTTCTTGACCACGAAGGCAATTTATTCTTAGCCCAGTACAGAATTCCTCAAGGTTGACTATTTAAAACGACTTTTGAAAGTCTTTTGAAATGAACAAATATATCGATTATATAACTTTGATGTGCAAGGGAAACACTAAACAACTCACTGCTGTCGGTGCCACAAATCATGAGGTCAATAAGTAGATTCATCAGCAGTTGATCCTGAAGAAACAATGCAAGTCACATGACTAGGTACAATAAAAGTATTTGAGCGTATGTTGATCATTTTATTGAAATGTTTGAACAAAAACCATTAATCAACAAGGGGTGTTAAACCCACAAGCATATTAACAATAATAACTTTTCTAATTAGTACTAAAGTGGGGGGGGGGGGTTGACTATATAACAATAACTGGTGTTTGAACAAGTTATTTGAGAAAGGGATGCTATGCTTACAGGCAAATATGTCTTAAAACAGATATCCAGGCAAATTTGATGCCATTTCTTAAAACTCTTGATAAAGGAAAGCTCTTGAAAAAGGAAAGGAAAAGGAAAGCTCTTGATAAAAACAACAAGACGAGAGCATTGCTTAGACTATCTCGGTCGATTTTGTTAATCAACATGTAAACTGCAGTATGCAATCTCTATTTTCTTCTAGGTGCAAAATCACTTTTTAGATATGGAATGTAAGTTACAAGAAAACCAATAAACATCTATATTAGATTGCACGAGGAACCATCAAAGGAACATATTTATTGTTCCTTCAAACTTTCTGAGTCACTAAACATGTCTAGGCAATATAAATTATATTGAGGTAAACTTGATTTCTTTCATGACTTTGTGTCAGTGCAAGTGCTCTCCTTTCCTCTTACAAACATCACCAATTCTTCTTGTAAATAGCCCAGTTACTTGCTTGAAACTATCTTCTTAATCAATTAAGTCAATTATAACAGTAATACAAAACATATGTCAATATATACCTCTTCTGTGGTATTAGCTTCTTTAAGCAAGTATTCTCTGACCATAGAGGGGTTGTACTCAACAATAATGCATAAAATATCCACAATAGCTGACTTAGTCACTGGATCATCTATGTTCTGTTGAAACAGACAGCATTTACAAACTAGCAAAAAGCCCTTATTAACATACAATAATAACAAAAATTTATTTTTGGAATTTCCAGATTATATAATTATTATATTGAGTATTACGCTCCCTTACAATAGTTTGCTTGAGCATTCTATGTCTGAGATTCTGTGGGGACCTGATTTTAGCACTGTGCGAAGCTCAATACGCATGCACAGTTTGAGGACTCTGGCAGGGTCCCACAATCAATCTGTTAAACTGCCTTGTTGCTCTGGCAGCATAGCCCAGGTTGTGTCTCTCTCAGACAAGCTCTGTGCTGCACTGATGAGCCCACAAAGGGCAAAACAGTAATGTCTGCAGATTGAGTTCTATATTCATATTATATTTTTCTATATCTATATTCATTGAGTTCTATATCTATATTCTGCAGATATTATATTCATATATTTTTGGTATTCAATGTCCTATACTGTGTCACTTTGGCTTGTTGAATCATCAACATCACTAATGTTTTACTAGCAATGCCAGGCTAGGCTACAATGTTCTTTGTTAGGTTACTACTTAAAAAAGAATCAAAATTCTTGACATGCAAAACACCTTCAGAGGTACAAATAACTTCAAAATATTATAACAGTTATAAAAATATAACAGTTCTAAGATGCAAATGACAGCAAACACTAGATGGGAAAGCAACGAAAATGTGATTTCTATCATTACATTATATAGATCATCAATTTATTCAATTGATTCCTATAGGTAAACTCAGTTTTAGACGAAAGAATTATGAACAAAGATGAAAGAATAAGGCTTTAATGGGCAATATTGGTAACTTACCAAAAGTGTTGCTAAAGTTGACAGAAGACCATGAGCTGATAATGCCTGTAAAAATATAAGACGCATTGGAGTAAAAAAATCAATACAAAAATGTGGCAGCCCTAGCTTTCGTTATGAAAAAGATTCATAAAATGTCCACAAATGGTTTTACATTGAAAATACTGAGCCAGCTTTGGTGCCTTCAAGTTATAAAATACACTGAAATGATTCATGATATATAGCTTGGACATGCACTTGTATTTGCACAAATTTACAAGTATGAACTTTGCTCTTTGAGTCCTAAAACCTTAAGATTTTTAGTTTTTGTATCAATTTAAATTGTAAGAATTTTTGGTTTGCCAGCGTATTCACAATTCTAAATAATCAGCATATTCATAATTTTAAATAACCAAACTGGTTGCACTCAATGTATGTATAACAAAGCAAAATTTATTAATAAACTGTATTCCCAAATAGGATTGATGTTTGAATGCATCAAGTATCATAAAATGTTTAAGCATTTGGTAAATGATTTGTTAAATCACCTTTAAGAAAGAATCCCTGCTATGCTGCTGCAATGTCTGTGAAAGGTGGCACAGCTCTTTTAGAAATAGAACCTAAATAAAGAAATAGACAAGAGAAATTTAATAATCAGTAGAGAAATCTCTGATTTTCACAGTTACCAATATTGGTCTTCAAGGGATTCTGAAACAAAAAATTATAGACAAAAAATAGATCCACTTGATGTCCATAAAATACAGCTCTACTCAGAATCAAAAGCTAACCAAATTACTTCCAATATTAACTACAATAGATTCTTTAGGGTCCAGCAAAAAAGGTCCTTGTGATTACGCTAGAAACAAAAGCTGCAAGCTCGGGAAACCAAAAAAACTGGCGAGGTCAACAAGGAAGCAATCTTCTAATGATTTTATCATCATCACATAAATCATTATCATACTTGTGTTAAAATCAACCCTGGCGATCATTAGAGAGAGAATAAGCCACTGCGTAGCCAGTACTATTAGACTGATTAAGTAAAAATTAATAAAACATCAAATGATATTTCCAAAAATATATTTGCAACTATCATTATCATCAATCCCTATGCAAGATAGGGGTGTTTGAAAGTTGTCAATGATCCATCAAGGAATAAAAGATGAAACAACATTTTGACTTACATATTGTCCAATAATTAGTTATAAGATATAATCTAGTATAAATTTTTTTCAGTTTGATGCAAAAATATGCTCAATATAAAATTTTTTTCCACAGCAACAGCAATGAGTTATGGCAGCCTTTCAAATTTTAAACCTTGCTTGAAACTTTATTTACACATAATAAGATACAAATACATACAAATAGGCACGCAGCAGTGATACAAAAACAGCCTTTCAAATTTTAAACCTTGTTTGAAACCTTATTTGCATATAATAAGAACAAATTGCATTTGAGATCTTTCTACATTGCTTACTTAAAATTGACCCTACAAATATTTCCTTACCAGTTCTCGCCTTTTGTCATCTGACAATTCATCATCTTTAAGTCTTGCAAAAAGTTCTGTAAGAAATCTCTCATCCTCCTGAAAAAGAATTAACTTCCATAAATTACATGCAATTCTTATGCAATGGTTCTCTTTTTGAAAATAAACAAAATTGGCTGGAAAGCAACAAATGCAAAAGTATAATGTGCATCAACATGAGCTTGTACAACTTTCCAAGCTATATTAATCAAACGGAACACACTCTCAACTAAATAAATTGCTTTTTTGATGACAAAGGAATTTCAACTTCTTTCTGCAATTGGGTTAAAAAGAATCTTTGCACAACCAGAGTCTTGGAGGTAAAGCAATTTAATATTTAAAGAGAGTATTCAACAAATCAATAATATGATGTTTCCTGTTGACAAAAGAAAGAGCATTCAATCAAAGTTTAGTTGAAGAAATGTCAAACCTAATTCAAACCAAAAAGTACAAACAGTATCTCACCTGTATCATATTTACAATCTCTATCTTACTAAAAAATATGAATGAACTTAGAGTAGACATGTTGTCCTCAAAGACTGTTGGGACTGGCACCAGAATATCTTGGATATATTGAACTTTGTATGTTTGGTGAATCTTGCGCAGAAGGTCTTTGCTCGTGATTGGAATGACTTCTTTAAAACGTGCCTTCTCTTGGACAAATTGCCTGTGTTTGATAGTCTCTTTAGAATTTGGGTCATACTCTAAGACCCCCAGTACATCTAATATATTATCGTCTACAAACATAATTTCAAACAGGGAGTTTTTGTTTAAAATAAATATGGCTTTAAATATCTCGTGCAGGTGATGTAGTCCTTCCTCTGTCTCGAGATCTTCACAAATGTGAAATAAATTCAGAAGTTTTTTAATGTACTGTTCTTGCTCAATAGCACTGGCCAGTCTTTCTCTTTTTAATGGTGAAGGCAATACACTAGCAAACAATTCTGCTATTTCTTCAAGTTTACTGAGTTCACAAGGTGGAAGATCAATTGGTGTTGAAAAATCTTGTACTTCTTCAAACTGTTCATCATCTTCTTCCCCAACTTCTTGTGTGATATCAACAGAAGGATCTTTACCTTGAACCTTATCAAATGGAAGTTGATATAGTTTAATGCCAAGGTTGTAACTGTTTTCAATATGTAAAATTAAAGATCTTTCCCTTTCTGTGCTTTAATGCTTAAAATGTCATAATTATATACTAATGAAGTCTTGGAGACAAAGGAGCCATAAGGAGGCTGGAATTGATAAATATTCTTTAAGTTAAAAAGATAGGGAAACTGCACATGTAAATTGCAACAAAGATGGAAAGATTTATTTAAAAAAATTACCACTGGAGTCCAAACGAACTCTATCTGTCTACACAAAGGTTTATTTAGAAGCAGGTATTAATGAGGCAACAATTTTACAGACAATACACAGGGCATACTTATAAGTTGATGCAACTTTGAGAAACATTCCATCAAGAGCATAATAAAATTAAGGAATACAACTAAATAAAAATCTACTTTTCTGTGGCAACCAAGAAACTATGCTTTTAATCTAAATAAAAAACAACCAAGTACCTGGCAAATTTTTTCCCAGATTTCATCACATCCTTCTTTCTCTTGAAAACTGAGTGCAAGGTCATTATCTCCTTCTGACCAGACGATTAATGTTGCCTGAAACAAAATATATTTAGACAATTAATAAAAAAATATTTTAACTTTGTCAAGTCTTGTTTTGGGTGTTTCCCCATTAATTGTAATTTAGTAATAATTACTTGATAAAAACTTGTTTCAAAAAGAAAATTCTACATTGAATTGTTCTTTGTTTTCAAGGAATACATAAATTCATTTTGTGCATTTGATTTGATGAAACAACTTATGAATTAAACCAATTAGCTACCACATCCAGTTCTGATACACATTAAAGTGAATGTTCTAAGCTAAAAGGCCAATGCTATAATTAACAGACAGCTCACTTCCATTCAAGAATGCACTCATTGGATGTGATGGCAATTGATCAACAGGAAAGCTCGCATGAAATGGAAACAACATAATTTTATTGCAAGATGATAAAATCTATATTATGTCACAAAAGGAAATGCTTGGAGATCTCCAGTTTTACCTCAGAACTTTTACTTTAAGCAATGAACTAGGATACACTGCCAATACTGATTCCATATAAAGGTTATAAACAAATACTTGGAAACCAATGTTTCTAAAACTATTTTCAAGTAACAGTGTGATAAAAATACCTCCTGCTTTTGATACACAGTATCAGTCTGTATTCTTGATTCTAGTAAGCAAGATCCTGCAAAAAAAGAACCTTCTTATTTACTACTATGAAAACCGCTAATTTTCAGATTAAAACTTTAAATAATACCAATTCTTGCATACATTTCCCTTTTTTCAATGTAAAATTATATCTTACAATAAAGGGCAAGTTCTTTATGATTTAAAATTACCTCTCTTATTCCAAAGCTGGCTGTCTAACCACATAGCTACTCACTTACAGTTAAACCTGACGAAATTTGATTGTAACATAAAAGCAATGAATTTTTGAGGGAAAAGAATAGCAATGCAAACAATTTTTTCAACCGTTAAAATTTAACTTTTAAAAATTTTTTGTCTTAAACCACATAAATTATAAAAGAATTGTAAAACGATGGTTAGATATAATATACATATGATATGACCATTGACAACAACAATTTCCCTATCAACCTGTTAGACGAAAGAGCCTAATGTTGACATTTTCGTTTGTTTTCCCGGCAATTCAATGCAAATGAAACGGCGCAGCTGCACTTTTAGAAAAGGCAAAAACACCTCTATGATTGTTAGTTTACTACGTAACGTTATCAATGACATTGATCAAGTTGCTGAAAATGTTTACGATTAGCATCCAAAAGCAAGGTCTTTGATACACAGCCTAGGAGGGTTGGAATGCAGCCACACGTCAATTGAATTCAAGGAGTCAAAGGCAGAGACTAGGCCAAAATAACTTCTCTTACCATCATCTTCAGACCTCACAAGAAGAACAATGCCTTGCATTTTTTCATGATCAACGTACATGGATGAAACATGGCCAGTTCCATGATCGTCCCATTGCCGTTCGTCATTCAACACATACAACTTCACTCGTCTTCGCGTGTTCGACATTTCAGGCAATTTCATAGGTGAAGCGGGTTGAGTGTTGATCTCAAAATCAAATTGCAATTAACTTGAACGTTTAGACCTTCTCTCTGTGAGTGTCATTGGCGAAAAGGATGAACTCAGGAGTGAATTAACTCTTAAAACTTCAAGCTAGTGCAAGAAATGGTTTTCATTTTCGGCATTTACGTGATCTTACTCTGTCTGTGTCCGCCATACTTGTTCAGCCATCCACAAACAATCGGCGAACACAGCTTGCAATACACATGCGTTCAACTCCAGGGGGGTACCCAAACAGCTCCTCCACACAATTTAAGAAAGAATGGAGAAAGACGACCAAGCACAATGGCTTGAGCGAAACCAAGAAAGTATGTAAATTACTGAAACATTGTGCAGATTTTGCAAATAAAGTTAGAGTCAAATTTCCAACAATGCTACGTGTGGTTATAATTAATTCCTGTTACTCTATCTGTTTATTTCTTTCAAGATAGAGATATGGGATTTTAGAATTTCATTGTAAAGATTCTTGATAAAAAGAAAGAGCAGCCCAGAAATATTTTAATTAATTTTTCATTTAAATTGCAAATGCTACGTAAGGTAAAAAAATTTCACAATCGCTCCTGAAAGAGCATATCTGGGAAAAACCATATCCATCCATGAGCCCCCCCGATGCGTAGAATTATCACGTGATTCAAGTTTCTTTTCACCGGCAATCGTGACGTTCACAATGGTACCGCTAGTAGTAAACACTACACACTCAAAGTGCTCTAATGACACTAACTGCAAATTTTATATTAGCACCATTTCATTGAATGTGTCGGTTGCAGTACCTTTTATTAATCTCGAAATTCATAGTAGCTAGTAAAATCATCGCATATCAGGGTTTAATGATGGAATGTTTTATGGTGTGTTGTCAGTGGTGACGTCGCCGCACTCTCACAAAATCAAGTTGTGCCTGGACCCGCCCACGCTAAGAGCCGATGGCCTCCAAGGTCAGGGTGGTTACAATAATTGGATTGGCCTGAATGGTCAGTAAAACTTATTTCAAATCATCAATTTCGAAAGGAATTTCCCAGTCTTTTCCCTTCCAATGAAAGGAAGCCATTAGAGAATCATTCCGAATTGAAAATAACTTTCAAATGAAAATCTTGATTCAGGGGTATCAGAGCAAATTTACGTCAAGGGGCAAAATCATGTCCTAGGAAAGACAGATTTTTCAAGTAATGTCTTTTGAAAGTGTGCAAATTTGGGGGTATTCGTGAACAGAGGGATTCGGGGTGCTGGGTAGCCTGTGCTCCGGACCCTCTCCCTTCAGGTTGGGGGTTTTTAGCACAGGATAGGTGCTAGGGGTTTCAGAGCAATGGCGGCTCCAGCCTGGGATAAGTAGGGGGGCAAAAGGTGTTCAAGGGACAACGCCCTTTTGGACCACGCCCTTCCCCCTGTTTGAAACTTTTTCTTCCGGAGAAAGACATGTTTTCTCCCAAGAAATGTCATTTACATGCGACGATCTAGATAACGTACATACCCCCCTCCCTGAAGTTTTCTTATCAGGTTTGCGAGAATCTCAAGGACCAACTTTCTGAAAAAGTGGGGGGGATTAGTCCCCCTTATTCCCCCCATGGCTCCGCCACTGTTTCAGAAGGCTGGAAGCTGCCAACAGTAGAATTCGAAGTCAACATTAAATAAAACTAGAATAAATAGACACGTTTCTCTAGAATTCATGCAATTCCAAGCCATCTTTGGTTTATCAAATGTTAATTGTACTGTCGGTATGTCGTGTTCAAAGGTCAGGAATTACAAGGTCATGGTCATTGTGCGATATGGACACGTGATGAGCTGTGCATACAGTCACATCGAGCGATGGGCATGACCTTGCGTTTACTGATTGCTAACATATCAGGTCTTTGTACTATAATTGGGTATTTCAGACCCTTGACTAAATCTTTATCATTTTCTGTTCTGCACACCATGGCCGCCGAGAGGGGGGGCAAATTGTCCCAGGGCCTCGAGGTATAGGGGCCTCATCAGGAACGGAATTAGCAGGGGGTGTTTGGGGTTTCCTTCGTCCCAATATCCTGTGTCCTTCGGTAAATTTTGCTTCCAATCATTTGTTGGTAGACAGCAGCCATCAAACAACGCCAAGATTTCACCTTATTTATATTTTTACCTTCTATCTTCTTATCGGCGGCCCTATTGCACACTAGTAGGAGGGATAGATGAAGCAAAGGCCTATAGGGAATCTGAGCAGCAACGTTTTGAAGACCCTGGAGCAAAACTGTTTTCCTCTTTGGATTAGCTTTCGATACATTTCAGAATGTTTCGTGCCGTCAATTTTTTGCAATCGTTTGAAAATTGTTTACCGGTTTTTAGCCAATCGTTTATAAAGTTTATTTAATTGCATTCTTAAAATGGAATTCATCGCTCTTTGAGCCCCCCTCCTAGATCTCGAGGCCCCCCTTTGGAAATTGCTCCCCCGCCACGCTCTCGACAGCCCTATTTGTATATCGTCGATGTTGCTGTTTTACTTTAAAAAAAAATTCTGCTCTAGAAGATTCCCTTTCTGTTTTACAGTAAACTCAAGTTGTATTGTAACATTACATTGTACGACAGGCATTTAGTATAATTTGGTATAGTATAATTGATAAAAAAACTTGGAAAACCTATTCAGTTCACGATCCATTTTATTATTACTTTTATTACAATATCTGTCTTTAACCCTTTACTTGGCAAATATTGATTTAGTGAACAAAAAAATTTTATCTTTGGCTTACACATCTATTATAATGCAAATATAACATTTTTTATGCAAAAGATAATTTTCACACATTTTGAGGGGGGCCAGGAATTGTTGCCATATGGCTACATTGCCAAGCGGTGGTATAAAAAGATCCAATCAAATAGGTCAGGAAACCTGGAAGTAAGTTACCAATAATAGCTTTCAAAATAATCTTACATCTTTTTCATAATATTGCTGTTCTATTTTTTTAGGATAAGCATCCTAAATTTCATTATTGTAAGATAAAAATGTTTAAAAATTGCTAAAAAATTGGCAAGAACCTAACACTCATTTATAATCACTTATCCCATACATAAATGCTGAAATACATGGGTACATCATATAATTATATGTGTGCAGAAAAATGTAGCTCAGAAAATGATGGTTGACTAAAAATACATAAGCCTGGAAGCATTATGCTCTATAAGACCATATTATGCAAAACCGTCAAAAATAGGATATAAAAGCAGTTCTCAATAAAACAGCAGGAAGAAAAGTGAACATGCATCATAGTCTATGCTGAATGATAGTCAAAAAAACAGTTCTTCTCTCCAGTGAGGCACAAGCACATTCCACATTTAATGCAATAGACCCTTGAGAATCCTGTTTGACATTGCCTGCATCTTCCTTTACAATCACTTCGAACTTCAGGCCAATGGGCAAACTTATCCTCACGAACTTCTTTTCTTGGAGGAGGAGTGAATGGCTTTCTTCCTCTTTTTGTTGCTTCTTCCATCTGTCTTTTTCGTTTTCGTGGTCTACCAGCTTTTCCTGGAGTTGCAACTGGGCAAACTTGTCTGTTGGAATGAATAAGAGCGTCAGCTATTTTCAGGATGAACTTCAGCAAAGATAATTGATTTCTTCTTCCAATACCGTGTTCCTTGCAATGTCGCTTGTACAACAACCAGGCATTCACTTTTGCAATGTCAATGCAATGCCAGAAGATCTTGATGTACCATCTTCTGGTCTTGACAGTGATGCGATAAAGGCTAATCAACATGTCACAAAGATCCACACCTCCCATACCTTCATTGTAAAACAAAATAATTATTGGGCATGGAATTTGTTTCCTTTCTTTGTCGTCAGTGCACCATCTCTCAATTGTACCAAGTGGATCAATTCCTACAAAATTGGACGCAATATGAACACAATTGTTATCTAGCCATTTTGTCACAACAATTCCCGAATTCATGTCTGACTTGTAGTCCATTGATCCACGACCTGCCTTTTTCATCTCTTTATTGGATTGCAATGGGCAGCCTTGTAGACGATTGCTGCGCACGGTTCCACATGCTAGGATCCCTATCTTTTTCAAATAGATAAGAAGGTCCAACGTTGTGAACCAGTTATCAAAAAGCAATCTGTGATTTCTATTTGAAGGCAGGTCTTTGCACAATCTGGCAACAACTTGGGCACACTTTTGAAGAGACTGGAAGCCCTCATCTGGATAATCATCATTTGCTTTGCCTGTGTAGATGTAAAAATCATAGATTATGCCAGATGCACCGGCTCTAACCAGATTTTTAAAACCCCATTTTACAGGTTTTTTGGGGTTATATTGGCGAATCTTTGTGTATCTGCTTTTAGATGGTATTATCTGCTCATCTACCGAGTGCACCTCTTCAGGTTTCACCAAAATACATTGATTTCGTAATCCCTCAACAATTGGTTTGATCTTAAACAACTTATCACTAGCTCCATCTGTGAATGTTGAATTGTCAACAAAATGAAGATTTCTTCGCAACTTCTGGAACCGTTTTAGTGACATGATGTCTGCAATGGGCGAATATCGCATTTCATTTGACCAATACAGGGTGTATGCTGGAAGACTAATTACACCCATTTTGATATGCATTCCAATGTATTGCTCAATCTCAGATCTGCTGGTGTTTAATGATACTCCACTCTTCTGTGTGCTGTATAAATTGGTGTTTTCAACAACTGTGTCGGTCAGCTTGTCTGACCAAAACATCTTGAAATATTCCAAAGGTGTTTTTATTGTGTTATCTTCATTTTCTAAAATATCTGGAGTAAAGATTCCATTATGCTTAGGGATGTCTTTTTTCCTCCATCGGTAAACATGTTTCTTCATAGATCCAGAGGGTTCCTCCTCTGCCTCTTCATTTTCATCACTGTCCTCCTTATTGGTATTGCCTTTCAATTCATTACTTTGACCCATACTTTCTTCATCTGTTTCAAGCCTATTTAATAACAAAGAATCATTTTTTGGTTTATCATCATCCTCATCAGAACTAAAACCAGATATGTCTGATTCATTTCCATCAAGAACAAATGCAAGAGCATCCTTGAAACCAATCCTTTTGCTACAATCCATTGCCTTGATACCTGAAATCAAGACAAATTCCAATTCACACTTATGTGGTAAATTTCTGTTAATCACACAAGCAAAATTTCATTGCAAAATTGAATCAATCTGGTAAGCACATTTAGGCAGATTTTGATACTAATTGGTCTAATTTTTGTCTCAAAAACCTCCAAACTTGACCAATGTTGACTTCAGAATATAATGGCCTAACTTGATAAAAACCATCCAATTCTTGGCAATGTTGCCATTTGTCTACAATTATTCTATACAATTTTTGTTGGGAAAACATAATGAATCTGGTAACATTATTGTTATGGAGTGAACAATTCTATTTTCACACTACACTTTCAAAATGACATCTTTTTCATACATGTAGATTTTCAACATAAACAAAGGTTGCAAACTTTGCCACTTTTACTCACCCGAAACCACCTTCTGTTCCAATCAAGATTGCAGCACGTGTCCTTGAGTAACAGGCCAAGTCACTTTATCAACGTGCGTATCAGGTAGCAATATACAATGCCTACTGGGTACACTACATTGTGAAAATGAGGCTATTTCATAATAGAGCCCTAAAATTATTGTTGCCATATGGCTACAACGCCAAGTAAAGGGTTAAGTGGCCTGTGCTCCAGTCCTCAACTTTAAAGTTTATTGTTTTTCGCAACACTTTGTGCTTGCCATTTTGATAGCACTACACCACTGGTTTCATATTTCATATTTCATATTTCGCTTTCATATAACGCTTTTCCGCATTCCTTTCATAGTATCTTGCTGATGAAGTATGTTATGAGTTTTACAGGAAGATCAGATATTTTCCTGTTTTCTATGGGCAGGCCCTTCGAAACCGGAGGGCTGGAGCCCCTCCAATAATTTTCAAACTGTAGTATGTTTCCTTTATAACAGTGAACTAAATGGCAAGGAAAACAACGGCAGCCCACCCAATATGAATTTCGTTCCGACGGCACTGATGAGTATTACTATCCTTTGATATATAGAAACTGCAAATAGACGATAGTCAATGTGAATTTTGCCTGTTTGTGTTAGAAATTTTTAACCTTTTAATGAAAAATTTTGATTTCCATCTTATGCAAGATATAATCAGACTTTCAATTACTGTAAAACAGTTTAAAAATTATGTTCCTTCAAATTCATTTTATCTACCTTACCCCATGTTTTTCAATCAAGATTATTAGCCTCGTTTCCAAAACATGTAAAATATTTTACTGTTGTTCATGTTGTTTTCAAAATTGCTTTCTGCTTGATCAAAAAGCCTGGGTACCTCCAGGTATGGGATCGAAACTTTGCTTTTCATGACACATTTGCAGAATATCATCATGATAAGACACAACAAGGGATTCTCTAGAATCGTAATAAACTGACACTATCGCAAATGTGATGTCAAGAGATTATTCGCATAGCCTTAAAATCAATAAGTTTTGAATAATAGTTTGATGCCCCATATTTTTAGTTGCAATGGTTTTACTCAAAATGAATCAAACATGCAAATAATACCATTTTTGTCATCTCGAATGTTGGCGACTTGCTGTCTTTATTGCGATTGGTTAAAACGTCTTAACTTTACTTTTATTGCTGTTGTTCTCGCTGTCTTTACCGCTCATTCTCAAAAGGAGGAGGACTTGTTTCACAATTTTTGACTTATCCCAGACATAAACTATGTCAGCCTTCATACATACCACTTTTTCAAGCCAAAGAAACTTCGCTACAAACACGAAGAGCCTTTAACGACAAAATTTCCATTATTCAAATAGTTTCAACATGTCAAATTATTATTACATGCAGTACTCTGAAGCAGTCCATTGGTGAATAATGATGAGCTAGTAAAAATCTCTGTGTAAGTTCAAGAGTCTCTTTTATGCATCTCCTAGTCGATTCAATGACGCTACAAATGTAGAGGCAGGGAGAAATGTATAACTTTTGCTGGAGACCTGAAAGGGGAGAGGGGGCTTAACAAAGCAAGCATTACTTATGTTTAAGACAAGTCTAACCTATTTGATACTTTGAAAACTATCTTTATGTGTGACTATATTTGATAAGTTATCTTATAATTTTACTATTTGATAACTCTGGTATTTGACTGCAAGTCGCAGACTTTCAGTGTCTATTTGACTCTCAAATGGAAGAGGTATCTCACATTATAGTATCAAGAACTACCAAGCAATAAATTTCAAATCACAGTTCTGCTTTTGTTAAAAGGACTTTTTTGTAGGAACTCATTGTTTTCTGGCTGATCATCGATGAGCCTATTAAACCATTCATTTACTTTCATATGATTTGCAAAAAGGCATTAGTTTTTTTTCAAATGAAAGAGTTTAGAAAAGCGAGATACATCATCTATCAACAATGCTTCTTTTTCTTTAAACCCTTGGATGTCTGGGACGACTTGGATCAAATGAAAATGTTCAGTTGTCCCATTGCTCTTTGTGAAGATTTGAAAAGCGAGCATCTAGGTTTACACCACAGATTTAACCAGTAATGCAAGAGGTTGACCTCATTGCCTCTGTTTCGTATTTCCTCTAGTCTCCCTTTCGATGGCTTCTTGGTAATGTTAATTTGACAAAGGAAAACCCTTTCTTGTTTATTTTGATGGCAAGACCAGAGTCGCTGAAGTAGATTTATAAGGATTTGAGTGGACTTAATGGCAGGACCACAGTATGAAATAACGGCTCTAAAATCGTGAAAGGGAGCCAAAGAAGCATTATTTCCGAAACGGAAATAAGAATTGAATTAAGAATGTATAAATGATATCATATAACATACGTCCTATAGCTTATAAGCACTCTGGAGAGTAGATTTGACCAAAACCTAAGGTTTTCTCAAGCTCACCGAAAAAAGTCTGGATCCAGTTTGTTGATGTAGGTTGATGTTGCTCAAAATTCATGTATGAAAATCTGAATACTTCGTTATCAAGTGTAATGCTACCGTGTAAAAAATTTCTGAAAAAGTTTTCTTTTCCCCATTGATTAATCTAATCGAAATCGATCTTTCATAGAAAATTTCACTAAGTTTAACAAAACACCCTTTTTACCTTAAAGGAAGGATTACACGCTCAAATTCTAGTCATCTTCGCGTCATATTTTTCACCAAAAAAAATTATTTTTCATCTATTGTTGCGTAATCGTGCTAGAAATTCACATCATATATAACTTTAGCGTTAAGATTCTACACAACGTTTTTCTCAAAGATGAATTTTTAACATTTCAATTTCAATATCAAAAATATTTTTCTCTCGTCATGTTTTTTCAAAGGAGTCGACTGGTAGCCTCGTATAACTTTGAAGCTTATCAAAACGCACCCTTCACCCTTTCTAAGAGCTACTTTGGAATTTGTAAGACGTGCAACTCTTACAAAGGTAGAATATCAAGTAATGAAAATCCAAGTGATGATGAGATCAAATAAATTGCCGGATTCATTTCAATATCTTCTGTTCTTGAATCAAAACTGCTTGGAATACTGAGAAAAAGACTCGAATGAGTCTCAGCATGGCACCATAGAGGGAACTGCATGGCATTGGCCTAAAGCTGAGTGTGCAAACGTTCAACAGCAAGCCTTCGCTTCTTCTTTACATGATACTCTAAATGACTCGAATCGTATCTGGTATCAAACATTCAACTTGGGTATCTTCCCGTTAGAAGGGTTTTTGTTTAACCCATTTTTCCTTTGGTGTTCCTATTCCATCATACGCTCTTTTGGCGAAAAATATGACGCGAGTATGATTGTATTACTCTATCTTTACATCATACCTGAACATTGAAAATTTTACGTAGCATCGTCAAAATTCAGTTGTAAAAATACAATATTTCCCTGGGATATGGCTGTAAAAGGGAGCAATATAAAGTGTAATGGCGCGGTTGCACAGGTCACCAAGAAGAATAAGGACCCAAGTAGATGAAAAATTACCCAAGTGGATTCAAAACCTTTTTTTATAATTCCTCTAAACCCCCGGACACACAAAATATTGGATCGTGTTTCCTTCTATGTTGCGCGTTATAACGTCTCCTGGTTGAGGCTGAGAAGGGGTCAAAGTTGTTGCACCGTCGAACTTGATGCTTCATCGTTTGGCCAGGTCGTGCAACATGCAAAAAATGCCAGCTTCATGATGAATTTTTCAGGAGTTTAAAGTTAACGAAGAAGCAACATAGAACGACTCAATAATATTTTTATTCATGTCTGTTTATTCACTTCCTAGTTTCTCACTTTTGCATTTTTTCTTTCTTTGTCTATTTATTTGAGCAACACACAGTTTGCCCGAGCAAAATTCAATGATACCAAGGATACAGGGAAACAGAAATATTCATAAGAAATTTGATCCGAGTTCCTTTTTCAATGCGTGGACTAATGTTTGCACCGTTTGGCGCTTAACTAACTTTGAATAAACAGAAATTGCCAATGAAGTCAAAAAGACCTTCGTGAATAATGTCTCTGCATTTGAGTCAGTGCATGAATAAGAAACATCACTTTAAGCTCAACTTGTTAGCACCTTTTGGGTATTCTACATATCAATCTTTGTTTAATCCAAGATACTAGATTATACTCAAACACAGCCGTATAGTTTCTTAATCTGAATAGCATCTTGTTCACTTAACTTTATTCTTTGCCCAATACTTGCATCTGAATTCTTAGGCCGAATGGTCGTCTGCGATGGCAATTTAGCATACGCACGTTTCCCATAATGCATTATAGACCCATAATCGTAAGGGCTTCCAAGGCTGTCGATAAGGCTGTGCGTATATTTCTTGAAGTTGTACTTGGTGCCTAAAAAGGATTACATAGCATATAAATCTTAGGCAGCGTTGCATATGATCTACAGGTATTCTTTTATAGGAAACTAAGGTCCGGTGCTGGTAGGCAGTTTCCTAAATTTTCTGGCCATTTTGCTATCAAAAGTTTTTTACATGTTTCTTAAATTTTTTTGGTAATGAATTTTTTAAACGTGCTTCCAAGGTAAATTTAATAGTTCAGTCACATTCAGAGATAAACTAACAAAGTGATCAAGGAATGTTGTTTTCCTAGAATGACTAACTCTGTTGAGATCTGTAAACAGTTAAGCTTATTGAACTTCATCAATGTCATGTTGAAATCAAAACAAATTTTTAAATGGAAACTTCTTGAGTGTGCAATTTACTGAGAATGAATGCAAACTTCGTGTCAAGTGTAGTGTTGCAATATACAGTGATGTTCAATGTCAAGACTGTTTCGAGTGTCAACTCGGAAAATCAAAACTGCAAATTATAAAAGTTTCTTAGCTTTTTTCAATTTGAATAGGGTTGTTTCTTAACTTTCGAAAAATTGAGCCTACCGTTTCTTATAACCTGTTTCTTATAAAAAATGAGTGTATTGTATGTAACATGACAAAGTTTCTTACAACAATTCCCCCCTTTTTTTAATAAGAAACAAAGGTCGATGTTGAGTACTCCAGTTTCTTAATGTTCTGGAAATTTCAACACTCACTGTTTCTTAAGAGTTTCTTAATTATTATGTCATGAATGATGTTATGAAATGTTCGTGACCTTATTTCACGTCAAGATATTCGCTTCCATTCTGACGCTGTATTTAGACGTGGAAAGTATATTTTTATCCCTTGTGTCTTAATTTCTAGGCCTTCAGGGCAATCTTGTTCTTGGATTTTACAAAATTTCGTTGTTCTCAGTTTTATCACGATTTAATAGTTTCTTAATTTTTTTGCTTCGAGTACTGAGTTTTCTTAATTTTTTCTGACTGTCCAGTACTCGTTTCTTATAGCCAGTTTCTTATAAAAAAATGAATGTAGTCCAATAAAAACAAACCAATCTTTAGTGACAAACACGTCACAGACAAGCAAGTATTTTGATAGCAGCGAAAGAGCATCTGCGAAGTTCTAACTTACACAAATTAACCCAACTTTCCTTCCGACTATTGCTGTCTCTGCTCTTGCAATTTTATGTCGGACCAAATATGACCTTAAAAGTTACTTATTAAATTGAAAAACAGCGATAAGCGGGACACATACTTTAGCCATCTTATTGTATGAGAACTAGCAAAAACCAACTAAACATTTGAAACAGGCAGAGATGGGAGATTCTTTGAAACTCTTCTCTCAAAAATAGATGGCATTGACACCTCTTTTACTTAAATACAATAAGATGGGTGCCTAGTTTGTTTTATTTTCACCGCCCTTTGAGAAACACGGAATGAAAAAAACAAGTACTGACCGTCCAGAATGTTATCCCACAGGATTTCAACATAGTCATCTCGATCTGGTCTAGATTGCTCATGATGAAGGCCTAATGCATGTCCGATTTCGTGCAAAGCAACACCGTGAGCAAGGCACCCGTATCCAAGTGAAATCTTCTGCTTGCCGTAAATCCGTCCAACATATGAATTGCATCTGAAAGAAGTGTTTCAAGATTATTAATTGAAAATGAAGGGCTCTTAAAACAACAACATGGATGATTAAATGATGGTCTGTCTGTTATTGCTGTTAAATCTTTCGCCAGAAAGGAATTTTTAAATTTACTCCATAATCTCTTTTAAAATGAGCAAAAGAATGGTGCCGAGACAGGCAACTTGCGGAACTCCAAGATATTTATCAAACGACACTGCTAAACTTAATCTGAAAAATTGCTTCCAGTTGGACAGGCAGGATCTCAAGCAGGAAAGCTATTGCTGCTAATAGACACAAAGTTCGTGCAAACATTCTACAAAAAATATGGTAGTCAAACCTTTTTTCAGATAAAGGAATATCAAGCTGACGAGACAGGCAACAAAGTCCGACCTTTTTTGTTATATTCATTTTGGATAATAAAAGTAAAGGATTGATTTATAAGTAAACATTTTTTTATCTGTAATTGCTGTAGGCAGGTTCAGCATAGACTTCCTTTCTCCTCTGACTTCACAAAAATCAACACGAACCATTTGCCAGCTTTATGTTTTCTGGCTTGGCAAGTGAGTGAAAACAACAATTTTGTCCCAAATACTGACACAGTTGGTCTAAAAAAGATTTTTAAACACCCTTGAGATGACAGGCAAGACTTGGTAACTATTCATTTCAAACTATTAATTGTGATAGAGATCTACAAAAATTTGAGACAAATCTTGCCTTTCCTCTGATTTTGTGGACTAATGCTAAGTGTATTCAGTATGCCATTATTTGATGCTTTTGCGAACATTCAAAGTAAACACGAGGCCACCCTTTCTAATTTTCACGTGAAGAACGCCTTGATGGGTTGATGAAGCTTAGCACAGAAAAAACGGCTGTCAAACTCAAAATGCAACGAAGAAATGTTTGAAAAATTTCAAAACTCTTCGATGAAATAAAGCAACTGCTAAACTCGAAACCGTTTTTGATATTGCCTGATGTGTTACGGTAAAAGTACCTTACCTACGGCTTACGCCCAAGAATTCAAATTGGTAGGGCCGCCGTGAGGTTTCTGAGGTCCTGGGGCAAAACCGAAAGACGTGGCTTCCTGGGAGCGGAGCGAGCAAAATTTTTTTCCGATAACGTCCTTCAGTTTAGCTTAAAAATGCATTTCAGTATATTTCTCGCAGATGTTTCTTGCAACCGTTTATAATGTTTTACTATTCTTAGGCATACTTTTGCCAAGAATTCATTGATTTATTTTTTGAAACTAAATACATTACTTTCTGAGGCCCCCTGGGACAATTTTCCCCTTTTGCCCCCTTTGTAGGGACTTCTTACGCTGGTATATATCTCAAAAGGTGCCATGGAAAGATGCCTATTCTTCTTAAAACTCTTCCTGGGTTAGTAAAAGAAACAAAATCCACCATGTGTATCCATCTAGCTAGTAATAAATGGTCGATTGTGGAAGCAAAATTCAGCTGCTGATAAAATAGGAACAAACAGCTCATTGGCGACGTTAAGACCAACCTTCCGAAACCACCATCAAAGAATTCAATGTAATCTCGCTCGTCTGTTCTGGGTTTGAATCTTATGCATGTTTTCTCCTCCCATTCCTTCATTGCACTTAGAATCACCTTTTCTGCGGGGCCTTTGAGCCCAACTTTGTTTAAAGCAGCATTCTCTGGAATAACAAATGAAAAACAGCTGCATCAATAATTTCAGTCAAATAATTGAGTAATATTTTTTAACCAAGATGAGTCCATTAGAATTATTCTAAAAATTAAATAGAAACGAATAACAAAGATTTAAATAAAAAGACAACAGTTTCAGAAATAACTTGCTTCTCGACATTATCTTGGCTTAAGTAACGTTGATAGACAAGTCAAATGAGAGCATTCTTTGGTTTATGAAAAAAGAATCATTTGTCAAAGGAGGTTTATCAAGTCTGACATACTGACGCTGTCTGCAAGTACATACGGTACAACACCATTCGGCCATTTCTTACGAGCCTCATTCATCAATCCAAAAGTGACGTCACCAGTTGGATTATCAACATCTTTGCCATTCAGAGCTGCATCGATTTCGTTTTTTGACATGATCATGTCACCTTGAAAGACATATCCCTTGTCGAATTCTGTTTTAAGAAGAAACAGATTGAATAATCATTTGAGACAGCAAAATTTCGAGATCGTATGAAAAAATGAGCACAGAATCACATAGCAATATATCAAAACACTTTTCTATACATTTAAAACTAAATACAGCTCAGGCTACTTAATATATACCATTCGTTGAGATAGAAAAACAGGTTCATCTAGTCACCACTACGGATGATAATCAAAATTAACAAATAGGGCTATTAGATATTAACACAAAACCTATACCAAAGATGCTATAACAGTACTTCTAGAAGAACTGAACACCAGCATTGCACATGAACTTCTATTTCAAAGGAGAGGTTTTAATTGAATAGAATAAAGAAGGGGAAGTTTTGCTGCTACTATGTGTTTCCTCTATGAGAATGTCTTGCACATTTGATTCAAAAGTTCTATCAAATATTACTGTTCAAAGTGCAGTTGAATCGAGATTTGAAATATTTTGGAACTTCTGAAAACCAACCAAAGAGTTCATTCTGCGTTGTTTCTAACAAATGGTGGTGCAGGAAAAAATACTCGTTGCCTTCTATCAAGACAAATTCTATAACAGATCTAGATTTACAATAGAAAGCCAGATTCGTTATGAGAAGCTATGTATTTGAATATTTGAAAAGAATAGTTAAATTTTAGAGCAAAGAAAACAGGTGTAAGTATTTCTGTGCCAAGCTCTGGAACAAAAGTTCGTTATCATTCAACTTAGCATAAAATTGTACAAATTTTACTCTACAGCTTTAGAAGAAGAAAATTCCTAGTGAAACAGAAAGTTTGCAAAACTTTCAGCGACAGTCTCTGCCAAACTTCCGTAGTATTTCCTGTTGCTGAACGGTTCTTGTGAAAAAATAGTAGATGACACGGTAAGTGTTGGTAAACGTTGGTAAATGATGGTAAACGTTAGTTTTGTATCTGGTAAGCATTGGTGTGATCCAATCTTACTTCCACGATTAGCCACTTCTTCCTTTACCTAAGCCTAATACCTAATACCTTCCTTTACCTAAATCTTGTTTGTTTGCCTCTAACAGGAACAGCTATGCACTAATTTTCATAAAAAACGCACTTCATAAGGGCACTAAGGCTCAATTTGCAAAACAAAACAAAGAGCAACGAAAATATGATCAATTAGAAAACTGAAAATTAGGTGAAAAAATAGAAGAAGAAAAAGGTATTTTTGAAAACTTTTCTTTTGTGTTAACAAAACAAAAAATATTTATCAGCAAAAAAAACCTTGATACTAGAAAAGTCAGACAAAAGTCATGCAAACTGTTAATTGGTGGCTTTAGAAAGGATTTAGAGAGATGGGTTTTAGAATAGCAAATGCTGAAATAATTTAGAAAAACAGAGCCATAAATAATTCAAAAATAAAACATCGAGCCTAGACAAAAGTGCAATAAACTTACTTTCGAGCTGAAGCGACCATGTCGTGCATACAAACGATGCCAAAAGCAAATAGGCAATCATTTCAAAATCTTGGACAGCTATTTCTTCTTCCAGCCAGACTCACGTTTATACCAGAAAACGTCAATTGCCTCTAGATGATACCTTTTTATCTAGCACTAATTGGCAGCAACTGTTAATACAATAAAAGTTAATATTAAAGCTGTCACAACACACTCGAAAGAAAACGGGGTAATTTCCAAGGTACTTGAGAAGCACACTAATAATATCAAAAGAACTCGCTACAGATCTTGCAAATTTTTTTCAACCACAAGTAAAAGGATTAGTAGTTCATGAAAAAAGATAATTTCTAATTACGAGATTAACAAAAAAAATATTTTTTTCCTTAAACTGACAATGTTTTCAATGGCAGTAAGGCGAGCAGTATATTCCATGATACCGCTTTCGTAACTGATATTGTTAAGCATATAGCATGGTAAGGGAGCTTTCATAAAGTATGGAACAGACCGGGGCGGAAGGGATTCAGCAGGGTCATCAATACTTTTAAGTTCGAAACGTTGGGCAACAAATTATTTCAAACATTAATCATGGGCCGTGAAATTGTTCATTTAGAATATTTAAAAAAAAGTTAGTCACTATTGTCAATATCACTGACACTGCTCTCTTCAGTCTCTACCATAGTGGTATCTTCTGGCATTTTCATTGCTGCTTTCTGAAAACATTGTGTGATTGTACTGTTTTTTGGCTTCTTCTAACCTTTTTCAATTTGTTGGCTTCTTTTGTTACTGCCAGCTGATCTTGAAGATGCTTGCAGAACCTTTCTGCCATCTTGCTGCTACCATCCCAATCTGTAAAAATACTATTCTCAATTAGATGTTTCAAGCCCCGCAAATGTAACTTTGGCTTTAGAGTACCCATGGCATTTGAGATTATAGAAGCTTCCTCAATCTGAAAATCAAACTTTCCCTGAGCAGCGTAATCACAGAATATCCCTGAGCACTCTTCTTGTCATTTTCCAGTTTCCTCTTTCTCTTCATCTTATTCTTCTGTTTCCACAAAACATTTTTTCCCCAGGAAATAAAGCTGGCTCAGTTCTGGCCCTTCAAAGAGTGATGTATTTTTAATCTTTGTTGTGTAAAGAAAGTTAGTGGTGTTTTCTATGATTCTTCATCAGAAAGTTTTCAGGGGCTATAAAATTATTTTAGAACATGTATTGGGACCATGAAGATTTTTTTATTTCTAGCATTAGGCTACATAATTTTAATATAAAATTTGAAATCCATTCCGCCCCGGCCTGTTCCATACTTTATGACAGCTCCCTAAATAAGCCAAGGAAAGAACTGATACGATCGATTAAGATTTTATACTTTTCTTGCTTTTTCAAATCTTTAAAAATGCAGCATTTTCTTTGAAAGAAAACACGTGTCTGTGGGCTTGTGGGTTCAAACAGGCAAAACGGAAAAACTAAGAAAAGGGGCTCTTTTTTGAAGACGTTGTGGTGGCTGTCATGGAAAATCTTAAGCATTTTAAAAGGCTCAACTAGACTCAATAAATAGCCAGCTTTTAAGGATCAATCCTGTTTTTATACAAGCATACATTTGATTCTACACAAAGGAGCATAACATCATACTCAAGGACTCGTTACTCTATCAGACAAATTAAAGACGGGATTTAATCAACTCTTTGCTTATAATGTAGTCAACTACAGAGACTGCAGAAGCAAAAAGGGGCAGAGGGGGCCAAAAAAGGTACAAACAACCATAGGAAATTGCCTTGCTCATGGTTTTTTAGCATGCTTAGCCTCCCCCATAACGTTGTAGCTCCCTCAATCCGTAGTATGCTCCAAGGTCCTTGGTCACCTCAGTTACTCAGTGAACTGGCACAATTAACTTTAAGAATCATTAACTATAATCTCCGAGGGGTGTATGCCCCGCCATATGGGACAGAAGTTTATTATACAAAATATATGATGTGATTGTAAATATATTGTTTTAATCTAATAAAAATCTGTTGTACAATTTATATCGACGGTCTATTTCAGATATATAAGGTCTGAATTTGTTTGCAAATATATATGGTCTGAATTTGTTTGCAAATATATAAGGTCAAAGCGCAAACGATATGCGCAGTGACATTTCCCGCCAAATCCGACGCGATTTACACATTGCACGTTGCACAAAATGGCTGCGAATGCTTCAAATACTAGCATGAGACGGCCTAGTTCTGTGCCCGCATCACCATACACTCGCCCATCTTCTCGGGGAAGTCGTCGCTCAAGCTTCCATCAGAATGACGACGGTGGGTATAAATTCCGTGTGAAAGAAGTCATTTTGCACTTTGTTGGCCGACTAAAAGGCAGACCAAGTTGTGCAAGCAAACCAGATCCGATTTTTGAGAGTAGGGTCACAAGCTGAAAATTAGCAACTTCATAAGTTGGAACATAGTCAATAGAAAAAACTCTGGTCTGGAAGTCTTTTGTTCTAACTCTTTGTTCGTGTTTATTGAAATCACGTGACCTAAGTAAGGGGACGCGTGAAAACAAGTGTGTAGGATTGTTGTTGAGTTTTGAATGTTTCACGAGAGTATTGGTAATGTTACAATCTATTCTGTGCTGATATTATTAAAACTATGGTCAGCTCATATTGTGCAGTTCAGGGATGGGGCATTTCTGTCACCACTCTTACTCGGAAGTAAGATTTCTTAGAACTTCGCGACGCAATTGACAATATTTTTTTGGCTTGGATAAACGGTATAGAAAGAATAACACGACTGTAAACAATTATTTTAAGCGTCACATTGAATCTGGAGATGTTTTTAGTTGCGAGAACATCGGCGTGGGGAAAAATTGGATGGGTTATTTGCAGCCCCCCTATCTCAGACAAAACTGTCACATTTCCGACTCCACTCGGACAGTTCTATCTCAATGAAGAAACGATTTTCAGGGAAGATCCATGCTCAGCCCCCCTGAACGTCGAACATCCGCTACGCGCCTGGCGAAAACCATTACCAATTTAGAAATTTAAGAAATTTTCAATGCTCTGTTTCTCCAAAAGTCACATTTTGTAGTATGTTCAAGCGAAATGAGGACCTCAATTATTGCAATCTTAAATGTCCTGTCTAGACCTGATAAGAGTTTTGAAACAAAAATACGAGCCTTCGTGGAACATTGATGAAGTCGAGTACGTTGCTGATACAGATATGGTTGAAGTTCGAAGAGCCAAAATAGGGTGTGATCAAAAAACTTATGAAAGAATTTTCAGAGGAATACACAAAGGACAAACAACAGGGCGCCCTCGCCATCATCATTTTGGACCAAGGACCGAGATAGCGGGGGGCCAGGAGCCTTGCCCCCCAAAAACTTAATAGCATAAGTAAAATACTTTTATTTTCTAAAATTTGGCTGTTGCTACACTTATTAATCAGGGCTTTACAACCCCTTCCCCCTATCCCAAAAAAGTAAACAAAATGTTGTATCTCGGTCTCTGTTTGGACAGAACAAAAGTATTCAACGTAGAAACATTGGTTGAAAAGTTGATAGATGAAAAAACAATAGAGCAATCAGATTCGACTTTTTTGCATCCACATTTAATCAGCTATCATCTGTTTTAGGGTGTGAAAAATGTTTTTTGAAAGTTAGTTTTTTTAATCGCGAAGACAGACTTTGAAACGCAGAAACTTTGTCAAAAGCCCAAATGTCATTGTTTTTGACACTCATGGGTCGCCTGTGTGCGCTGGGCCTCACAAAACTATCTGCATCTGCTATTGCGAGAGAAGAAAATGTTCTATCTTGTCCCCTTACTTAGGTCACGTGATTAGAATAAAAGTGTTTTCAAGTTCTAGATGAGAACAAAAGAACAGAACAATGGGCTTCCAGACCAGAGTTGTCTCTATTGACTATGGTTGGAAGCACAAAAAGTTATGTTTTGGCGGGAAATGTCACTGCGCATATCGTCCACGCTTAGACCTTATATATTTGCAAACAAATTCATACCTTATATATTTGCAAAAAAATTTATACCTTATATATTTGCAAACAAATTCAGACCTTATATATTTGCAAACAAATTCAGACCTTATATATCTGAAATTTCCGACAAGAATTTATAGATGTCAAGTGGACACGCTTTAAGTTTGGAGAAATAACGTCGATATGAATTGTACAACCGATTTATATTAGATTTAAACAATATAATTACAATCACATCATATATTTTTTATAATAGACTTTTGTCCTATATGGCGGGGCATAGGGGTGCACATTTCTTGAAATACATTTGGCACCAATTCTCATAAGCAAGTTATTCTATAAATCATGGCTTTAAAATCATATACTGTTTTATTTGATATCAAGGTTACTTAGGGTTACGTGATAAATCGTAACAATTCTGAATGAAAAAATGTAAATTTAACTGGAAGCTCTTACGTAATCAAGGTTTGGGTACTGGATTGGCGAACCGGCGATTGACGAAAGAGATGGGCAGAGGTTTGCCGTCTCTACCCCGGGAAAACTTCTTGGAGTCGCTGCCTTTAAACACTTGACAAGGTCCTTTTCTTTAACAGCAGCTCTCCCAACATACTACCAACATACAAACAACAAACAAGATACATATAACAACATACAACTAACAGAAACACTTAAAAACATTCTTTGAGCCGATTTTAGTCAAACCTTTATCTGTATGACTTTTCGAGTAAAAATCCAGGGGATACTTTCTATAAAGGATTTGTGTTTTGGACATCAAGAAAATGCGCCGTCTTGGCCTAAGCTAAAATATTTTATTTTACCAGGTCCGTTTTTTCTAAAGAATTGCTATCTAATTGCTTGAACGGCACTTGTTTAGCATTAACCGTTTCCCACCTAAGCCAAAAAGAAATCCTTTGTTGGACAGAAAAGAATAAAATGTTTTCCACTCTTTCGTTTATCTCAATATTTTATCTCCTTAATCTAAATTTTCTTTGGATCCCAGAAGCTAATTTTCAAGACAAACTTAAAAGTTTTAGCATATTTGCATATATCTGTTTGGAGAAGGGCTTATTCAAATTATCCTGTAATCCAAAGGCCCATTCCATTTTTGGCCGCTAATAACCAATATGCTCATTCAAAATTTTCAACCTAGAGAACAAAAACAAAACAAATAGTCGTGTACCCGGAGTGTTTGAAGGATCTCAAAATTTTCAAGAGATTGTTGGTTGAATAAAAAATGGTTGCAGCATCAAGAATAAAGGCAACGCGATCAATGTCATTCACAGGCCTGGTACCCAATCGCTGAGTGACCAAAGACAGAAACACCAAGTGGTATGTTATTTTTAAACATGATTAAGAAAACTTTGCAACAAGAAATCACAGGATAGCATAGCTACAATAGTAATTTTAATAGTTATCTTTTTCATCGATACAGCGTTCAAGAGCTTATTGGCAACCATAAAACCTTCTGATTTGCAAAGCATCTTGCTCACTTAAATGCGATCTCTGTCCAATACTAACTCCACTTTTCTTTGGCACAATTGTCTTCTGCCATGGCCATTTTGCAAAATCGCGAGCGCCATAGTGCATGATCGATCCGTAATCATAGGGGCTACCAAGACTGTCGATTGTAGAATGAGAATACTTCTTGAAATTGAGTTTGTAATCTAGAAATAAAATGGAAAAGTCATGTCAGAACAAAGGCAAAGGTGCAGGGCCTACAAAACCAAGTAGATGGGCGGTATCTTTAGCCCAAATATGTGCAAGGGGCTTAAGCTCCAAAATAAAAATGGGCTTAAGCCCTAAAAACATGGCTTTTGGAATGACTAGCCCCCTGCAGTAAATCTTTGATCCCTCAATACGTATTATGCTTCGCAGTATCTGTATAGACGCATTATACAGAAGCGTACAGAAATGTGAACTGCTACGCTGCATTTATTGGCATCTGGGAAGATAGCAAGTGGCATCACAGAGAGTGATGAGATCTCGGTCATGAGAAGCAAGAGCTACCAAAGCCTTTGTATTATGTCGCATTTCTCTTAAAAACAATATATATTCTACTAGACTTTATAAAAAGGAAAAGTACGAACCCTCCTTGATATTGTCCCATACGATTTCAACGTATTGATCTCGATCAGGTCTTGATTGCTCATGGTGAAGCCCTAAAGCGTGCCCGATTTCATGAACAGCAATGCCATGATAGAAGCAACCGATACCAAGAGAGATGGCCTGTTTACCACCAACACGTCCAACGTAAGAGTAACACCTGAGGAAAGGAATTTAGTTTCTAAAAATACCAATTACGTATATGTAGAAAAGGTTATCGTCAGCAGGGCCGCCGGAGCCGAGGGGGGCTACGGGGGCACAGTCCTCCCTGTTTGGAGAAAGTGTGAAAAGTGCCCTTTTTGAAAAAAATATTGCGTGTACTATTTTCACAGCCAGATATTTTTCCTTTAGACGCCAAGTAAAACAACTTAATTCTTAATTTCTAACAACATCTACTGCGAAGGAGACTGTCTCTTTGGCGAAAAGATTTCCTCAGTGTGTCGCCAGTTGTTTCTCAGCCGGTTACACACGTATTCTCTCTAATGAACGCAATAATTCAATAATTCATTTTATTTCATTATATATATTCTTTTTTTTTCATTTTAATTCATTATATATATTCTATTTTTTTCATTTTAGTTCATTATATATATTCTCTTTTTTTCATTTTAGTTCACTATATATATTCTATTTTTTTCATTTTAGTTCATTATATATATTCCATTCTTTTCATTTTTTTCAATAGCTCATTGAAGATAGATAGGTATCCACCAATAAAAAACTGAGCTTTGAAATTCAAACGATCATTGTTTTTACAAAAATTAATATTGCATTTGCAGCATACTTGTTAAAGCAAAAAAATTTACAAGATGTTAATTTCTTCCGAGTAGGATTTTAGCTTGAAACTAAGTAAAAAACAACTGCTGCAAATCGTACAAATAAGATAAAAAGCAGCTTTTCGCTTGGCAAAAGGGATTTTTAAATCCAGCGGAACATAAAAGACCAAATCAAAATTGTTTCCACAAATGAGCTCGATCGATTTGCTTCTTGTAGTTGCATCTCTGCCAAATGAAGGAAGTTAAAATTCAGGTAAATGAGATGTTTAATTTACATATCATGTAAAAAAATCTTACTTTCCAAAACCATCATCAATAAATTCCACATAATCCATTTCGTTGGTTCTCGGCTTAAATCGTATGCACGTTTTCTCTTCCCATTCTTTCATCGCGCTTAAAATGGCTTTTTCCGTTGGACCTTTTAAACCGATTTTGTTCAACGCTGCATTTTCTATAAGGATAAATAAACTGTACCAAAGGATATATTTTGATAAGATGATCATGATTATAGATAAGATACTAATGCTGGAGCAAGATTCTGCATGTAAACCCTTTACAGGAAATTGCGCCACCACAGGTGCCGTGGGCCGAAACAAAAGTACTGTTGACAACAAGGGTACGACAGAAAAAATAGCTAATTTTGTTTCCAAGAATTTTAACCGAGTATCGGCGATCATTTGGTTCGGTTAATTGACTGTCGATTATGACGATATTAACAACTCTAGAAAGGGACAGGTTTAGCCCTAACAGCAGCTCCTCTGGTCTAATACGCTTAATGTTGACACAAGAGCAAGCTCAAGCTCGAGTTCTGCTGTTGAAAATGCCGAAACAAATAAATGATTGTATTTTCTAATCAAATACACGTTCACGAACCGGTCAATAGAACAATGAATGGTAAATGAGCAAGAAAATCACTCACTTACAGTAATAGTTATTCAATGATTATTTACCCATTATCCTCGTACTTCCTGACCATTTTGATAATAAAAATAAGGTTCTGTTTGCATGAGGCATGCAGTCATTCTATTGAAGCATTTCCTATTTGAATCATATACACAGGTATAAATGGATTCAAAATCATTCTTTCGGGCGACCTCCTATTGGAAAATCAATAAGTTAACTATTTCTACTTTCAAAAGGTCACTCAAGAGATAAACGAAAATTCTGATTTTTTTGTGAAATGAAAAAAAATTAATAGGAGAGGGTTTGCAATTAGAGTGTAAGAGAGGAGTTGAGAAGAAAGAAAAAACGGCTTTTAGGATTCAGAAGGGTATAACGTCGAAGAATTCCTGGCAAAACAAAAGATTTCTGAATCGAAAATAACTATTTCTGTGCATCCCGTGGATATCCCGCGCATGTCCTTCATACGTCCCTCGTGCTCTAGCGTGCTTGTGCACCAGAGTTTACACAGAGGCTTATACAAAGAAAGCTTTGCTAGGTAAGAATTGGGTAGATACTTACTAACACTGTCTGATAGAACATAGGGTACAACTCCTTGAGGCCATTTTCGGTAAGAAGATTTTGACATGCCAAACATTGAAGGACCCGTTGGTTCATCGACATCTCCACCGCGTAATGCAACATCAATCTCGTCCTTTCTCATCACCATGTCTCCTTGGAAAAGATAGCCATTGCCAGCCCCTAGAAAAAGAGTCATAGCAGGCTTGTGCAAAAAGACTACAACTCAAATGCAACTTATTCTTAAACATAAATGCGAAGAGATTTTTGCTGATCATGCAGCGTTGAAAACTTTTGATAGGGTAATAGCCTTTATGATTTTACATAATACAAGTCCTAATCGTGGGCTTTACTGTTATGCATCCAAATACAGCATCAGGTTTACCCTACATTTTTTATATGCCTTGAAAACAAGTTATCGATACGTGAATGTTCTTTGTCACGTGCATACAAATAACTAGAAGAAAAACGATGCAAATAATCAAATGCTGACAAACAACAGCATTAGTGACTCTCTTATTCACAGAGAGGAGATTGCATTCCTTATTAAAAAATCAGTCATCAATAATTGTACATCGACGAAACGAAACAGCACTCCCGCTTGCAGCAGGGATGCGTTTACAAACTACACTTACTTTCTAATTTAAATGACGTGGCAGCATAAACCAGAGAGAGGGCGAGAAGTATGGTCTTCATCTTGAACTTAAAACGATGACCCTGATGAAACTCCTTCTAAGATAAGAATAATTTTTCTTGAATTACTGTTTTATAGACCACGATAAAATGCCTTGCAAAAAAAACGATAAAACTTATTGGTATGCTTACTCACCTGGTATTATGCAGTCCTTCTGTCACAAACACTCAACAAAGAGCGTGGTATCGACAAGCATTTGATAACACTCGTGTTTGTCTTGTTTTAAAAATTGCTAGTGTTTTGAGCTCCATTTTACTTCAGATCGGCAAAGTGATTAAATAATATTGCGCTGAAATTGGATAACGTCAACATTATGCGCACATCTAGTCACACAAACTGCAACACAGCTAGCTGATTCCATGGAAACTCCGCTTGGTCCATCAATCATAGTTAATGAAACATGTTCAAGAACAGCGAAACATGCTTGCTTCGCGGTAGCAGTTTTTTACGAAGTTTTAAATTTTAACAATCAAACTGTTATATTTTCATTTTGGTATTGAATTTATTTGCTAACTATATTATCGTTTTTTGGTTGAATTACTCGTATCACACGCAACGTACATATTTAATTAGAAATGAACTGTATTTGGCTACTGTTTGGTGTTAGAATGGTTTGTTACATGGGCTCCGGCACAGGTTGGAAAGTGGAGGGGCCAAGAGAAAGTGTAACAATCATAACAAAAGTTTTTAAAAAAAGCTCTATTGTTTATAAAAAAAGCCCCGGCCCCCCTTCGTCGGAGGCTCTGTGTTACAAAGCATGCCGGTTGCGCAAGAGCCTTTAATGAGTATCACAGAGGGTCTAATTTCCAGAGATACGTTGAGCCATTAACAGAAATAAGAAAAGTTTAAGAAGATAATATTTATGCCTAGGAACGGTGGCTGTAAAGACCAGCGATACAATGATTGAAAAAACAGAGATGGTTAGGTAGGAGAGAAATCGTTGAACATTTTTTTAAATGGTTTCAGTGCGGTAATGAGGTAATGGTTTCAATGCACCTCGGGTTAGGATTATTGATAGGGACATTTTTAGGGATAATACTGCCAAGATAATATGTATATAGATAGTTACATCACATTGGTTACATAATGTCTCAAATGTGAAATTTTGCGGCGGTGCAAAAAGCGATACCGTAAAGAATATATTTTATAAATGATTGACATCACTTATAAAACATCATAGGTTTATGAATTAATTCAATATTATCAAGCAGACTAAAGCAACGAATGCAACAATTGCTTTTAGGGACGATGGTTTTCCAATTCCAGGTGAATCAAGACTTCGATTCTTTGAGCATGGAGAACATAGTGTAAACTAGTTTTGGTCATACGTCCTTTAACCTAATAACGATTGAAATGTGTCGTTCTTTTTTTTTTAAGCAGGTTAGAAAGTCTGGCAACTCAAAAGAGCTGATGTGGAATCCAATCGATAAATTGATTTGTGTGAAAAAATAAAATTACGTTCATATGAGAGGTGAACTATCCCACTTGAGTAAGATCCCGCTGTTGTGCCAGTGGGATCTCACTGAGGTTGGATAAAAATCTCCCATAGCCATATGAACATCTGTCAGTATTGCGCAAGAGCGAATTAGCAGAATTTCCAATTCAACATGACTGCTGGCATGTCTGGACACGAAGAACCAAAGAAAAAGAATTTTCTATGGTCAACTGCCATGGTTGAAAATCTAATTACATGCTTTGAACCCTATGAAACGAAGATGGAGTACCAAAATTTAGATTTTGATGCTGATGGGCCTGCTCAAATTACAGCCCCGAGGGAGGAAATGGCGAGACTCTACAAAACAAACGGAGAGTTTGGTCCAGTTGGGCTATCTGATCCCATGAAACCCATCGCAGAGATGTCTGTCGAACAAACAACACACATTTACACAACGAGACTGGCCCACCTTGGTGGGATTAAATGCCTACATGAATGTAACCTGAAAATCGGCTCGCCTCGGTGGGATATCCCACTTCAGTGGGATAACTCACCTCATACTTAGTTATATTCCCAACATTAAGCACGTTTTTTGAAAATTTGCACAGTATTGCATAATAAAATTTCTTTTTGGAAAATATTCTTAGCCGCTTGCTTTGGTGTCCCTGCTTGAAATACGCAGTCATGGTTAAAATATCAACGTTTTTCCTACCTACAAACATGTGATTTTGGCAAATGAAGATCTCCGAGACAACAATTTACTTTATCGCGTTCGGAGAAATTCTTAAAAAATTTCAAAAAGTATGTTGCTCAAAAGTTTAGTGCTGCACATGACTACGACGCAAAATAGATACAAACAAGAGCTGTAATTGCTGTTGTGATCGACATCCCCTCAATTCATACAACAATAAAGAGCTTTATTTGCAACCATAAAACTTTCTTATCTGCAGTGCATCTTGCTTACTTAGATGCGATCTCTGTCCAATACTGACTCCACTTTTCTTTGGCACAATTGTCTTCTGCCATGGCCATTTTGCAAAATCGCGAGCGCCATAGTGCATGATCGATCCGTAATCATAGGGGCTGCCAAGACTGTCGATTGTTGAATGAGAGTACTTCTCGAAATTGTGTTTCTCATCTTAAAACGAAAAAAAGATTTGTCGAAAACAAAACCCAAACAAACGCGCTGTTCCTCCTACATCACCTTTCATCCAGATCTGAATATAAATTTTCTGCTCACCTTAGGATGTTATCCCACGTTTATACTCTGAACAGTGTCGAACGAAAAGTACTTTAGTATGACATGTTTCCGCTTTTTCGCGCTTTTTCAAATTTTGCGGTACTCAAAGGCTTACTCGGCTATGTTCTGCCTGTCGATTTCTTTAAAGTTAGCCAGTGACAACTATAAACATTTTCGCCAAAGAGAAGATTGAAATTATCCCAAATTTTTATGAAGATAAACCTGCAAATTACAACAATCACATTCAACTAGAATGCACAATTCAAACAGGATGTGCAAAAATTTTGCCACTAAGAGGGGTAGGGGAGGTAAAAGGAAAATTTATCTGCATTGCTGGCCCCCGTTAAGAATCGGTGGTGCGGGGACCACGGACTATCAGCGAAAATGAAACTTCTGACTGCACTTGGGAAGAAAAAAGATATAATACAAAGCTATTTTTATCGTTTCAGTTTCATTAAGGTTTACCCTAGCTAAGGCATCTGCCGGTCAATGGCAACTTTAAGGCAAATAAATGTTTTGAAAAAGCTGCAAAGGTACCAACCATCCTTGATATTAGCCCATATGATTTTGACATACTGGTCTCTATCGGGTCTTGATTGCTCATGGTGAAGTCCTAGAGCATGTCCGATTTCATGAACAGCAATGCCATGAAAGAAGCAACCAAAACCAAGAGAGATAACTTGCTTACCACCAACACGTCCAACGTAAGAGTAGCACCTGAAGAAAGATTTGACTTTTTGGATAAAACAAAAATTATCATTAGAGGAAATTAGACTTCTTTTAAAGATTTTTGACTTCCGAGGATAAACCTCTAAAGAGAGTAAAACCTCCAACGAATTGATTCTAGGTGGTTGGGTGGCAAGTTCGGCCTGGTTGGGGGAGATGTCACATTGATTGAAATAGCTGCATTCAATTTTCAGTAGTATGCTGGGCTGTCATTCAGGGCAAAATTTGTATGTGAAAGCGGAAACATGGCACAAAAAGTCCAAATAAAGCTGAAAAAGCAACCATAAATTCGCTTTGAATATTCTATCAGCACATCGAATAATTGATATCCACATTTTTACCTGCAAAAAATACTCACTGGGCAAAACCATCATCAATAAACTCAACATAATCCTTCTCGGTGGTTCTCGGCTTGAATCGTATGCACGTTTTCTCTTCCCATTCCTTCATGGCACTTAAAATTGCCTTTTCTGTTGGACCTTTTAAACCGATTTTGTTCAATAATGCATTTTCTAGAAGAACGAAAAACTGAATACAGGAAAAGTATTTAAAAAGTAAATAAGCTGAAGGCTGACAACAGGGACGCGTTTTTACATAAAGCTTTAAAGGAGCTTCAAAAATTTTGGCTCAACCTTTTAAGTCATTCCGTCATTCCATAACAGAAGATCAGTTTATAGATCTTTGCGCACGAAAATAAAGCATATAAAGTTAATATTGGTTTTCTTAACCAAATTTAGTTTGCTCTAAACGATAAAAGTGAGTAGTTTGCTCTGTGGATTTCAGTACTTTAGACCTCGGGCGCTTCATGAAATACCAACACCCTGTCTCCAAAAGATCCAACGAGAGATGCCGCAAACATTTTATAGTAGGAGGCAGCCATCCCCGTATTCCTACTCGTACCGAATTCCTATACTTAGATATTCAATAAGTAAATCATCACCATGCTGTTGAAAATTATGCTTCTTGGGATACTAAGCGTATAGACACTCACTAACGCTGTCTGATAGCACATAAGGTACGATTCCTTTACGCCATTTCAAGTTAGAAGATTTTGACATGCCAAACGTCGACGGACCATTTGTTGCATCGACGTCACCACCGCGAATGGCAACATCAATCTGATCCTTCCTCATCACCATGTCTCCCTGGAAAAGGAAGCCATTGCCAATCTCTGCAAAAAAGCATTGCGAGTTACTAATGCTAGTTGTTCTTGGAAACGAACGTCAAGAGGTTTCTGAGCATATTTAGGTATTTTAGGCTGATAGAAGTCTAATACCCTAGCCCGTCATACTGCTATGGAAATGATCTGGAATCCACATCTAGGACTATTTCCAAAAAACTCGCACATTCAAAAACAAGTTAGTGCCACCTGCATCGAATTGGCACGCAATATCATCATGATATCACTTGTGTTTCTTCTTTGTCAAGGGCGCTGTAAATAGTATTAGCAAAAACAAGGTAAATAATTAACTTCTAGCGACAAACAAGAAATAAAAAATGCATATAAAATACGTAGAAACAATTTGAATTCATTTGTTTGCACAAACATAGTGTTTCTATATTTTGGAAACATTAAGCGTTTGTTGAAGGCATTAAATTTTTCATGGAGCGAAGGATGAGTTAACAAATTGTACTTACTTTGTAATTTAAATGATGTGGCAGCATAGATGAGAGAGAAGAGAAGTACGATCTTCATATTGAACTGAAAACTATGACCTTGCGAAAACCTTTCGAACTGGGAAAGAATCTTCATCGATGTATATAATCATCCTTGTATTTGACATTGCAAAACACCTAAATAAATATGCTTACCCACCTGGCCTGATGTTGCCTTTTTGTCGCCAGCAATAATTGCCTTCCAAGGCAAAGACAATTCTCTTATAAGTTAATTGAGCATTTTTTTTGCTTCATATAGGAAAACGAGTTAGTTGTGCTTCAAAACCCTTTGTCAAAATAACAAATTATACAGGGTCGGAAGATATAGCGTGCCATATCGTCGATATTGTTCTTAAAGCAATTTTGGATATTTTTACTTTATTAATGCATCAAAAATGACTTTTCGTTTTTTTTGTCCACTTTAACCCACGTAACTCAAAATTAGACTTGTTGTCACCTGAATTATGTGCTTGTCCACCTATACAAATTGCGAACAAGCGAGCATGCTTCATGGAAGCTGTATTTATTACGTATTACGATTACAATCAACTGATGATCTACTCGACTTGACCTGACCAAGTAGATCATCGATTACAAAAAAGATGATCTACTTGATGATCAGATACAATGGCTATCTGACCAGAAATTATTTTTAGATACAGTGGCTATTAGAGAGAGATTCTTTTTAGAAGAGAATACATAAAAGTTTTCATGAGCGCTCATTTCAAAGTCCTTTTCCAGGCTTTTGTGTACGTGTGGCGATCATGTAAGTTGATGGTTGCAATACATGGCCAAAGCAAATAAACGATATACAACTTGCAATCTAGCTAGAGAAGGATCAAGCCTAAGGACAATTTAGAGAGTTTTAAGGGTCTTTTGAATGGTCCGAGATGATATATGTATATGAAGAAAAAAACAACATTTCTTAGAAAAAATACTAATGTCTAGGTTATAAATGTATCTAGAAAATCTAAGTTACGAACGGCTTTAATGAGTTCTTGACCAAAGCCAAGAAAAGGAGTTTCAGAAACCTGGTTGATTGATTTCAAGCTCAAATGTTCACCGTGACACAACTTATAAAAAATGTTAAGAGCAGTACTGCAAAGAGAACGAGAATTTATATAAAATCTGCAGTATATGTAACATATATGTCCCAAGCAATGCCCTGGGAAGAAACAAACCAAATCTGAAACAATAATCAATAAACAATGTTTATTAGTAGCTGAACGGCAGTTCCATTGGCCGTACTTTCCAATTTACCACGTCATGGCTTCGTAACTTTCATAACGGATGTGACCACATAGATTCAGCAGCCATGCTGTATTAAAAAACACTTACTGGATCTCAAATGTAAATTTTATTCTGAGGCGAAGCAAAGAGCAATGCAAATAAACAGCGATCATCAATAATCACGTCAGTCAACTGCCGCTGTGAATATTTCTACATTAACTTAGTACAGTAAAAATTTACAAGAATGCCTTTCTCGTCCTTAGATCATCGTAATTTTCGCTTTTTGTTCCGCGTTTACAATACTTAGCTAATATCAGCACGATTAATGATTAAGAGTAAGTACGATTAAGAGCAATTATTTCCCGAAAAAGAACGACAGGATACAAAATTTTTGAACGGTGTGCATTTTGCAGTGCAAATTAATGTTTTAACTGTAGCAGACAACCCAGAATTTATTACTAGGAAATTGAAAGGTTCTACAAGCTAGCGAATCACAGGCCTTGCAACTGGCCTGTCTTTCTAGGTACTCTACTAACAACAGTCATAATATCGAGTTAGGCTTATACAAAATCATACTAAATATTATAAGTTCTGATAATACTTTGTTATCTTTTTAATTTACAAGCCTAGCATTCCATTTATATCATACGAACATCAAATATGATTTAAAAACGAGCTTCCAAGTTCAAATCGATGATAATTTTCGACAGGCTAATATCGCCAGATATGAATAGGGGACAAATACCGTTCATGAAAGCTGCTTTGTTACGTTCGATTGATGTGACTAAAACCTTTATTTCGGCTGCAAGGGTACGGCAACAAAAACGACAACACTGTGTTAAAAATGCCAAACTAGAGTGAGTTGTTGTTCAGATACAATTCGGTGAAGTCCCCATCCTTTTCTATAAGCTCTGAAAGAATAATGTAACACCGATGTAAGAAAGAAAATGTAACACTAAAACGCTTCACAAAAAGTCATTCAGGACATGTATCTTTTACTGGTCCGACTTTGAACTTCGAGAATTTCAAAAAATAACATAAAATCTAGTCACTGTTATTTAGTGACGTCATATTTAGTGCGATTACGAGACGTCATATTTCTTAGAATGTTCTACTTTTCGTCATAACTTTACTTTTCCGGTCTTTGTTTAAAAAGTCGATCAGAGCAAATAATAATTTGCTAACTCACTTTTGCATGAGGAAAATTCGATGCAAATTTCAGCGCGTTCTTTACCCTATATATTTTTTAAGAAGTGAGCAGAGCATGAAAAACTGCATTTCACTTTCTTGTCATCTGAATAATGATTTTCATAAAAAATACATTTATTAATCTTATAGCCCGTTGTTGCTTTTCATAAAAAGGCGAAAAGGCTCTCGATCTGCAAAATTTAGCCCTTAAATCGATCAGCACTCACTTTCTAACATTCTGAGCTTACAAAACATTGTTTTCATGTGCTAAAAGAAGGTTTAATAGTCAAAGGTTTATTGCTGAATAACTCGAAAGACGTTTCAAGCTTATTTTAAACTTCAGACTTTAGGAATGGATAAGAAACATGCATGAGAGCAGAACTACTCGTCAATATAGTTTGTCTTGTTGAGAAAGCAAAATCTCGCCAATCGTCGAAAGGATATTGCGAAGGAGACAGAAAACCTTCATTTTGGTCCAGGGCTCAGGGACACATGGTGAGAAGGTCTTACCATATTTGGCATTTCCGGCATCTCTTCGCATTACGCCCTCCCGTCGCCAGTATTGATGAGAATTAGATGCACGAGGCATGGAGAGAGGTTCTCTCTCTTGAGTATAAATAATCACTTATAATTATATATATATATATCTTCTTGTTACAAAGCATGTGTCTCTCTGTGGTACACACCTATGTCCCGCCCAAGTCACAAAATATGGCGCCCAACGTGGGGCAAGGGCAGTAGGTATACCATTTTTATTTTCGCAGAATGTCGTCCAAAGAAGACGAGGATCGAAGCCGCCTGGAAAGGTGGAAGGCCTTACGAAGAGGCAATCGCTCAGTAGTTACAAAGTTTTATAGAGAAGCTTTTGCTATTATCGATAGTGCTCAATCATCTCAAGAAAAAATCGCTCGCTTAAACTCGATAAAGGTTTCGTTAAACGAGAAACTTTTGTATCTCAGAGACTTGGACAGTAAGGTCTTGGACTCGTGCAATGTTGAGGAAATCGAAAACGAAGTCGAAGATTCCTCGGAATGGGAAGCAAAAATTCACGAAGCAGTTAGTCGTATCGAAGATTTCCAAAGGGAAAATCGCAGCTCATTCTCGCTACCCACCACTCAAAATGTCATGGCGGGCAGAAGTTTCGAAATACCGTCGCCAGCAAGGGTTGGCAGTGAAACACAGCACGAAGCAGTTCCACTCGGGGGGCCTACTCCAGCATCGCCATCTCGAAATTTGAACAGAAGTATTGCCTCAAGTAGTGCTCATGCGACTGTGAAGCTCCCAAAGATAATTCTACCGAAGTTCAGAGGTGACATAACTCAATTTAATTCATTTTGGGAAAGTTTTGAATGCGCAGTGCACAGTAATCCTGGCTTATCAAGCATCAACAAGCTGAACTATCTATTCAGTCTGTTAGAGGGACCAGCATATCGAGCAGTACAGGGTTTGGCCTTACAAGAAGAAAATTACGAACACGCTATCGAAATTCTTAAATCGCGTTTCGGGAAGAAACACCAGATAATCAATGCGCACATGGAAAAATTACTGAAGCTCCAACACCATCCAAATGAAGGACTGGAAAATCTCAGAAAGATATACGACAATATCGCTGTTCACGTTCGCGGATTACAGTCACTGGGAATACCTCCGGAAAGTTATGGGAACCTTTTGATTCCAATCATCATGTCTCGCCTCCCACAGGAAATTACGATGCAAATCGTAAGAAAGAGGGCAGAAGACTGTTGAAATATTACAGAAATTCTTGATATCGTCGAAAGAGAAATTGAAGCGAGGGAGATCGCGAACAACATAGCGCAGTCGACTAGACGGCATGAAAGGAATCCTCTACAATCCAAGGTGCCATTATCATTACAAGGAACAACTCGATCCTTTATTGCATCCGGTGGAGTTAAATGCTACTATTGTCAAGGAGACCACTATTCCTACGAATGCGGCAATGTGACTATTAGTATTCTCATGAAGGCAAGGAGATGCTTTAATTGCTTGAATTTAGGGCATTTGCTAAAAGACTGCAGAAGCCAAAGGGGATGTCTAAAGTGTAAGGGACGCCATCACCAATCTCTGTGCCAATCACACAACGAGAGGGCAGAAAATAAGCCACCAAAGAATGCAAAAAATCAAGACAGCTTTATCACAGCTACCGCTACGCAACAGGGATGTGTGCTCTTACAAACAGCTACAACGTATGCGCAAGCAGACCCTACTAACGAGTCGCTAACAAGTAATGCTAATGGTAGACCTAAGAGAAATGCTGCTATAATAGGTGAATTAATTCGTAGAGACACACACGTACATTAGCTCAAGCTACATTTATCATAGTATCATTGTTATGTTGTTTTTTTAATCTTCTTATAGTTATCGATTAGAACTCATTCGTATAATCGTATAGTAATGGTTGATCGCTAGACGATCAACGGGGGGAGTGTATTGCGAAGGAGACAGAAAACCTCCATTTTGGTCCAGGGCTCCGGGACACATGGTGAGAAGGTCTTACCATATTTGGCATTTCCGGCATCTCTTCGCATTACGCCCTCCCGTCGCCAGTATTGATGAGAATTAGATGCACGAGGCATGGAGAGAGGTTCTCTCACTTGAGTATAAATCACTTATAATTATATATATATCTTCTTGTTAGAAAGCATGTGTCTCTCTGTGGTACACACCTATGTCCCGCCCAAGTCACAACAAAGGATATCTCATAATGTATGATAAGTGATAAAAAAATAGCTTTTGAAAATGACAATTTTGGCACAATAAAAACATGCTCTTCAACATATGACTCCCTCACTCCACATTTGAATCACAAATCCATGCATGCATAAACAGAATTACAGTTGAAAACCTCACTGGAAGAAACGGAAATGCAATATTTTGGGTTTGGTTAAAATTCCAATTAAACGTTGGCTGGAGACGAAGGCTGGTAATTATGGTAACGTCAAATGCATCTGCTACAAACTTGTATTAACACTGGACATGTATTAACACAACTAGCAATTCAACTTATGCAGTTTTGCAATTCAGGTAATCTTCAATAAGTGTATATTATATTTAATAGAGTTCACAAATGTGACGTCACAAAAAACTATTTTTAGAATTTTTGCATTTTGACCGCATAACACAAAAGAACACCATAGAATACTCTCATATATGCAGAATCACTTAAATTTGTCAAAAATTGGGTGAGCTATGGCCAATTGAAGATTTGGAGTTTGCTAACGGATTACTATTATTTTGGCTCAGTTCATTAAGTTACGAACTGAGTGAGACCAAATTACAAAGGTTTGATGGGGCAAGATCTTATGCTCATCTGGTCATACCTCAGCCAATTCGTAATACCTTTGACTGATTTTGCAGATTTAGAGGTATTTCATAATGCTCTTTCAGGTTATTAGAAAAAAATTCAAAAATTCTAAAAATAGATTTTTGTGGCGTCATCACTTGACAACTCTATTAGTGAGGTATGGACAGATGTCGTTTGATACGGAAAATTCCACTTACCTCCATCAGCGCGTTTTCTAAAGCGGCGACATTGCAGAATGTGAAGAACAATAAATATGATCCAAGACACTATCAAACATCCTATCGCAGTCTAAAAAAGACGGGTCAACGATCAGGAGTCAAAAATCAAAGAGCAAAGGAAAATTAATGACGCAAAGAACGAAAGTAATTGAGTAAAAAGAATCATAAATGTTAGCCCGAGCTCTTTTTCGAATCTTGCTGTTTGAATTCAAACCTCTTTATTTGTATAAAAGTCAAAAGATTCGAAATACCTTTGTATTCAAAAGATCAGCATAGAAGCTCCAGCCTTTCATATATCTTGGCGTGAATGTTCGGAAGTCGATTGCCCACACACCATGGAAAGTACAACTGAAAAAATGAATTGGTAAATTTTCGACTGAAATTGCAACTGGAAAAGACATACTTTGCTCGCGAGATTTCCAAACAAAACAAAAATAACTTTGCTACTGCCAAAATAAAATAAACTAAAGGGTTTTTAACAAACGGGGGTAGTTGACTGGGTTGATGGGGTGATAGACGTTTTTGGGAGGACTTTTCAAATTAGGGCACTTTAGATGAATGTCACCATCAATAGAGCAAGTAGATTGGATAGAGGAGCAGTTCGGGGGGCGGGGGTAGGGGTAGGAGGAGGTGCTCGTGTTCAAAATCTTTAAAGTAATAATCAAAGAAATCTTCAAAGTGATTCACAGGAGGGGTGGGGGGGGGGCGCGGTTATTTGCGATCTTATAGTAGTACTCAAACATAGCCCAATTGCTAGATTGACAACAATGTGCTATATAAACGTAGGAAAATGGCATCAAAAAGAAGAAAATGCTAGAGTATAAAATTAAAAAAATGACTTTTATCACAATTGGAAATTCCTTCCGTTGCAAAGTAAAATTTCTTTCATTTTTCAATTTATACATTGCTAATATATCATTCTTTAAATTATTGAAATTATTTCAAAAATGTATATTTCCTTTCTGATTGTTAAGAAATCTTTATCAGTGTTTAAATTATGCTACATTTACATATTTTAATATAATGTACAGGCCAATATATACATTTCCATCAAAATATGCTAAAATTTTACATTTCCATTTTTTTAGTGTGCTTCTCTCTCAGACCAGGGATGACTATACTTGTTAAAAACATCCAAAAGAAGAAAAGAAACAAGCAGCAGAGGAGGGAATCTAGAGTTGCTAAGGTATCATTAGCAAATGAAAAGGTCGATAACGATAAAAATCTTGGTAAGCTAGATACACTTCTTAAATGGGTTGAACAGCCCTTCTAGCGGGATAAGTTAACAAGTATGAATCGAATAAACGGTAAAGCTTACTATTTTAAGGAGACTAGTGAATGGCAAAGCGACTCGATTCCATTATTAATCATCAAATAATCAAGCCCAGCAAAAAGCGGAACTGCGATTATCACTGCCATCCAAGTAAGGTTATCGAACCTGCAACAAAGGCAAATTAAAAGATAAATTTCAAGAAAGCTCGTAAAACGGGTGCAATAAAAAGATGATCGTTTGAATGTGGGTACTTCGTAGGCACGTCTACATGGGAAGAAAAATGCAGCGGGCCTTTGCTGTGGAATAAAGCTGAGGTGAAATGAGTGACTACAAACAACGAGTAAAACATGAAGAGGTACTCAATAACTGATCAATAAAAATGGCAAAATGTTCTTTACAAACGGATACATGAGGGTGGATGGGAAAGAGGTATGTGAACACTAGCCAATTAGGCTTTTATTAATATCTGACTCGGTTGCTAGAGCCACATTAATTCGAGCGCGGAACTAGAAGTTAGGAACAAAGAGGCAGAGGAGCGCCTTTCTGAGACGAAGTTTTCAGTTAGACGCTCCTCCGCTCCTACTCTTCAATCTTCGCATTCGAAATTTTGTGGCTCGAGTAACCCGGTAATCATTCTCAGACTGTGCCAGCCTGAATTAGTCGCCCTCATTCAACAAATTGTGCTCCTGTATAATAGTTTTTGTTACAATGATTAATGTATAAAATAAACTAGCTATCGTTATATTATCTTCCTAGTCAGGTTTCAAAGAATTTTGTAAAAAGAAATTAAGCAATACCATTGTTTATCATGGAGAAATAACAACTTAACCGATGTGTTTGTTAAAACTTACACAGGGCCGGCTGCGTTTACACGGGGCCGGCCGAATATTTGGTCGGCCAAATATTTGGACTGCTTTTGAAGCCGGCCACACACAAATCAGGTCACTTAGGCGTTGCGTTTACACGGGACCGTTCAAGTGACCTAATTCTTATGACTTGAGCAATGTGTCAAAAACTTGAAGCCAAAAAATCATTGTAAACAAAGAGCTAACAAAACAACTTCTCTCATTCTCTGTTCTCGTGTGCTCTCTTCGCAAAATTCTGTTTAAAGAGGATGGCTGACATAACTGCTATCAATGATTGGAAATTTGAGATGTTTGCTATGCCTTTCAGTTTTAAATTTCAAAATGAGTTTTTCGACAAAAGTCGTTCATATTTTCCGTGCAAATATTTGGCCGGCCGTAACCGTTTACACGAGGCCGCTCGCGAATTCGGCGGGCCAAGTTTCAAGAAGGACGCTTTCCTAGGTGGCCGAATATTTGCACGCCTAAGTGACCTAATTTGAGGTCGTTTCGCCGGCCCCGTGTAAACGCAAGGCCTAAGTGACCAAATATTTGACCGACTAAATATTCGGCCGGCCCCGTGTAAACGCAGCCTTAATGTCGAGATACGCAGGGATCTGCATAAATAAATTTAGAGTATACAACAACACTTTGCTAGAAAAAAATAAAGAACAGGCTGCTACTCACAAATACTGGGCACGGTCGTCCAAAACCCTTTTCGCTAACCAGACTGCGAGTGCACAGGAGATACACGTGAAGAGGATGTGTCCATTACAAACAATGGCCGGACCAGGCGTTAGAACACGCTTTAAATCATTAAGTTCAGCAAAGAGAAAACAATTCCTTTTTACTTTCAAATGAAAACTTGTAAATATAAGCAATGCTTTAAACGAGTAGAAGATAGATAAGCAGAGAAAGATAAAATCAAATCGGAAGCTCAGAAAAATCCCTAGAACGATCGACCGTGTTTTTGAGAAGATCTTCTCTAAGCTTTGCATCTTTAAATGTTTGTAACAATCATGCGATATCATCGAGATTTCTTGATACTCTCAACAAATACGCTGTCTTTCAATCGAGGTACTTGATCCTGGAATGACAAAAAGGACAATAATGAACCTTCAAAGTATATAATCACGATTAGTCTATAAATGGGAAATCAAACAACATAAGCTGCCTATAGAAGGCGAGTTGCGATTAAGATCTTTTGATACCTTAAAATAACAAGATACGAACTGATTTCTTCGTAGTTACTGTAACTTGAAAAGGTACATATATCCATTAAAACGTCATTTTATTAAGCAAGGACACCTCCAGTTTATTCACAGTACAGGTAAAAACATAACAAGTCTTCAAATCATGATTTAGAGCAACTGATGGCGAACAGGTAGACAAAATCTCAGTCATTAATATTGTTTAAACAAATCAACCAGTGATCTTTTTGTTGCTTTATGTAACCCGTTTGTTCTTTTATCTATTTGGATATTGCAAAACTAAGAAAACGCTAAGAAACACACGTGTTGCATAAAAGAATGTTTACAGACACCAAGATTGCAGAGGTGCATCACCAGGTCTTTTGTTAAATTTTAGAAAACATGTCCAAAAGATTACAGTTTAAGACGAAAAGTATCTTAAAATAAGAGAGCAGAGAAGTGGCCTCCAGTTGAAAAACGCAAAGGGGAAACTCCCGCTAGAGAATCTTACCATTTTTCTATAATTTCTATAACCACGTGTGAGAATTTTCTTGAAGCTTAGCTATGGTCAATGTTCTTCGTTCTCTCACAAATTCAGTTAAACAAAACCACAAGTTTGGTATTGTGTATGGCTCAGCAGGTATTCAAAGAAAACCATGCAATGCATACAAGCCGCTGTGCATCATCAAGCAAACTTTAACCCTACCATACCAACATAATGTAATCTAAACAGATTTTTTAAATTAACTTTTACCACTTGACACTACACTGACTGTCATAAGAAAAGAAAATTTTGTTTGCTCATTTCCAAGTTGCATAGCAAAATTAGCACTTCTGGACAACTATGTCCCAATGAATTTCGATCTCCATTTAAATTCTCATTCATTACACTATTCCATAGACCATTCTTACGTTTTCCAATCAGCAACGCAAGACTTATTCCCAACCTTTTCGCAATTGACACATGCTTCAGAGCCTTTTGTTAACCCTGAACAGTTGACTGACGAGGGTTGACTGACTTTCATGAAGCTTTTGTGCATTTTAAGTCAAAGCTTGTTCATCTTATGGCCTAGATGCACAATGACCTTATCTACCAGAAATTAAAATATGCAATCAATCAAGTTCAAATTGTAATTTTATTTCAGCAGCTATTTGACAATCTGACAATCTGACAATATTGAAATTAAAATGCATTTACAAATACATTATTATAAAAGAGCTACCTCATCATAATTCTAATAAGGAAAAAAAATGTTCAGTATTTTTCAGATAAGAAACCTTCTAATAACAATAAATTGGGATCATATACTGCCCAGGAAAGAAACACAAAGAAAGATCATATCTCCAGAGTCTTTTATTTTGTGACTTGTGATACAGCCAAAGTAACTAACATTTTTCAGAAGACTCAGTCAATGATGGAACCTGCTCATAAGCACAGCTGCTTTATTTGATTTTGCACGGAAAAACCAGCTTTTTCATTTCCGAGAATATAATTATTAAATTTTTCTTTATTAAGCAAGAAGCCATTTTTTTCATATTCAAATAATTTGAAATTAGCAAATGCAGGAAGCTGATGCATTGATTTGGTGCAGTTCTTGCTGGTTACGAATTGAATTTGAAAACTCATTACCAAATGGCCCACTAAATTGAGAGATTGGCCTAACATAATAGAATGACCATTTGCATTGAATCTCATGAGACCATTTGCATTGCATCTCATGAACAAAAAAACTCACTAGAGTGTGCCGCCTAATGGTGTATATAACACCAGGAAGAAGAAAAACATCAAAAAGCTACAATACAGTGAGACAAATTCACAAAAAAGAAATGATTAGTCGAATGAAACGAGGAGTATTGCAGTTAATAAAAGCTTCTCAGAAACCTACACAAATGTTGTTTTTTTAAAAAAATACTTGGTAATTTCTATGTTATAAATTATTGCACTCACTGCTTACTATTGCACTTTCTCCTTAAATTTATATCAATTAGTTTAGTGGATGATCATGGTGTCACAGTATTACAACAAGTACTATATCAATATACATCAAATGCTCTCTCAAACTCCAATAAAAAATCAATAAGATAACTTTTTTATCTTGCAATCCAAAGACACCATACAAACCAACTTATTCATCTTGAATAACCATCCTAAGCAGGTAACAAAAACAATAAAAATATGAGACAAAGAAAACTTACTATTATATCTTTTTTAGCATTAAATAGGATCAAAGTATTCTTAAAAAAACGTTGATAATAAAGTAAAAAAGAAAATTAAGGAAAAAATTTCATAATTGCAATTCAGCAGTCCTGATAATTTTAGGCGTGCGATCGCACGCGCACGCCTCCGCACACGTCTAGAACTCCTGAGGCGTGCTTTCTATCGCACGCGCATTTCCATGTTTTGAATTACTATTCTTTTTCTCTTTTGTTTCTTTTAATTTCTTTTGTGTGGGTTATATTGATAGCATTCCCGGAGGCATTTTAACTCTTTACTTCGTTTCCATTAGGCTCTGTTTCCCTTACTCTGTTATTCTGTTACTCCGTTATTGTATGTCTCTGTTCTCTCTCTCGGTTATTTTCTTATTTTCTTGAACAAATTGCCCCGAGCCACTCTGTTCGGTCAAACGATAACGTGGGTGTTTCCATTACTCCATATTTGTCCGTTATCATATCCTTAGCTTGAGTTCTTTATGAAACTGAGATTGAATAACTCCGTTTTTGAATGCCTCGGTCTTCACTGTTCTGAATAAAACAACGCGTAATCATATGATTCCGTATACGAATGACTCCACGTTTAACAGCGTTTTTGAATAAATTTGGTTTGGTATCAAATGACATCGTTTTTGAGTGTATTAATGAAACTCAAATTCAAAAACAGATTCACTTGAATCTGTTCTCATACGGAAACAGAGTAATGGCAACAGAGCCTAAAAAACTTGTATCATTTTTGTTAAATTATTTTGTTTTCAAGAAACTTCTTCCAAAATTCCATAAAACCTTTTTGGTTTTACGAAAACCGCATACGCTTTTTCAAGCAGTGATACACACATTCTAATACAAAGATGACATCAGGTCTTCATAAAAATCGTAAGGTCCCCATTTGTGGATCACACATCATCACACGCCATCACGCCTAAACTCTTCAAGGCGTGTGATTACCAGCACGCCGCCAAATTTCATATTACCAGGACTGCATGCAGCATGCGATATCATAATTTACTAGTTGCATTGGCAGGCCTTGACAGAGAGATCTATCTATCTTATCAGTTATTTGTAAGTGCACCAGATTCTAGACCACAGGCTTGAATATTCTTAACTTTTAAAATATTTTCAGCAAAAAAGCATTAACCAATGAATTCAATGTTCCATGGGCTCTTCAAAGGACTTCTAACGCTTAAAATGTTGGCAAATTGTTGTGTCATAGTTCTCTACAGTAATTGCATTTATAAAAGCTTATTTAACAATTTCTCTAAAAGCAACTATGTTATGTGACTTAAAGTAGTATTGCTGTCATAAATTATTTTATCGGTGCCTTAATACTTGAAAGTTCTCAATTTATTTTCAGGCAAATTTTATTTCTTTATTGCTTAATCACTACTTTGGGACAAATTTTGATGTGTTGAATACAGCATTTCCCTAATATATATTATTTATAATTTTTAAGTAACTCAACAATTACATATCAAAAATGGAATGAAAGTGGGTAAAGGAACTTCCAGTTTAGTTACACTGGGACAACATTTGATTCTGTGTATTCTACAAAACCTCTTATTTGTAAATGTAGATAAGAATCTGTCTATGTGATTGAAAGCACACATTTAGTTATATTGCAAAAAAATAATGAGGGAAAAGCCTTGAGGCCATATTGCTCAACATGTCATAGCTTTGATCTAAATAATCAAATCAAACTTGCAAACTTAGAATCATAATGTTAATTCAAATCATTTTCAACTCCACAAATTTAGCTTACAAGTTAAGGTACAGTGGTTGCATTTGAAAGAGCCTTTAAGTTGATAACAACTTTGAGCAAACAAACTTTTAAAATTGTACAAAAGCTAACATTGTGAGGTCAAAGTGTTGCCATAATTGAATGGTTTTTGTCTTTCTCCTATGGTCGGTGCCAGCCACTAGGCTCTGGGGAGAACAAAACAAATGTTTTAGGCCACTCAAATATTTTGTAGTTCCTTTTTATTGCTTGAAAAAGCCATACAAAGAACCAACAAGTAGCCATTAAGGAAAAAAGAAACTACAAAAAACCAAGAAGGATGCCAATTTTTTCCTAACAAAGAGCGCCAATTTTACCTGAAGGGAGCGCCCATGAATGGTTAAGAAAAGGCAGTTTCAAAACCATAGGATTATATCACAAAAAGTGCATTATCAAAAAATTACCCCACTCCCAAAGTTCTATACCACTGCACACAGCAGCAAATTTCAGTAAATATGAATAAAATTATTTAGCTAGAAAGGTCCATGAAATATTTCCCATAAAATTATGTCATAATGTTTAATCTATAATACCATGCTTTTTTATAAGAGAAATTTCATAAAAACATGAGCCTCAAAACTGGTCAAAAGTTAAGAGCAAATTAAGAACAAGTTGAGGGTGAGCAAACAATTTGATTAAAACAATGCTTATCCCAAAGATGAAGCGTTTTTTTGCCATAATGGGGTGCTTTTTTGAGGAATTTTCAAACTTGTCAGCAAATAAAGGATGTCTCACTCACTTTATTGGCAGACGAGGCCTGGACACCTTCCTAGAGCACAATACCTAGCAATTGCACTGCTTACACGCCAACAATTCAGATTTTCATAAAAATTAAGAGCAGCCAGCCTGAACTTCAATTTACTGGTTGCTTTAAAAAAGTGTGTAATTAATGTAGCCAAAACATAATATAATTCAAAGAAACCCACTAACTGAAGGTAGATTTGAATCGGGATTGACAGTTACTCAAAACAATTATTGCTAACCGACTAAAACAAGCTTGGCATATGTAATGCTTTCTATTGAAGGTGACATTTTCAGCTTCCTATCCAGGTATTTTATGCAGACAAATCAATTCCACTTGCTATATATCAATTAACGAACTTACTATACATTTGCTCAACAACGGTTATGATCGGTTTTCAGAGACCGATTGATTCTTGTATAGTATTTAAACCCTTTTATTGCCAGTTATCCTATTCGAGGCTTATCCTATTCAAGTTAGCCAAGTCATTCGATAACTATTTCGAGCTCACCATGAAGTATAAAAGTATGGTTTCAACTAAACGACTTCTGAACTGATGGTGATACAATAGGGCATTAGCCATAGCATAGGCATAGCTTTTAACAAAAAATACCGAAACAACATACAGAAGCGGAAAATCCTCGGTATGAAACATTCATTACATTAAAATTAGCAGTTTCTAATATCAACTGCTCAGACTTAAATTGCTTTTCGCAATTAAACCTGAAATTGAACTTCATGTTCCTTTCATGGCAAATTAACAATGCCATATTACTCAAGCAGGTCTTGTGAAATTTACGCAGCGCTAAAAACTAAGTTTTGAGACAGTTTTGAAGAAAATAAAGTGTTTCGTACCAATGGATCACACAGTTTCATACTCAAAGTTTTACTGTTTTATTCTGGAATAGATATTAAGAAGGTTTCATCGGTTGCTTCGTCTGAGACTGATGACAAGTTTCACTTTATGGCACGCCAGGCCTAAAAGCCACAGCCCATGCACAAAATGATGGCTTCAGCAAAGTTGACTCACCTCTGAATAGGAAATGTCGTTTTGCCGCCCAACTTTCCAAAAAACACAATCAAAACAGCGCAACGTTTCGGCTAAAATATTTTCCACAAACTCTATTTCTTTGAATATGCTTGTACTTGTTTCTATTCAACATTGAATCACGGAATAATTGCTCTTTTCAAATGCCTTACATTGCCGCATCAATATTTTGTTGTTGTTGTCATCTGGCTCTGATCAATGACATCATTGGCTCTTATTCATCCATTGGTTTCGAGCGGAACTCAAAACAGGGGAGGTTCACATAAGGTGGGAGAGAGGGGGGTTAGAATTGGGGGAAGAAGTAGCAAATTACTGATTAATTCCAAAAGAGCTCATACTTAGTTGCTTTATCAAGCTTCGAGTAACATGGCCAAGAAATTATCATTTGTTGTTGTCATATTTCTTTAGGAGCCCACGACACTGGTTGTTAGTTCCAGAAAAACGTGCTATTCTTGAAGGCTATCCTGAAGACAGCCCGGTTCAAAAAGGAAAAATTTTAAAACATGCTTTGTACTATCAGAGTCCATAAAATATACCTGTTCCAGGGCTGTGAACCAGAGGAAGAGAAACCAATGATGCAGTTACTATTGATGAGGAAGGCCAGCGCATAACTTGACAAGAATGTATAAAATTAGAAGAATTTACCGTTTTGCTTGAAGTTTCCTTTTTCTCTGACAAACGGCTAAGTCATAACCATATAAGATTTTACTTCAATTTCTTTTAAAAGAAATTTTTGTAGGGCAAAATTTCATCTGCTAGAAGATCGAGGTGCTTTCTTAACTCACCTCGATCTTCTCGGTGCATGATCGTAATGAGCAAAAACAATAGCTTGAAAGAAGTTGCGGAAGCAGACGAGAGAAAACTTCTATTGTTAAATTCTTTTAAACAACGAAACTAACTTACACTCGAAAAAGAGCATAATCTCTAAAAAATGAGAGTGAACTGTCGGATCTCCTAATACAATTTATTGTCATTATAATAAGGACAAATTCAAAATGTTGTTAACGGTAATACTAGGTAAATCATTGAAATATACAAGAAAACTTTTCAATATAAGTTTATGAACATGAATTCACAAGCCACATTCAACTGCGTGGTGTTCCAAATGATTTTGCGTTTCATTAAAAAGAAACTGTTGCCAATGATTTTGTGTCTCATTCTCAGAAATGAAAACGAATCAAACAAAGGGCTTTAAAAAAATTCCTCTATCACTGTTCAAAGGTTAGACCACAATTTCTGTAGTTTGACAATTTCTAACAGGGCTGACTATGAGGAAATGTCTTTGCATTGTCTGATATCTTTCAGAAGTAGAAAACAGGAAACAAATCAATTGCTACTATACTTAAAGCAAGAACACTCTGCTATTGGCCAAAAAAAGCAAATCACGGAGCAGCAAATGTAGTGGAACAGAGTGGCAAATCATTTATTAAGATACCAGTCTAATCACTTCTATTGATTTAATCTAAGTTGAGAGATTAATTAGATACCACGCCCTTTCGAGGAACGTAAGGAAACGTTGGACATGTCAAGAAACTATAGTTTTTCAAAATGTGCCTTGTCCATCACAATAAGCATTGTCATTGAGTGGCTTTTAATTGCAGGGTTATTCCACAAACTGGAAATGCTTTCCAAGTTATGAAACAAGTCGGATGCTGGAGCTGTGACTACAAACAGGCAACGACGGCATAAGAGCACAGTGCCACTTATGATCTAGACTCAAATCCTCTTCATTCTATCAGTCCCAACTGCGGAATTTATGGGATATGATGATTCAAAAAAATTACAACGGTGACGATCTGCGAGTATGCTTCTTTAGATGGATGATCAGTCCACTGATCCACAGAATACATAATGCGATATGTGATACCTGCGGAGGCGAAAGAAGTTGCATGTCAGCGAGGAAGCATGTAAATTGCTGAGGAGCTACAAAATGACAAAGGTCAGGCAATGTCCTTTGATGGAGGGTGGTATTACGGAAAGGGTTTTACGGGGGGAAATATTATGGAGGGGGAGTTTGGAGCGGGTATGAAGAAAAGAGATAAGGTCAGGGCCGTATGGACAGAGGAAAGGGCTTGCGTGAAAATAAAGACTAAACGTATGATAAAAAAGCATTCACTTTAGGCAAATATACGAACTACGGTCTGGAAAAAAGATGTTATAGGTATTAAAGTTATGCAAGGTGGGGCTGCGAAATAAGTTGACAACATAAATGATTCTCTGCTACGAAATAAGATGTTCATAATAAGCGAGGGGTTGGAAAATTTCTCGAAATTAAATAAGCAGGGGTGGTGGGTGGTGGGGTGGGGTCGAAATAAGCCTGGGGGATGGAAATTTGGTGTAATATAACCGGCCGCAATAGAGCACGGGCTGCACTACTCAGACATCTTAAAGAAAATTTTGACACATACGACAATTAGACACGTGGGTGCTAATTCAGCGCAATGAAGCATACTTCTCACTAAAGCTTACTATCAAAGATCTGCTAGAATAGGCTGCTAATCTAGAAACTGTTGAGAATGGAAGGTGCTCATTCCTTATCTGGGTAAACTCAACCTCAGTTGTGCACCCTTTTTCAAAAGAGCTCTCCTACAAAAATTGAAAATCTAATAAGCGGGGGTCCTAATAAGAGCGGGGGTGGGGGTCGGAAATTTCTTCGAAAAAAATAACCGGGGGGGAACGCTTATTCGGGACCTAAGAGTAAGTCGCACCCCACACCCCCTCCGGTAAATCCGTACTGAATACAGCGATTTAAATCGAATTTGTGATGCCAAATAAAAGTTGGCAGGTGTTGGTTTGAGAAACCTGCGAGGCTGTAGGCGGCTTACAACCAATTAACACTATTCATTGATTTAATTTTGCTTCAGTGGGTTCTAGATCATAAACTAGAGGGATCAACTCACGTTCGACATGTAAATGATGCTTAATATTGCACTCTCTAGCAGCTGCTATCACAAGATACAGTAAATAATAACATCTTTCATGTATATATTTGTATATTTTCTAATACTGGCATATTTTCATACCTGATCACCTTTCAGAAAAGCTCTTAAAATTGCGAAAGTTGGAGAACGTTGCTGAGCATGCTAACAAAAACTCCTCATCAGTATAGCCTTTTCAAGATTAACCGTTTTTAACACGTTTTCCTTTCGCTGGCATTTGTGCTCAACACTTAGTTTCCAAGGTGTGGAAGCATATAAACTCAAATGAAATTACTGAATTGCTGAAAAACACGAACTTCAGAAAATTACAAGCAGACTAAATTACAACCATCTATCAGCCTTTAAATCCCAAGTCTTTGAAAACTGGAGATCCGCTATTTTGATGGCATGATGTAAACTTTAAGTAGTAATAACTCGTTGTATTTAAACTTCAAGTAGTAATATTTGAAAAGAGAGAAGCAAAAATGTTGATGACCGGGAAAAATTACATCATCGATCATGTGATTTCTATTGTTTTACAAAAATGTATCCAAGGCTTAAGATATTCACAAAGGCTTCAAATATCCAAATAAAGTACAAAAAATAAAGTTAGGCACTTTGCTCGATTGTTGTGGAAAATTCCCTGTGTACTGAGTTGCATCCTAAAGTTTAAAATCAAGTTGCAACCCTTTGTGAACCAGAAACAGAAGATTTGTAGATGTATCAATTTGAGAACTGCATCATGATTTTCAATATTTCTCACAATATTATCAGCTAAGTTCGTTAACCACATATTCACTTAAATTGATTTAATAAGCTTCTAATATATTTAAACTGGTATACCTTTTTGATTGTCATTTCTTAGTATTTTTTAGCCAAAGAGAATTCAAGAGGAAATGTTTATTCAGGCAACGGTGTAAAGAATATGCTGAACCGGTAACCCTACTTGTCTTTAATGGCCTTCGATTCGAGACAAATATTTGAATATCTGGGGTAATCTACCATTATTTCTGGAGAGAAACAACGTTATATTTAATTACGGCAGCGCTTGTTTTGAATTCCTAAATGTCAGTCGTTATGATTTTTGATAACTACAAGTCGTCTCTAATAAATATTAACCGTTACAACTACCCATCTGCCTCGAAGATATGATTGCTTTGTATTAAACTTCATTCCCTTAACTCCAATGCTAGTAGCTTCTTACGGCAAATTAGTACAAATTATAAAAATCAAGTTAAAAACAGTGCTACAGTTTACTTTACTTTGTCTCAGACTACAAGTGTTATTTCTCGCCATTACATCTTTTTCATCAATGTCTCTCGAAACAAGGTTTTCTGTGTTCGTGTTACAAGAAATAAATTGTCAACACCCTAATCAGTTGCTAACTCAAAAGAAATTTGACCAAATTTTTAAATCCGTTATACGAAATTTATATTTATGTAAGCGTTTGGTACCACAAGATTAAGCAAGCATTTGGTACAATTTGGAATTAAAGAGCCTTTTGTCAGAGGTCAGCGACCACGGATTGGTCAAAAACGAGGAATCAACAAATGTGCTATCCTTTTTCTCACGTGACTTCTGATCGGCATCTGGATCAAAATAACAGATTATTATCCGAAGTTTATACTCTGAGGAGTGTCGGGCGAAAAGTTCTTCAGCATACTAAGTTTCCAATTTTCCGTGCTATCTTCAAAATTCATATTACAATTTTAAAAAAGTCTATACTCACCAAGGATACTCTACAATAATCGAGATAAGAGTATGCATCAAGATATTTTGGGGTGAATGTCTTGAAGTCTGTGTTGTGGAACACCTCAGAGGAGCAGCTGAAATGGAAGAGATAATTGCTGTAATTTGTGAGCCTTTTATTAATGATTTGTGACTAACCGGAGAAATGTTTATTTACATCATGACCTCTTTCATACGACTGTATTAGGAGAGTCATCCCTTTTTTCGTACAAAAAGGGACAATAAAGTTGGCACCATAAGCACCAGACTTGTTCATTTCAAACCTGGCTCAAACTCCCAGGTTTGATAGGCCTAAGTATCTTATTCATTGTGAACATCTCTAGCAAAAAAATTACTCACTGGGTCAGCAAAAATAACAGCAAGTTTTGATCCTCCCTATATACAAAAGAAACTTTCAGCTGTGTACTTTAAATCAGGCACAGCCGAGCGTTGTGAAAAATGGTGGGAATAAAAAAGTGCGGGCGCTAAAACGAGTTTTATTGAAGGAAGCCGAATAAAAAGAGCTTTACTGGTGGTTAACTTCTTAATATTTTGCATTATTTGCAAAAAGCGGGGTCTAAAGCCCCCCCAGCTCCCTTGCTCGACAGACATGTAAATACGCCTTTCCTTTGTGATCGCTCTGCTTGAATTCTATGGGCATAATAGTCGAACACATGAATAGAAGGAGTTAGCAGAGAGGACTGCTGCTTTTTATAAGACTAGAAGCAAAATCTGATCTTGATTGCTTGACTACCTACCCATGTTTTGGTTCCAGGTTTTAGTGTACTCTAATTGGAAATGGGAGCACATTTTGAATTTCCAGAAGAAACTTGTTTCTTGATATATAAAACTTTTGTAATTGATAAAATACCATGATTAGCGTTTGTAGTTTTCAACGGGTGCCATAAAGGCGACACACAAAATACGAAAGATGGTGACGCTTTCGACTAATGGTGATGATGATTATAATTAACATCATGACGATGATGTTGGGGATTATGACTATCAAGACCACGTAAGACAGTAATTAGAAAACACAAGGTAAAACTCAATTGGATATTTACTCACACTTTGTTAACATCAAAACTGTCGCAGAATGCCTGGTTTCCTTTTAGAAGCAAAACAACGTCTATCGCTGAGAATATTGGAACAAATGCTGCTAAAAACTTAGACCACAGTTTATTGAATCTGGAAGTAAAACAAAAACAAAATCAAGAATGGCAAAAAACTGTATATACATTTTACAGTGTATTATCTAAAATTTCAAACTGACGGTATTGAGATTGTACACCACCTCAACCACCCCCCCTCCCCCGTTATGTTAATACCTCGGCTTCTAGAATACATATGGTCCAGCTTTGAATGGGGGGAGGCGGTAGATATTGCACGCGTTTAGGGCTTTGTCTCGACCGCTCTTTCAGAAGCTGTAGGTTCTTTCATTCGATGTAAATATATGGTACAAGATAATGCAAACAGTACAATACAGTATTGGACAGTGCAGCACAGAACAGGTAGGATCGCACAAGACAGAACAGTACAGGACAGCAAAGGACAGTTCAGTATAGTACAGGGCAGTACAGTACAGGAGAGTAGAGGTAGGATCGTACAAGACAGTACAGCACAGGACAGCAAAGGACAGTTCAGTATAGTACAGTACAGTACAGGAGCAGGAGAGTAGAGGTAGGATCGCACAAGACAGTACAGCACAGGACAGCAAAGGACAGTTCAGTATAGTACAGGAGCAGGTGAGTAGAGGTAGGATCGTAAAGGACAGTACAGCACAGTACAGGTAGGATCGCACAAGACAGGACGGCAAAGGACAGTTCAGTATAGTACAGGACAGTATAGTACAGGAGCAGGAGAGTAGGTAGGATCGTAAAGGACAGTATAGCACAGCACAGAACAGCACAGCACAGAACAGCACAGCACAGAACAGTATAGCACAGAACAGCACAGCAAAAAAGGGGACAGTACCGGGCAGTACCAGACAGAACAGGACAGGACAAAAATTATAGGACAGGGCAAGACAGTACAACACAGTGCAGGCCAGTGCAGGGCAGCACGGGGCAGTAAAGGACAGTACGGGACAGTACAGAAGAGTACAGAACAGTACAAATACAGGACACATACAGTACATTATAGTACAATGCCCTAGAAAGCCGTACAGACCAGAGCAGTATAGGTTCTGTGCAGTGAGATATCACAGATCTTAAAGCTAAACAATATATTTTTCTAGGAAGACAGGTTTTCTTGAAAGTTTGCGCAGGAAATCTTTACCTGCAATGGATTAAGAGATCAAAGGCAGCGAAATGGAAGGTGCACTGTTGGGAAAAACCATTCTAATTGAGTAAATCCTATCGCTGTTCCGAAGGAAATGTCTCATAACTGCCGAAAAACGAAAGTCTGTTACCAAAGTGAAATTGCAACCATTATAATTTATAGGCAGGTGCAAAATGAAAAGCAATGATGTTCATAGAACACCGCCTTGCCTATAAAATGATCATGTACTTAAACATAATCTTCGTTCAGCATTAGAAGCTTAAATTAGACTACCAACATACAAACAATCTTTGGTGGTACAAAACTTGAAAATGGCTTTGAAAAAAGCAAACATTTGAGTAAACTAAATCTTTTCGTCTGACACTCTGCCACTGCCAATATAAATCATCATCATAGCACAGACAGTCTTGTTCAAGTCGCCATCGCCAAAATCTACAAGTTTTTTTGTAAATTTATTTTATGTCTTATATTTATTTATCACAATCATTGCTCATTTTAAAGTCAAAGTCAAAACGCGAAGTCCAAACGTCACACTTTAATGGTACAAAACGAGATTATAGAGCTTAAAAAAAACTAAAAATGCCTTTCCGATGTTATTTGAAAACTTTTAGATTGTTTGCACCAATAAAATAAGGAAAGTAGAGAGTATTGCCCTGACAAGACCAAATTTGATGAAGGCTGTTACCAGGGACATTTTAGCACAACACGCAAAAGAATAATTAATATAAAATAAAAACAAAGCGAAATACGAACCAAAGAGGACAGCAAAACAGTGGACATATTAAAAAGGGACATACTTGCCTCACCAAAGAGTTATAATATATAAAATACATATTCTGATAAAAATTATTCACTGTCTGCTCAAATCTTGCGTTTTAAAGAGCGTCGTATTACAGTTGATAAGTAAATTAGAGCTTGAAAATTTCATGCAAGTTTTGTTGTTGTAATTCTATTCAGTAAATTTAATTAAAGAAAAAGAGCTGATGCAGAAAAGAGTAGTTTGACACCAATAGTTCAAATAGATTTAATGACTTAGTGGACGATTGGATTACACTTGAAAAGGTCACTACTGTGAGAATGTTTATTGCTATGTCTATGGTTTCACAGTAATTTGGTAGACAACGCAGCACCGTTAGAAAGCTAAGTCGCCTTAAGGTTGACTTCTCTATACAAAACGATCTTGAAAGTATTATTTGCAGTGGCTAAACGCATATATTCTTTCAACGCTCAACTGCACCACTCTATCATATTAAATGCAAAACAACAAGGTTTCAGAAACCAAAGCTACTTCTTCTACTAGAGGAAACGATCACTATTTTCTTTGCCATACCAAAAGATCACACAAAACACATGAGAAATGCTACGTTCATAATTTCAATGGTTTTAGAAGCATAGAGGTTTAAGAGTATGAGATTAAGTACTGACATGGAAATTACTTACAAAGTTACATCTATGAGAAAATCGACGAAACATGATGCATAAAATAGCAAAAAAAATAAACTGTAAAAGTTGCAAGATCTTGTGGTGCTCTATAGGCTGTCCAAGGGCAATACGTCCCCAGGCTATACTGTTGAATATGGCTTGATTTTAGTTGTATGGTCTCACGAAAAATGGAAGGTCGAAAGTATTGATCTCCGAATCCTTTTCTAGGTCAACGCATTTCATTGTAATAAAACTATATTCATTCTTATTAACATTGTTCCATAAGTTGACTATGATAGACACATTTTCAGGATGTATGTGCAAACGAAACCCAGATCTCAAACACATTATTTACTACAGTATTTCATTGAAACATCTTTGAGTTTGATTATTTGTAATCTTGATTTAAAGGCCTGATATACGTTTTAACATGTCATTGCTTTGATTTCCCTTATTAAACTTCAGCAGGTTTATACTGTTTGAATGTCACGTTGCAAAATTATTACTGGTATTGTCAGATGTTTCACCATTGCTAAATTTTGCAATATTAAAAATATAACCACTGAAAACTTCACGTTTAAAATGCTTAAACCATTAAAAAAGGGACAGCCATTATGAATGTAAGAAAAGAAAAATCCAGCTGACCAGTTGTAAATTGAAAACTTAAGTGAAATTAGGACAAGTATCGTTCCAAGCATATTAACCCCTAACATTAAGTATAAGTTCAGTTCTGAAAATTAAAATACAGCCACGCATCTATGCTTATTAAACACAGGTCACCGCGAAAACAAGAAAATTCTGAAATGCCGTTTCATTTGATAACATTAAAAGCATACCTAGGTTATGTGTGAAACCAAATTTAAAAAATTCACATGACTAGTAGTATTTTGACGGGCTTTTTAAACCTTAGAAATCTGATGTTTGGAGGGGCAGATTCAATTCATCTTGGATTCTATTTCGAATGAGCTTTTGCTTCGGATTTATCGAATCCAAAGCGAGCTTCTACTAGGCCAGATTCAAAATATTTAGCCTTCAGTTGTTCCAAAGAACGTAAAGAATTTGAAAGAACTTTGGCAAGAGCAAGGTTCTATGCTTGAAAATATCTAGTTCAAATATGTAAACCCACACTTTTTCAGCATATTCACTTTGAAAATGTAATGAATAGCCTCAAGCAATGCTTAAGAAGACTGTCCAATGGTCCGAAAATATTCTTCTACCCACATGCGTGGATGGAAGTTCATGAGTAGGCATGGCCTAATATATGCCTTCACTTGGAAAAAAATATAAGGTAAGCGAAATAATGAGAAAACTTACCGATAACCACTGTTCTGATTGGTTTTGATAAAGAAGCACAGGCAAAGGATAAATATCAAAACACTTGACGTGATATAAAAATTGCAGCAGCTGACCGGGCCTGGGACAACCACTCTCTTTAGCTCGTACATTTTTGCAAACAAGAGACAAGCCTTGGCACGGCCATGTGCAATAGTGTAGCTGTAGATGTTTGTCAAGGAGGCAACAGTAGACAAAAGAAATAAGGATGCATCGATTTTTAGCGACGACCTTATCGCGTTTATCGTATGCATTAAGGATAATTGGTAGCCTGAATCTTCTGCCATTGGTAGTGAAGATGCTGGAGGTAAGACAGGATTTATGGTAGCATGGAATCCAAGTGCTGACGGTCTAATGTCTGACCAGATTCAGTTGCAAATACCTACAAATAGATAGAAATCGTTTTTAAATGTGCATTCAGAATTTTAGATAGCAATCAGAAGCAGATCCAGATTGAGACCTTCTTACTTATTATTCTTGCTTTCTTTGGTTGTGGTGACATGGGAACGATTGCGTACTATTCCGACTAACTGGCCTAAAATGAATAAACTTGAGCTGCAAACTTGTAACAAACTTGTAATTTGTAATGAAGTAGTAATGAAACTCGTATAAGACCATCACTAATAGCAGACACTCTTGAAGATGCCGCTGAAAAGTGCTTTAATGCCTTACCTGGACCTATAAAATCTCAGTCTAGGTTCACGACGTTCTGTTCCAACTAAAAGAAGCATTTATCTAAAAAAGCAAACAACAAATTGGACTTAAAAACTTTATTATTATTATTATTATATTATTTTACAAGTGACGAGTTAAGTGAAAAAGGAGAACTTTTAAAGGAAAACGGAACCATTTATTTCTTCCCTAGATTTGCCCGAGTGTATTTTCCTTTATTGTTTCTCAGGAAATTTGCCACTACGAGCATGAGAACTGGTAAACTGTTTAAATTTGCGGGGAAAAGGTAGCAGGGGGGGGGGCTGCGTTTTTTTGAAAACAGAATAATAAGCCAGTACAGAATGGCTCCATTATCGCGTAAACAGTCATGAAACGAGACAGAAAATGGGACTGCGTGGAAATAGAGCCAAATTTTTCTATTTAGCGGAAAATGCTCATAAAACCAGACTGGTACATGAAAAGTACCGATTAAACATCGAACGATTTAGACAAAAAAGAAGCGATTATAAATTGAAGATTTCAAAATACGTGGATACAAATTTAATGTTTTAGGTTTTGAATAATCAAATTGCCAGATGTTATCACAGACAAACTTTCTTGAGAAAACTTCAAAGGAATCCCAGGCATCCAAATACTAACACGTTCAGGATCTGTTTTCAAACTGGCTCATTTTTTTTCTTTTTTCGTTACAAGTCTGTTGCTTTCCCCAATTTTTCACACCCTTCAGACTAATCCATTTTATTTTTCACAGTTGTTGGTTACCATCAAAAGATAATTTTGTTTTTGACCTGAAAAGGTTGGGATAAATTACAAGCAATGTTGGGGAATTTTTTAATTTTAATTTTATTAATTTTTCAATGAGTTCTTAATTTTCCAGATAAGGTATTCAAAGAATTTTTTGTTCATAAATGCATAAGAAAATTGATGAATGGTAACATGGTTGGGGAAAGTACACAAAGTTCTCTTTGCAGAAGATTTGTTGTGACTAAATTCAAAGGTGAATCGATAAATGATGTGGGTCTTTTTTAATTTTCTAATTTAATTTAATTTAATTAATTTTTAATTTTGGTAAATACCACAAATTATTTGACAGAGTTGGGAAGTAGGTAAAACTTGAAACTCAAAACCATTCAAACCCAGGTGAAGTCATACCTAATCCTTAACTACAAATAGAAGAAGACAGCGTGTACCTTTGGAAAGTTGATATTTTTTCCAAGGGCCAAATTACTGTAAGTTATGGCACAGAATGGCAGGATCAACAAAGAATTTTGAGGGCTAAGGCCGGGTTAAACATCATGCTTTTCATTTGCCAAACATTATATGATTAAGGTCAGCAAAAGCATTACTCAAGGCCGATGCAAAGTTTAATAACAAAACCTTATTTACTAACCAAAGGCTGATCATTTTGGTATCCAACCAACACCTTTGAGTTAACTTGCAAGAATGGCAGTGGTGGGTGATCAATTTAAAATGTTATTGCTGCCAAACGTTATATCTAAGGTTGGAAAGTGTAACAAATTTTTTTTTGAAAGGAATCTAGTTCTATTGCATTAAGTCCTTGAAGAGAACAGGCGTTGCAGACTGGGATACTGCAATTTATGGAAAAAGTGTTTGTTTTTGCGTCAATCATGACTCTCAATTGTCAATATTTGATTTGATGATATTCAATTAAAAAAAGAAGATGAATAACTTTTTGATATAAATTTATATCAAATTTTATATTTGATATAAATTTTGATATGAATAACTAAATTAGATTAGCATAATAAGGGGAAATATATTTGGAGTAGGCTCTGAATAAAATGTGCAGAGAGCAAGACCTACTACGCAAAAAGCAGCTTAGAATAGGCATCTATGATATAAATTTTGACGAAAAAACTAGATGTTTGCAACCACGCATTTGCGCTAGATGTTTGCGATAGCTAACAAACTATTTCTCTCAGTTCAGTGTTGATGTATCTGCACTAATTTTGTGGTAATATATACAATAATCTTGAATGGAGGAGGAGGAAGATGATGTAATCAACACTGAATGAAATATGTTCAGGGAGTTTATCTCAACCACTTTTACTAAGACTATTGTGTAGTCTGTTCCAAACTAGCAAATTTTTAGGTGAGACCAACCAAGACATAAGTGTGAGTAACAGGCGACAATGACAAGGTTGTACAAGTAACAGGAAAGCAAAACCATCTCATGTGCCTTAGTGACATACTTCTCACAATGGTCTGATTACAAAGATAATTCTTTATTTCACCATGAATGTGTAATCAGATTCTCCTGTAAATTGACTGTGGAAGGAGGTTCAAATTTCTCTATCTCAATTGTACATACAACATAGCCAAATAGGTAATAAAAATGGTCTCTCCAGCTAATGGCCCCTCTAGCTGCTGGCCTCTCTGTTGTGTTTTCAAAAGTTTTGCCAGAAAAGGTGGTCTTTTTATCAGACTGACCTTATCAACTTTAGGAAACTACAGTTCCACTGCCCCACAGCCTCGCACCCTCTTTTACCTATGTGTAGATTTTGCTTTTGAAAAGTCCTGAGCTGAAAGTAACACACTTTCTGGTTTATGTATGACTAATGGAAGCTGCCATGGAGAATATGTAGACTTTTGCTGAGACCTCAAGGGGGTTCTACACTAAGAGTACAAAAGTATGAAAAATGGCAGCTCACAGAGGCCACGGGCCTAAGCCAACAAATTTCCAAAACAAAAACTACTAGTGAAGGGGCTTGGAAACGATAGTTCATGGCACGAAAATTCATTTACCAATATTTAAGGTTTCAGATGAAGAAAAAATTGAACAATTAGTTTCCTGTTTCGAAGAAGACAATCTGTAGAATTTTGAAGCAATGCTTCAAAAAGGTTCTGTAAAAGAATTCCCAAGCATTTCTAAATGATGAAAATGAAATATATTTTTTAAGGAAGTATGGCAAATAATTTAGTCAGACAACAAAAATATTACTGAAAAAGTTTGTTTCAGCAGAAATATAGGATTTTAAAGTTTCAGCATTGGAACTAGGTGAGTCACTTTACATTTGACCATATTTTAGACTGTACTTTTAAAATTTTGATTTTCTCATTATATATTCAAATATAGCAATTCAAATAATGAAATTAAATGTCATGTCTTCATTATGCATTTGTTATTCATGAAGAGAATTATTCAAATCCAACTGTCTATGTTTTAAGAGAGCAAACTATTCTGATCACTAAACGCAAGCTTTAAAAGGTGTTCATCTGATATCAAATGTTATTAAAAACTGCAGCCTAATATTCAGCTAAAAGGATCTTACCAGTAACAATTTTATTGTCAAAACAAATGTGAACATATCCAGGTTGAACAAATTTTTTTATGCCTCTTCAAAGTTGCCTACATTTTATTGTAGCTGCTATGAATCCTTCAATAATTTTTCCAGAATTTTTCTAAGCATTGGCTATTTATTTTTTCTCAGAATTTTTTTCTTAAAACAGAAAATAAATTTATTTTCATTCCAAGCTATTGATATAGTGCAATATTTTCCTGCATAAGTCAACAGCAACTAAGGCCCTTTCACCTAGTAATTCCGTTTTGGAGATTTGTCGGCTTAGGCCCTTGGCCAAGCTGCGAGCTACTATATTTGACTATTGGGTCATTCCATTTCAAAGTGGGACAAATTTCTTCATTTTGTAACCCAAAGTCTCAGAAATTGCTCATTTTTTGTGGAAAAGTGGATAACCATGAGATAAACACATATACAAAATTTTACTTCAAAATCTTTTGTTGTTCTAAAAATAGAGCATTTTGAAATTTTGCTGATTCTCAGCATTTTTTCCAATGTCCGCCATTTTGAATTTAACCCAGAGGTTAAATATACTAAATAAATGCCTCTACTTAGCATCTTGATGTAAAAATCATGTTTTTGACTGATTTATGTATCAGGATTTCAAAAAAAGTTAGAAAAAATTTGTGAGACACACCCACAGTCTGTAATTAACTAATTAATGAGGAGCAGTTGTTGTCATAGCAACGAGTTGTCAAGATGTTATGCAAATTTTTGTCATGTTGCACACCTGTGATAAATTTCAAATTTTCCAAGCACGAAGCTACAGTCATAAGTAACTCTTTTACAAAGAATTAGCAGGGTTATATTTGTCTTTACAAAAATACAGCCCTAGAAATGCTAGGTACTGTAAATGCCTCTTTCGTCTTCTTCACCTTGTTAAAAATTAGCAAATTGCTAGCTGAAAAAATTTTAAAAAATATGTAAAAGCAGGAACTGATCTTTTGACGATCTTTGTGTGTTACAATTTATCAGCATACTGCTAGAATAATGCATATAAATCAGTGTGGGACATGGGTGTGGACATGGGTGTTGGCTAAGGGTGTGGAATGTATGCTGAAAGGTTGTAAGGGGCTTGAGGGCTGTAAAACTTATATTGGTAGGGAGCTGAGGCCTGTTCTCTGTAACAATTTATATGGTCATCATATAAAAAAGTCATGATACACCTTAAATATAATTAGCAACTTTAGCAACATCTCTGTTAAGAGGTAATATTGTCTGCCGGACAATGTTGATGTTCTTGGTGCTTCAACCATCATGACAACATTCTCTATAGGTACCCAGCATATGTCTTCTCTTCTGGGCCATGCAAATGAACAGCTTGGTAAGTGTGGGTGCAAGAAATTGACTTTTGCATCTTTGCTTTCAGTGTCTAATTCACCAAAAAGCCCAAGCCAAAGAAAGTCATCATACGAACAGACCAAAAAACATCCAACACGGAGCTTTTCTTTGATTTTTTCATCTTTGGTTGGCTCTCCAGTAAGACTGAACTCTGCTTCAAAGTTGGTATCAACTGATGTTTGTTTCACACCAACTTTTCATTGTGATAAAGGGATAAATTGATGGAAGCTTCTTGTTCCTGGGACCGTCCTAGCTTTTGAAAAGCGGGTTTCCATGCGTTTTCTCGTCTGTGATATCTCAATTTGTGAGATGAAGAAAAATTGAATGCCAGAGATAAAATTTGAGCAAAATTCCATCATATGGTTGCAGACAAAATTTGATTACCTGGGGGGCGTTGTAAACTGGCTTTTGCCGTGAGGCGCTTGACTGTCCCACCTATTGGAATCAGCAGCAATGCTCATTGCATCCCGTGGTTATATATCATCGTTGCAATGAAACTTCAGCAATAACAGAAGAGTCATTATGCTTTTTTTCTGATGACTTGGAGCATGATGTGAGTTTTGTTCATGATGTCATGGAAGGTACTGTTACCTTCGTCAAGGAAAAAAATATCCACTGGCATATCAAAGATCCATTACTTCTCAGATGGCTGTGCAGGCCAATATAAAAACTGCAAAAATTTTCTAAACTTGTGCTACCATAGAGAGGATTTTGGAATTGATTGCCAGTGGAATTTTTTGCAACCAGCCACAGGAAACCCCCATGTGATGGAATAGGTGGGACAGTCAAGCGCCTCACTGCAAAAGCCAGTTTACAACGCCCCCCAGGTAATCAAATTTTGTCTGCAACTCATATGATGGAATTTTGCTCAAATTTTATCTCTGGCATTAAATTTTTCTTCATCTCACAAATTGAGATATCACAGACGAGAAAACGCATGGAAACCCGCTTTTCAAAAGCTAGGACGGTCCCAGGAACAAGAAGCTTCCATCAATTTATCCCTTTATCACAATGAAAAGTTGGTGTGAAACAAACATCAGTTGATACCAACTTTGAAGCAGAGTTCAGTCTTACTGGAGAGCCAACCAAAGATGAAAAAATCAAAGAAAAGCTCCGTGTTGGATGTTTTTTGGTCTGTTCGTATGATGACTTTCTTTGGCTTGGGCTTTTTGGTGAATTAGACACTGAAAGCAAAGATGCAAAAGTCAATTTCTTGCACCCACACTTACCAAGCTGTTCATTTGTATGGCCCAGAAGAGAAGACATATGCTGGGTACCTATAGAGAATGTTGTCATGATGGTTGAAGCACCAAGAACATCAACATTGTCCGGCAGACAATATTACCTCTTAACAGAGATGTTGCTAAAGTTGCTAATTATATTTAAGGTGTATCATGACTTTTTTATATGATGACCATATAAATTGTTACAGAGAACAGGCCTCAGCTCCCTACCAATATAAGTTTTACAGCCCTCAAGCCCCTTACAACCTTTCAGCATACATTCCACACCCTTAGCCAACACCCATGTCCACACCCATGTCCCACACTGATTTATATGCATTATTCTAGCAGTATGCTGATAAATTGTAACACACAAAGATCGTCAAAAGATCAGTTCCTGCTTTTACATATTTTTTAAAATTTTTTCAGCTAGCAATTTGCTAATTTTTAACAAGGTGAAGAAGACGAAAGAGGCATTTACAGTACCTAGCATTTCTAGGGCTGTATTTTTGTAAAGACAAATATAACCCTGCTAATTCTTTGTAAAAGAGTTACTTATGACTGTAGCTTCGTGCTTGGAAAATTTGAAATTTATCACAGGTGTGCAACATGACAAAAATTTGCATAATATCTTGACAACTCGTTGCTATGACAACAACTGCTCCTCATTAATTAGTTAATTACAGACTGTGGGTGTGTCTCACAAATTTTTTCTAACTTTTTTTGAAATCCTGATACATAAATCAGTCAAAAACATGATTTTGACATCAAGATGCTAAGTAGAGGCATTTATTTAGTATATTTAACCTCTGGGTTAAATTCAAAATGGCGGACATTTGAAAAAATGCTGAGAATCAGCAAAATTTCAAAATGCTCTATTTTTAGAACAACAAAAGATTTCGAAGTAAAATTTTGTATATGTGTTTATCTCATGGTTATCCACTTCTTCACAAAAAATGAGCAATTTCTGAGACTTTGGGTTACATGCCTGTCCTCCTTTGATATGGAATGACCCTATTGTTTTCATACTTTTGTACCCTAAGTGTACAAGGAGATTCAGAAACTTGGATATTGTTTTCAATAAGAAAAGGTGTTCCTTTAATGAAAAGGGCAAGTGTACACTTCTGAATTCTGACTACATTACAAGAAAACAAAGAATACAAAATCGTTCTGAAAGCCTTTGCTAAGAAATGATTGTTATCTGCAAATTTGAATTTTATCTTCCTGGTGTTCCCTGTGCACAAAAAACCTAACAGTCTGACACAAGGACAAGACGGTGTTTTCAAGCAAAGTGAAACTGGGGTCCAGTGAACTGTGTTCACATTAAAAGTGTACAGAGCTCCTCCTTTAAGAAATTCCTGCATGCAAATTTCCTTTGTTCTTGTACAATTATCTATATTTTTTTTCTCTTCTTGTTCTCTATTTCTCTCATTGTATGTGATTTATTTCAACTTTTGTAACCTGCTGCTGTATTTTGAAAGATTTGTATGTATGGATTTTAAAAATGAAATTAACTGAACTGAACTGAACTGAAATTTTCTTGTTCATTCTAGCAAACCTACAATTTTGGTTCGGAAAACGAAAAACTTTTTGGAAAGGGGCATACTCTGCGAACTGGTCGGCCAGGCAGGTGTGCAAGCAGCCTACTTTCAGATCAGAGTACTTTCATCTTATTTCTGAAAGCTTTTATCAGTATTTTACCAGTCGAGAGAAAACACTCAGAAAAAGAAAATAAATGCACACTTTAAACAATTTGTAACAGAACGGAGAAATCGCTTTCAAGGAAGTTGTCATAGGCCTTGGGGCTAGACGGCAGCGTGCAACAGATCAAAAAAGTTCCTTATTTGAGATCATTGACATTAGAAGCGTGGCATTGAACCAGATTTTTTAACTCAGTTTTACAACCTTTAACAAGCCTTTAAGAAATAAGATAACAAAATGCAAACTTTGTTAGCAATAATGAATTGGGAATACATACATTTTACGCATTTATAGGCAAGAATATTTTTCCAAAAGACATCCAGATTGTGGGCACAACCCTCCTTTTCAAAAAGCCTCTATCTGATTTGCGTCCTCATGTAAACGAGACAGCAAAACATCGAACGTCTTTCGACGTACGACCAGCGTGCGACGTACGTCATAAGAGCTGCAGTGGCAGAGAGGGAGGTGCCCATAAGTGCCCACAAGCAGGGGCGGATCCAGACAAAAATTTGACATTCTCAAAACCCATTATGACCGACCGACCACGCCCATTTCCCGGAAACGCCCAAGAAATTGTTTTCTGTCTTTTATGGATGCAATGATTAAAATTATTGAAATTTTAAGAGGAGAAATAGAAACAAACAATAAGAAGTGGCAGACACCCAGGGGAGATGAAGGGAGGTAGTTGTTCCCCAACATTTTGGGAAGACAGAGGTCTTTTATTCTAAAAAGAATGGACAAATGTGATGTCATCTTATCAAAAAAATAGGCTTGCCCCCTCATATTATTGCCCAAAAAACAACAATGATGCAACATTAAAGAATTACTTAATAAGCATAGCAACACTAGTAATTGAAAATTGGGTAATGCAGGGAAAAATAACACAAAGATCAAGACAAAATGTGTGTGGCAAATTGTGCTTGGTTTTCTAATGGTTTAACATGTGGAATTTTATAGAAAGAAGTGTAGTTTTGTGGACATCCAAATGATTGATAAAAATTAAAGGGCACAAGACTCATCATAGAAGAGAATTATTAACGAAAGTTGACCAATGAAATTACTAAAAATGCAGGCACTTTCAGAGTATACAAGCCATAGAAACTTGGACAAAGAAATGGGCAAAAACCTTTTCTAGCAACAAAAGTAGACTGCTAAGGCTAGTCAACTTCTTTCTGGATGCTAACTCTCTTAAATGCATCATATCTTTTGGCATATGATAATTGCACTGCTTTAGAGTAAAATATTTCTGCATCAAAGTCAAAGTCTGTATATCTGTTTCAGATTTGTTGTTCATCATTTGGAAATACATGGAAGAAAAATTACTTTGGGATGACTGTCTATTTAGAAGATCCATCAAATTTAAATTTGAATCTTCTGAGACCTGACACTTTATACTAAACTTCCCTTTGCTTAGCTTTCAGATGCACTTTCTTTTGTCAAAGAAAATGATAATTTTTTGCCTTCATAATATTTCCTTCCACAGGAATGTTAACCAAAATTAGCTTTTTATCCAAACCACAATTCCATCAAAACTTAGTCTGGTAATAGGCTTGCTAAAATAAGCAAACATATGCATTTCTCATCATTTTTCTTGTTGAAAGACTACTCCATTACTCCAACTCCTGCCATACTAGATTACATCATACCAAATACTGCATTTTAACATGCATTAAAAACAGATTCTATCTGCCTTTACTGTGTGTACTAACTTAATGTAAAACATACTTTATTGGACAGCATTTCCAGTTCCTAGTACCACCTTGCTCAAATAAATATATCTCAAGATTTTGACTTCTGTGTTGCATTCTCAATAAACCTTGTTCGTTATTGGCTTAGTATCAATAAAACAGAAAAGGAGATGCATCTCCAAAACAAGAGTGCAGTGTATGACAATAGGCCCATGTAGCTCATATGATTAACCACATAAAATTTCCAAAGATGCAACATGTCAAATGGTTTCAAAATAGAACACAACAGCCCACCATAGCATAAAACTTTTCACCAAAGGCTGTGACAACAAATCCTATTCTGCTTGGTAACAATATCAGTAACAAGACTGTAAGAAAGTAATGACTTCTCTAACTGTTAAAATCTCTCTTAACTTCTTTACAGCTAGTTCTTTAAATTAAATTACAGCAAAAGTGAAAATCAACTTGCAAATAAATAACATGTTATTTAAAACAAATTAAATAGCTATTCAAACAAACTAAAATGTATCCATGAACATTATATTACAAAGATAGGCAACCATTTAATCATTGAATGAATATTCTAGTTCTAGTTAAATTCAGAACAGTGTAATTTTTGTGAATTCTACATTTAAATCACATTAAACAAAAACAGAAAGACAATGGTAAGGTATCGGTGTTAAATTAAGTATTTTACCAGCATCCAGAGGGGCCAGTCTGCAAACAAAACAAACTTTTTGCAGAATTTACCACCTGAGCCTCTAGGCCCAGTAGCAGCAGCACAAAATGAACCCCTATATAAAATTTTTCAGCAGTACCTCAAAGTCTGACCCTTTCTCGTTCAACAAGGTTCAGCCATCAAAATGAAAGAATTCTTTTGCCACAATAAATGTCGAAGGTTGTGTGTTACGATCTGGTTCTGGCGCCTAGGCCCTCCCGGCAGACTTGTAAGTAACCATTCCCTAGTCAGCGAAAAAAAATACTCCTCGATGGTATCCAAAGCACAATCGGTCAATAACTGTTTCAATTCTTCCAATACATCCATACTTGCAATGGGTTCTTGTGAAATTATTCTCTAATCAAGCACAAACACAAATCATTACCAGGCACTGCCACTGCCACTGTAGTCTGGAGTCGAGTGTGGATTCTTGATCACATGAAGTTGGTGTTCCCTGTCAAATTTAGCTACTTTGTGGACCAGCCCACTAACTTCTCAAGATTCTCAAACTGCGACGTAGGCAAGACCTCATAAAATATATGTTAAACATATGCCAGATATACCCTATTAAAAGTGAATGGGTTTAATACGTCATTCTGGCGAATTTTCCTCTCGTTAAAATCTTTCAGGTCGACCTCTTCTAGGTGACAAAAATGAATTGAAATTCTCTGCGTGCGCATACAGAAACTGCGTGCAACTTTCTAAAAATGCGAAGGAACTTCTCAAAATGCATGGCAACAGTCGATAAACTTTCTAAAAATCATGCCTAGATACAGGACGCGGCGCAGCCTCTTACTACTCTCCTGGGTACTAGGTTCAATGAAGGAGAATTTGGTTTTTCATCGGAGAAGATATAAAAATGTTTCGCAAAGGCAAAACGGAGTAAAATATAGCAAATACGACGATTATGTAGAAATAAATACCTAAAATACATAATAAAAAGATGTAAGCTTATCTTGAATCTTAAATCTGAGCTCATTCATTACTTTTAGCATTTTATTTAGAATAATCAAACTGGGAAAATCTGACATTCTAAATTGAGAATGTTGAGAATGTCTCGATCCGCCCCTGCCCACAAGGCAGGGCTTGCCTCTTTTGATAAGATTGATTGTAATCTTTCAAGCTTTCGCATCTTTGCGAGATTCTAGATGCACCTTTCATATTCTTACAAATATTAATAATAAGATAAACAGGATACAGGAAAGGGCCCTTCGAATCGCACACAAAGACAACACTTCGCCTCACAAGAAATTGTTAGAAAATGATATTTTGGTATCTATACATCAGCAGAACTACAGGTGCTCATGGTTGAAATTTACAAAACAAGGAATCACTTGAGTCCCTCGTTTATGATGGAAGTTTTTGAGGAAAAGGCAATGCCGTATCAACTAAGAAGCTCGAGCAAGTTAAACCTACCAAAAGTGAGAACCACATGCTATGGTACAGATACCGTAAGTCGTAAGGTTCATGGGTAAAAAAATATGGGCAAAATTACCTATAGAAGTGAAAACTTTAGTCTCTTTGACAACAAAATGCAAACATTGCAACTGTAGGATTTGCAAAACTTTTATATATGGTTTAGGTCTTTTGTAATTATTAAGTATTTCTTTTGTATACACCTTTTGTAAATAGTTGGCCGTAATTAGCTTTAATTTTTAGCTATTTCGAACAGCCAATTTTAAATCAAGGTATTAATATACATTTTTAGAATTTACAGAGGTCATCCGATATGTTTTTCGGGGAAGTGGGAAACGTCATTTTTTGGAGTCGTTAATCGGGAATTGGCAAATATTTGTGAGCGGAATTCGGGAACGAATAATTCGGGAACCTATGGTCGGGAAAATAAAAATGCATTCATGTACGGAAATTACCTTTTTTGTGTAAAATTTTTTTTGTCTGCAAAAGAGTCAAAAGGATCCCCGATCAAAGAAATAGGGACGGCACCATGAATTTGAACCTGGGGGGGGGAGGGGGCTGAGAATCAAGTTTAGTGATATACGACAGGCGCATCTCTGTCTGTCTGTGGGCCTTGACCTAAGCTAACTTATAATGCTTCAAGGAATGAAACTGCTACAGAGCGACGGAAATATTCTTCTATGTCATCACTTTCGACGTTACCGCGGAATCTGCTCCAACATCACCAACTGACTGTGCCATCTTTACTGCTTGCTCATACCAGTCTGCGAATTCTTTCTCTATTTTCGCTCGTTTCATGGAAAGTTCCTCTATTACACTGTCAATCATATAGTAGGCTTGAAAGATGTCTTTATTACTTCCTTGTAACTTTTTTACAAGTGCTCTTAGAGGCTCCATCCTGTTCATTGTCGAAATAAATGAAACTGTATGTGCAAATGAGCTGCATGAAGAATACGAGCCTTGTGCCTTTGATTTGGTTTCGGCGTCCCAGGACCATTCTTCTTCAAAATCAGTGCGTAGTGCATCATAAAACTCGCTGTAGAGTCGGGCTTTGAAGATAGAATCCATTACTGCAATATTGGCACGATAGAGCAAATAGTATGGCTCGAATGCACGATGACGTTCGACCCAACGAGTGCGTGCCAGACTGACTATATTCTTCCTCTGTACCTCTGTGAGGCCCATTTCTTCGCTGTGAAAATTCAAGAATTTTTCAAAGTACCATTTTCTTTTTGGAGAGAATACGTAGAACAGGTAAACTGTTGAAATGACATCCACCATGTTACTGATGCTTCGATTCTTACATGCAGAGCAATAATTGCATGATTAATGACATGAATCCGACAGTATGTATATGCTGCAATGAGGGCCTCCTTCCGGACTTCAGCTTGTGCACCGCACCTATCACTAGACATTGCCGCAGCTCCATCATATGCTTGTCCTCTGCAATCAGCCATAACTTGGTCGTTGCTTCTCAATATTTCTACGATATTCTGGCCCAGGTTTTTTCCAGAAGTGCATCCTTTCATGTGCATGGACTGGAAAAATGTTTCCTCAACTTTCGGCTCACCATTAATTGAGTTGAGAAAACAGATACAAACGAGTAGAACTTCTTTATTGGCAAACTTTTTTGTGACCTCATCTACAATCACCGCATAAAATTTTGGTATTGATATCATATCCTTTATCTGGTTCTTTATAACTAAAGCTGCATTGGCAATAATGTCATTTTGGGTCTTCCATGATAACATTTTTGCATTTCGCTGACCGCTTTTCAAATGCTCTTTTACAATAGGGTCATATTTTGCAATCAGTTCCATTATCGCAAGAAAGTTTCGTCTGTTTCCTGTATTTTCGCCCATGTCGTTCACTTATCGTATCTCGTACTTGTTGCAGTTATTTTTAAAGAAAGATGGGCGGCATTTTCTCTCAGTGGAATTTAGCGATTTTTCCGTCAGTAACACAAGCATCAATGCCGACAAGAAAAGATTGTAACATTGGCTTGTAAAGGCAAGTTCTTTTTGCTAATTACGTGGATAAAACAAATTTTAAGGCTTAAAAACTGCAATTTCTCTGTGTTCCAACTTCCCTAATTAATATGAGGGTTTGAAAGGGACAGTTTCAAGCCTTTGTAACTAACGATCGCAAAAAATTTTTTACTGAGTACAACGGCAGTTTTTTCATAAATTTATCACAGATTCAATGTTAAAAAAAATTAGGTTATCTTTCAGCACATTTTACACGTTTATTTTTTGTGGGTAGTGTCCAAAATAGGCCTAAATTTAGATGCGAGGCACGTTTGTTGTCATATTCTTGAATTACGATTCCTCAATTCTGTCTGCAGAATTTAGGTCGCTCAGCAAATCAAAGATTTGGAACCTATGCTTTTAGTAGCGAGGTATTGCATTTTGAATAGTTAGATTTTTCTTAAGTTTTGACTGAAATTTGCTGCTGCCGTAAAATTATAACTTATTTTTGGAAAACGGTGTTATTTGCGGCCGGACAGTCCAAACACCATTAAATTTTTGGCACCGGGTAATTGCAAAATGAATCATGGCAAGATTTTTTGGTTGAAGTGGTATGTGCAAATCTGACATGAATTTCACAGGGTTAATGGCACACCCTCAAGCCTACAGGAAGTTGATTATGGAATCCCACGGGATTCACGTCTTGGTCCCATTCTATTTATTACTTACATTAACGATCTCCAAATGTATCTCCATAAATGCAATGTGACTAAGTATAACGATGACAAAAGTATTTCACATATCAAAATGTTTCATAGGATCGTAGATCCACATTTCCACTACTGTTGTTCTGTTTTTGGGAAGCTGCGGCGAAAATAAATTGCGAACTTCACAAAAATTGCAAAATGGGGCTGTAAGGATTGTCACCACTGAAAGCTACGATACATCCACCGCAATTCTGATCAAAAACTCAATTGGCAAGTGTTACTGATATGATAAAAAGAGCGACAGCTACTATTACATGCAAAGCATTATTCAACCTATTCAAAGAAAACTCTGCGCGAGAAGGTATCAGTATACCATTTGCGCAATACCACTGTGGTTGCCTTGTTTCCAAGTATGAAAAATTTCCCGACTGGAAAAAATTTAAATTAATAACCTTTGTGTTAAACAGGCTTTATAAATTCCTTTAGTTTGTAGCTAATATTGTAAAGTTCAGACGACCTCCAGAAAAACAGTCCTTCTGACTTATGTCATGACTATTTAATACTACCGTATTAAATAAAAATGAATGAAGAAAAATGCAGCATCACGATTTCAATTTTATAATCTAATTTCAGCAAATATGCAGATAAAAATTTGACAACGCTTACTTGAAGCCATGAACATCGCATAAACACTTCAAATGAAGCAGTTCTACATTTTTACGTTAATCTTTTGCGACAAGCCTTGGTTTTCCTCCTTGCTAGCTATCTAGCTTAGCCGGAAGTGTATAAAATAGCATCAAATAAAATCAAAGATTAAAATAAGTGCTGTAAACTGCAAGCTGCCACACGTGGATCTTTCTTAGCCTTAGTCTGGCTTTTAAGTGAATGCATGTTGTAAGGAAAACCTCGAGAAGAAATTATGAACTTTTAACAAAATGGTTTCTAATGATTAGCCGAGATAGCACATTAGCTAATTACAGAGGAGTCTGGAGCACAGGCAGCGTCACAGAATAAGAATAACCGAGCGTTATCCTTATTCTGTAGCAGCGTATTCGAAGCTGCTCCGTTGAGAAATGTCTGACAATCAGCTGAAAACATCTTATCGTGTTAAGGCAGGTCAACCGGTTTTGTTGCAGTTCTGTTTCGAGACCGAAATGGCGATTTAGTCATGATTAGCCGAAGATTCTATCATATCATACAGACATGGCACCTGGATGCAGGGACTGCACCAGCAAGGGGAGGGGGATAGTCCCAAAGATTAAAATATTGTAGATAAAAACCACTCGGTGTCTCAACGTATCCATGGCTTTTAACAGGTTGGGCTCTCAAAACATTTCAAACCCCCTAAACTCTAAAAATGGTTCGCAATCCCAGCCGTTATGTCGTATACAGAGGGGCTCTTGCACAAAATGTTGCAAAAAACAATAGCAAAAGTATAAATTTGCCAATTTTTGGTATCAACAAGCACCCCTGAGCCCCCCTAGCACTACACCCATGGATGAAAAGAGAGCTGACCGCTCGACAGGATTTATCAATATTTTTATGCAAAAAGGTTGTAAATTGTTCCATTCATCTGCAACTTGATATATCAACTTACTATCAAAAGAAAGGAGAGAAGAGGGGAAAATTAATATGCAAGCCTATATCTTCACCTTTTTCTTAGCACAAATTTTTGTAAAGAAACAATTTTTCGATTCTCAATGGGTACAAAGGCAGTTGCGCAATTCAAAGCGCCAAAAGTAAGGTGCATAGAACACTCCTACAATGACGCAGAAAATTTTACAAAGAAGTTTTCTGTTTAATCCTTCCTGGTTTTTGCAACAATCTAGGTTTGTACTTTGATGCATTGAAAATTCACTTACGCCATATTTTCATATCATATTCATCTCATTTTCATATCATACTCATCTCATTTTCATATGATCAGACGGTTGTGGGCTTTTCAAAAGAAGATGAACTACATCAGCTCAGCTAAGTAGTAATTCCCTTTGCTACGCTTCAAATGCCGATTCACTGTGAGGTTGTCTTGATCAAATTCAATGCATAACATTAAAAGTGAGTCGAATCCCTCTTTATTACGCAATGCCTTAACTTTTTGCTTATGTATTGCGTATATATATAGTATAGTAACATATATGGATTTTATAAAAAATTCTTTTTTCTTGTCACTGCTAATTGAAACAGAACTTAGTATTAGGCAAGCCATAGCTAAATGTTTCTTTGCTGTCAATCCTTGTATTATTTACAGCACTAGGAGAGCCCTTCCATCCATTCAAAAGGATTGCGTTCCTACCAACCAAAAAAGTTCCGTTATTTATGAATTTACGTGCCAGTGTGATTCTGGCTACGTAGGACGCACAACCCAAAGATTGGGGGATAGGATAAAACAGCATGTTCCTTCAAACATAAGAAACAAAACTGCCCCTCAAAGAGAACAGCCTCCTCGATCTTGTAGGTCTAGAAACACTGTTAAAACAAGTGATTCTGCCATCGGTTAACATCTTTTAGACAACCCAGATTGTGCAAAACTCTATAATGACAACATGTTTTGGATAATTGGCAGAGCCCGGTCGTCCTTCCATCTAGCAGTTTTGGAATCGATCTACAAACAAACGAAAAAGCCGCCATTGTGTAGACAGAAGGAGTTCATTTTCTCTCTTGGACTCCAGTGGTAATGTTTCTTTAGACACGCGGCATTGATTGGTCAACTATAGCGGTCTTGTGCTTGCGTTTTTCTGATTGGCCTATTTCGATCTATAACTGGGTATATATTTTTCATCGTGTTCTTTCGGACCCTGACGTTTTATGCTCTGAGGAGTGTCAGGCGAAAAAGCTGTTAGCCAATATGTTATAAAATGCTTGCTTTTTTCAAAGCCATCTTCATATTTTAGTATTACAAAAAAGGGCAACATGAAAAATTGTGTGGATTGTGAGTACATTTTGGGAAATATTGATCGGGCTAAACCCCTCTTTTCGTGGGAAAGCAGTTTACATTCAACAATAAACAGGATTTACACGATGTAGAAGAATGCATGCTTGGTCTCTTCTATTCACTTTGATTAAGCAAAGATGCAATAGCGAGAAATAGCTTTCATAATAACAATAATGATAATAAAAATCCATCGAGTAAACTCCACAAATCAACTTTGCTCGTAAACAAAATTTCATGGCAATTAAGAAAAATTCTACTTTTAAAAAGTGCAGAACTCAGAATTTCTTAGCGATCAGTCAACGTGAATAGCAGGTGGGTTTGCAAAATTGAGACACAGAGAGCAAAAATAATTGGAGCATTAGAACGGACGCAAACCTCTTGACAGAAATGTCATGAGCATTTCCAGAACAAATGTTGCACTGCAGCCAAATACTGTCCCTAAAAATTTAAGACCAAATCAAGGACAAATCAAGAAAAATTATGAACAGCCAGCCTGAATTTTAATTTACTGATTCTTATAAAGAGAGTGCATCTACATTTGAATGATTCAGCTTCTTATTACCAGCTTTTTAAAAAATAAATAATTCAAGAAGAAGTAACGTACATTCAGGGACGGATTTAGCGCGGAGGTGTAGGGGGTGCGACAACCTCCAATACTTCTATTTCCTCCGGTAAATTTTGCTACCATTCTGTACAATCATTTTTTGATAGATTTGATAGTAATGCCAAGATTTGACATTATTTATCGAATTTTCAAAGTTATCGAAGTTAAAAACCGAATTTTCAAACTTGGTGTTTTCATCATTTTCCAGTAACATGATGGGCGTGGTACCAAAATCGAATCTGTTTTTAACACCCACCCAATCATTGTTGCTTAAATCCGTCCCTGCGTACAACAAAGAGGTTGTAAAAATACCAACTTTGCTGAAATGTATTTTTTATTAACAATCTACTACACAGGTAGGTTAGCTTGAAATTTAGTTCTTGTCTTAATATTTTTTCCTTTGATACGTTATACATGATTCTGTAGAAATACAAAGCAACAAGCTCTTTTTCAAAAATTAGTGTATAATTCACAAACATTGGGTTTCCAAGGCATCGTAACAGATTTTTCATGATTTTCGAAACCTGCAACAACATCTGGGAACTTTTGTGGGACTGGGAATTTTTAGCTTCAGAGCATGTAATGATTTATAACCATTTCTCGAACATGTGCAGGCCATGTAAATTTCGATCAATACACCAACAACGTTTAAGGTCATTTTTCCATCTGCCACCTGACAAAATACAGAAAACGCTTAGTCCACTAAGGGCGATTGCCGCCAATAAATGAATTACTTGCATAGAAGATAATCGCTTTATTTGGGGGAAAAGCTTATAAAACAAACGCAATTTCTGTACGAAAACCAGTGATTTTACAGTGACAGTGAGAGATGAAGAGAACGCCTACGGACATCACAGCAATGTTTTGCAAATTTGCCCGGGCTCCATGAAAACGAACAAACGTGATTAGAATGTTTTTAAACGGATTACTCTTATTAGAAAATGAGAAATTTACGGTTAAATGAATGAAGAGTTTATTTGCAAAGTTTAACTTGATTTGTAATGTGTTTTTAAAATCATCTCATTTATGACCAATGAGGGATATTTCGAATATGTGATCTTCGCCTCAACGGTTTAAATTATCATCTAGGGGTGCTTTGATGACGAATTGTTATACTTATAGGCAAATATAAGGTGATACACTCCTTTTGTCCGCAAACGAGACCTGGACATTCTATTTGAGCACAATAGCTTCTTTAAGGCCATAGAAATGACCCTGTAGCTAGAATGCAATCTTTTTCCTATTTTCATGCCATCCTTAAATGATGGTTCTGGAGATGGATAAATCTTGCAGGGCTTTACCAGTACAACAAACTCAGATTTTACATACAGTTGACACTAATGGAAAAGGTATGACAAAAAACATTGAGGTTTTCTTGATGATACTTTTAAGAACAAATCTGTCCGTTCTTTATTTCTCATATCCTCAAAAATTTTCTTTGCAGTTCCTTCCTTTTCTTCAACAGCTGATTTCTCTCTTTATGCAATGTTCTGAGAAAGTTTTCGTTAACAAACAGACCTTGCGAAAAGCGAAACTCCGTCAATTTGTGCTGGCACCAAGCTATTCTGGATCAGGTTTCTTAACCTATTTCCTAAACCAAGCTGTTGCTCGTTGTACAGCTTGGACAATGACTGATTTCTTCGATAAACTTCCAATATTCAATTTTATATATGTCTTCTATGGTAAAGACAGGGCAACCAGGCTAAACCTAAGGGCACATTCAATGGATTACTAGGCAAAGTTACTTAGAGAATGACATAGTAGATTTCTGTCCAATTTTGCCTCAAAGATATATTTTGCTCTGCAGAAAAGTGGGGGGCCATGGAGTATAGAGACGATTAAGCGTTTCAACATCTCCTCGAGAAAGCTTAAAAGATAACACAAGCGCCAAATGACAGAAGGGAATGTATCTAACCACGTCTGGCACCTTCTATAGAACCAGTTCTTAGCATAATGATGTGTGCCTTTTAAGAGAATACAAACAAAATGGCAACTAAAGCGAAAGATGTGAATAGCCATGAAGACTGGAAGGGATGTAGGGCAAGGGAAGGGGACAAAGCATAAAAAGGACCAAAATAGCAAAATAATGTAAATTTCAACCAATCAGTTGGTGTAACTGCCTATTATCAAATATCAAGATGATTTTTCAAGTCTACTGAAGATTTTCTTAAAAGATAATCTTAAAAGACTCTGGAAGGGACAAGATAAGCCGACTAATGTCGTCGACTTTAAAAAAAAAGAGTGCAAGAGCATTGACGTAACTTGCAAGTTTGTAGATGAAACGGAATAAAACCCATACCAGGGTATCTTTGATATTTTCAAAAAGAAGCCAAGATTGAAGGAGAGTTTGTCACAGTTACTTCTTATGTTAATTTTTCAAAAGTATCACTTAGCTCAGCAACAGCTCCGGATTAACATCGTGCACCATGTCAAAGTTTGGAAGAACTTTCCCACAACCAGATACATTTAGCCAGATGTTCTGCATAATGCAAAAGGACCACCTTGAAGGAATTTTTCTATGGAATTTGCCGGTAGATTCAGTGATTTTAAGAGTTAACAACGAAGATATTTAGACGTGGAGAACATTATTTTGTAAAACTTTTCTTTGTTATACAAACTTTAATTGCCATGATATCCCCCCTCCCTCTCCCACCACCAGTCATCGAGCTGGCTCACCTTAATCCATCTACAGTATAATCCGGTTATAACGTACTTTAAAGAACCGGCGTATTATGGTTATATCGAAAGTACGTTGTAACCAGGTAAGTAAAAATTGACTAAAACCAAGCACACATTTTTCCGGGACCAAGCAAACCAGTACGTTATATCAGAATGTACGTAATAACCGATTTCGTTGAAACGGGATTCTATTCTACTGTAATGATATCTTTTGCTATGTACAGTCGAGTCCCGCTATCTCGAACTCGCACGGGAAATGAAAATTTGTTCGACATAGCGGGATTTCGAGATATCCGGACTCAGGATTTTTTAGATCAAAAAGGGGTCATCTGTGTTTAAAAGTAGAATATGAACCAAGGAAAAGAGCTTGTTCGTCTCCAAAGCTTTGTTGAACATCCAACTGAACTCAAATAGTCCATTCATTTCGGGATTTCGAGATATCCGGACTCAGGATTTTTTAGATCAAAAAGGGGTTATCCAAGGTTACAACGTAAAACATTATATTTAGCAGCTCAAGATTGGAGAGGAATTGAAGGTCGTGATGGAGCAGAACAACATAGCCGACAAGTACGCAGTATGAGCAAAATTTGATAAAATAAAATAACGACTTTGTACAAGAAATGAATATTTGATACAACGTTTCGAGCTTAACTCTTCATCAGGTAAATAAAGAATAGAAGGAAAAACGGTTAAGAAGAGAATAGAAGAGTAGAATCGAAAGATTAATTATATGGAACGTAGTAGGAATACGACGTAGAACGTAAGACGAGTTGGAAATATGCGAGGGGGTGGAAAGCGTATAGATGAGATAAGGTAAAAATTAATAGTAGCTGAATTAGGAAAGAAACGAAAATTGTTTATTAAGACCATTAGGAATAATAAGAGTACCAAGATTAAAAATAATACGTTTTTCGAGGGTTTTGCATTTAGTGTTGTTGTGAGGTGCGTAGCAAAGTCCAGTGATTTTCATGTCGGCTGGTGTATGGCCATTCGGCCTCTCTTCTTGATTCTTGAAGGTGTATATTCTTCTCTACATTGCGGAGATGCTCACCAAGACGGGACGTCTCCCCAATGCAGTGAAGGTCGCATTTGTTGCAACTGATACAGTAAATAAGGCAGGAAGATGTGCATGTGAAATGTGTCTTTATGTGGAAGTAGCTGTGGTGGTTGGTAATCGTGGTTGAAGTGTGAACATGGGAGCATGTGCGGCATTTTGGGTGGTGGCAAGGCGTTGTTCCAAAGGTGTCTAATGTTGTTTGTATCTTTGTGTGGATAAGTATATCACCAATACTCTTGTCCATACGTGATGAGCCATAGGGGTGGATGTTTGAAAATGTCCGAAGCTTCATGGTCATCAGTTAGCAGGTGGAAATTATTGTATAAAATTTGTTTGATCTGCCTGTTGACTGGATGGAACGTAAGGGTGATTGGTATGCGTTCAATGGTTTTTTGTTTGTTGGCGGGATTCAAAGAGGCTTCTTTGTGTCATTGACGATACTTGCTCGTAGGCAGACGTGGTAACTGTTTTTGGGTAACTGCTGTTGTTGAAGAAACTAGACATTTCCTGAGCCTTGGTCTTGAAATCTTCTTGTTGCGAACAGAGAAGGCGAAGGAATTGGGAATACGGAATTGAATCTTTGCATTTGCTTGAGTGTGACGAAGTGTAATCGAAGTCGCAGTGAGAATCGGCTTCTTTGTAATGAACAGATCAGAAAGCTTCCTAAAGTTGTGAATCGTCTTCGACTGCGAGCTCTTTAACCGTCCACATGAGAAAATCCACTTGCTGAACCAACCACTTTACTCATTCCTTAAAGATCTAAAAAATCACAAATTTAACCAACTTATCTTTAATCATCGACCATCCAAAGCTACTCCTCAAGAGTCTGAACCAAGAAATATAATATTCATAATACCAGAAGACCTGTCACTATCTACTGAAGAAAGCTCCGTTCTAAACAAAGGCCTCAAGTTTATCCCTAAAAGAAACTCCATTGACGAATTTCAATCTAAACATGATGCAGAGGTTTTCTGTCGACGTCTTTGGTTACAAGCGCATTTCCATGACAAATCGCCTGACGATTATCCAGCGGACCCATCAGCATCTGCTGCCAACATTATTGATAACCTTTTCCCTAAAACGTCAACATGGACACCACCACCACGATGCAGATATGAGATTTTTAAAGTCAACTTTAAGAAGAAGTCTAACAACTCCAACCTTACTAAAAACGAATTGAATGCGCTTAGTAAACTCAAATCCCGACAAGACATTGTTATTAAGTCAGGAATGGCTGATCATTATTTAATAATCGGAACTAGGAAGGTTAATGCTTGGCGTATTCTACAAAGGAGTGACAAAATCATCTTGATTGGCGCTTGGCTTCTATAGAGTGGATGCAAGTATTCTCTGACTTAAATTTTGAACCAAATAGGATGACAGATGCTTTCCATGAAATATTTAAGGCAACGCTAAATTTCCATGCACCTATCAGAAAACGAAAGGTGCGTACAGAACAAACCCCTTGGCTCAATGCTAGCATAAAAGATTAATGCGTGAGCGCGATAAAACAAAACAGTTAGCACTAAAGAATGGCAGTCTGTGGGTCAAATACAACAACTGAGAAATAGTATAACAGGGGCTATGCGAGAAGCAGTGAAGGATTGTTATGCGAAACAGTTTATTGAAAACCAACACAACCCATATAAATTGTGGAAAAACCATAAACGTAGTTTTGGGAAAAACAACTAGGAGTACTTCAGTGCCACTGATAGAACATGAAGGTAGACAAATAACAGATAAGGAAGAAATAGTCTCTGCTTTCAATGAACATTTGATTAATGTAGACCACTCCTTAACTAGCAAAATTGAAGTTAAATCCAAAGATGATCCTACTCAACATCTAACAAACATAGAAAAACCTGCTAGGTTTAGGTTCAAATCCGCCACAAGCCATAGGCCAATTCATATAGAAGACACTTCGTTTACTTTCATATTCGAATCCCAAAACACAACTCCACTAAAATTCCATAACACCCTTATTAATATAACAAAGCATAACAAAACAATTGTTGCACAGGGCAACCAAAGCAAGGTTCAGCATATTACTCATAATAATAATAATAATGAAGGTTCACTTTATGACATCACTTCCCCTTTTTAAAAATCAGCGAATAAATCTTGATGGTATCGGATCACCATATCTCACCGGTTGACTCCTTACTCTTGTTGATTGACGGCGTGCGTTATTTCCAAGTCTGTGTTCGCGTTCTGCTTGATTTCCTTCTTTGTTCAACTCTTGTTCTATATCACTGTCGAACCTTCATGCTGATCTACTCTAGCAGGGAATTTCTTGAAATGTGACACATTTCTTGTGATACGTCTTGTTTTGTTCTCTGCGGTAATCATCGTCCCTTTACGTTGGATAACTTTGTATGGGGCTTTATCAAATCTTGATGAGAACTTGTTCTTATACTGTTGTTTCACGAGTACCGTATCTCCTATTGCTATATCACTTTCTTTCGCGTGTCTCTTCTTGTCAATATACATCTTCTGATATTTCTGTGACTTCTCTTCATTTTCTCGAGCGATCTTGTGCTTGTTTATAATACTTTTCCGTTTCAGTATTGGGAACTTTCCACGAATTTGTCTGTTGAACAAAAGTTCGCACGGTGGAACTTTCGTAGTAGAGTGCGGTGTTGTGCGATATTGTAGAAGAAACCTTTGTAATTCTTGCTTCCACGGTTTTCCTTCCACGATCGCTGCTTGAATAACTTTGCCTAGCGGCTGGTTGAAACGTTCGACCTCTCCGTTTGCTTGTGGCCATTTTGGAGTACTTCGGTCATGTTTTATTCCCAATATGTGTAAATAACGCTTGAATTCATCTCCATTGAAAGGAGGGCCATTATCCGTCTGTATCTTGTCGGGAATTCCATGCACAGCAAAGATACGATCTAGTTTAGGTATAAGTGTTGAAGCTTTTGTGGAGGAAACAACTTCTACTTCTGGGAAACGCGAGTAACGATCAATAATGACTACCAGATAGTCACCTGTTGGCAGTGGTCCATAATAATCTATGTGTAGTTTCTCCCATGGTTTTGTTGGTAATTCACTCAATTGCAATGGCTCTGGTCTGTTTTCTTTACCTGTTGCTTGACAAGCAAGGCAAGAATCACTCGTTGCTTTAACTAAGTCATCTATTTTTGGGAACCACACTTTCTCTCTGATCATAGCTTTTGTTTTGGACAGTCCCTGATGACTTTCATGCGCGATGTCAATTGCCTTTTGGCGTAAAGATAGAGGAATGACTATTCTTGAGCCTCTAAGAATAATATTCTGAGCACCGATCGAAAGTTCTTCTTTGATTGCTCGGTATGACAAATCGACCGATTCCCACGCACCTGAGCGAATAGCGGCGCGAAGTTTCTGGAGTTCTTTGTCGCTATTGGTTTCTTTACCAATCTCATGCAGACTCATTGTCTTAGGAACTGCATTAGAAGTTACGAACTTTATGTATTCCTCAGTGAACTCTGTTTCTTTTGATGTTTTAGCAGATGGATGGCGAGATAGGTAGTCCGCAGCGTTCTCTTTGCCAGGTTTATATTTAATTGTAAACTGATATGGCTGCAAGCGTAAAACCCATCTTTCTATCCTGGCTGATGTCTTAGAGCTTGGCGATCCGTATATGATCTCTAGAGGCTTATGGTCTGTGACAAGTGTGAAAGGTTGACCATATAAAAACAAATGGAAATGTTCAATGCCCCATACTATGCTCAAAGCTTCCTTTTCCGTCTGGGAATAACGACTTTCCACATCTGTTAAGGACCTACTAGCATATGCAATTACTTGATGGTCCTTTTTTTCTTTTGAGCTTTGCGATAAGATGGCTGAAATGCCTACAGGACTGGCATCAACTGTCAGACTAGTAGATTTGTTTATATCAAAGTATCCCATAACTGGTGAAGAGGTAAGCGCTCGTTTTACCTGTTCAAACGCATTGTGATGTTCCTTTTTCCACGAAAAGATCGAGTTCTTCTTGATAAGATCTCTCAATGGAGCTGTAATTGTTGAATAATTTGGGATGTATTTGGAGCTATAATTAGCCATTCCCAACAAACTTCTCACTTCACTTGCATTTTTGGGAATTGAAGCGTTTTGCAAATCCTGAATTCTTTTTGGATCTGGGCGAGTCCCTTTTTCAGAGAATATCTGTCCAAAGAAGTCTAATGTGGGTTGCAAGAATTTGCATTTGTTCGCATTTAACGTGAATCCCTTTTCTTGTAGACGTCGCAAACATTTCTCAAGGGCGATGTCATGCTCTTCCTTGTTGACACCGAAAATAATTATGTCATCTGCTATGTTCTGCACACCCTTGATGCCCTGAAGATTTTGCTGAAGCGAGTGTTGGAAAATTTCAGCGCTAGCATTAATTCCATATGCTAATCTTTTGTAACGATATAAACCGCAATGTGTGGAAAATGTTGTGATATACCTCGATTCCTCTGCAAGAGGTAGTTGGTGATACGCTTGTGAAAGGTCCAGCTTTGTGAAGTACTTCGAACCATTAAGCTCTAGGCTTATATCATTCACTGTGGGTATAGGATATCTAACCCTGTCTATGGCTTGGTTAGCCATCCTCATGTCCACACAAATTCGCACTGAACCATCTTTCTTCGGAACAGCAACGATGGGTGAGACCCATGGTGTTGGCTGATTTTCAGGTACTGGCTCTATGATATCCTGTCTTTGAAGCTCCTTCACAGCGTCCTGTACTTTCTGACGAATGTGAAATGGGATTCTCCTTGGGGGTTGAGCCTTTGGTATAACCTCTTGATTAATGTTGAGCTGCACTTCAGTGTCTCTGAGTTTTCCTAAACCTTTGAATACATCACGATATTTATCCAGCAAAGTTGAAAGTTTCTCATCTGTTACATCAACGGGCTTAATTGCACTTAGATTCAAGCTGATAAGTCCTAACTCCTGTGCGGTAGCCATGGATAGCAGACATCCTGAATCTTTGCTGCTCACAACGTAGAATGTTGAGACACAATATTTTTGCTTTGTTTCGACAAGAGCTTCAAATTTTCCTTTGAAACAGACGGGCTGTTTTGAACTGAAGGCAAATGCCTTGACCTTGGTTGGACGTAATTCAATTCCCTCTAATTGTTGAAAGGCTGTGTTGTCCAACACGTTGATGGAGGCGCCGGTATCAATCATTATTGATATTGGCTTTCCCGCAATAGAAATTGTTGTTGTAGGACACCCTGTGGATTTCTGTTGTATTGTGTAAACGTATTCATCGTCGCTAGACTGTGTCGAATAATTCAATGGCTTGACTGAGAAACGTTGAGGTTTGTTTGGCCTACCGGATTTCGGTCTCTTGTCCTGAGCTGCACTCCGACATACAGCTGCAAAATGATTCGATTTTGCACATTTATGGCATGTTTTGCCATACGCTGGGCATTGATCCTTTGGGTGTCGTGCACCACCACAGCTTCCACATTTCGGGGGTACAGTCAATTTTTGTTTACCTGCCTTGTTTGAAGCCGTAAACCGATGAGTGTATTGTTGCATGTCTTCTTTTGACTCAATTTCCTTCGCTTGGAATTCGCTCATTTCATCCCTTCTGCCATCAAGTAACATATCTTTTAGCGAATAGTCTGGGTCACGTAACGCTTTTCTTCTAATTTTGTTAGAAATGCCTCCAACAATTATTTGTTCCTCGATTTCGAAGTCGGTATCCGTAAAGGTACAATTGACAGAAAGATGTCGGAGCCGTGTGTGAAAATGATCTAAGGTCTCCCCTTGTTCCTGGCGAGTTTGGCGAAACTTGTACACTTCATACCGACGGTTTGTTTGAGGCTCGAAATATGCAGTGAGTTTATCACGAGCCAGTTCATAATCAGCGGCAGCGCCTGTATCAGGAATCTGGCTGAAAATTTCGCGAACTCGGGAACCTGCTTGATGAAGTAAAATGGCTCGTTTGCGTCCAAGATCTCTTATACCACTGGCAAGAATATATGTGTCGAAATCACGAAGCCATTGTCGCCATCTCGTAGAAAGACTAGCACCAACTTCAATATCTGGATCAAATTCAGGAAGTGGGTGTAGATTTAGACTGAAAGCCATCCTTCATAACATATGCTATGTTATTATGGTTTTATCCTCGTCGCCAATGTTATATTCTCTTAATTCCGTAGGCCAATTCTTATAGAAGACACTTCGTTTACTTTCATATTCGAATCCCAAAACACAACTCCACTAAAATTCCATAACACCCTTATTAATATAACAAAGCATAACAAAACAATTGTTGCACAGGGCAACCAAAGCAAGGTTCAGCATATTACTCATAATAATAATAATAATGAAGGTTCACTTTATGACACTCAACATCTAACAAACATAGAAAAACCTGCTAGGTTTAGGTTCAAATCCGCCACAAGCCATTGGGTACTAGCAACACTAAAAGGGCTAGAAGAATCAAAGTCATCAGGACCGGACAAAATCCCTACAAAAGTACTAAAAGATGCAGCAGAACTGATTTGTGTAACTCTTACAATACAATTTAATAAGTCGTTTTGGCGGAAGGTTTTCCCTGAAAAATGTAAATTGGCAAGAGTAACACCAATATTTAGCAGTGGGGGTAACCCTTAGTCCTCCAATCCTTTTATTTCCCATTGACATATTTACTACCAGGACAGAGATTTTTCCATATGGTAGTAATTATCCCTAGCAGTGGGATAACCCTAGTCCTGTTTCAACAATCCTTTCATTTTTCATTGACGTATTTGCTACCAGGACAGTTATTTTTCTATATGATAGTAATTATCCCTAGCAGTGGGATAACCCTAGTCCTGTTTCAACAATCCTTTCATTTTTCATTTACGTATTTGCTACCAGGACAGTTATTTTTCCATATGACAGTAATTATCCCTAGCAGTGGGATAACCCTAGTTCTGTTTCAACAATCCTTTCATTTTTCATTGACGTATTCGCTACCAGGACAGTTATTTTTCCATATGATAGTAATTATCCCTAGCAATGGAATAACCCTAGTCCTGGGTCAACAATCACTTCGTTTTCTATTGAAGTATTTACTACCAGGGCAGGCGCACTGTTAGGGGTAACTCTATCACCAGCTTTGAGAAGTTAATGGTTCTAACGATTCTGATTCTGCCTAGTGGCTGTGATTGCCTCGGGGCCATCACAAACGAAACCAAAGTAAACCCAGCCACAAAGGTTACCCAAGATGACAAAAATTGCAGGTTAATGCAAGCTTATCTTGGCCCTACTGTTAGGGATTATCCCAATGCAACGTGTTTATTTATTGATCGGTCTCGTGTTATTTCTTCACGTTGCGTTTTTGTTATAATTTTTCTTCGACAATTCCCCTTAACATGTGAGTGTGACGTCTTTATTACCCAGCAATGCGGTTTTCCCGTTTGTGTAACGGGCATTAATTTTCCCCTCTAAGCTTTCATTTGGTGCTGTTAGTTATCGATTGTGAGTTTGCCAAAGTGAGGGCTCTCTGAACGTAGGACTTAGGCCCAAATGCGTGTCTTTTGAAGCTATAGAAAGAGCCAGCAGACTATACACTAGGAACACGTTGACTATCATGTAAATAGATTCTTATTTTGCAAATTTAGTAAAATTTAGGCGAGGAAACAAAAGAAGACAATCCTATTAATAGAGATAAGTCAGCTCTGCATTGTGAAATTGTAAAGCGAAATCGGTGTTGCCAGAAAGATGCTTTTACGCTTACCTTCTTATTGTGAATACAGTTAAAACGTGAAATAAAAATCCTATTTTATTAGAGTCCGGAGCCAGAAATTAATATTTTGAACTTTATTGGAATCCGGTCATTAACTGAGAAACATCAGCAACTTAAATGCTGCTTTCCTAAACTCCAGAAAACATAACATGCTGTGGCATGTTAATGACAAAATGGACAGATGAAATAATTTGATGATAATGGGGATAACCCTTTTTTAAACGGATAAAGAAACAAAGTTGGCTGATGTGTCTACACGATACTCGATCGAAGGAGATGCTAGTCATTGAACGCTGAAAAGTTTGCCGAAGTACACATTACATTAACATCGCCTGATGTACCACTGACTGCCATTTTCACGTTAAGGTGCCACCCAAATAACAAAAAGCTTGGAAAAATGAGATATTTTGTATGGTCACGTGGCACTTACATCGAACATTTTGTAACGAGTATTTATGGACTTCAGAGCAATGATGAGCCAGCAGGTTCTACACTGGAAATGATAAAGTGCACAGGTAACAAGATCCCTTCTCTAATTATCAGTTTACTTTGTTGAAGGTTTGTCATGTTAAATTACAAGTAAAGTTTAGCGATGAAAATGGGACGCCAACCTGTTCAACCAAAATCCAGATTAGAGTCTCTTTGCTTGAGACAAACCCTCGCTATGCCCGAACACAGAAAATTGATCCAGATCACTTGCTTATACACAGTGTGGAGTGACAGTGATTTGACAGAAAAGTGACCTGATGTAAAAAGTATCCGCCTAGGTAGCAGGATCCAGGGGCGGATCCAGAGCAAATATGAAGGAGGGGCAGTTGGTTTTAGTGGGGGCGCTAAAAAATTTGAAAAATTGGTGACGAGAGTTCGCTGTATACAACAATTTCAGATCCTTTTACGGAATAAACAACATAACATTGAGGTAATCCTTGAAGAAAGTTGACCTATCGGTCTCAGAAGCTATTTCACCAGATTCTCATTCTCAAAAGGGGCGCACAATTTCCAGAAAAGGGGCACCAGACTTGCTTTAACTCGTTGAGGGAGGATCAACTGGCCCTAGTTGCCCCCCCTTGAATCCGCCACTGGCAGGATCAGAATTGATGCGGATAACGAAACACAAGTGTATCGAATTACTTTAATTTCCCCCGAGGCTGATCCGAACAGCGAATTCTGAATCGGATCGAGAGTGATCAGCAACCTTGGTCAAGGACAATGTTTTGAGAATAAAAGGGAATTGTTGCTGAAGTGTGTTACATTATCTGCCAATCAGCTATTGGTCAATCAATAAGCTTGGGAGTGGGATCATGTGAGCAGCGAAAGCAGCCTCAAAATGGAACAATTCACATTTCATGTGATCAATTTTCTAACTTCATTTGACTGCGCATGTCTGTACAAGAAAGTTATGAAGCCGTCTGCTCTTGTATCAATGGATTGCCTTAATACCTTTAATATTTTTGCAATATTGTGTTACGAAGAATTTCACTTCTCTCTTGGTTTCCCAACATCTTCTTTAAGCTTCAGCTTCAAAATGTTGACGAATTCTATCAGATCTGACAACACAGCACAAATCATTCACTGCGTTGTCTTATGGAGATAACCAAGCTAAAGCTACGTTGATTCTGTAGCAATAGCAACAAAAACTCGATTCTATATTCTCTTTGTTAAATATTGCTCCTCCTGTCAAGTACTTGACGAATTTCTTACTAAGCAGATACGTGCCAATGGACGGCATTGATAACAAGAGGATGATGCGAACGGCTATAGATGCAAAAGAAACCAAAGGCTTATCGCCGTGGTGAAGATGTAATCTGCTTTCCAACGTCGCATACACGTTCAGCGCGAAATGAGAATTCAAAATAGAGAGATGGCTTCAGCTCAGGTTTTGAGTAACGGAGCAAAATGACACTTTGCACATCGCGATTGTTTTATTGTGCCTTTGATTGTGCCTAATATCACTGTAGCTAGCAAACATAGCGACCTAATGGCGAATTAAAGCTGATAAAAACGAAATTTGTCACGTGCCAAACAAAGGCATAATGATGTATGTATAACAAGGGACTTTTCAAAAGGCCACAGTGTTTCATCCTAGCTTAAAGTTCAGGAAACGTATCTCCTTCTGAACAACGTTTATGGTTTTCCATGAATAAGAATATTGTAGTTGTAGTTGTAGAATGCCATAGCTAAAACATGCACTTCTTGATACCTTAGGATACAAAAAAAGATGTTATACGAAGGGGCTGAATAGGGAAATTTGAGAAAAAGGTACTATTTCGTGTGCACGTAAAACCCAAAAAGAGTCAGTCATTGAAAAGTCTCCAATCAAATAAATTTGCTCTTTAATTTTTAAAGCTATAGCATCCTGTTTGTTGCCGCAAACAGAGTACTTTAAGATTCCACGTTAGGACGAATTTTCAGGTTTCACGTAGGGTCAAGAATGGTATATACGATTTTTCCAAAACCCGTGAATATATCAGGGCCTCCGACAAAGGGGTGGCCGGGGGCCTTGCCCCCCCCCCACTTTTTTGCAAAACAATAGATTTTTTTTCAAAATCTTTTGTTATGGGTGTTAAATTTTTCCTTGCCCCCCCCACTTTTCAACCTTTGTCAGAGCCCATGTATATACATGTAAGGGGGGGGGGCATCGTATCAAGCTTCCTTCCCAGGCTTATGCAGCACAATCAACCAAAGGGGCTTAAGCCACCTTTCAATCAAAAATCAACCAATCAATATTTCTATATTCAATTCTTTTACTTCGCACTTATGTTTCAAACCACTTTTATTTTATTGGCGTTACGCTTTGCAGATTTCCTCTTAAATTCCTTTATCTAAACCTAGATTTGATGTTTATTTAACAGAAAGTATTTCTTGATCAATTTTATTGATTGTCAAGAATTTTACGCAGAAATGTTGAAACTTGTATATGACTGGTGGGATTCTATAGACCTTCTGCTGCATTTCGTGTCATAACTCTCTGGCAGATTGAACCCCAGGTGATATTAAGCATGCGTTTCTCTCTATTAAAAATTAAAGACGAAGTACATAGGTAAGATCTCTGTAGCTTGCTAGTACTGAGAAAAATTTTCACGTTGTTGACAACTTTTTTAGCGTTGCTGCGAAACTGATCAGGCAGATTTACATATTGATCAATGTACAAATCAAGGCCTATAAAACCAGCTGTAGGTTGAAGAAACATTACATAGAAGCACAGAACGTCTAGCTGGCTGAATTCGACTGTGTATCTAATATCTTCTTATAAAGGTTTGTTCATTTTAAAACACCTTTGTTGTTAATATAAGGATCGTTTCATATTCATCGTAAACTAGATTCCGAGTCTAAAACCTGTCTGCATAAACACTGACATTCTTAAAGAAATGAGAGTTTCGTTCAGAAAGAGCAACACTGTTGAAGCTATATTCAAACAAGACTTAATAGCCTATTTCGTGAATAAAAATTATTTCGACTTTTTCAGAAGGAAAGACGAGAATTGATGTAACGGATATCTCTTCGCTATATTAACGAATACATCGGTGAGAAAATAACCAGGAATTCGAGCGACGTTCAATTAAAGCAACAACTGAACAAATAGCGATCAAAAACACCAGCATTCAGCAGACATTTCAAGCGCCGTAAAACTAGACTGTTGAAAAAGTCTTAGTGTCAATTAATCGCGTAATGAGTTGGTTCTTGTACTTGTACTTTAATAACCAGGTAAGCTGGCTTGTACTTTAAGCATGGTGCTTATGTCGAAATCGAAAAACAGGGATTACGGCAATGAATCATCAAAGCGAACTTCTTATGTAAAAATAGCAGCGATAAATATGACCGTTGCTCCATAATATCCTTTAAAGAGGTTGTCTTGAAGTCGGTAGGTTGTCTAGAATTTTGCAATAGCAAATGGGAAGCTTATAAATGATGTAGTACAACGTGATATTTTCATTTTTCTGTAAGCTTAAACTTTTGCCGAAGCACTTGCTTTAAAAGTAAGATTCGTTCTCAATATCCAACTTTTTGCAGTTGTCTCGACAAACGAACTTCTTGCTATGAGTAGCTACTATACACAACATTGATGGCGATATTTGCACGGACTCAAAGTCTTAACGTGCATTTGACAGTTTGATTGCCTGTGACCCAAAAAACACAATATCAAAAATCATTGCTGAATAGAAAGGTAAATTACTTTGAAACGACGTCTAAACCGGACTGCTAGTAACATAAGGTAGGAAACCTTTTTATTTTCCATCGAGTCAAGTTACATAATTTGATCAGTTTCAATGTGTTGCAGATTGGAATATCTCTAACCCTTACAATTACTATTCCAAATACCTTAGATTTATCTTGATGACCTAGTCCAATATCGAGCAATGCAAAGTTGCCGATGAATATTGGCGTATTTCTAAGGCTCCTTACATCCGCACAACCCACTTGTCAGTTCGGGGATTATTCAGGACTTTTATCGAAGCCATTAAGCTCCAAATGTCTCCATTTTATCTTGATGATGTCGTTAAACATGAAGCAAGGCTAATTTGCCAATGAACAATAGCGTTTTCGAAGGCTCCTTAAGAATAAACTAAATCAACAAAAAACGAGGGGAAAATTTGAAAACTTTTAGTAAGAATTAAATCTTTGCTAAATGAGTCAATGTATCAAGTTACATAACAGTACGGTTGCATTTCCCATTCGACTTTTCAGTGGGTTATTTGTATACAGCCTACTAGATTGTTTTCAAAGCAAGTTGTCTTTCTCGTTCTGGTTTCTATCCCTTCATTTTGATAAAATAGGGTGCAATGTTTCAAGAAATTTATCTCCATTTTCCTGAAAGTTATCATCTTAAGAGACAGGTAGAAAGTAAGAATAGTATGCACAAGAATTTCTATAAAACCAGTAAATTGGTTTTTGGATGAATCACTTGAAACAGCTTCGCCCGTGTCTGAAATATATTTTTTATCGTTTTGTTAGGATAAAATATTTTTAGATAGAAGGACACTTTCAACACAGGAGTGCTGTGGTTGGGTAGGGCAGAGAAGGGTTATAGACACTCTTAGAAATCGAATTTGTTACAAAATGCAAGGACCGCGGGGCATATTTCAAATAGAGGGGGCTAAAACGTTTTAAGGGCTAAACATGCTAAAAGCCAAAAACAGGGCCACTTTTATGATTGAAGTACATTTTAAAAATGTTTGGGGGGCTAAAGCCCCTGTAGCCCTTTCCCCCACTTCCGCGGTCCCTGAAATTATAATTCTTTGTCAGTTTTTCTGTAAAATTTCATCTTTTTCAATCTCCGAAAATTAATTTGCGCTTTTATTTCTACACACTTTATTTCTGTTATCACCAGGAATAACCTGCCAAAAATACCCTGCAAGGAATCTAAAGCTATGTTCACATTGCTCCGTATTCGTTTTTATCCGTTTTCATATCGATCCGTTTTACCTGTTCACACTGCTCTGGATACATTTGATAACGGCGTAAAAACGATGAAGCGTTCACATTGCTCCACTCAGGCTAAAAAGGAAAACGCCACGAACTGGTTTACAGACCTTACAAATATTCCTCCAAGTAGTGTATTAACTTCGAGTGAATCAGCCATGTTAAGAAAATTTGTTCAAATTGGCGCGGTCTAAGCATCTTGCTGCGCTGTTGTTGTTGTTATCGTTTTCAAAAGTATCCGTTTTCGGTGTTCACACTGCGCTTTGCGTTTTCGAAAGTCTCCGTTTTCAAAAGTCTTCGTTTTCAAAGTGCGTTTTCGATATGAAAACGGATAAAAACGAATACGGAGCAATGTGAACATAGCTTTAGAATTTTCGAAGCAAATGACCTATCAATATGAGGTGAACACTTTTCTGGCAGTAATTTAATTTAGCTTCATCACAAGAATGATAAACAGGTTTAACTTTGTTTGTTTGGTTATCCTTTCGTTTTATCATACTTTCACTGCTTGATTTCATTTAAACAGAAGTCTCCGAAAACACGTTTAATTTGAAAGCTCCCCGAAGTAAATTTCAAGTCTAGAGCCTCATATCCAACTTCAAAACATGTGAATTAATAAAAGCTGAGTTAAAGAGTTCACGGTTTATGTTTCCAAAGCGGGTTGTACATAACGTTATATATTTTATATTGCAATTGTCCAGCTGATGATTGCTTCGTATTTTTCTTAACAAGAACTTTATGAATAATTAAAAACCTTACGGATTTCAACAAAGCATCAAATTAATATTCATCATTTTAACCAGTAACAAAAATACTCAAAACTTCTGAGATCAATTTATAACTTAAATAACGAACACTTTGCATTTTAGCGGATGAATCATGACAAGATGAACAATTGAAGACGATCTTGAAAACGAGGCTTTGATTGTTTATGGTTGCATGCAATTGCAGGAAACAATGAAGGAGGTAGAATGAAGGACCTTATAACAAAACAACTTCAAAAGCATTTAGAATACCTAGCTGGTATGGTAGACGTAGTTGATAAAGACAAAAAGATAAAGAAATGATTACTGAGAACGGGACTACAAAACAGAACGTTACTTCTGGTTTTTATGTGGCAACAGCATTTTATGTCTCCGTTATTACATTTTGCAGTGTGCTCTTCAATTCTATGGCTTGTTATATTTTGGCAACAAAATTTCAAGGTTGGAAGCCACAAATGAGGATATTATTTAGCATGTTTCTTGGAGATGCCATAGCTCCAGCGATTGCCTACCCTCTAGTAGTGTATTCAAATGCAGTTAAGGAATGGAGCCTTGGAGGAAAAGCATGCTCGTATTACGCTTTTACTACCAGTGTTGGTGGTATAGGGAGCATTTATCACCTAGTCTTGCTCTCTGCTGAGAGATATATTGGAATAGTCTATCCGTTTGCTTATCAGGAGATCACTAGAACAAAAAACGTTACACGAGGTCTCATAATTGCCTGGTCCCTAGCAACCGTTTCTAGCGTCTTTCCTCTTTTTGGCTGGTCATCATATAAAATCGAAGGTGTCGGCACGTCATGTTCGTTTGACCTATTCGCGGAATCTTGGTCAGACAAAAGCTTTGGTATTTACTTGATTACTGTCGCCTTTGCTATTCCCATAACAATGATCTTTATTCTCAACCTCGGCTTCCTAAAGGTTGTGTTCAAACTCACAGAATGCCCATGTCGAAAGAATTCAAACCAAAGAGAAGTCCAGCATAGTGCAGTTTGTCAATTGGGCAAAGATAGAAAGATTGCAAATCAGATGTGCATCCTTGTCATCGCCTTGCTATTTTCCTTTCTTTCCTCGTGGCTGCCATATGCTATTGTGTCGGCGCTCGGAATTATCGGCAAGCTACCACGCGACAACGCCATTGCAATCAGCGTACCTTCATACTTTGCTAAGTCGTACACGATTTACGATCCACTCCTATACTTCTTTCTCGACAAGAAGTTTAGAAACGCAGTTAAGAGAGTTTGTTGTGGTAATACACGAACAGAAGCAGGGGATATACCGCCTACTGGAATAGTTACAGTTGGTCATACAGCTACGCAAGGGCTAGAAGAAAGAAAGGAGGATTACAGAAGCGAGGGAAGGCAACAAGATGAAGTATTGGGCGAAGCAGCAGAGCCATTTGGCGACGAAATATTGTCAATCAATGCTATGATCGCACAATATCAGGGATGATATCTCTCTGGTGAAATAGAAAATAAGCAAGAAAATGTTGACAGTACAGTGGGCAATGCCTTGTCCCCAGCTACTTGTTAACCTTGCGATAAAATATACAAGCAGGAGGCATTCAGTAAAGAAGGTGCAATTTTGGAGGCTTCTAATTGAGCAGTTACACGATAGGAACTGGGAGTCGGAATACCTCGAATTGGCTTCCAATCAACCGCCAGCACATAATAACCTTGACCAGAGATGCTGGAGCAGGGGGCATAAGGGGGCAGCTCCCCCTTCCCATTCACCAGGAGGGGCAGAAGGAGCAAATGTGTCCTTTATAAGAAAATAACAATTCGGAATATAGTCATTTATTATTCAAAGATTTAACGTTAACCACAATTCCCAACGGCTCTTATGCTTCTATTATTCTTTTTTGCTCAAAAATAATAGATGATTACAAAACAAAAGTTAGAATTAACGAAATATCAAGCATAAGAATTAACGTTGACAGTTACTTTCGTAAAATTATTGTCAGCCTCCTACTGCTAATTATTGTCACATGCTTTTACTCTCTTGCGAAGTTAAAGTTCAAATGAAATAAAAGAATGGAATAATTTCTTTTTCTACGATGCCAGGAGCGGATAAAAGGGTAACCTTACGGCGCAAATATGCGCCGATCTAGCCACTGAAGATGCCCTTTCTAAATTTCTACCCCCTTTGCCCTTTATTGGCTCCGGCGTCCCTGACCTTGACACCGGTTTGGCAATAGGAAGTACTTTGGATTGTCACAGCCTATTCTTAACTGAAACGCCTCCTCCGAAATGGAAGAAAGCGCTTAGTGAATCTTACCCGGAATTAACGCAATCCGAGGTGAGACCAATCGGAAATGAACCCAATTTTGAATGAACAAACTCTGAAATGAACCTAACCCAGCATCGTGTAACTCAGAACCTTCGCCAAGATGTATCATAAGGAAAACAAAAGTTTTATAATCCGTTGTTAAAAGAAGTGAATTGCTAAAAACAAGTGGGTTGAAATAGCCATAATACTAATTAACAATTTAAAAATTATACGGAGATTCATGGCTAAAACACTAACATCTTTAAGCGGAAACTAAATATATTCTTAATATATATTTCTACTTCCACTGATGTAGAAGTTTGGTGATGTAAATAGAAAACAAGAAAAAATCAATTTGTATATGTGTGTATGTATCAACATTCATAAAACTGTAGCTCACAAGCAAATTTAAAAAGAATCTTGTAACTGCAGATTCTGATAGCGTTTCTTAGATATAATTCACGATGGATATTTACATGTGTAGGAAATTGGCGAATGGTATACAGTGCCCGCGTCACCATTCTTTCAACATGATTGCAATTGTAATGTTCATTTTCTGCATTTTATCTTGTTCTTCAGTGGGAGATACGATTGAAAATAACATTTAATTGGAAGAATCCGATGGAAAGTTCGGCTAATCTTTACGGAATTGAAATTAAATATAGCCTACAATTCACAAGCATTTTTGATTTTGGTCAAATATTGTTGTTTGATTATTTAACACTAGCTAGTATTTTATCAGCTATGCCATGTTCAAGTTTTGCAAAAAGGGCACGAGGAGGTTATAGAGCAAAATGCGGATCAAAATTGGGCAAAAACGCCCATTTAATCATAGCTTAAATACATTTAAGAATAATTTTTTGCAGCAATTTTGACATGTTAAACGGTTGTCAATTATCCGACGAGAGTCAATGGCCAGGTGTCACATCAGTTCCAATTAAATTACATCCGAAATGAAGTTAACCATCTGAGTGTAATTTGGCAACCAACCATGTCGTAATAATACGGTACAAGCAGCTTACGAACAGTCTTGTTTGAAAAAATTGGATTAAAAGTTCAGTTTTCCGCAACAACTACGGCAAAAGGAGATGAGCAAGACAACCTTGTTCGGTTGACTGGTTGGTTTCTCATCGAATGAACAGTAGAGCGACACGAAAATCTTTTTTATAATCGATCCGACATTAAATATTCAATAAGTGCTGACCAACACAAACTTTCTCCCTGCCTTGGCGTACATTTGTAGTGAAACATCACATATCTATGAAAGTTAATATGAGAGTACCAAGATATGGCTTTAAAATTAATTGAAATACCGAATTTTCCAAATATTTTAGGATGTGCATATGTACAGGTAATTTCGGTGAAATGAGTATTGGCAGTGTAGCCTGAGTTCCAGACCCCAAACTAATCAATTTCTTGCCAAAGTTCAATTGCATCCCTGTCTCTCTTTTAAAACAATGTTGTTTTATATGATTTTAAGCGTTTCCCAGCTGTTTCTTTTCAGATATTGATGATAGCCAACTTATCACCTAGAATAATTTTTGGGGAGAGTGGGCGCGGTCGGTGTTCTTTACTTGAATTTTTTTCTAAAGAACACTTCTGCAGCTGGGCGTCCCAAGCAGGGCCGTCCTTAGTTTAAATGCTCAGATTCCACTTGCCGACAAAGTGAGTAACCAATCCTTTTTTTCTGAAAAGTCAGAAAATTTTTCCGACAAAGCATCCCTACATAGCAAAAACAACTAGATTTTAAAATGCAATCCCCTCCCCCACGCCTTACCGTAGCGACGGCCCTGGTTCACAGGACTTATGCCAGGGGTTTTAATTGACAATTGATTTTACGGTTTTAAAAATCTTATTGAAATTTGCATGTAAGGTAAAATAATAGTAATAGTTGAATTAATTGTTAGCTCAAAGGCTGTTTCTCACTGGTGTTTAATTTAATTTATTTTCATGTACGAGCATAAGTCTTTAGTTCTGATGTGATTCTTTCTGTGTTTTGATTGCAGTGGCATTGCTTATTGTTAAAATCAATTCTGCTTTCAAAATTCTTTATCAGTAGCTACTCAGATTTGCTTATGGAAAAAAGGCCTTCATTTTCTATCTACATATTAGATTCCATCATTCATAAAAAGCATACGAGATCACCACGAAAACAAAAAGACTTCCACAATACGTGTATCCACAATGATAAACTGGTTAATTTAATAAGAATTCAGAATAAATCTTGCGATCAATTTCTTACCCGCTCGCTTTATTGTGTCAATTTGGCCTGCTAAAATGATAAGAAGGCCGATGCTAAAATAATCGACATAGATATGATTAAATTTTTTTCCAATGTGCATTTTTATATTTTATGGAAACTGCAAATTTTATTACACGTTACATTGATATATGGTACATAAGACTTGCATATACTATGGTTTATTATGTCTAAAATCGATGATAAATATGATGTTATTTGAATGTTTTTTTATATTTCTGTTTTTGCATTTATTTGCTTGCAAAATAAATTGTTAGCAAGTATTATTGCAGTGCACAAAGTATTCATTCGAAAAAATTACGAAGAAGAATATTCTCAGTTGTCTTACTGTTTCTACGTCTACACTCTTGGGCTACAAAATTCAATACCATAAGTCGGGCACTAATTCATTAGAGTAATAAGAATCACAAAAAATCATTAAGGCCACGTGAATCGAGAGCAAACTTCAGAACCGAAAACAATCTCTTACGCTTTCGAAAAAACCATTTATTTTGCTATTTCTCTCTTTATTATCCATCTGTTTCCCATCAGGAAAAGAGAATGATTAATTGTTCCTCGGGATCAAGTGAAAAGTTCTTCCTCGGAATCTAGTGAAAGCATTATCATAACATACAGCAGGCACACAAGAGTGCACAACTTAGGCATTATGTCAAACAATTTCTTAGGACTTTCATACCCAGAGGAGGGAAGGGGTGAGGTGCCCTGGTGATTACAGGTTAGGGATGCTCAGGTTGGTTATGAAATTAGGAACTCCAAAAAGTTGCTCTTCCTCAACTTACACACTTCCTTAACTTAACGAGCTTTAGTGTTCTCAACTTTATTTGAAAATCAAAACTTTTTTTTAATGTTTTGCAGCATTTGAGGTCTGAAAAATATTTCAGCATCGCATAAACCCAGTGACTAAACAAAAAAGTGGCTTAAATTGAAATTTAAAATATGGCTTAACCCAAAGCAGTATTTTTACAAAATTTACAAGCACAAAAGAGTACCCTGAACATCCCTATTAAAAATATCAGAGTACTCCCTATACTATGGGCTTTAAAAGATATAAATCAATCAGATTTCTTTTAAAATGTTGAAAGACAGAATAACAGGGACATGGCTGTACATGTAATCGTTTGATAATAGTGCTAAGCTGACAAACTCTCCAGAAATTTGGACCTCACTGAATTTGACTTGAATCAGTATAAAAAGTTGTCAGGAAGGTTAGTCAGGAGATAATTGATACCGGGAAAGGCCAATTTAGACATACTAAGCGCTAAGTTGGAGCCTAGAATGAAAAAGGACCATTATTTAAAATCAATACCGGGGTAAAAGTAGATAATGGAAACTTTTCATTTCAAATTCGCTTTAAACTACAAGTCTCTCTATTGCCAATTGGATTTTTGAATGGGTAGTCTTTTTCACAAAATATAACTATTACAACTGTAGTACTTTAAAGAAGATGAATTGGAAGTAGCTCTGGGTTTGTCCAAGTTTTGTTTTTACAGCAGAAATAACGAAGTATTTGGTGCAAATGGAGATACTTTGAAGCTTGGAGACGAGAATAGCGTTTAATAATGATGGGAAGAAGACAGAGAGTCAAAGTTGTCGGTGAGAGAGCTGCAAGAGTTGCCAAAAAGGCCATGTTAACTGATAGAAAGATTGAAAAATAAACTGACTTAAACTGATGCTTTGAATCTGATATGAGGCTGTGAAATGTCTCTTTCTCTTAGTAACTCAGTTGAGTGTTGAAATATCATTAGCTGTATAATGTAAAAACAGGTGTATTTGGTTTATAGGAGTAGCCTAGTTCTTATATCTGATCCCTAGGTATGATAGAAGGGGAAAGAAAGAATAGTAGATTCTTCCGTAGAGAAAAAATCGATTGATTGATTGCCCTGTGATATTGATATCAATATTATCTTCGATTTTAATCTCGGTGCTCATCTCAAAAAAAAAGTTTTTCTGAAAATTTTGATTTCAAGAAGGAGCCTACTTAAACACTTAGATTAAAATTGAACGATAAAATCAGCATATCAGCCAAAAGCCGCGGGTTATAGCGTTCTTTTCTCTTGCTTTCCTTTTATTTTCATGCTTGTTCTCTAAAAATATATACATACCCAAATACACCCACATATACGATATGCACTCATGATAAAGTTACATGATATATACATTATTTTCATGCTTGTTCTCTAAAAATATATACATACCCAAATACACCCACATATACGATATGCACTCATGATAAAGTTACATGATATATACAAAAAACACATTCTGTAACGCTCAGTTGCTCTAAGGCGGCTTAAAGATCTTTAATATCCATTTTTGTTCCTATAATTCGCAAACAAAAGCGCCATCCAGTAATTCTATCCTTCCCACAGTACTTTTCGACATAAAAATATCTTCAGGATATTCATGGTTCAGCGCTGGGAAATGGGACGTCAGAAGCATTTTTAGGTGGAAGGAGCACAGCTAGGAAGGGGCATTCTCTAAAAAACATTTTGGCGCTTTTCAATATTTCTTCAAGATAGCACTTCTAAGAAAAGAGTTTATTTAGCAGCTTTAAAAAAAAGAGTTTCTGAATCGCGTAAACTAAATTACGAACTGCAAAACTCTGTCTGATGCTACTAAGTTAAACAATTCATAGTCTTATATCTAAAGAAGCTATAGAAACTCGTTCATTTACAAAAAGACACGGCATTATTTAATATTGTTAAATTTTAAGAAGATGGAAAATGGTGATGAACGTTTAAAATAGGCTTTCTATGAAAAATCTCGTAGTTGTTTAGTTTCAAATTGGTCAGCATGTATAGTGAAGATCAAAGGAATGCTTTATTACTGAACGACGATCCTTGCAACGTTGAAGTCAGTTTCGCTATCCCAAAACAGACAAACGGAGACCCATTACTGTTGTAGACCAGCTTAACCGTATAGTAATAAAAGCGTCTCCAAATATCAGATATGATAAGGATTTAAGCCTGGTTCAAAAGATCCAACCTTTTACCCAGTGAGACCTTTGATCACCCTAATGGGACACTGTTTGAAGAAAATTGGCTTTTCAAAGTTGGGTAAAAGTTGCGCTAGTCGAAAAATGTTTGGTGTAATATATAGTGTGCCGAAATTGGCGATGACTTTGAAGGACTTCGAAGCTTAATAGAGCTTTTATGAAATCTTTTTTTTAGCTTTTGCAAAAATAGAATTTATAATAAAAAGTGCATCATAGTTCACCATTCGAACGAACAAAATCTCACATCTTGGATTTTGTAGTATAGTGTTATAAATCCCGTAAGTTTTATCAGAAAGACATTCGCACAAAAGCAGCTGGATAGAACCGACGTTTTCAGATTTTGTTTCCATCGATATAAATTACAGTGTTTTTAGAACATTTGACATCGTCCTGTCTAGCTTCCATAACGGCAAATAACACCAAAAAAATTTGTCAAATGACGCACAATGTCTACATCCAGCGATTTAAGATAACTGTGTTGATCTGCCTTGTAAAATATTTATGGTTCGTGTCAGCCAACTACCACACTAAGGGTTGTTAGATAACTAGCGCAGACGTTTTCAAGACTATTCTTTTCTTGAATAACATGTCTTCAAGGCCTTACGAGACAGAAATATTTAGGTGTATATTGTAAATATTGAGAAACGAGGGAGTTTGTAAAAACGCAAGCTTTAAAACATGCAAAGCACAGTATTTAGTGCACTTCGTCCAAAAAGAAAGATTTCTACGAAGTTACACACGCCTACGTTTTCATCAAGCTTGCACCATGTCATGTTACATAACATCAATCTTTATTCCCCGTTTTATTTGTTCAGGAATTCATACAGACTAAAGCAACGAACAGGTCACGTTACATATTTCCTAGAAATACGACGTCAACAACATATAATTTCATATTCAAAATCGTGGCCTAGATTGATTATAATAGGCAATGTCTATTTTGCAAATGTGTTTCTCTTAGAACCGTTAACTGAAACTGGTTGTAAATGAAACCAAACACGTATCGACAGTGCTCACTGCTGTGCAAGAATTGTGTCCATGTACCAAGCATTATGCTTGTATTATAAAATGCACAATTCAACTGCTAAGCGACTGCACTATCATTAAACTTTAGAGCAGCAAGTTGTTTGACAAAATGAAAAGCTTTTTGCGCTCTGCTTTTTGGGTATAGGTCAGACGACATTGATGCTTCACTGTTTCAGGGCCCACGCCATGAATTTGAAAGTGGGGTGGGGGCAAAACTAGCTAAAGTAGTGGGTCAAGGCTTCTTTCCCCGTTTACAGCAGCTTTAAAACTACTTTATTCGAAAAAAGTGAGGGGGGCATGGCCACCCCGGCCCCTGCGGTAGCATGGGCCCTGTGTTTTTCGTCAGTTTTTAAAGATTTTCTAATGGTATCATCAAATTTAAAAAAATTCGATGATTGAAAGTGTGCTGATCGTGCATTACTCGTGTTCCTGTAAAGTGACCTTGCCAAAATGATTCCAAGTTTACAACGGTCAGCAGTATACTATTATAAAAATTAACTTTAAACATTTCTGTTAGTCAGCTTGCTAGAAACATACCAAAGCTGGCTTTCTTCTCGACCAAAGGGTACATTTTTAGAACATAGCTGGTCTTAAATTTATACTGTACCCTGAAGCTGATGCAAAAATTGACACGTTTACTTTAGATCCGCTAAGAACTTATCCACGCTTCCAGAACGTACAATATCTTATTCAAAATTTAGTGCTTATGAAATAAAAACAATATATTGTTGAGATGAAGCTTCATTCCAAGATAACCACCAAAAAGGTAAAATCTAAGCCAGAATTTTCTTTATCTATTTAATGGTTAATGAAAAATGTAACACAAATAACAAAATTTCAGTGCTCTGCTTCATCACTCAGAAACTTGCATTTTTCACCATCGATTTCAATTTGGCTCGGTTCCGTTTCGGTCTGGCTGTTTACCCGAGAGCCACAGTGGATCGGATACAAATAGAAGAATTCGTGTAAGGGATCCAGATCAGATCCAAACGGAACCGTTTGATTTCCCTCTCGTGTAAACAGGGCGTTATTATCGCTAAACACCTCTAAAACTATTATTTGTGTTCCAGCCTGTAAATGAGTTTCTAGAAACTTCCAAACAAATGGAAGCATGATGTTTGAGCAAGAGCATTTTCATTTAGGTCTTTGGTACTTTGCAAGCATTTCACTAGCATTCCCACTGTTTCTTAGTACTATGATTTTCACTAGCATTCTTGAGCTTTGCTGTCTGTAAACTCACTGTATTCTATTGGGTGAGGATTATCAAAAGTCTGAAAAAAAGTCGTAACTTTCTTTGGGAACATGGTCGCTAAAATTTTCTTCAACGATCGAATAAAAAATCTTTTTAAAAATCTTCAGCCTATATAGCAAATTAATTGCGATCAAGGGGATAATATCTATGGTTGCGGTATGCTATGATCAGAATTTACCAATCAAACGAGACTTACCTGTAAGCGAAGTTTGATTGATAAATTCTATTTCATCGTCGACTCCGTCGCTACGGAGGAGTACGAGAATCTAGAGCTGTCATTGAGCCATCGTGGTAAAGGGAGACCAAAATACCCTATATTTGAAACAAACATATGGCTTACCAACGTGAATATCAGCACTTAGCAAAGCGTGTCCAAAATTAAATGTACTAATAACTGGAATGTTATAGTATCGCTGAAAAGTCTATTCTTGCGTCCATCCCGCGGCAATCATGATGTCCTTAATATCAATATGTCTTTGAAAAAGGCAAGAAGTAGATGCAGCTCGAGTACTTTGAGCACTAAACTTCCAAATGTCAATACCAGCCTCAGCGAGAATAGTGCGGCACCAGCGCTATATAGTATCTCTTGAAACGGGAGAGTGAGGTCGTACAAAACTGATTAGCAGCTGGTTGTGTTCTCCGCGTGAATTGGAAGTTCGAGTCAGATACTCGGATAAATGTGCATAAATGCAAAGTTGAGGTTCCAGATTGTATTTCAAAAAACATAAAGGCTGTTGATGGACACCAGGACGAGTATTTTTTAACTTTTGAGTAATGTGGAACGTATAAGCTGTATCATAAACATCCATGTGTTGAATGTTAAGAAACTGTATGGTCTGACAACGTTGCCCACTTAATAAACACAGCAAATGAGTAAGACGATGCGAAAGCTCTTTCAGATGGAGATCAGCAATGTTTTGTTGTAAGCGAAAAAAGTCAAATACAGATTTAACTTCCCAAATTGAACAGTAACACAGATATTTTCCTTTTACGTGAACTATCAGTATTATCATTTACTAAACTTAGTACTAGCTTATTTGACAACTGCATTTGAAGTTGCATGGGTTTTAATATATCCACCATGGTTTCTTTATTGCCACTAGCTGAAACTGGAGAGCTGTCAGTAACGTGGGGGCTTTGTTCCATTTCAGGTTTGGCCGAATCATAATTAGAGGGGAAATTACTATTTTCAGTATCCATAACAAAAAATACAGGTTAATGCAAAAAGTAAAAATACTTAGCTAGTGATGGCGATCGTGAGAAACGTGTAAACCAGCATCAATTCGGCACGAGAAACGTAGAGTTGAAAGCGATCCAACAGCGCTGCAAAATTGTGCGACCCATTGGCATGAACGCACCAAATAATTAGTTTGCATGAACTACCGAGCTTTCTCTCGTACTTCCCCGTAGCGACGGAGTCGATGATGAAATAGAATTTGAATCCAGTGTCTACTGTTTTCTTAAAACCTGTGAAAACCGGTGTCTTCTGTTCTTCTTAATCGATGAAGATCATGAAGAGAACATATCAAACAGGTGAGACCTTTGTCCAGCATCGACATTTGGTATCAGCTTTTTGAAACACGGTTGAACAGCGAACCCATGAATGACTTCGTTTTTTAAAATTATCCACAAAAGCCAAGGCCAGAGTTAAACGAAAGAGCTTACAAGCTGGGTAAGTGAAGAACAGTACCACTGGGCCTAGGTACAAAAAATTTGAATCCGTGTTGACACCTTCTATTGAAATTTCGTAATGATTATTCAAAATAGACAACATAATTGTAATTTGCTGGGTCGTGTGAATTCAACATTTCATCGAACTTTCAACCAACATTTTTCTTCTATGTAGGAAAGTGATCCAAGGTTGGTGGTCAAACGATCCATTATTTTACCCAACATTTTCTCGTGCAGATCGATAAAAGGACTGAGTAGAAGGTCGCGCTTAAGGCTGCACAGAAAGGTTCGCGACATTTCGTTCCATAAAACGAAAGGCGGTCACCGCCTTCTCTTTATATCTTCTCTTAAAGGAAAGCGAAGGGAGATATTTTCTATGTCATCGCGGTCTTTCAGGACGAGCGTTGCATCCCCATCAAAGCCGCGGCTTTAATTCGTCCCCCTGCAATTTCTTGCACCTCCTCTGTGTCACAGGCTTTTTATTGACGCTTTATGCCTTTTCTTGCGTACAATATTCGTTTTATTTCGTTATGTTGTCCATGATTAAAGTTTAACTGATAATTAAAGTAAGCAAACGTGAATTTTAAAACGAACGAAACCAACCCGTGAAATTAACAACAATGCGATGATTGGATGTTGGCGCTCTTTAACCAACTGCGCTTGCGCAGAGCCAACAATTGCTGAGGTAGCCAAACGATCCAACATTTCATCCAACAATCCAAAACAATGGAAATTGTTGGATGTCGGCAGCCAACATATTTTACCTCAGTCAAATTTAATCCAACATCGAAAACGAACGACGATGTTGGATGAACCAATACAATGGTCAAACGACCAAACATTTCGCCCAACATCATTTGGCAAGACATTTCCACGCAAGCACAGTTTTACCTCAACTCAAGGGAGGAAAAACCTCTATTCAAATGGAGTTTGGGAGTTTCCAACATACCTTATCTTATGAAAATAAACTGATGATACAAAAGGTCGACCTATTTATTCACAAGTCATTCATAACATCAACATAATTGGAACTTCTTCAACAAAATAAAAAAAGTGGTAAATTAATCGTTGAAGTGTATTTTCTGCTTTTCATCTTTTCGTTTTTTCATTTTTCTACCCAATTTCACCTTTTTCCTCAGTGGGAAATGAGTTTGAAAATGACTCTAGTTTGGGAGAAATTGATGGAAAGTTCGGCCAAACTTTACGAAATTGAAAGAAGATACATGATTCGCAAGTAGTTTTGACTTCAACATATTTTTTGTTTGATTATTTAGTATTGGCTAATATTGTATCAGGTATGTTCAAGGTCACAGGAAGGTTATTATAACAGGGAGGTTATTATGGTTATGGGGGCCAGGCATTCCCTACGAGAGAAGCCAGCAGAAAATTGTGGCAAACACGCTCTTTGGATTAGCTTAAAAAACATTTCAGAAATATTTTTTGCAGTCATTATCTTGTATATACTTAAAACATTTTACTATATTTCAGCCATAAATTTGTAACCTTAGATTAATTCCGTTCTTAAAATCGATTTCATTGCTTTATCAGGATTCTTATACTTTTAGATCCTAAGGAATCTGACCACCCTTGCCCCCTTTCTTTCCATCCTTGGGTATGCTCAAGCTACCAAAGTTTGTGGAAGATGCGTAAACTTTGCCCGCCTAGACAATAAGTCCTAGTTATATCACTTTGGTTATCACTGCACCATAAAAATATGTATAATTTCCAAGATCCACGACATTATTAGTAGATTATAACAAAGATAAAGCATCAATGAATACAGCAAATTGTTGAGGCGCCTAAGTGAGGAAAATTTTGAGGAAACTGCAGAATGGGAAATAAAAAATTCCTACAGCTAACAAGTCTGGCATTATAACGTTTTGAATACACAAATCTAGCCCAGTGATCATCACCAGGTCTATTGTATCCGGAAATTTCGCGGTGCTTTCGAAAAACAGCATAAAGTTTTTTCTACTAGGCAAATGAATAATTTTGATCATGCCAAATTTGTAAACGATCTTTTAGGGCTCGCCTGGTACGGCATCTCGCGGAACACCGACGATATTGATGTTGTAGTTAACAAATGGTCTATCATTTTCTGTATAAGTACTGTAACAGGCGTAACCCTGATAGGTTTTGTCCTTGGTTGGCAAATGACTTCAAACTCTAGTGCAAGATAAGGGATATGCCTAGGTTAAAAAAGCAAGCGATTCGCTCTATAGACATATGCGAAAAGTCTTATAGACATATGCGAAACCAAGTTGCTTCCTGCGAAGGTGACTAACAGAAACACTTGGAAGATTGTCAATAAAATAAAAAAGAAATTACCAAAAAAACGTCTCTGAATATCGATTGGCAACGTGTCTCTCATAACATTGGGATTGCAAAAGGTATGAATATCTTCTTCTTTACAAATAACTAAGAACTAAAAAGTTTCCCGAAACTAAAAAAACTCTCCTAGAGAGTGATTATAAGGTCATCCACAAAAAATTAATTTCAATTTCAAGTTATTGGCCCCTACTATTTAGCAAAAGTTTATGGCAAATTCGAAGCCTCAAAGGGATGTGGTATTGGTGCTATATTCCAAACATTGCACTTCCGGTTATTTTGGGACCTCTATGTTGCATTTTCAATCTTTTGATTGCCATTGGGTATTCCCCAGATAGCTGGAAAACAACCAGAGTTGCTACTGACCAATAACAGTTCTGTTTGTTCTAGCTACTGTCTTGGATAACCAAATTTACGATTCCTTGGTCAAAAACAAACTTTTCATGCTGTAGTCAATTGCCTTCTTACCAGCACAGATGACTAGCTTGTTGACATGGATAAAAGAAAATACATTGCAAACATATTTATTGATCTTAATAGGGCATTTGATACTGTAGATCATGACATTCTACTTGCTAAGTTGACGAGAAAAATTAGAACTCACTTGGATCTCTTCCTACCTTACCAAAAGAACGCAGCTACGCAAAGTTAATTGTGTTTGTTCTAAACCAGAAAACATTAGGTGTGGTGTTCCCCTGGGCTCCTGTCTTGGCCTTCTCTTGCTTCTGATTTATGATAATGACTTCCACTTTCTCTGAAAAAAGGTAGATTGACCATGTACGCCGATGATACTAGCACTGTTTTACTCCTCTATGGGGTGGGGATAGAAGACCTAAATCAACCCCTAAATTGGGAATTGAATTTACTGAAGAAATGATGGCTAGTTAATAAACTTTCATTCTCAAAACCCAGGCTGTAGTTATAGTTTCCCAAACAAAAGTCGAGAAAATTCCTGGTAAAACTGTTGATCACCCGCAATTTTTAGAGGGAACTCCCTAGCTGAGAATGTAGACCACCTGGGAAGAACATATTAATAGTATCCGTACTCTCATACCACAAATGTTTCTCATGGTGTAATATTGTTTTTGAGATATACTAGGTAACATTTCCCTCAACACTCTTTTTACGGCTCTAAGATTCAGTATGGGGGTTCTTACAGATTCGATCATCTAGAATTATGACAAATAGTAAATATCATACAAGTGATTTCCCACTTACACGCAGTTTAAAAAGGCCAACTGTTAGTGATTTATTAGAAGTAAAACTGCCACTATCATTTACAAATCGCTAAATTGTGTGGTACCTGAGAACCTTTCTAACTTGCTTGTCAAAAATTCAACTCAAACTATGAGATATCTGATGAATACGGAAACTGGTCTTTCATTTGTCAGGCTTTACGGAAAATTTACAATGGGCAGAAGGCTATATCTTTCGTGGATGTAAGCCTTGGAACAACCGAGCATTTGATGTCAACCAGGCGCCCTCCCTTGTGACTTTTAAGTAAAAACTTTAAAAATTTAACTTACTATTTAATTATAATCAATAAGGTATTTTGTCCTATTTTAGATACGAGTGTAACGTTTTCTCCAAATAAAAGGAATTTTTAGGGCGGCCCCCTGAAAAGCAGTCGTGTCAGACTGAGCGGGGCTTACGTGTCCAAATATTAATGAAAGGACGCCCCTCCTCCAAATTAAGGAAATGTTAGCTTGTTTACTTTTGTATAGGACAGCCGGAAGCAGTGAGTTTGCAAGAGGACCAACATTGCTAACATAGCTATGTTAACAAGAAACATAGCACAGAATTTTAGCCAGTAGCCACGCTGGGAAAAATGTCTGTTACGCCTACAACAGAGGTAGTTTCGACAAATTTTGGAGGATTTCTTTGGCATTGGCGCAATTCTTCGGCAAAAATTTAGTGTAAACGCATTGGCGTGGCAGGACGTCAAGTATTACATTTTCATTCGGAAATTCGGTTGCGTGGACTTATGTTTTCAAAGTTATCCAAAGATTCATTCGCACTGTATGTTCAAGCGCATCTACATGCAACTTTCAGGGTCTATGATGGTATGATGTAGGCATTTCATTTTTCGGAATTTAGAATCCGTTTATACCGTACCGATTCAATTGAAAACCATGCAATATCATGCCGATTTGGCTCTCTCTTTACACTGTAACTTCAGTTAATCAAAGAAACAAAATTTGGAAAGCGGCACGATTTGAAAACGGCATAATACGTTCCATTCTTGAAACAGAACAACTTCGTTGCATATCAAAATAGAAGTAAATTGTTCCTTTGCTACTCTTTGAATTCGGAGCGAAATCCTTCTACTTTCATATCGTTTTCCAGGGGCGGAACCCGGGTTTTCCAGTTGTATAAACGGCACCTCCGCGAAGAACAAATATCCTATACTACGTATCCGCAAGCGGGAGGGTAGCTTGCCGTGGAATGGCGCACCTCTCAAACTTAGACCAGTTGGTGCTGAGAATTGTACACCGAAATAACTTGCGTAAAACCAGCCTGGATAGGATTTAACTTCGAAAAAAAATTCAAATTGATCAATTTGATATCATTCCCATGATTTCAGCAAAAGGCGCCCACTTTCAAGCATTTAGAATGAAATGAAAAAAACTTGAGCAAATGTAAAGCATGGCAAGGCTGGGCAGTATATAAGCTCAACTCACGGGTGATGCCACAAATCAAGTAATCTCATACGCTGAACTCACGGGTGATGCCATAAATCAATTATCATGTATACTGAACTCACTGGTGATGCCATAAATCAAGTTATCACGTATACTGAACTCACTGGTGATGCCATAAATCAAGTTATCACGTATACTGAACTCACTGGTGATGCCATAAATCAAGTTATCACGTATGCTGGACTCATGGGTGATGCCATAAATCAAGTTATCACATATGCTGAACTCACGGGTAATGCCATAAATCAAGTTATCACGTATACTGAACTCACTGGTGATGCCATAAATCAAGTTATCACATATGCTGGACTCATGGGTGATGCTATAAATCAAGCTATCACATATGCTGAACTCACGGGTATTGCCATAAATCAAGTTATCACATATGCTGGACTCATGGGTGATGCTATAAATCAAGTTATCACATATGCTGAACTGACGGGTGATGCCATAAATCAAGTTATCACATATGCTGGACTCATGGGTGATGCTATAAATCAAGTTATCACATATGCTGAACTCACGGGTGATAGCACAAATCAAGTAATCTTATACGTTAACTCACGGGTGCTGGCACAAATCAAGTAATCTCATACGCTAAATTCACGGGTAATGCCACAAATCAAAGACTCTAATATGCTGGACTCATGGGTGATGCCACAAAACAAGTTATCACATATGCTGAACTGACGGGTGATGCCATAAATCAAGTTATCACATATGCTGGACTCATGGGTGATGCTATAAATCAAGTTATCACATATGCTGAACTGACGGGTGATGCCATAATTCAAGTTATCACATATGCTGAACTGACGGGTGATGCCATAAATCAAGCTATCACATATGCTGAACTCACGGGTGATAGCACAAAACAAGTAATCTTATACGTTAACTCACGGGTGATGCCACAAATCTGGCCACAAAAAAACAGAATTTCAATTTATTATGTGCAATTTTCATGGCACCAAATGTGCAGTTAAATTATGGAACTATTCAGAAGCTTTTAGTATTATATTTCTATAAGAAGAGGTCCAAAAATAAGTACCTACAAAAACTAGGCCTCGAGCTAGTTCCTTTTGAAAAAAGTGCACTTGAGGAAAAAGCCAACAAGCCTAATATCATTTTCAATTAAAAACGTTCATTTTATTTTTTAAATTTATTATCTTCGAACAAGTTTATTTAATGGAAATTTCTCTCCGAAAATGCATTCCAATTTTTAGGTTTTTGAAAGCACAATTTTAAGCAGCTTACGAGAAAAATGCTCTATAAAAATAATTTTGGATTATTGTTAGACATAACAGGCATATTCATAAAGGCGTCTTTTAAAGAAAGATTTAACTCGATTGTGGTCGAAGAAAGTATTCCAGTCTTGATAGAATGTTCTGTTCTATTTACAACTTGCACGTTTTCGATGTCGACAAAATGATCAATAAGTGACTGAGGTAGGATCCTTGTTGCACCCCATAGGATATCAGTTGTCTTTCTGTGCTCTGCCTTTCAAAATACTTCTTCCCAAATTCCATAGATACATGGTTTCCATAGCAGTCGTGTTACTCAACAGCACCAAAAGTTCATCTATTAAAGAGGCTAAATCAGGAGGCCTGTACATATTTCAGGAGGCCTGTACAGACAAACTTGATAAGAATCGTCCTTGCGTAATCGGTTTTACAGCATTGTGCGCCTTTTTCAGGTGTTTTTTTAAACAAATATTCATGAAGCTGTGAGTAAAAGGCAGAGTTTTGAGCGCTGATGAAAATTACCCGGAAATTTCATCACTTTTTCAAACAATTATTCATTTACAGCAGATGTTTCCGAAATGAAGTTACGAATTGGCCGGAAATATTTATCTTCTCAATTTAAATTCATACATGCAGATATGTAGATCTATCTAGCTGTTTTTTTTCTCAAAGGATCACACTTGTTTTCCCACAGTTATTTGGTTTCAAGTGAAATCGGCGAATTTAAAGACTTTATACATAGCCTGTTCCGTTTTCCCGGAGCTTTTCCACACTCAGAGGCTTCACCTTGAAATTCAGATAACTTTAGACAGGGCCTATTTATTGTGCAGTATTACACACTTTGTGTAGTATTAATTTGTTTGTTTTTAATCTTATTTTAAATCGGATAGATATAATTTCAAGCTACAATACCGTAACTTGTCTAATTCGATTATTTTAAAAAAACACATATTAAATCAAAAATTTTTTAATAGTTTTTAAGTACAAATTTACTATAAAATCGTTAAGTTTTGCATACGTTGCATGTACAGGTTGTCCCGTCCCAGCTTTTAATTAATCTTTTGAATTGGATCAGATTTTCTGCACATTTTATTTCCTGTGGTAAGGCATTCCAAATTTGTGGTCCGAGAGACCTGAGGCTGTTTGTACCGAATGGTTTGGCTGGGCCTGTAGTGCTGCAATCCTTGTGGATGACGTGAGGATCGATCAGAGGTTCTTAGTTCGAAAATATTTTGCATGAATTCTGGATTTAACCTTTTTACAGCATATGTGATAACTTGATTTATGGCATCACCCGTCAGTTCAGCATATGTGATAACTTGTTTTGTGGCATCACCCATGAGTCCAGCATATGTGATAACTTGATTTATGGCATCACCCGTCAGTTCAGCATATGTGATAACTTGTTTTGTGGCATCACCCATGAGTCCAGAATATTAGAGTCTTTGATTTGTGCCAGCACCCGTGAGTTAACGTATAAGATTACTTGATTTGTGCTATCACCCGTGAGTTCAGCATATGTGATAACTTGATTTATGGCATCACCCGTCAGTTCAGCATATGTGATAACTTCAAAATTTCAATACAGAGATCCCTTTTCGACTTACATGCATTGTGAATTTTTGTAATTTGCAAAGCAGATCTCTATAAGATGAGTCATGGTCATCGTAAAGAACACGTAGGGCTCGTTCCTGTATTTTTTCGATCTTCTCCATAGATCTAGCCGAGGAGAACAACCACACTAAAGGGCAGTAGTTAAAGTTAGAGAACAAAGCGTTGGACCAATACTTTTTCTCATCAAAGCCAATGAAAGATTTAATGCTTGCTTCTTTTACCAAGACGTCAATTAATTGAGGCAGGTTTTTTGAAAAATGTATTAAAGTGTTGTCATCTGCGTAATTTACAAGAGAAGCCTTTTTAATGAAATAAAACAGGCAATTGATGTAAAAATTGAAAAGAATAAGGCCAAGGACTGATCCTTGCAGTACCCCTGATAAAACAGATTGAAAATCACCGTGTGTATCATTTATTCGAACTACGCCTTTTTAAATAGGAGTAAATAAGGACCAGAGAGCTTTCATCAAAGCCATATGCATGAAGTTTTGCAATAGGAAGGTCATGCGGGACACAGTCAAAGGTCTTTGAAAAATCCATCAGTACTGCTCCGACAGTGTAATCCTTGTCCAATTTGACTTTCCAGTCTTCAAGCATTTTAATTAAGATATGCTGTGTACTGTAAGCCTTCCTGTAGGCAGCAACAAAAGCAGATAGGGTTTTATCGAGATAAGGAGTAAATTGATCTTTTATTATTTTTTTGTTTATCTTGGAAAGAATGTTAAGCGACCAACTGGACGGAAATAATTTTCTACTGTTCGAACAGGTTCGCCTTTGTCAAGAGGTGTGACTGCAGCTCGTTTTCCACGGTCTGGAAATCTGCTATTTTTGATACTGGTATTAATAGCTTTTGTTAGCTTATAGCTTTAATTTAAAAACGTGCAGTGCTGATTTCGAAAATGTGCAGTATTTAATTTTGGAATTTGTTAAAATGTCTATTTGCGGTTATCCCAGATTCCTGCTTTGTTCACAAAATGTGAATTTTCCTCGTCAGTTCGACATAGAGTTTATGTATTGTAATTTTCGTATGAGCATCGTAAAGACTCTCTTATCAAAACTTAAAACAAAGAGAAATGCCAAGAACCAAACACAAAACATCTGATTGTAAACGTCAGCATTGCTGTAAACATTGTAATTTGATCTTGTCAAAGACAAAACATTTTCATTGTTAGGGTCGGTAGAGTAGAGTTTCTAGAATGAAGGGATTCAGCACTTTGTGCACTGTATATGCAAGAGTAGCATCTTGTACTGCACATTCTGCTGACGTCGTACTTTATAACCATCTGAAAACAGCTGACCGCAGCAGCTTATCCAACGAGACACATGTCCACAATTTGTATGTAAACATGAATATGCCAACCCTTGCTGAGTTTGACCCAAGACCTGCTGCCTCATATTGGATGAGTGAAAAACGACACAGAACAGAACTGATATTCAATACTGTGGCATCATAAACTAAAACAACCTCATTTACAATATTCAAATAAGAGGCCATCCCACCAAAGTGGGATAAATCGCGTCCTCATGTAAACACCTGCGAATACGATCTCACCTGCGGAAACTAGCCCACTTTACCCACTTAGGCCTTGTGGCAATCCAACAGGGGTGGTTTGTGCAAACATTATGGGAGGCTACAGACATGCAAAAACTTTACAAAAAGAAAGATAAAGAGCCTAATAAAACTTTTTAGTTGTACTGTCCAGACAAAACATGAGATAGTGACTCCGTTTACAAGAGACAAATGACTATGTTTCTATTCAAGTTTTGTAGATACTGTTTGTTTTGTTGATGTTTTAAAGTGTTTTGTTGATTGTGTATATTATCTGTTACATGAAATTACTGTTCGGAGCCTTTACGGTCTTTATTTGCAAGCGCTTATTTGTCTCTACCCGAAAAAGTTGTTTCTGCCTCTGGGGATCCGTAAGCAAAGAGGGGTACGCTGGAAATTAAACGGTCTGTATCTAAAATTAGACTCTCAAAAACATGGTAAAATTTAGAAAATCAAATTATATCTGTACTGGTAAAGTTTAACAATGCTTACTTTAATTACTAAAAAAAATTTAATGCATTTCAAATCCGTATTGCTCTAAGTTGGAAGAGGCCCAAACACTGGACCTACTCCTGGACTACAGGGCCTAGCATGGCTGTCAGCAGCCCTGTCGGTCTACATTTTTCAAAAACAACTACATGAAATAAAGCAAAATATAATTGTTATATTTCAGATAGAAATAAGATATAAGTATGGCTCACAAGCATTCCAGAAAAGATTTCGTTTAACGAACTTCATCTCGAATTGAAACAACTACAGGGAATTTGTAATACTGCTATTCGCGCTGCCTCATTTTCATGAGCCTCATTTCCAAATTTCCTTCTGCGCCATTCATTTCCTTATTCATTCTTGTTTGTGCACTATTTTTGTCCAGTAACCCCGCTTGCGTATTCATTTCTAGGCAACGTGATGCTTTCAGGAGACACTCTCGCTTAAGCACCTCACACCCTCCATTCTGTTATTATTTTAACATTTTAACATGCCGCATCTTATGTGACACAACTCAACGTAAACGCATCTCACGTCTCTTTCTATTGATATCTTAACATGCTTTCCGCCGTAGAAGACATTAAAGATTATAATTAGACCTTGGAGTAAGAGTTAGTATTGTGAGCACGTACACTCCGCTCTTGGAAAGGCTTAGTGGTACAAGTCGTTCAATGATATACGTTTGAGAAAACTATATCTGTGTTTATTCTTGGTGTCAATCTAAAGTTTTGCCGAACAGTTAGCTTGGAACCTGCCGTAATAATTCAAAGATTTACAAATTGGTTTTTAACGTCATCACATATTCCTGGAAAAAATCATTGTCCATTCTTTTTGCTTATTAATGATAGGGCCAGATTAAACCTTTCGTCGTGGAGATCTCAAGTAAGTAGGTCATAAAAAATGAAAGGATCAAAGGTCCTCAAAAGTACCGAGAAGTAAGAGAGTTCAATGATTTGTAATCCATGCAAAATGCTATGCCCACGTTGGTGCTCTTAGTGTCAAGGGCAGCCTTTCAACTAGCCCGGGTTAAAGCAAAACGGGTTAAAATGCATTCGTTTTCAAAGCGAGTCAATGGAAACGCTAGTTTGCTTTAAACTCGTTTTAATCCGTTTTTTAGCGTTTCCGCTAAGCTGGGTTAAAGTTTTTCCAGGCTTAAAATGTGTTCTCAGCCCTCTTCTCTTCAGGTAAATCAGATTTAGATAATTATAAACAGAAATCAAAGCACAGAGAGCTGTGAGATAAATCAGTATTTACAGCAATAAGCCTTGAATATATTTGTAAATTGTTGCTATTGCTGTTGCTGTTGTTGTTGTTGTAAGTGGATAAAAAGCGTAGAGGTATGATCAAAAGTTATCCGGCTTTGACGTTCCCACTAATGTTCAAGTCGTTTAAAAGCTACGATCCACTTTGAGACACTTTTCTAAACATCTCTTTGAGACACTTTTTCAAGTGAGTTAGTGGGAATGCAACGTATAAACGGGTAACTTTTAACCCGCTTTTGTTTTAAGCCGGGTTAGTGGAAAGGCTGCCTCAGTTGATACTCCTCAGTTCTATCTGCATACCCTTTATTAGCGATACTTTTCTCCAACTCTGAATCCCTGTTCAATTAGATATGCTAGTCGTCTCAAAACCGTATGATAAAATCAGGTGGGTTTTTTATTCATACTTGTCAATGATTGATAACGGATTTTAATTGGTACTGATGTTCATTGCATCTGCTCTTGTAAACCAACTGTGTCTGAACATCTGTTCTAGTTTCTGGTAACATTCTCAGTAATGTTTTATTTTGCTTTTATCTTCAGAAATGTCTCAAAAATTATTTTTAATGTAGTTCAAACGCTTTTTTAGACAACAAGAAATTAATACAGAAAAATATTAGACAAATTATTAGAATATTTTCGTCGCAGTTTTATGATTACCTGCTACGATCACTGCCAAAAGTCTTGGAACACTAACGTAGGTTTTCAAAGGCAAATTCAGCCATCTCCCTCTCCCCCTAGGAACAATGTTGATTTACTATAGAGAAATGAAAGGGGTTATGGAGTATGATTTTTCTTGTAGCTTGTTTGACATTATTTTTTACTTTCAACATTGTTTTGGGGGGAAAGGGGGCGGAAGTAGTATTCGGGAAAACAAATGAAAAACAGAAAAGCACAGCGCAAAGTGTTGGTTGCTCCAAATAATTTTGGCAGTGATTGTAGATACGTTGAATTTCAACAAAGAAAGAGAACTGAAAAGCTAAGGCAAGGGTGATTACCGTAAGGGAAAGAGCTAAGTCTTCTTTGGGGATGGCTTGCCAAACTTTGGCCTTCAAAAATTGTTAAGATTAACATCACGACATGCAAATAGTCATGAGCCACGGAACGAAATGAGAAAAAATAACAAAGAAAAAGCAAAATTACACGACGAGGCTAGAAAGCATTAAGGAATACATGCATTAGAGTGAGTGGCTAATCAGCACGCAGGATTCTAACAACAAATGTCTTCATAGCTAAGATAAGACCAATTTTGACAGTTTTTGCCTCACTATCTACAAAAACTGCAATGATTTGCCGATCCGATACGTTCTGCTTAATTTGAATGAGATACAAATAGAAGATGATTTTAAGCGACTGCACTCAGTAGCAAAAGTAAAGCATAACTTGACTCGATGGAATCAACTGTAGCCAACAAGTTCTTTAATTTGCACTTGAGTGAAATGATCAGCGATGTACAATCTTCTACCACATTTTGCGTAGTATTATTAGCTTAAGAGGGCTATTCCTTCTCAAAGTACACTATACGAATAACGGCAGTTTATATTACATTTCAAATCCCTTCTATTGATCGTCGAGTCGCGCGACACTACCAAACTTTCAAAATTACCAAACAACTTTAATTTTTGAATTTCTTACTCTAACTGTACTTGTTTACCATTTTTAGGATTTGTGCTCACACAAAAACCTGTTGCTTGTCAAAAAATTCTCTAAATCTAATACGCTTTTTTAATATCAACAATGGACACTTCTATGTATGTCTTTTTACGCCGATGATATGTTGTATAGCTGGCATATAGAACTAAACATATCATTGAATAATCAATCTAGAAGTGTGAGCAAACGCTAGCAGGTTTTAGGAACAAACGCTTTGAATTCCTGAACACGAGCTTGAAAAGTCAATGATACTGTGGCAACATAAAGGGCCTATTGATTAGTTGCAGAACTATCTAGCTCTCGCGGCAAAATCATGAAAAAGCTTCTTTCAACGATTAAGGATTTCCATTATTCACTCAATATGAATATGTAATATTTTTTTGTACAGAAGTCAGCACTGGTTGAAAAGCAAGGCTACGTCACCAACGAACAAGACGCAGATGTTTTTGCAATTTGTTGGCACCCGGCAAGATAACTGAGGATTCGTCACATTAAAAAACAGCTTGGCAACAGAATAATCAAATGCATCTTCATCTGTGTCCATGCAAGACATACTAATCTTCAGCTTTAAAAACAGCATAGAAGCTGATCGGAAATTTGCATAGAAAGAAAACTGCAAGAATTCTGAATGCGCTGTTTGGTTCGTTGGACCTTCGTATTTTTCGTTGGATACTCGTATTTAGACAATTTAAAACTGCTCAAGAAAAATTCAAGACTAAGCTAGACTTGACTCGCTGTTTGGAACAGGTATGGTTTTAAAAACAATTCAAACACTCTGAACAACTTTACGCAATTTAAACAGGTTATTTTGTTTTAACATGAAAGCGTTGGAACATCTTCAGTGATAAGCAGCAGCCATAACTATTCAGACAGTGATAAACATCGGTGATAACATCGGTATGATAAATCAGAGTCTTAAGATACATAGTAGCACACTCATGAAAATCATTCGCGGTGCAAACAGAGCAGCATACAAAATTGTTGTCTGAAAGGAAACTCATAGATCGTCTTGAAAGCGTATGTATCGGATTAGGATGCTTAAGTCTGGTAACAACGAGACATTATCTCTGAACGGAATATCAGATCAAACCTACACAATTGTAGCACTGTATATGATAATCGTTGGATTCTTAGGGGTTGTTTTAAATGCAGCAGCAGCTTTTGTCTTGATGACGAAAATAAAGAGTTCAAGCGCCCAGACTCATATACTTTTTAGCTTAATGGTAAGTGACGCATTATGCACGGCAATATCAACCCCATTTACAATCCATGCTAATCTTACAAACAGTTGGAACATGGGACAAAACGCATGTGCCTTCTATGGGTTTGTGACGTTCTCTGCCGGTCTCTCTAGCATCTACCATTTGCTGTTACTTTCTACAGAGAGATTCATAGCAGTTGTCTACCCTTTCAGAAGCGAGAGGTTGCTCCGCCCATGCAACCTCAACGTGTCTATTGCTCTATCATGGGTACTGGCAATAATTGTGGCATCGATGCCATTTTTCGGCTGGTCCTCATACAAGATAGAAGGTATAGGGACTTCGTGTGCTGTTGATATCTTTCCAAATACAATCAATAGCATCAGTTACAGTATATTTATATTGCTAATTGGCTATGTTGCTCCAATGTGCGCTATTGTCTTCTGTAACGCACGCTTCCTCAAAGAGGTCCACAGACTGACGAAAAACACTGGATCAAGTCGCACTAACGCAATAGGTCGCCGAGCAAATGCTGCCTTGATTGAAGAAGACAAAAGACTTCGAAAGCAGATGTGCTTCCTCGTGTGCACCCTGATACTTTCCTTCAACATGGCTTGGCTTCCCTACGCAGTCATAACGCTGTTTGGCCTAGCAAGAGGATCCCCTTTTGACAATTTGTTAATTTGCAGCATTCCATCTTACTTTGCAAAATCTTACTCTGTTTATGATCCTGTCATATACTTTATTCTTGATAAAAAATTCAGATCCTCTTTGTTCCGATGCCTCAGAAAAGAGAATAGAGGGCAAGATAGAAGCAATGAAGTTGGAGACTTCCAAGAAATGCTAGATGTTCCATTTGTTACAGTAGGGGAAGCATGAAAAGATGTAGAAAACCATCTAGAAAAAAGGTGAAGCTTGAGAATGCTGAGGATCAACTCTTCACATGCACACGGAAATAACGCATGGACAGGCAGTACTTTCGTCGAGCTATCACTCATTGTTAAATGTTAATTGTGACTTCTTCAGTCTCTTATTCCGGTTTTTTACACTTTGACTCAAGATAAAATGAATAAGCTACGAAACAATGAAAAGAGGTGAAGCAGAGAGAATTCACTACACCGTCAGATGTTGAACAGCTGTTGCCATTCGTTTTGCTTTCAACTCCACCACGAACCAGCTTCACAATCGGTGGTCGGTTTAAGTGCCGTTGTTGTTACCTGCCAAGAGACTATTACATGGGTTGATCTTCTCGCTAGATGTGCAAGTATGAGCTATAATGATGGACGAAGACAGCTGGTTCCGAAGCTATTCACTGAAGTTGATAAATAAAAGCAACACACTTCGTTGAATGTTTTGGTTGACATCAACAAAGTTGAGGAACATTAGATGCACCACAGCAGTCGCTTCATTCAATTTGGAAGTGCTCTTAAAAGGGATTCATCGATAAATGAGACATTCATGTACCCAAATGAAAAACTAGTTCTTTTAAAAGAATATGAAGCTTAAGAATTGTTTGTGAAATAACTTTAAATGAATTTGTCAAAAGCTTACATTTCTGCTCCAAAATTATGATATAATCGAAAAATATAATTGCAGTCCTGAAAATCTGCGAGGGAAAAAAAAAATTGTTCACTTGACAGACTAAATTTATGGTACCATTGTTATGATAATGGGCTTATGAGTATCCAAAATCTTTTAAATGTAAATATAATTTTCAGTTTAAATTTGAGTTTGATAAGCATTTAAATGTCCTCGGCATTCGCAAACTACATGGACATTCCACTTACTTTTCTATCCCTTCTTATTGCATGATAATAAGAATATGTCACAAACTATTCCAGCTGTTGTTAGGAAATCTGCCAGGTATCCCCGAAAACCTATCCATTGTCTTGCGGACCGTACATTTTGCCTTTCTTTGTTAACCGATATATTTATGTAAACCTTAAAATTGCGTCGACAAAATTTACAAGAATGGCACCCAAATTGTTTTTTGGGTAGCCATGATATCACAAACTCCCATTGAAGATCTTCAGTGGGCAATGTTTCCACAATGCCCCATGGTTAAGATGATTCCATCACCATTGATGAAGTAAACAGAAAAATTTCTTTGCGTTATATTCATAACATGAAATATTTAATCACTGTATGCGGCAAACGTTTTCAAGAAAAAAGAGCTTTGCGACAGGTGAATGAAACGTGATTATCATGCGATCAGAATGCAAATGACAACCATGCCCACGTAGGAGATATGTTCAATTTGCCATTCATTGCAAGTCCAGGAATGATATATTCTACATTGCTAGTCTTAGAAGTAATTTGCAGTCACAAGGTATTCAGTCATTCCAGGGACTCCCTTGGGCTATAGTGGGGTAAAATAATGTTGTCTTAGAAATGACGACAGCTCAATTTGCTAGGATTCGAGAAACTAGCAAATATTACAATCTAAAAATTGCTTTGAAAAGTGCAATCATTTTTTGACATATCAAAGCATTTTTGCCTTACACACCTCATGATTGACTGATTTCAGCAATTTGCTGACGTTTAACACTCAAAAGAATGTCAGACGAAAAGCTTTAGTATGCCATAAAATGTTTGCTTTTTCAAATTCATTACAAGTGCACCAATTTTTAATCTTCGATGAAGTTATTTATGCTCTGCAAAATTCTGTTGATGGCATTATGAAGGAATCTTGGGCAAAGATCCTGGATAAACCTGAAATCTATCTTAGTTTCCTTTTAACATGCAATGTAAGATTTCAGTAGTTATAATGTTGTGTTGTCGATAGTATGATAATTGTTAATTTTGTATTTAGTCAAGTAGCCATTAATTCGAATTAGCTGCAGATATGTAATAATGTAAAAGATCAAGATTTTTCCTGATAAAAATGCATTTTAATGAAAGCTTTCCATTTGCAAATTTCTAGTTTATACCATAACTTTGTGGAAATACTGATTAATAAATGATTTATGCATTGACAAATAAATTATGTACATAATAAGGAACAAAGCTGCAACCCCTCAATTTTACAGCTACCTAGAAATTCTGTACTTGGCATTTTTGCATAGCTGCAACCAAGAATAAGCCAGAGCCTTATCTTTTTAGTGGTTCTTAATGGGGAGAACTGCCAGTAATGAACCAGTTAGGTCTTATTGTAAGCCGTTCATGATAAATTTGCATGGAAAAATGGCGTACAAAAGTGGCAGAAATAGTGGTGGGGGGGGGGGAGGGTGAGTGGGTAATGCTTGACATGTCCAATTGTTATCACTAGGAATACCCACAGGTTCAATTGAACCACTGTTGAAGCTGAATAAACTTCAGTTGCAGTTTATTAGGGTTCTGCCAGAATCGACCTATCTGGCATTGAGAGTTGATTTCAGCTTTTTTCTTGTTTGTGACGTTCAAGTGGACAAGGGCGTGCATGGCAGAGCCAAGTCTTCTGCACCTTTCAAAAAGAGTAATAGTACGACGCTGCTCAAAACTTCGAGTTCCTAACGAAAATGACTAGTCAATACAACATCAAACAATTCCTTGACATTGATAGACGACGCTAGAGCAAAGTGTGTAATACCTTATCTCTTTTTTCGAGCTTTGAAAGGTGACGTTTGATGATCTGTCATGTCAAAATTCGTGTGGCCTTCCCTGAAAAAGGCAAAATACTTATTTTAGCAATGTGAACATGAAACACTATAATGTAAGAGGGAGTTTGGGTTGCAAAACAACATCGCAGGAAAATATTAAACATCGATAAACACACAGACAAAGATTAAATTATTACAGTATCAGTTAAAATGCACAAAGCTTTAAAAAGGGAAAATATTCTGAACTATTTAAAATCACAAGAGTCTAGAGACGCATTGAACATATGGCGACCTTAAAACCAGAATATACATCATTTCGGGTCAACTTTAGTCCGGTTGTCAACTTGAAAACGATCCAAAAACTTGTCCCTTGGTTTTCAATAACGCCCGGACCTGGACCTCTAATTGGATTCATTGAAATGCTACACACAACACACAACGTTACATAAGGTGACATGACTGGGATATATTTGGAAGAAAAAAGAAAGTTAATATCAGAATCTATTCTTTATATCTAACTTGACGAACAGACAATCAAATAACGGCAACTAACACCTTTGTTCAGTTACTTTACATGAAACACCTGTGGGTTTAATGTGGACTACAGGCCTGCCGAATTTTCTCAAGGAGAAGCCCCGGTTTCGATTTTTTCAAAGGTGCGGGCTTCTATTTTCTGCTTTGAAGCAATTTGATCATTATTCAGTCATTGCGATTTTTCGGGCATCAACAAATAATGAAAAAAGTTTTCATCATTGAGGACAATATTTTGGCGGTAGAAAATTTGAAAAATTGCTTTTAAAAAAAAAAATTTTACAACATACTGAAAACTTGTTCTGTCTGACACTCCTCAGAGTATAAAACGTCAGAATAGGGGTCCTAGGTTTAAAATTGCATCGAAAGCACAAGATGGGTAATCTATATAGCCAGATGTGGATCGAAATAGGCCAATCAGAAAAACGCTATCACATGACCGGTATAGCTGGCCAATCAGTACCATGTGCCTATAGAAAATTCACCGCTAGAGTCCAAGAGAGAAAACCATAGCGGCTTTTTTGTTTGTATGTACCAAACCAATTATCTAAACCATGTCATCATTATAGTTTCTTTTAGATTTCAGAATCCTTTTTCGAATACGAATATAGATACAAATACAAATACGAATACGAATACAAATACGAATACAAATACGAATACGAATACAAATACGAATACGAATACGAATACGAATACGAATACAAATACGAATACGAATACAAATACGAATACAAATACAAATACGAATACAAATACGAATACGAATACGAATACGAATACAAATACAAATACGAATACGAATACGAAAACGAATACGAATACGAATACAAATACAAATACGCATACAAATACAAATACGAATACAAATACGAATACAAATACAAATACGAATACGAATACGAATACAAATACGAAAACGAATACAAATACGAATACAAATACGAATACAAATACAAATACAAATACGAATACGAATACGAATACGAATACAAATACGAATACAAATACGAATACGAATACGGAAACGAACACAAATACAAATACGAATATAAATACGAATACAAATACGAATACAAATACGAAAACGAATACGAAAACGAATACAAATACGAATACAAATACAAATACGAATACAAATACGAAAACGAATACGAAAACGAATACAAATACGAATACAAATACAAATACGAATACAAATACGAAAACGAATACGAAAACGAATACAAATACGAATACAAATACAAATACGAATACAAATACGAAAACGAATACGAAAACGAATACAAATACGAATACAAATACAAATACGAATACAAATACGAAAACGAATACGAAAACGAATACAAATACGAATACAAATACAAATACGAATACAAATACGAAAACGAATACGAAAACGAATACAAATACGAATACAAATACAAATACGAATACAAATACGAAAACGAATACGAAAACGAATACAAATACGAATACAAATACAAATACGAATACAAATACGAAAACGAATACGAAAACGAATACAAATACGAATACAAATACAAATACGAATACAAATACGAAAACGAATACGAATACAAACACGAAAACGAATACGAATACGAATACAAATACAAATACGAGTACAAATACGAATACAAATACAAATACAAATACGAATACAAATACGAATATAAATACAAATACGAATACGAATACGAATACGAAAACGAATACGAAAACGAATACAAATACGAATACAAATACGAGTACAAATACGAATACAAATACGAATACAAATACGAATACGAATACGAATACAAATACGAATACAAATACGAATAAGAATACGGAAACGAACACAAATACAAATACGAATATAAATACGAATACAAATACGAATACAAATACGAAAACGAATACGAAAACGAATACAAATACGAATACAAATACAAATACAAATACGAATACGAAAACGAAAACGAATACAAATACGAATACAAATACGAAAACGAATACGAATACGAAAACGAATACGAATACGAATACAAACACGAAAACGAATACGAATACGAATACAAATACGAATACAAATACGAGTACAAATACGAATACAAATACAAATACAAATACGAATACAAATACAAATACGAATACGAATACGAATACGAAAACGAAAACGAATACGAAAACGAATACAAATACGAATACAAATACGAGTACAAATACGAATACAAATACGAATACGAAAACGAATACAAATACGAATACAAATACAAATACGAATACAAATACGAATACGAATACGGAAACGAACACAAATACGAATACAAACACGAAAACGAATACGATAACGAATACAAATACAAATACGAATATAAATACGAATACAAATACGAATACAAATACGAAAACGAATACGAAAACGAATACAAATACAAATACAAATACAAATACGAATACGAATACGAATACGAATACAAATACAAAATACAAATCAAACATGAATACAAATCAATTACAAATGCAAAAAAATATAAATCAAAGACTAATACAAATATGAATACTAACATGAATATGAATACGAATACTATTATGAATAGAAACAGAAACCATATCAAATACAAGTCAAAAACAAATGCTACAAATACAAATACAAACAGTTAAAAAAATTGATTCTCTGCCCGATGAATTTGTCAAGTTTATACGGTCAAATGCCACCTGTAAAACAGTAAAATTATTTCTTAAAAACACCTTGATTGAAGAAAGCCTGTAACATTCTATTTTGCGGTTGAAAATGGCGAAGATCCTTGAGTACCCTAAAATAACTTTCCTCGTAACTCGCCCATAGCCAGAAAAGTGTTCACCTTCCTTTAGCCAAATTTAAAGCCTCCATCAAGAAATAAAAAAAATAGTTAGATTGTGAAATCATGAAAAAGTTAAACTTTTTCTGTAATTAAACATGCCATGTTTGCTTTGAATAAGAAAAACGACACAAGAGAAAAAATACGAACTAAGGAAAATTTCTAGCATCATTTAACAGAGAGTTTTGTCAACATGTAAAAACTTGGTGTTGGGTTATATTAAAAACTTGTGTTTTCTCATATCTTAAAACCATGATAAAATTTCATGATGTTGGGTTAGGTTAAAAACTTAACAAATTAGGAGGGTTGAGAATTTTGTGGGGAATTAAGGACTTGGACAGTTTCGGCTGTTGGTTAAAAACATTGTGGATAAGAAAATACCCGTAAAAGATCTCTAATTGATGATGAGAGGAAACCAAAGCAAGAAAAGCTCAAAACAATGACATCTGAGAGAGATACGGTTAAAAAGGATGCTAAAAGTGAAATGTTATGCAAATTCATCAAACTAGAACCACTTTGTAACAGCGAAATGTTTCAGCACTAGTCACAAGCTAGATTGTCCTAAAATTTTAGAAGAGTGCCGAAAAACTGTATCCAACTATTTCTCATAATTGAAACAAATCAAATAGAATCCGAAAAACGATTTATCTTAAATTGTAGCCGCAATGAGCTGTAAAGATAATTCGGCTGCTTTTCTATCTACTGAAAGAAAGTGACTTCAAAACACCCGAGTTATTAACAAGGCAAAAGCGGAGAAGGAACAAGTGAAAACGAAGGACCGCAAAGGACAAGGATTGGGCGGGTTACACAAGCTAACCAGTGTTTGGCATTAAGATACAGAGGAACCCAATGGAGCTGGTAGAACACAAGCTTGGCCTTCGAGTTAAGAAGAAAATCAACTCGATGAATGCATGAACTAGCTCTTTCTTGGGTAAATCTACATTGAAAGTAGTTCAGCTAAAAAACCTCTTGTTAGCCAAAATGAAAATCAAGTGTTGATAATAACGGCGTGTTTACCAAAAGTTTTATATAGGAACAAATTTGGTACACAAAATACTCTCGTTTTGCGTGATACATCGATTTCTTTAAGTTGCGTGCTCATCGGCCATTTAAAACAGAAAATATCAAAGCGTGCTTCCTGTGTTTAATGGTTAACGCGATTTTTAGCAAATCAAATTTTCCAGTTCAGAGGATATTTACGTAGACGTTTCACCCTGTATTGAGTTGAAAATGGCAGAGTTTCATTAAGTTCGGTTGACCTTATTGCACATTGGTAAGAACATAAAAGTCTAACCGAGTGTAATAAATATTGCCAGTTAATACATTTGAAACCAGAAATGTTTTTATTAGTTTTTGGTGTTAGGTTCGGCAATCTCGCATTCTTTACGTTAGTTGTAAATTGGATTAGCCGAATCAGCCTTGAGTTCTAAAAACTGCCAAAGCTCGTGTCTATCTGCCTGTGCTTTCAAAAGGACCCTAAGAACGCTGCATTTGGTGACAGAGTGGATGGTGATGAGGAGAAGATTCGATTTAAACTTTTGCTTTGTTTGTGTCCCATATTTTTACATACTGTGCGACGTAGAAGATATCAGCAAATACTTTAGATTTGATATATTTCGCGATTGCTTTCTTTTATGTTGAGTTGAACTACTAATGTGATATTGCCAACCAACGGATCCTCAAACATGAAGTAAAGTGTGTTGAACTTATACAGGCCTAAAAGCATAGAGGCAGTTTTGTTAGCGGGAATACTTACGCATTTCTGACCGAAGAGGGTTGCAGCAGAAAGCTGGCTTTCAGCTAGGTTTGACGCATTCATTCCCAAGAAAGTCGTGGAGAAGTCGGTAATACTATTCAGTAACCGCTTGAGATATGCGTTTGAAATTTTTTTGACAGCTTGTACCATCTATTTCACCCATGTTTTGTAATTTTGTTAATTTCAAGAGCGGGAAAAAATTAGAAAAGGATTTATTTGTTATGTTCTTATTTGTTAAAAATGTAGCTTGAAAAACGCGATTTTCGCGCGATGATTTATTATGATTTTAAAAGGGGGCTGAAACAAGAAGAGTGCCTAGCTCAACTTCTGCAGACATTTGGAGATAATGTGCCTTCAAGGGCGACAGTTTTTCGATGGTTTGCCGAATTTAAGAGAGGGGGAGAGCCTCAAAGATGAGACCCACCCAGCGAGGCCCCCAACCGCTGTTGTGCCAGAAACAGTTGCCGCTGTGGAGAAGATGTTAAGGCAAGATGGTCGGATGACTTATTATATGATGCAGGATAGCGTAAAGATTGGATCAGCAGCATTGCACACAATTTTGCATGAAAACCTGCAAGTTCGGAAAATGGCTGCCCGCTGAGTGCAACATTGCTTGTCAGATGAGCAAAAAGGGCAGCGCGTCAATTGGTGCCAGTTTATACTGCAAAAGTTTAATAAAGAGAACTCGAAACGGGTGTAAAGAGAACTCGAAACTATGACATTATGCCAGGCGATAAAAGTTGGATTTACCAATTTGACTTGGAGACAAAGCGCCAATGCTCAATCTGGATCCTTTCAGGTGAAAAACCGCCGCAAAAGTTTCGGCGATCCAGAAACGTCGGCAAAAAGATGTTTGCGTCATTTTTCTCAAAGAGAGGTCATGTCGCAACCACTCAACTTAAAGACCATTGTACAGTGAACGCGGATTGGTATGTTAACCACTGCATACCACAGGTTCTAGAAGTTTGGCGAAATAAAAATTCAATTCAGTTCATGACCCACCCGCTATATTCACCTGATTTGGCACCTTGTGACTTCTTTCTCTTTCTAACGATGAAAGAAAAAATTCGCAGAACCAAGTTTGACAGTGCTGATGATGTAATTTGTGCCTTCAACGGGGCTGTTTCGGACCTGGCTGCGGAACAATGGGCCCACTGTTTTGATATGTGGCTTTTAATATTGTATGAGATTTTGTGTAGAAGCCAGTGGAGAGAATTTAAAGAAACTGTGAAAATTGGAACATGATGCCACTTGGGGTTTTTGAATATCTCAATAATTTTGGAGTGACCCTTACAAAACGATGGCTCTTTGAACCTTCTAATTCTTAGTCCTTCTTAGGCCCTAGACGCACCGAACAAGATTTCAGGAAGAACTTCTGACACACTAAAACTCTATTCTTCATAGAGAAAGGGATTAAGCTTGTTAGTAAACAAATGCTGATTTTCCAGTGCGGCCACCCAAATTGCCACTAAACCAAATCCACTAATCCCTCAAAGGTTCCATCGTCCTGCTCCAGAGCAGGACGAGCTCTGGAAACCGGAAATGATTAGCAATTAATGCATTTTTCTGGTGCCGCACAATACCCAAAGTCAAATCGTTCTTTGTTTTAAACAACATTGCATTAGCCTAACGGCAAATAACCACTTCACACATGAACTGCAGCGCGCTCGAATTTCCAAGCGGAAATTAGATTACTTTTGTCAAACTTGAAAAAGATTTCTCGATTTTCCACTTTGACAAAGATAATGAGTTTTATGTCAGAACCTGGATTCCGATGAAAACGGATAAAAATGTATCCGTTTTAACCTTGCGTTTACACTGCTTCGCTGCGAAAACGAAGTCTTTTGAAAACGCACTTTGAAAGCGGAGACTTTTGAAACGGAGACTTTCGAAAACGCAAAACGCAGTGTGTACATCGAAAACGGATACTTTGAAAACGATAACAACAACAACAGCACAGCAAGATGCTTAGACAATGCCAATTTGAACAACCGTTATTAAATGTATCCGGAGCAGTGTGAACAGGTAAAATGGATCGATATGAAAACGAACAAAAACGAATACGGAGCAATGTGAACATAGAGGAACATAGCCTTAGATTAAAAAAACTCTCATTGCACTGTATTTACTTTTCACGAGAGCGTCAGTGTAATGGTTTGCTGCTGTATTTATAAATTTAGTACAGTTTAGGTTGCGTGACATTAGAAAGCATAATATCACAGAAGCAGGATATTGTTAAATTTGAAAGTTGAACATTACAAATAAAAGTTTAACAAACCTATAGCAGCGTTTGCAGTAAAGGTCATCATCACAACCATGACAACGAAGTGACGCGTCTTCGTTACAAATGCAACACCACGGTAGCTCTTGATCTTCATCTTCTTCCGGATTTGTGTGTTTTGAAGAAGGTTTCCAGGAAACTGCATGGCATGGCACCGCAGGGAGTTGCTGTTAGGGGGAACATACAAAAACCCGATCAGGGGTCTTTTACTAGTTACAGAACATAAAAGTACTACTCTCACCTACCATGTGTGGCAAAACAGAGGGCAAAACACTTCCTACGCTGTATGAAAGCCTAACAAACCGTCTTAATATTGTAAATACCTGGCATTAAATAAAAAAATCTTCCACAAGGCATTTGAAACCAACTGGAATAAGCAGTATCTGTTTCTAAGGAAAGACTTATGATTTATGATAAGATTTTTTATTTATGATTTTTTCTGTTCTTTTCGTTTGGATCAAGGAATGGCACAGTTGATTGTTGAATGGCACCGCACAGATCACGCATGCAAAGTTCATTTAAAATAAAAGCTCTGTTACAAAAAAAACTTCGCAATTGAAAGGAAAAAAAGAAAATATTAAGTGATGAATTCTATCAAGATTAGCCAGAAAAATATAAACAAGTGAGGAAGGACTCGTTATATGGCTACGATAGCAGTGTCTTTTCTATTTTGTGTAGACAGCTTGTTGATGTTTACAAGAAAATTTCAAAAACGTGAGAGCTTTGATCCTAGAAACATGGACAGACAGATGCCGACCCATCACTGGACCATTTTTTCGGCATATTTCTAGAGTCATGCTGAGAAGCAGAGGAAAAGCGGCGGTGCAAACCCTCAGAACACTCTAACTCTTAAGAGGGAACTGTAGTGAAACATTTCCTTTCTTTCAATGAATTATTTACAATTTAAAAGGAAAGTCAGAAGCGCGCAGCACTAGGTGATTTCATCAATCTTTGCATCTCAGATAAAAGTTTTGCATCAAAAAGATTTTTCAACGCAAAAAAACATTTTAAGCCCTGGTAAAACGACTAAACATTTCACAAAACATTTTACTCAACTTCTGTTTTGTGAAGTTGAGCGAAGTTTAGCGAGGATGGCAAAACATCCAAATTTTTCACTAAACTTCACTCAACTTTCTGATCTGCATGGGACGCTTAAGGGTTGTAGGGGATCTTGCATAGGAATTTGCTTTCTGTTTGTTTTGTGGTATGTTAGCATAAAAGACCTAAAAAACAAGAAGTGGATAGAAATAAGAATTGGATGAAGAGAGGGAAAAAGAAAAGACTTTTTGCACATTGATAACAAAGTTGAGTGCAAAAGAAGCCACAGATGCGTACAACGAGATAAAACCGAAGAAAACCGAGGAAAAACTCTTCATCTTACCAAATCGTTTTCAGTTGAATTCTCATTCCCAGCAACTAGCTTGCCTGCATACAAATCAGAAGCAAGTTTAAGAAATGCCATCTAACGTGGATATAGTATTATTTGGAAAGAATGACTTAAGCATGTCAACACATGGCAAAAACGTCTGGTGGGTCATATTACTTCTTTCTAAAATCGAAAAATAACAAAGAGAAATAACAAAGAGAGGTTTGAAACATTAAAGAAAATTAACAGCGCAGGTTTCCAGTGGTTTCAAATTGCCGCCATAAATTTGCAGCCAATTTTTTTTTTACGAAGAATATAACATTCAACCAAAGTTTTACCATAGCCATCTGCGTGTACTTTTTCATCAATTCTTGCTTCAGCGAGAGCCTGTCGGAGAGAATGCTAAAGTTATGCGCAAATAGGCAATTATACAAATGTAAGTGGATTCTGATTTAGGCCAAAAAGTTGGTACTTTTAATAACCTAAGCTGTTATACCGTGGTTTAATGATAAAGTATCTAATGGTTTAATGATAAACATACTGTGAGTGGCTTAGCAAATTAATGGAGGTTTTTAAATAGTGGAAGGAACAATTGATATTTTGGTGAAAAATGTTCCTCGTAGTCTTAATCAGAGCGTGCTGGCTCGATGCCACAAGATTACATTGCGCTGAGTTAACATAGATGCATACTGGCCAATGTCTGGCAACAGATTTGCGAATACACTTTGGTTGCCTCACAGAAACTCAATTCATTTGTCTTAATTAACTGGAAAGCAAAGCGTAATGACATCGACAGGGCTTTTTCTTCTTGTTCTTGATTACCTGAAGTTCTCAAAGCCATTAATTAGTTAACTGATTAGTTAATTAATAATCTCAACTTTGAAATATCATTCGCTTTTCTCCTAGTATCTCGGTGACTGATTATGCTTCCTTGACTGATTATTGGGCGGCGACTTAGCTGCAATTCCAAAAAAGAGGCGTTTTCAGTTACTGGTAGCTTATCTGGGTTCTTATCTATCGAAATTTTCTATGGCGAATAGCAAGAACTTACGATAAATTGGTAGCAATAAAAGAAGATGAACCTTTTGAATAACTTTCGCAGTAGCTTCTACTTCATCTTCTGAACTGTCGTCTTCAGTTTGCGATTTCTTCACAGATTCTTGAGAAAAATGTACAAACATTTTCAGAATACAAAACGTAATGTTGCAAGATTGTTTACTCGTTGCTTGATACTGCCTAAATAAGCAACCTTTGAGTTGAAGCCCGCGTACAAAAGCTGAAACACTTTATCTAGATCCAAATCTTCCCACTGCAAACACCCCCACAAGGTATGGAGAGACAGTCTATCTGCATTGCAAACAATTACTTTACAAGAAGACTAGAGGCCCTGTAATAGGGTCTGAATTTCTTTTCAGATAACTATCGGATACCGATACTGTTTGGTAGAGTTTTTCTGCGCAATTATTGCGTCCTTTACTTCAGAAAGTCACGAGAATGAAAAATATGTTTAATTCAACAATATCTGATGATTGTCTCATGAATAATCTGACCGTCTAACAGGGTCTTAAAATACTTGTCAGAAATACTAAAAAACAAAAACTTTCTAGGGATGGGTTAAGGAAAGGATAGCGCCATTAGTCTAACGGAAGAGCACGTGAGCTACCTGGGTCAATTCCCTTCAGTTTCAACAGCCTGTTCTCTAAGCCTTTGATATCCGTCTCTCCAGCTACATCCTTAGGTTGTGAATCTTCTAGATTTGCCTCTGCCATTGCACCTTCCATCAGCCTCTTGACCTCTTCTTCCTCCGTCAGCTTTGGTCGTGGTGTAAGAATCTATTTTAGGAGAAGATTTCTTTTCAGAAGGTGTAATGAATCAAAAGCAGTTATAACTTCTCAATGATACTATTCAAAGGGCCTCTTGGCTAATACAAGATGACTGTTAAGACGATCGTTACAAAATTTTTTGTTGACACTTGCATGGTAGGGAAAAACGTATTGTTGCGACGAAAGTATTGTCTTGACGAGAAGTAGAACTCAATTCAATTTTTCCAGAGTCACAAAAAGATCGGGAACTAAATAAAACCTCCACATCTTACGTCACTGCTCTTGGCTGATGTCGGATGCCGCCCAGTTAGAGAGGCAAATTTCTCATTGACGCTTCCCTCTGAGCTGACATGTTCTGGAACGAAAAATAAATTCAAATTTTAAATGGCAATCTGAAATTGAACATTTTGCAATACAGTAATTTGCATACATTGCTCTTTGGCCTAACCACTTACTTTTCAGCAAGGTTTAGAAATACAAAGCGGGGCTCAGCTCACAGGGGCAAACAAAGCGGGGTGAAAATTCTTTCGATAAAATGTCTGTAAGAAAACCGTTCACCTTTACTGACTTCTTTACTCATATTGTTGATTATTTTTGTCGTCATGTAGTGTTAACTTGCAATGTTGTTAAATCGTCACCTTGTATTTGGCGCACAAAATTGGCACAAAAAAGTGTAGATTGCATCTTTAGTTATATAATGTGAGCTTTATTTGTAATATCAAAAGACCACTACCATAGTTCATTTTATTGATACCTGAACAATATCTAAAAAACAGAAGAATAATGACCTGACATTTTGATATCGTGTTAGCTCTGGTAATGCTAAGAAAATACGAATACGAAAGAAAAACCAAGGTCAGTTTATACTCAAGGACTTAAACTTTCAGCAAAATGGATTAAAAGATATAAAATCGATCGATGAAGAATTTTGCTAGCTCATGCAAAGTAATTCCCTACATTTCTTATGTAAATTGGATAATTTCTCTAAGAGAAATTCTTGACAAAAGAGACACTGATACGTTATGTTATGTTTAAAAGTAAATTTTGTTTTGTCCGTTAATACAACCTGTTGAAAATGGAAAATTCGCTTAGGAGACATCCTGCATCCCGACAGGGGCCAGCAGATTATCGACAAACGTTACAAGAGCACTTTTACCAGCCGCAAGATGGTTTCTTGAAGCTCTAAAGAGCAAAGCATAGTTTATGCACTCAATTTTTACGAGAACCCGAAATCCCTGATATTGAAACTGACGAATTCTCAAAACATATCCAAAGAAACAGCCTTTTTGTAACGTGAGTGTGATGAAGAGATTGATATGGTACACCTAAAACCCACCACAAATTTTCAAAGGTGAAGCCTGCGATATCTATTACTGAGTTGAAAAACTGCGCTTTGTGCGACGTAAATTGCTTAAAAATCTTGTCACAACCGACAGATTCTTAGCTAAAACATGCTTGATCTTCTTCGTTGCTGAAAATCAAGAATTATCATCAATACCGGTTCCAACGACAAAAATCATCCAGGATCATTACAAAAATAAAGACAGTAGCTTAAAAATTAGCGTATAGCCATTAGAGGATAACAACCTGCTGAGGTGACACATGTACCAAGAAGAAACTCTTCTGCTAGAAATATAGCGGAGCGACCTTGTGTTTTCTGCTGTGTCAAGCTCTTGAACTAAAATTGTTGCATGCTTACATGGATCCAAAACGCACCTTGTTGCATGCTTACATGGATCCAAAAAAGGTTTTTCTTTGAAAGAAGGTTAACAGAAAAATTTTCTTTCCTTGCGAGGTTAATCATTTTTTAAAAAAATCTTGAATAACCAGAATCCCTATAAACTAATTCATTCTGAGTGCTATAAATTTGCTGTTTTCCATACAGAGAGTCAAAAACACTATAGTCGATGAAAATCTGCACTATGCTACAGGCTTTATGCGATGAAATCATTTTCAGTGGATCAAAAACTGACAAGTAACCTGGTCAAAACACTGGTTTTTGATAGACCTCAAAAAGGCGAATGGGTGCAAAAACAAAAGAACTTTACAAAGATTTCAGAATATAGAGCACAGTTTTCACAAAGAACAATTCTAATTTCAAACAAAAAACGCATTTTTTATGTGAAACCCGTTTATAAGAGACTAACTAGCAACGGCTTTGGACGTTTAACAAATTTTACTTTTACACTGTTACAAATCTAAAAACTTTGCATTTTGGGATTCTTCTTTCTTATCACTACATCACTTTCATACCTTGTCACAATCATTACATGGTGAAGCAAATTATTCGTACCCAAAAGACACCATCCATATTATGCTACAAGAGGTAAATCATTATTGGGTAATTTGCATTTGAAATTCAGTCAGGGTCGTTATTAATATAGGCCCTTGTTTGCTTTCTTATAAAAACATACGTGTAGTCTTCAGACTTGATATTAGATCTTGTTCTCCTCGCTGTTCATACATCTACTTAGACAACAATAATAATTTTAAAGCCAATAGAAGAGCAGGAATAGCCCTACCAAAATGTTTGTCTTCAAAATAAGTCAATCGGACATAAGAAGACAGAAATTGTGTTTTCTATAGTGACTAGGAAATAACATTGCAGGGGGCTGTTTCCTTATTCATCACCAAACTGACCCTGATATTTGAAGTCTTTTCTCTTGTTCTATATAGAGTTGAAATATTCTAAAGCAACAAATTAATCCAAGTTCACTCTAGCTGTATTTTCTGCAAAAACTCTACTGGGGATCAGGGACGGACTTAGTGGGGATGTAGAGTGTGCAGAACCCCTTCCCCAATATTTACGTATCCTTCGGCAAATTTTGCTTTCATTCGGTAAAAATCATTTTTGGTAGTCAATAGTAACAAAATAACGCCAATATTTCATATTTCATTTCATTTATCTTCTTATCTTCTCTACCTTAAAGTTAAAAACCGAACTTTGAAAATGGGCGTTTCCATCATTTTCCAATGATCTGAAAGGTGTGGCATCAAAATCCTATTAGTTTCTAACAGCCCTCCAATAATTGTTGCTTAAATCCGTCCTTGGGATTCATCTTGTCTTAATATTAGGATCCTGATATATAAACAGCTGAAATTCAATTTATAACAGCCAGGGGCGTCGCAACTAGAAGGCAGAGGGATGTCACAGAGATTGTGTTCCAAACTGAAGGAAGCCCACCCAACTATGTTTCATAAGATAAAATGTATAGCAACGACACCAGAAGAATCGATTAAAACCATCAAAAAGCGTTCCGCCAGTGGATATTTAAGAGAAGATTTGCATTAGTGAAATCTTGCTTCAAAGAATGCATTTTGCAGCAACTGGGAGCATCAAAACTTGAAAAATTTTGTTTCTATCGACAGCAAGACACGGGCAGTAACTATATCATGTGCTTCTCCCGATTTACTGATCAATAGGACTGGAAGGTATGTAAGATAGAAGTTACGAATTACATGTTACAGAGTTGGATTAACAAAATATATTGCAGAAGTTTCTGCAGCAACTAAAGAACTTCAGATAAATTATCTTTTAATTAGGTAAATCAATAGTCCACATCCCCCCTCCCCCCAACAAGGCCTGCCTTGCGATGGCCCTGACAATAGCTCAAAAATACTATGGATTTTAAACTGATCAAAAGGTGAAATAGTGATATTTCATAAATTGTCCCGAATTCACCGTTGAGACACTGCCAGGAAAAGCATCAACTTCTTTCAGTGCCAGATAGTCTATGCGACCAGAAGCTGTTTGAAATAATGTTTGGAAACGCTTTTCCTGCAAGTTGGAAGTTTCTTGCTCTCTTGACATGAGTATAAAAAGAAGTACACCACGAGCGTTACACGAAACATATAAAATACAAAACAGCTCGAGCATATCTCTCCGGGGGGGGGGGCACCTTAACATGTTTGAAGGTACGGGGACATGCCATTATTTAGGGGTACCTTTTTTCTTAAAAATGCGGAATTACAGGTTTTAGTTTTTGAAATATTTGCGGACCTATGGGTACCATTTGAAGAAACATGCAGAATTATGGCTACCATTTTGATAAAATATTGCAAAATTATAAGGAGGGAGATTTAGCATAAACAAAATAAATGTCCAGTTAGAAATAAAAGTATGGAATGTGTGTAATATCGAGATTTTGGGTCAAAGGACATGCAAAATTTGTTTGATGAATTTTTATGTGCCTTAAAATTTTGATTTGCTTTGCGGAATTATGGGTATAGAAATATGGATCACATGGCACGTCCCCGTCCAAAATATGGCTTAGTTTACCCCCCGAGGCGTATCTCATTGAAAATAATGCAGCGCGGTCCGACCTTAACTTCATATCAACATTTGGACGCGCATACCCTTTTATTACATTTTTGGACTATCCTAGGAAGGAGACCAAAATATTCAATTACCTCAATGTCCAATAAGTTTATAATTCGTCAGAATGAATTTGATTCTTTCGTTTTGACTTTTTCTTTTCCGACTTTTTTTCAATTGATATAAGCATTTTACCTAGTCGATAATTCTATCATCTGATAAGATGCTAACGTTTGAAGTCTGAATTTGTCCATGTGTCTGAGAGAAAATTGGATTCATCTTGAAAAGAGTAGATTCACGATACGCTACCTCGCTCAGTTCACCTCAGTTCTTTCGATAAGCTGAAGATGCAATATAAGCAAAATCTTACAACATCCCGGTCGATCAAAAAAAGCATTTCTTAAGTAGCATGCCCCAAAGAATGGACAAGTTTCGTGATTCTTTATACAGAAATCTGAACAAGCACATTTTTAAGCTGAGTACAACAGTAATAACCATGACAAGCCAAGCGAAAGCTGATGCATGCCGACTTTACTAACTTTACTACGACTGTAGTTAAAACAATATTATCTATAGCTACTGCAATCGGAAATCCTAAACTCAGTAGTGATATTTGTTTTCATTTTGCTATGATTTCTAACTGTGCAAAGAAGCAACGCATTGGAAAGTAGCAAAGGTTTGATGGCAAAGTATTTCTACAGAAAATCTAAAAATATACAGTGCTAAGAAACAGAAAGGAAGGTTTCGAAATTTCTTTAAACCTCGACAAATATGTTCGATCAAATTAAGGCCTAAAACAAAAATTCATATGAATTATGCATAGCTTGTAAGAGACAACAGCTGGCACTGTCGTTCTCACAAACTTTTCAATAATAACGCTCAAGAGCATGGTTTGATTTTGTTCAAAAAATGCTTCTGAAGTTTTGATTCATTCTAGCTTGACGTTTTCCCCAAAAGCAAAGAGATGGCGATTTTTTGACTGCAAAGAAAAATATATTTTGAATGATAAAATTCAAACGATTTTATGTCCGTGACAGCTCCTTGTTAAAATGGCACAGTATTTGCCAAGATATGATTTTCATTTTTAGGTAACTTAGGTTATTCACGCGGCGTACAATGAATTGAGGGAGCTCTAGCAAAAATGCTTTGGAAAGTGAAACACGGATACTGTAGTTCAAATGTGGACAATTCTATTTTTCCTGAAAGGTGGAGTCTATAGGCTTGCTTTAAGGAATTACAAATACGGTATGGGCCTTAGCAAAGTTCAAAAGACTGTGCAAGATGGTTTTACTGATGACTTTAAAGCAGAATCTGAACATTTCTCTATCTAAAGCAAACCGGGTTGTATACAGAGATGGCAAGACCCATATTCAACAGCAAAGCATGCAATCAAGGAAGAAAACAAGAGAGCAGGATAGCCACTTTGACTACAATTCCCATTATGCATTGCATGCCCCATGAACAAGGGAAAAGCCTTGAATAAGCCCCCATGCTCTAATAAGCCCCCACCTAAAATTATTTTGGCAAATAAGTTCCCCCCTTGAATAAGCTCCCATGGGCATAATTGCACAATAATATCTCCCATGGGCATCATTTCAAGAAAGCCCCCACAGGAAAATAGCCTTTTTGTGATTTTTCAGTTTACTTCATTGAGAAAATTATGTCGTTTTCAAGTTGACCTTAAGGGAAAATACTTTACTTTGAAATAAGTTTCTCATAAAATATGCCCCATAAATAAAACACAGCAAACGAAATGCTGGGTTTCAAACAACTAAAATTCAAAAACTAAATGCATCGTAAAAAATACCTCAAATTACTATCAAATCAGGCTTTTCCCAGAAAGGCGCTGGATTGAGCGCGAGTGCACAAAGTGCACCTAAAGTAGCCATGGAGAGCAATTTAACAAGTGCCTGAAATTGTAAAACGATATTGCTCCACAGTGAAATTTTAATAAACTAATGTTTATTAAAATCAAACAAATCTTCTCAATTGACCAAAATATCTTTTTTTTAGATTTATACAAGAGTTTATACCACTAATCTTTAGATTACTAGACCTTTTATCTGGTTCTTTTTAAGACCATGTCTAAAATAAAACCTTTTTTAATCAAAACATTATTTTCCATGCATAGAAAATATACATGTATAAAAAAGATTTGAAAGTAATATTATTTAATAACACAATTATATTTCAATGTGCATTGTTTTTGTTTGGAGGCAAAACATTTGACACATGGCAATTTTACAAAGAAGTGTAAAATAGAGCATCTTGAGATTCTTAGAAAATTGTTTTATGGAGCACCTTCATTTTGCCTAGTGCAAGGCCTGATAACATTAAAATATATAAACATTCATCCAACAATCAATCATGGACTTTTTCTTACAGTTCAAATGCACTTGCATTGACAATATGTTTTAACAGAAATTATATGATAAATTAAAGCTTAAATAAAATCATTTCATACCTTCTTGCTCTTTCTCCTTTAGTTTGTCAAGCCTTTGCTGGATTTCAAAATCTGGGTCATTCCTGCTTTGGCTGATTTCAGGTTGGCCCCAATTCTTCCTTGCAGTGGCCCCTCCTCCAGGGTAAGGGGGAGGTGGTTCCTGTACCTCTCTATATGATGAAGACATAAGGCTTTTTGGCTACAATTTTCAGTTCTACAATTGCTTGCTACAATTGCTACAATTTGTTGCTACATTTGAAAAAACCTACCATTCTAGTCTAACTCCAGATCTGGGTGTTCTTTTAAAAATTTGGCCTTACATAGTTTTATTCCATTCTGTTAGATTCACAGCCCCCTTTAAGTAAAATAGCAACCATTTAATTATTTGGCTGGAGTATCAATAATTGTAATGTATAACTTTAGAGCACATTTGAATTCTTCTCAGCAAATGAATCTGCAAACAGCCCAATCATAATGTAAAAAACATAAGAAGCATACTGGAATGTTATGTTTCTGTCAGTTTCTTCTGTTTTCTAGCCTTAAAAGTCCCCAAAAGTAAGTCATTAATTTTTTAGATAGTCACTAGCACATTAAACTTGTGCCGACAAATCCATATACGTCTAATAGGTATCATAATACAATATTGCATGCAGATGTGATGTCTTCATATGGAATGGCACTATTGTCAGATAATATTACACATTCAAACCTTCCTTTGCCTTGGCTGTCATTAAAGCTCTTGGCTGATACATCTTTTCTGACTGAATCAAAGCATCTTCTGCACACTTCTTGTTCAGCTTTTGAGGAGGGTAATACCAATTTGTTTGTTAAGCATTTATTGCAATGGAGTCTTCCACATTTTTTGCATGAATGCTAGCAGTAAATAGACAGGCAAATTTACTAACATAATCACAATTTGATTAGAATATTAAGCTGCAGTTGAAAAGTGGTAGCTCCAAAGAATTTCCTAGGGAGTGGGTTGGTCTTCAATATGGGGGAATGGGGCTAAAATAACGTTTTAATCCCAGGCTTATAAAATGATATTTTATCTTTCATTGGAGAGAGAGGGGTTAGCCCTCCCAAATTCCATCCTTGCAGCTGAAGCAAAGCATATACCTTGTAGTATTGAGTACAAAAGACAAAATAACAAAACAAATGACAGAGTGACTATATTCATAAGCACTCTCTGAACTCTTTGGTGTCTAGTATACCAAGGCTGCAAAAACATACTTCCTTTTGGGAACCTGTCTACAGAATAAGTTTTGATGTCTTATTCAGTTATAATACTTCTGTATTTCAATCTTTTTCAAGCTAAAAAGTTGAGGAAATGGATTCAAAAAGATATGGTGGAATACAGGGAAGAGTCGAGAAGGTGGTGGTACTTTAAATGAAACAGCTAAATCTACAATTACAGACAGAGATAGTTCATACCTCTTTCTTAAAAAGGCCAAACTTAGAGCCACAACCAAAGCAGTATGACATCACAGGGTGGTTTAGAACCCACGGCAGAACCCCTACAACCTACAATACACTTGCTACTTCGTTAGACAACAACAGCAACGATAACAACCTGACAGCAGCAACAGCATTAAATCACGGATCGAAATGATCGAAATATCGTCATATTCTGTGACGTCATACAGTTGCCTTGTTACTGTTTGTGTCCGTGTCGACCCCACTGATCTCTATGAAAGACTTTTATAGAGATCAGTGGTCTACCCCCATACCAATTGTAGTTAGCCTATGAGGGATCCCTTTTATATGATCCAATCAAAGGAGGGCTTTAAATTATTGTCTATCTGAAGAAACTACACTCATTTCTTTATAAGAAACTGGCCATAAGAAACAAGTACTGGACAGTCGGAAAAATTTAAAAAACTTCAGTACTCGAAGCAAAAAGATTAAGAAACTATTAAATCGTGGTAAAACTGAGGACAACGAAGATTTGTAAAATCCAAGAACATAATTGCCTTGTTGGCTTAGAACTTAAGACACAAGCGATAAAAATGTACTTCCCACTTCTAAATACAGCATCAGAACGGAAGAGAATCTCTTGAGGTGATTAAAAGGTCACGAACATATCATAACATAGCACAATTTCATAACAGTAGGAACATCTTCTGTAATAGTTCCTAACATTAACTAAAATTTCTTCCTACAATGAAAAATTAAATATAAGGAGCCCCAAATATAATATTCATGACATCATAATTAAGAAACTCTTAAGAAACAATGAGTATTGAAATTTCCAGAACATTTAGAAACTGGAGTACTCAATATCGACCTTTGTTTCTTATAAAAAACGCGTGTATTGAAGGAATTTAGATTATTAACTTCAGCCTTCCGTTATAGTTTTAGAGTGACAAAAGTACCCTATTTTCAATGTAAGTCGCGTCTATTTTGTTCTAGACAGGCCCATTCTATAGACTATGAGATATATTTGATGTGAGAAGAACGTATAAACGTTTCGTGCATCGATACTGGAAAAATCGCAAACAATTTACAAAAAGGATTCAAAAGGGATTATAAGCATTTAATAGAAATTTAAGATATATGACAAAAAACTTTCAAAATCAGTGAGAAGGCTTAAAGGGATTAAAAGATATTTATCAACTACCCAAAAAGCCCGTTTCTTCAAAAAACGCAAAGATCTTGAGTGCTTTCAAAATTCGGTGTTGCTCCGCTATGAAGGCTATGAAAGGCAAAACAAGTTGTAGCCGAACGAAAATAAAGAGTGTTGCAACCAATAATTTATATAATAAGATTAACTAAGCCTAAAAATCTTGGTTTCAAGATTGCACGTTACATTCTCTCAATCTCACTCTTATACTATTTATTTAGAAACATTATCAAGATAGAATTATGCCTACATGGATTTTCTTAAATTTTTGAAGGTGCTGATACGAGTCACGGGCTTTTTATAGATTTTTTTGCCTGCGCAGGATATTTTTTGCAGGGGGGGAGGGGGGACGTATGATAAGGCTGTGACGCCACTGTTCCGAGAGTATATAGCATCTTGATTTTTTTTAGCAAGACTCTGAATGAACTAAATAGTCTCTTAATCCTTGAATGAAATAAGCCACCTTAAGAATCTGAAAAAGCTTCATTCTCCATCCTACCGACAATAAATTAGAGCCTTTTCAGATTGGAGTGCAAAATTTTAGGTACTGTATTAAGCTAAGATCTAGTTGTTCTTCAAATCTATCAAAAAATTCTATTCAAATAGTGGACAAAACAATATAGATGATGATTTTTGTGAGTTTGTTTATCATTACCAATAGTATGATCTAAGACAATTGTATAGAAAAACTAGCAATTTGGAGCAAGTTGAAACTCCTGCATTGTGTTAGGGAGTGTTTGTGACACTGAAATCTTATTAGGATTAAATAGAATTTGTCACCCTGTTGAGAGGACCCTGAAATGCTTTAAAGGCTTAACCTAAATTATGCTGGAAGCCCTATTGCTCGAATCATAGCAAAAATCAAGTTCAAGGAATGTTATTTCCAAAGATTGGATAGCGATAGGATAGATATTATGTGTATAATTTTGTAAGCAATAGGCCAGACATCAAATAGGATCACTCAGTTTCTGTTGCCAGCTGAAAAGACCAAATGCACCGCAAAAGGTCAATACCGAAAGAGATTGTTCAAAATCTACTTATAAACCCATTTTTAGAAGCCTTATAGCTAGAATAATTCAAAATTAATTAAAACTACCTCCTCATGTTATTAACGATGCCGCCCAATCAAGTTTTCACCTGCAACACTAAAACCATGGAATATTGAAAAATATAGCAACATTTTTGTATGTAACTAGAGCAAAATCTTTGACCAACTGTTGAAATTAGTTGCAGGTGCTCCGAGCATTTTAATAAAAATATTGAATTCCACAGATGCAAGTCACCAGATGCAAATCCAACTTTGAAAGCAACGTGATATCAACAGACATTGTAAAGCACGGTGGCCTAAAACATGTTTTATGTAACATCACTGTTGACTCTTGCAAGTGGACTTAAGATTCTGTCTAAAAGCAGTAGAAAGTACGGGGCTATTATCAATCATTATTAGCGTCGACTTTAAACTTGTATCTTCCCTCTTCTTTCCTGGGTCACTCCTTAGTACTCAGGAATGCCGGAACGACCAAGGGGCAACGGGGGCAGGCTTAAGTAAAAGGGGCATTTTGAAGATAATTCTTCTTAGACGACATATTAAGAAGAAATCATACCAGAATAACCTCATCGACTCTATATTTTAAAGAAAGAAAGTCACAGTGATGTCAAACGGAAATGTTTATATTCTATGAAGAGGAAATGTTCATTTTTCCTTAGAGATGATCTTCACAAAGAAGTCTTTTATCTTGTAAACCATCGGTCAATTTCATAAATAATTATTACCCTTTTTGAACACAGGTGGCTAAGCAACAATTAATAAAGTTATTGTGCAATCATTTGGGAGAGGTAATGAAAGCAATCAAAGGTACTAACTATACTACAAAACATTGTTCGTTCATCTTCTGCCCAATAAGCCAGAACTTTATACAAGAATAAATTAGAATTAGGCTTGATATGGATTTGCAAACAAAATTTTTTGCTTTCAATTGAAATGAAAACTATTAATGTTCAACAACTAAGATCCGTTGACAACACCTCTCACAACATTTTTGCTTTCATTTCTATCTTCTACTCTTTCTTGTGCCAGCACTTTCGATTATTTATGTCTTTTAACAATTTACTACTTTTGATTTTTTATATGATCCATAAATATAGTTTTGCTTTGATCGATAACGTATATATACTCAGTAATAAGCACGTTTAATCTTTATAGATAGCAACAGCGTCATCGAGGGCAGATGGCTCGAAAGCTCTAAGGAGTTTAATTGATTCTCTTCAGCAAATTTACTTGATTTACTAGATTTTAGCATATTCCTTCTCTTTTCACACTGTTTAGCAAGAAAATTGCTGAGAAAATATATGAAATGAAAAATGAGTCTTTCTCAAGTCGTTGGCAGTATCACTGAAATTTTCTCCGGATTTAAGCATTGAATTTTTACTTTCCGCTTGAGGTTGGTAGACAGAAAATCTCAATATTGTTTGTCATTCAAGCTCATTTGAATTGAAAGAATAAAAATATCTTCTTCTATCAAACTTAAAAGGCATATGTAAAGCAATAGACGGTATTTTTCTCGCTTTTTAAAACTTTACTACTACTAAGCTTTCTATAGATAAAGCTATTAGCCACGTAAATGAGAACTGAGGAAGATCAACTTAACTGAATAATAAAGAGCATCTAACCAATAAAACTCAGTCAAAGTCTCAATAATCATAACAAGGATGTAAACTTTATTAAAAAAGCTAACTTGGATGAGATTTTTATTGGGAAAAGGCTATCTTTCATAAAGATGAGCTACATGGCAGGGTGACATTTTCTAACAAACAGAAAACTAGATTGTATCTTTAAGTAGTATTATCAATTTTCAAAACGAAAAAGACGATTGTCCTACAAACTTGAGTGAAATTCGGGACCAGGAGCTGAATACTTAGAGAACGTTACTGAGAAGAAATAGTACACATAAACAACCAGAGGTGGAAAATTACAGGTGGAATGATTAAGGGACGAATTCCCCTTATCATTACATGGTATACCCTAACTTTGTTTGTGACAAAATGATATGATTTGGAGTTGCTGTTCTGTAGTCCTCGTCATCAACGGATTTTAATGAGCCTGACGATCCAGAATTCGTTAAGAAATCATCACTATATCTCTCCTCAGCATCTTTATTCTCAATGAAACTCGAGTGAGATTTCCTTGACATACCGTCCGCTTGACTGTCTTTTGTCGTAAAAGGACTCTGCCTACCCGTGTCATCTGTACGAAGAGAGACATCTGAAATGTCAACGCTTTGGGTAATCTCGTCATTTGGATCGTATGATTGCCTATGTTTGGTCCTTAGGCTTCTTGAAGTGGTTGGTGAATGAGCCGAAATAACAGGTTTGCTTAGATCCGATGTGTTTCTTTTGTTGATGCTTTTATTTGACTTTGATAAATCGATGCTATTAGATTGCCGAGCACTGTTCTCATTTGGAGACCTAGGCTTCCTACTTGATGTCATGGAATTCGAAGAACTACCAGAGCCAGGTGAAGATGCACTTTTTATACTTCTATGTGTCCTTGATGCACTTGAATCAGAGGCTTTGTGGTTTCTGCTATAATTTCGAGATGCGTCATCATCTTTGGAGTGAGGCGACTCCTCTGCCGAATGAAACGCATCTGAGTACAACGATGGTGATTTCCGAGCAGACTTCTGGCTGTCTCTCTCTTTGTACGATCCTATTCGACTTGGCAAAGATTTGAAAGAGTTACCTGACTCACTTTTAGCAAGTTCATTACCTATATCATCGACAGACTTTTTCATTTGAGAAAGATCGTCAAGACCCATCCATCTTTTTTCCAGTTTAGGTAGCGAGTAGATGCCTGATTGAACAGGACTGCCTGCAACGGAGCTATTCCCATCACCGTTTGATGACTGATTAATGTCTTCTGACCCTACAAACAACAGTGCATTAGCTTATTTAGGAAAAGTGCTTAGTGAACATCATGACAAAATTTTGAGCATTAATTGTAATTATGAAGCTTTCTCTGATGAAATAGAGGGAACTGATAAGTGGGCCATAGTCCCTATTTTTCTCAATAGAGTAGATATGACTGGTCTTCCTTTGATAATAAATATATTCATCAAATTGTAATTCATCAAATTAGTCAATGACACAAGATCTGTTCATCATAATGGGAGGTATATCAAAGAAGAATTTTGGGCTGTCCCCCTTATTGAACAACAGCACTTAAGCAGGTATTCTCCTCAAGCAGGTATTCTCACATCATTGTAGATATATAACTCATCTAAAAGAAGTGAAGTGCAATTCAGGTAAAAGTTTTATGGGTAAGGTTACTAAAACTCTACAAAGAGCTTCCTAGCATGCCAACTCGCTATCAATTTTTACTTTTTTTTCAATTCTTAGAGATGAAAAATGACATCATAGTGTTGCGCAAATTGTGATAAAAAATGAAAATCTGCCCAACTACACAGTTTGGTATGCTGAATAAGATGGGGTAGGTACCCAGTCAATTTCCCTAAATGCTATTTTTGAATGCTTAATTGCTCCCAGACTCCTAAATTGATTATCTCTATAACTTTGTTGAAAATGAAATTAATGACATGATAATTAGTGTAAATGCTAATCACAACACGGTAATGTGACTTAGATTGACAACCATCATCAAGATGCCCTGAAATGCTATTTTTTGTCCATGTACTCGTTACCAAACCTCTAATACACTAATCCCTACAACTTCGCATTTTGGGGCATTCTGACGATGGGTGTGAATCTAAATCACATTAACATGTTATGATTAGTATTTATACAAATTTTCATGTCATTGACTCAATTTTCAACAAAGCTAAAGAGATAATAATTTCAAGGGTGTGGTAACAATGAATCATTCTAAAAATAGATCTAAAGGGCATTTCTCAGACTGGGTCTCGATCGCATTTTTTTCAGCATGTCAAATTGTATGTTTTTACAAATTATCATGCTTACATCAAGATTTGTGCATTCATTCTGCTAATCTCCTACACCATCAGTTTGTAAATGATATTTGTACTTATTTGTTATCATGGTAAAAATTGTGTTTACAACAGAGTAAGTGTTACAAGTGTTTTGTTTTTACCTAATAGCAAAACGAAAGACCTCATCCAGAAATACAATAATCTCTTAATCTAGAACCCAGTAGTGTAAAAATGTGTAAATTGAGAGATTTCAGCTTTAAGTAAAAAAATCAATGATTCCCAAAAGGTCACCTAGGCATTTTGAAAGATCTAATTTTTAGGTAAATGTTTACAATGAGATGTGACTCAATAAAAGGAACTGTTTCAAAACTGTTGGCTTACCAAAAGTACTTGGCAAGTGAATTTCAAGACTGACAGGGCTTTTTGATTTCAGACTTAAATGATCAATATGCCCAGCAGTATCACCAGTTTCCTTAGTCTGTTCCAAATTCATTTCTTGCAGACTCTTAATCTCCATTTCTTCATTTCTTTTGCCTTTAAAATCTACAATAAGAACAAATTTGGAAATTCATATCAATTATGTACAATGGCCATTTTAAATATCAAATCCCTGCTTTGTCTTGACATGCAATCTTGTATAACCTAAAAATTAACAAGAAAGTTTCCAAACCTTTTGTGTGAAAATGCTTTTCTCCATCTTTATTTCCTTTCTTTGCCCTTTTGCTAGTATTTTGAGCATTTCGGGATTTGCTCTGTACATGTTCATCTTTGGTGGGTACCAATTCAGAGTTTTTATTAACATTCATAGCACAACGTAGATGGTGGCTTTTTGTCATCCTAAATTTTAGCTTTTTAGATCCTTTGTTTTGATATTTTTTTTTCGATTTGCTTCCACTTACTGCATTTCCCTTAAAATCTTGTTCTTTACTTTCATTGGCATTTCGATCACCTGCATCAACAACTTTTGCGTCATTTTTATGCTTGATACTGTTTTCAAGAAGCTTCTTCTCTGAATTCTTACTTAATTTTACTATTTCCTTTAAAAGACCTTGAAGAAGCGGCATATCCTCCAACGACTCTAATAAAACAGCAATTTCTCCTTCAGGATTACCTTTTTTATAAGTCACAAAACTTGTATTACTTTCTTTTTTGATTGAAGAAGACTCGACATAACCAACTTTGGCTTCAGTTGGCTCATAAGGGACTTGAGAAGCTAAAGCTTTTACCTTCAGATCTTCAGAAGTAGAATATGTCTCTTTTAACCAGTGTGGGATGGCTTTATTCTGCATTGGATAATTAGGGTTTGAAACATTTTTACTTAACTTTATATCCTCAGTTCTTTCTATATCATGTAATTCATCAGAAAATTCAGAGCAATACACCATGGGAGGGGGATAGAAAATACCCTTTTCTAAGTCATGGTCTGGAAGCTTAATTTCTTTAGGTTTTGTTTTGTGAATATATTTTAACTTAGCTTCTTTGTGACTCTCCTTTTTTCTTTTTTGTAAATCAGAATAGTGTGTTTGAAGTTCATTGGTATCTGTTGAATTCTCTCTAGTCTTTATCTCCTTGAGTAATTCATTGCTCTTCAACTTTTGGGGTGTGATATGTGGCTTAACATTTGGAATATTATCACCCTGCCATTTATTGTCAAGAAAAATTTCAATGGGTCTTGATGAATTACTTTTCAATACATGCTTAGATAATGAACTACCATAACTATAAAGAGTATATTTTCCAGTAACACATCCAATGACTGTGCCCATAAGGTTATACATCTTGAAAGCGAATACCTTGCTTGAGAGTGTTGGGGCATTGTTTGTACCAGCTCTTATAGATTGTTTTATTTCTTCAATTGCAGACTGAAGAGAAACGGTGCAACTACCAACCATTCTTGGTTTTGCTGCAAATACATCTAACAGAACAATATAAACTGGAACATTCATTAACAAGTCGCAGACTTTCCCAAACTCCATGCTGAAAAGTGTTGATTTCCCTTTCCTAAAAGTAAAGCTTCCATCCTTTTCTCTTAAGTTTGGAAACAAAGTCTTATTTCCAGCTGCCGCCGAATCTATGCTTCCAACGCTGATTTCACTCAATTTGCGCAAATTCTCTATCTTTTCTGGGTGTGTATGATATATCATAACGGTTGGATAGTCCAAAAGTCTGAATCCAACAGCTGGGGCAAGACACTCAACCGACACATCTGTGACCGACTGGACAACAAATTCGAAAGAAAATAGACTTTCTGCTGCACCAAACGCGGGCACTTTTTCTTTGCTCTTCTCAACATCTTCATCTGCCATAAAACAAGTAACAAACGGTCAAGAAGCGAGAACACTTTCGTGCGAGAACAAGTGGTACTGATTCGTGCAGTTGTTGTTGTTGTCACTTTTTAAAGCCGCCGGGCCCCTCTCGAAGATGGCAGAATTTATCGGCCCCCAACAGTTAAATTGGCCCCCAACAGTTTTGGGGCTCACGAGTGACTTGGAATTCTCCAAAACTTGTTTTTATGTCTTTGCTTATCCCTTAACAGACAATATAAACATAAAGATTGGAAAAAAATTCATAAAACAAGCTCAATACGATATATTCCTTTTTATTCTTCTTGATGAGAATCTTAGCTGGAAATACCATTTAAGTGAACTTGCTAAGAAGTTAGCTAGAACTTGTGTGGCATGTTTTTTTAAGATAAGACACTTCGTTCCTGTTGCTGTGTTATGATGTCTCCACAAAATTTTGTTCACTTCTTTTCTCCAATATGGACTTGTAGTTTGGGGTTTCGCCTATGACATTCACATTCATCCAGATTTCTTATTGCAAAAAAGAGTGATCAGAGCTATTGCTTTCAAAGTTTTTGTTCTCCTTACTCTCCCATTTTCTCTTAAAAGTATTAAACTTACAAAACAATTAAATTTGAATAGAATAGTTTCAATTAAAACTTCTATCAATAAGACTTCGCCTGTCTGTTTTCACTCGTACTTTGAATCAAACAAGTCTATTCATCAACATGATACTCGAAAGGCTTCTAAGAATGACATTTTCTTAACTCAGAAAAACACTTTTCAATACCGCTTAAGATCTGTTCGTTCTTCTGGTGCTGAATCCAGGCATAGTATTCCTACTGACATCAAAGAGTCTGTATCATTGGTTTGCTTTCGTTATAAATTAAAGTCATATCTACTTGCAAAAACATTGACAACTACACTCTTTTTTTTAAAAGAACAATTTTATAAGGACACGAGCCTCAAAACTGGTCAAAAGTTAAGAACAAATTAAGAACAAGCTGAGGCTGAGCTTCTTGCAAAATGCAATTTTGAGCAACGTTTTTTCTCAAAATTGAGGCTTTTTAGCGATGCGTGAGTGCTTTTTTGGCGAATATTCAAATTTGTCAGCAAATTAAGGTTGTCTCACTCACTTTGTTGGCAAATGAGGCCTGAACACCTCCTTAGAGCGAAAAAGCCAGCAATAGCACTGCTTACACCCTCTTGATTTAAGAACAAATTAAGAGCAATCCAGCCTCAGATTTTCGAAAAAAATTAAGAACAGTCAGCCCGAACTTAAATTTACTGGTTCTTATAAAAAAAGGATAGTATCCTCGAATTTTCTCAACTGTTTTTCACTTCCCACTAACAGAAATCAGAGTCTCATTTTCGGTATCATTTGTTTTGATATCCGTGAAGTGCTGAAATATCTTTGTGTAAAGGGGGCCGCTCTTCATATCAATGTGTCTTGTTGCAAGGCAACGCCCTATTACTGTCCGAAAACGCCCTTTTCACAACAGGTAATGCTTATTTTACCAGTTGCAAATAACTGTGTTAGGTTGCGTAAAGGCAACTTCACAGAACCACATCAGAAAAAAAATCACTCCTACCCAAATATTCTCTTATCGAATTTAGACGAAATACAAAATCGTTCGTGTCGAGAAGTGTTTGAGGACGATGTCTCCTACGCCTACGGTTGAAATAAACTTTTTTGAGACTGGATACGGCGATTCCGCAATTTATGTCTAACATGTACCCTATGCATCAAATGCGCGTGTTAGCGCGAGAGAAATGAGTAAAGAAAACCTGGTGGTTATCTAAATGTCATTGTACCCAAGTACTAAATTGCTGGTCCTGGAAATCTTTTTTTCTGAAATATCAAACAGCTTTTTCAGCAATCAGGATAGCAAGTCAACATTACGTTATATTTAATTTTCATAAAAATCTCAATTTTCATATTTAACTACCTGCAAATCATAAGAATCTATTCATTCAAGTCATTTTCTTTTACAATAGCGATTCTCTTAGTTGTAGCCCAAAGATTTCATTTCCAGTGATTACCTTATGATTTGCAGGTAGTTATTTATCTCATTCTTCTTGGATGGTCTTTTAACAAAGTTAGATACTTTGTGATTTTACACTTTCATTGTTTTTGCTACTTTTATACAAGGACAAACACAGAAACCATCTGGGGTAATATGACACGTAACATGAATTATTTACAACGTTAGCATTGAGGAGAAGACAACAAGAAGGGCGCAGACTGGATGCTGACCGGCTGGAGTTGAATTATACAAGATCAAACACCACAACATCTTTGACTTGATAACGGTTTTTGTTTAACATCGAAAATCCATTATGGTGAGTATTTTTGTCTCATGTTTATGGTAGAATTAAGAGCGCCTGCTGAAACGGTAGACGTTGTGGCCTTGTGTTTAGTTTACAGCTGTGGGAAACAGAAAATACGGTTTAGCAGGCCAAGGGCCTACCTTGTGCATGATGCTAAGTTTGAGCGTCAGCAGTTCTATTTGTTCAAACTGCATCTTGAAGATTCTATAACTAAAGGATTATTCATAATTTTGAACCTTATCCTGCGTAAAGGTGTTTTGCAATATACCTGGCTTAGACCTTGCCAAATTTCAACCAAAACAGGTTAGTGGTTATAGCATAAAGCTACAGCAAGGATCCATTACAAATAAACGTTCAACGTGTCGAAAACATTTACCAAGTTAATAGATGTAGCTTAGCTTAAAGAATGAAATGGATTGTCACGGCAGCTTCTTGGTATTTTGACAAAGATGCTCCTTTAATTGGTTTAGTATATTTTATTTTTATCATTTTTAAAGTTTTTTTTACAAGCCCTGTTTCTCGAATTGGTTGCCAGTGTTACAGAGTTTTGAATGAAAATATGAATAATTCTATAAACAATCGAATTAAGTACAATTTTAAGCTTTTCTAAACTATTTTTAGTTAAATTGATCATCCAGCTAACTCTATGCAAATTTTGTGAAACCTTTGCAAATTAAATTTTGAGCACTCCCTACTCTAGAAGTGTAACTTGCTGAATTGCTCACCTTTATAGACCCAGACTAGATATCATTTGGACACTGTGCAAACTTGAATTTGATATTCTATGTGAAAAGAAACAATAAACAGAACAGCCAAAGAATTGCAATTATCTTCTCCCTTGTTTAAAAAAGGTGTACTCAACTAATAGATGTGGTCATTTTGATCTCATGCTATGCTTCTTATGAGACATATTTGCTTTGATTTGGCTCTGACATGATCAAGGGAAAAATTGTTTTTCGGGAATCTTGTATGCTGTTTGCAAAAGTGGATTGCCCTCAGACATAATATTGTCTGTAAATTTGAAAGATTTAGTTAGTAGTGTCCACTCCTGCTCCTATTCACAGAATCGATTGTTCTCAGTAACTGGTACCTGGCTCAAAAAAGTGTTAAGTTCGAGTCTCATATGAACAGAATGTGTAAGTGAACTATTTTGTAAGCAACCTCGTTTGAACAGGAGGAATTGAACTCAAGTGGATGTGAATCTTTTTGGAACCAGTAGTCTCCTGTCAATGGGGTCTAAGTTATGGCCAAGTCTATGATGATATTTACTTGGAAGAACACAGTTTACTGGCTCAGTGCACTTGCATTGTACTTGTTGTATATTGGCAAGTTTACTTACTGAATTATAAAACTGTGGATAAACACATAAAGCAAGGGGACAAACAATTGTGTAGTTTTCTACATGAACAATGGAAAAGGGAAGAAGACAAGAATAAAGGAAGATCATAAAAAGGAGAACAATAGAAGCTTTAAGTTTCACAAGCACAATAATTAACATCTTGCTGTCTAGTATGTGGTCAGCTATCAATGCACATTCTTTTGTTGGCTTAAGCATAATATTCCAAATTATTGACTGTTCTTTAGGCTTTCATAATTTATTTAGTCTCAAACTTGTATTGACTGTGATCATTTAATTTCAGGGTAATGAATATTCCCTTCCTGCTGACATGGTCACACACTGTAAGTCAAACACTGTTTTTCATCAATTTTGTTCATACACTTTTTTAGCCTAATCAAATGCAAATCACATCAACAAATCCTGAAAAGTATTGTGTTAAAAGATTGAGGCACTGTGTCCCATCAGTTGATCTTTCAGAGTTAAGAAAAGGCTGTGCTGATACTTTCTGACTGAGGGACCTTTGAGTATTTTTCTTTACATTGTCAATTGGATATGTATTGATAAATCTATTGTATAGTCCAACCAATGGGGATTTTAATTGTCATAGTGTATGGGGAGATAGTTCCTTTAAATGGATAAGTCATAGTCCTGGAGGCCAAATGTAAAGATTTGTGTAATTACTCTCGAGGTGTTTTTGGTCAATACACATGCCTGCACAAGTTAAATAGTTAAATACCTTTAATGAAGTTGAGCTAAAGACAGTTTGGTCTAGTGCTGCACACCCTTCTATCACAACTATTCAGGAGAATTAATGTGTGCTACTAATGGTCACATCACCTATACCATTGAAAACCACGACTGCAACATTGGAGGTGGCGAGAAAATAATACTAATTATCGTGTGAGGGAAGAAGAAATCAAGGCCATATTCCCTAGAAAATTCTTATCGGCCGAGTTTCAAAAAGTAGAATTTTGCCGGGTTTTCCTTTCAAAGTTCCCAAAACAATAGAAACACCAGGGATGAGATGAAGATAAGACCAAAAAGATATCACCCAAAAGCCTTCAGCAATTCAAAATAGGTACAAATAGTGCTATGGGTGTCATGGAGGGACAAATGCTCCCCAAAAATTTCAAAAATTAACGCAAAATCAAAGCCATGATTGACTGACCAGAACATACACTTTGATAAATAAAATAAACTGCATCAAAATGCCACACCCAAAAATAGATAGATAATAGGTCATGCCCTATATTGTTGGCAAATTGGTGACTTGCACCCCCCCCCCTTTAAGTGAAAGTGTTTAGTGATGGCCCTAGAGGAAATGGTCCAGTTTTATACCCACAGTGGATTTAGGCTGTTGCTAAAGCTTTCTAAGGGAATCTTCCAGTCATCTTGTATAACAACAGCAATTTATGAGAGAGCATTGCTCTATGTATTGACAAACAAGGAAGCTCTTTAGCCACACTATCACCTTTCATGACATTATATGATAAGCATCTTTGAATTTTCTTTTGACATCAATTTAGTTGTACTCACTATACTTTTTCAGTTGACTCTGATGAAATTAGAAGACTAGGTAAAAGGTTTAGAAAGCTTGACTTAGATGGCTCAGGGACACTGTCTGTTGAAGAGTTTATGTCACTTCCTGAATTACAGCAGAATCCACTTGTGCAAAGGGTGATAGAAATCTTTGATACTGATGGCAACAAAGAAATAGACTTCAAAGGTTTGGATGTCATTTTATTTTAATTTTGTCTACATACAAATTATAATTACAGATAGTTACAGATAGAATCATAGTTACAGATAGACCTGACACATAGCACATCAATTTTTCTCAATGTTTTGTCTAAAGTGATGTTTGCAATGACCACAGTTCCAGCTTTATATTTGATCTGCTCTACTTCTCTTAGTTTCCTAGAACCATACTAGCCTATTTGAACTATAGTTCTTTGTCCCATTAAGTTCTTATCAAAAAATTTGTTTCATTTTTTTTGCAGCTTTAATTTGGCATGATTGACTTTTTATTAGCTGTTTGTGGATCGATGTGTCAAGATTGAGTCCACTTGAAATCTGAAATATCAAAATGAATGTATATAAAGTTTTACTCAATTTGACAAAGAGCATTTATTTTTTGTGTACATATAGAAAGCTGAATACAAACTTTGCAATTTTGTAATATGATTTTCTTGAGAATAAACTTTCAATTTTAGAATTTATCGAAGGAATCTCCCAGTTCAGTGTTAAAGGTGACAAGAACTCAAAACTAAGATGTAAGTTAATTGACTTCCTTGTGTAGTCAGTCAGTTTTACCTGATTCAAAGAAAGCCTTGATAAAATTAAATTGGTTATATAGAAAATCTAAGATTAAATCTTCTTGATTATGATTAGCTTTGCCTCAGGCTCTTTGCTATTTAGTTGCTAATCCTCTCTGTTGTCATTTCATTTTGTCTTTTTTCATTGTTTATTTTAGCAGTGTGTCCAGTGATGCTAACAAGAACCTGCAAAACAATAAGATTATAAACAAAAACTAGCATAATTTCAATATAATTTAATCCACTTGGCTTTAAGCTACTGCGTGTGAAGCTTTGAGTATTGTCTTGAACTTGAGAGAAGTAATGCATTTAAAGAATAAAATGTCCTATATCACACTGAGCTTGTTTTTCAATGTACATAAGGGCATTGAGATTTTTGGTCACCTTATTGTTGTCATGTTTTTGGGTGTTATTTTATTGAACAAGGGCCATAGAAAGTAGGTGTGTAGTATTTTATTCTCTATATTGTATCATTATTGATTTTTTACCATTTCCATTGTAAGGTAGTCAATTTTTTCCTTTTACCAATAATGGGTCCCATGTGCCCTCACTAGCTTTTGTGCCCAGTAGTGAGGTCTGGGTCCTGAAAGACAATAAGATGAGTTAGCCAACCTCTAATTGCTGACAAGTTTAAACATTGGTTGGAGAAACATACCTTGGTTGCAAAATATCTAGGCATTTTTAAAACATACTTTTTTGAATGGGGATGTCACATAGTGGCAGACACCAGGGGGAGCTAAGGGGGCCATTTTCCCCTAATATTTTGGAAGACAATTGTCATTTGTTCCAAAAAAATGGACAAATGTGACCTCATCTTATCCTTCCACTGATGTCATACCTAATATGTCCCCATAGCTACAGCCCTGTGGCTTCCCACTTATTGTTCAAGCTATTCCAGAGCCATATCATACACTGCATTTATTGATCAAATTATTTTTGCTAGCTCTGTAGTACATGGTCTATGTTTTCAACCTATTTTTCACCTGCTGGAGGTTTCACTTCACAGAAAGAGACCCATTTTGCAGAAAGAAAATTCTGACAAAAGGTTGACCCATTATCATTATTCTGTAGTCAACTTTTGCATTTTTCTTGCAGTTGCATTTCAAATCTATGACATTGATCAAGATGGGTATATATCTAATGGTGAATTATTTCAAGTTCTCAAAATGATGGTTGGGAATAACTTAAAAGAAGTTCAGCTGCAACAGATTGTTGATAAAACTATTTTGCAATTTGACAAAGATGGTGATGGTAAAATATCTTTTCAAGAATTCTGTGATGTAAGTAGACAATAACTATGTAATGTAAGGAATTATTTTTCCAACACTTATTCGCTTTTAATAATGAACTTTTTTTATTCATCATGCTCATATTTGCACTCACCCAAAAAATTGCAAGGGCCATATAAATACCTTTTTATCAACAAGTTGTGCTTAGAATTTTCTATAGACTTTTTCTAGTGGACAATTCTCATTCATTTGCTGTAAAGATATCTATTGTTTTAATTAAGGGCCTTTTTCATGGGAGGTAAGCCAAAGAATCACCAGAGATTTACCATTGTGTCCATTAATTTTAAAAAGATTGTAATCCATATTTGAAAACATCAGGGAATCATAGAATTTTTTTTTCATTATTTGTAGCATTGGTCAATTACAGTGCTTGTGAAGTGAAATTTTTCTTTTTTTCCCTGAATTAAGCATGCTTACAGAGTTTTTCCTTCTTCAAAGTCCTCTCCTTTCCCAAGATTTTGATTTTATGGGTTCTTGTAATTGTACAAAATCATAAAGTGTTAGCTTTTTCACATAGACTATAATAGAAAAATATCAGTTCTTGACTGGCGATGTCAATGGGAAAAAATTACCTTTGTTTTTACAAATTTTTTAAGCATAATAAAATATTTTCTGCAATCCTAAGGATGCAGTTTAGGATTCCTTTATTTCTAAGATTTTTGCATCTAGGTCTTAAATTTATATTATAGTCTAAAAAGTGTCATGTATTTATGATCCTTTTGATCTAAAAAAGTTGTATGTACCTTTAACAAGCTCAAAATTACCATCCCTTCAAAGGACAGTGGTAAAATGCTTTCTTGCAGAAGTTCTTGTTGCCAAGCATGGATTTGGTTCTGAACAAATTCCAATAAGTTGTTTATGTTCCTAGAGCTAAAAATGATACCTGCTATTTGAGATGGTCATTTAGAAAAATAAGCTGAAAAATATTAATGTATACAAATTTAAGCTAATTGCATCCTGCTTAGTTTGTAACACAGTGCTTGCCTTAGGATTTTGTTATGCATGAAATTGTGTAAGCAGGTTTTGATATTTGTATTCTTCTCATTTCTAGGTGGTTGCAAGCATGGATGTTGATAAGAAAATGGTGGTAGATGTTTAGCCTATTTGCCTTGAAATCTGGCAACCTGTTTGCTTTTTGATAGTTTATTTGAATCTGGCAGAACGATTTGATTTAATGTGCTGTAAAGAACCAATGAGATTTTCAAGAAGCACTAATATAGAGTACTGTTCTTAAAAGGGATTTCTGTAACTTCAACAGTAGAGCCATCAACAGTAGTAAATTATGCCTCACTTATCACTGTCCTTAACAACACTATGAGAAAATTATTTTGTATCCATAATTCTTGCATCTCAAGTATCAGTATTTATTTATGTGGTAGAGTTGTATGCTGGGCTAGGCTAGTGAATCCTGGGCAAGTGAAAATCCTTTCTTATTAACAAAAATCAAATTATTTGGAAAATTTGATATTTTGACAGACTTTGGCTCAAGGCTTTGTTTAAGCAATATTTATGATTGATTAGGATAATAAATTTATGTTCTATATCTCTAGGCTTTGGCTTTTATAAAGAAAGTTGGTTACATTCCCCTATAATAAGCTAGCATTCATCATTTTTTCTTATTTTTATCATCAATGAAGACAAACAAATTTGTCAATGCTTAGTATAAAATCCTCCTTAACATTCCATCCCTATATTCTATTATTGTTGCATAGTTACATCTTGTTACATAGATATTGTTATTGTCAATGGTGGCACATTTCATGTAAGGATAATACAATGCTCCTTTTTGCCATGGCAAAACTTGCAATGAAAGTAACCGTAGCCATGTAACAATTGTGAGTAATGTGTTGGTGTGAATTAGCCAGCCTTACCAAATTTTATATATTGCTTCATAAGGTTTTGTTGAAAAGCTTTTTATCGACCAACAACAATGTGCTCATTCATATATGTATATTTTGCATCACTGTCTTATTCCAAAATGTATGTATGCAGTGTCTTTTTCTTGTTTTCTTCGTTTACTACCAATGGTCTCAATCTAGGTTTACTTCCGACTTTATGTACCATGTTCTATAGAATTTATTTCATAATTAGTTTGCGCAAGTTATTAAATTATATAAAATAAGATAACAAGTAAAATGATTTCAAATAATAACTTTTTTGATAGCTGTGATGTACCAAAAAGGGCCTTTCAACATGCTCTTGTTGTCAGGCAGTGTTGAAACCAAAGAAAATTATACTTTAATGAGAAAATGTTTTAATTTTGGTTAGAAAAATGGGGCTATTTTTGCAACAGTGCTCTGGGAAGTTGTTTTTTTCAATTTCCCTCAATTATTTCGAACTCAGCTATAATCATAGTAGGCAGGTCAAATGATAATTCTGTATTTTAACCATCCTATTAGTTACAATATATCCACAATGTTCAGGGCTTGGTGATCTCGAATACAGCAGGAATTTTAAAATTCGCCCAAATACAAGCAGATAATTAGATATGCAAATTAGCCATCTAAATGGCAGCAAAAATTAATCTTGATGATATGGTTATGTAAAATATAATATCTGCATCACCATCATAAGATTGACTTGCAAAATAATTCTTTTTGGATTCTGTAGATTCATTAGTTTGATCTATGATTCAAAGATGTTTCCTGGATAATGCCTACAAAGGTACTTTGAAAGTTTCATGAGGAAAATTTTAAAAGTATAAAGATTGCAGTTGAGCAATAGTCTTGTTTAAATATTTTTTAAAGAAATGATTAATATCTGCAAACATCACATAATAATATTTTATATCGTTAGATAAATAATATTTCAGCGCTGTTTATATACCGATAGGCTGCCGGTTAACGACAAGAACAAAAATGTTCTAGAAACTAACGTAAATTTTCATCTAACGATACTAGATAGATTGTTTCTAGTGTCACGGTCACCCATTCCACCAATAGGGACAACATGCTGACGGAACCTAGAACCTCTACTGCAGATTACTGCTGTTCTAAGTAAACAAAAACTCGGTTTCCTTTTCGTCCAGGCATAGGTTACACTAAAATTTTGGTGATCTGCATTTCTTTTGCTTTGAATCAACGCTTCCTTCTTCTAATGTACATGCAGTGGAGTCCCAATATAACGATCTCTGAAGGGAACAAGAAAATAGTTCGTTATATCGGGAGTTCGTGAAACCGAGAGATAACGTTGTTTGTGTCCTTTAGCAGTTCACTCCTAAAAATCCTGCGGTGGGCTTGTTTAGGCTATCTCCGACCTCTGTGCACATTTGACTAAAAAAATCAATCTAAATTCAAATAATGCAACTGGTTGGTCATTGAAAATGAAAATCTTAATGTTCCTTTTATAATTTGGGACCAAGAGATTGGCAAAGCTGGTATCACTTCACTCCTAGTTGTTGCCTGGATGATGTCTTCGATTTCTTCACATTCTTGTTTGCCCTCTTCTGCTTCTCCATCTTGGTCTCTTAATAAATTTTTGTCGTCGCTCATTGCCAATGTCTCATATGTAAGAAAATATTCGTTAGTGTCAACGTACTCATTTGCAGTAATTTATGGTGCAATCAAACTTTCATCTCGTGCTCTGAGGCTCTGAGTGTATGAGCCATTTCTTGAAATGTATCATCGGCATGTTTTGCCGATTACACAAATGATTTCCCCCTAACAGAAAGTGATAAATACACCGAAAATAAATAAACAAAAGTAACAGATGAAAAATTTATGAAAAGTTCGTTATTTCGAGGGTAATTATGATGAGGGGACCTAAAAATTGGTTCGTAAAAACGAGGGTTCGTTACATCCGGGGTTCGTTCTATCGGGATTCCACTGTAATTCAAATTGAAATTTTAGAATTCGGAATATTAAAATAGAAACATATAAAATAGAACTCTGTTGTCGCAACCCGCCATTCCTCAATGTTTCGAAAGGTTCAAAAATTTCGAAACTTGATAAGGAAAAAGTTTTGAAATTAGACAAGGGAAAAATTCGAAACTAGACAAAAGAAAATAACTTAATCAAAGCAAGCATGTGTCTTCAGGGCAACTCTAGAAACAAATTCTTCAGTTAGGGGAAAGCGAATATAGCAGACGAAGGGCATGAATTCAAATAAATTAGGTAAAATAGAAATTGGAAGGAATTTTTCGTCGATTTTTGAAGGAATTTTTGCGTAAATGTAAGGATATTTTTGAGAAATCAGTTGAGCAAAAACTTCTCCCTCCGAAAAACTGTTTGGCTACGCCCCTATTGCCCGCCTACCTTTCCAGTGCTGGCTTCGTGCCTGGGTTCTATTTATGCAAAATAGGTAGAAATTCGGTTTTACAAACCAAGACAAAATATAAGGTACGTGGCAATTAACAGTCAGTCAACTTCTGAGCCTCTCCCTCCCCAAAACAAAGATAAAATAAATTTTATCTTGCCAACATCCAATATATTTTATTCAAACTGTCACCAATTTATTTTTAAAACCCTTACAGTTACAACGCGTAGATAACTTTACTAAAGTTGATCCTTTTAGCAACATCACTTTCAATACCCTAGCAGAGCTAAGTCATTCAGTAACTAAGCAATCATTCCTTGTCGTTTTGACGGATCCACTTTGCTAGCCTTGGTTTAAGATCGTCGAAAAGACATTTTAAACAAAAACAACACGGAAGCAATTTTAAATACTTTGATATTTAATGTCAGGACTTTTGGGACCCTTACGGGAGAAAGCCTTACCTAGAATGATGCACTATCGTTAAAAAGGACACCCTAATTTTGAACAAGGGCCCCGGCGCACTGCCCCGACTGAATCGTGACAAGTATCGGCGCTACTTGCCACAATCCTGTCACAAAGGTTTGCAGATCGGGAGCTTTCATCTTCATAAGCAACAGGCTTGTGATTTCAAATTGCTGTTAATAGCTATCTATAATTAATAGTCCTTGATTGCTTTATCTTGTTTATGTGTGACGCTTCATTCAGTGACATTCTATAGTGTAAAAGTCAATTGCAATACCTTTAATGCCTTGAATACAAGGTTTCTGACTTTACCCAAAGCTTCCACCCTGATATCACACCAAACAACGCTGGTGGGTGTTTGTTTTTACGTGCCACAAGACGAATTTACGTGTCCGAGGTGATTATCACCACTTCCTTCTTCAGCTAGGTTCTGCAGTTTTATAGAATTCAAAGGTGTCTTTCGAGGTTGCAGGTGTTTTTTTGTAAATATTTTTGTTATTCTACTTCTTTTATTTGTTTTTCTGGAAGGAAAAAAATATGCAAACAAATTCGGAGACATCTTTAAGATATTATTATTTTAGACATCATTATATTATTTCTGTTTTACTGCGACTAATTTTTTAGCTAAACACGAATCATATTCAACAGTATATATGTCTGACACATATCTGATGAAAAGCACTAGCCGTGTAACAAGGCCTCAAACTTGGCAGCCACATCCCCCCATACTTGCAAATGGGGCTTGGACATCACCTTGAGCATTAGTTCCAAACAGTGTACGAACAAACGTTTCCAATGTTTTTCGAGAGTCTGAAGGGCGTAGCCGAGAAAGTTTTTTTTGTCCACCCCAGTTATAAGGGCTGGCGACGCCACTGAAACGGGTTATTTGATAGTAGACATTTCCCATGAAATTAAGAATTCCAAAGAAAAACGCTTCGAAAAGGCCTTGCCATACACTGTTTTCATAAGAACAATTATCACGAGCCTTCAAAAATTGGTGAGTATAAGAACAAATTAAGAACACACCTGAGGCCTGAGGCTGAGCTACTGTAAAATTTAGTTTCTAACAATGTTCTGTTACAAAAACAAGGAGTTTTTCGCCATCTTGTGGTGCTTTTTCGGTGAATTTCAAGCTTGTCGGAAAATGAAGATATCTCACCCGTTTGTTGGCAAACGAGGCCTGAACACCTCCCTGAAGCAAATTAGCTAGAAATTGCCCTGCTTACACCGTAATAATTTAAGAACAAATTGAGAACAATGAAGCCTAAGATTTTCTTAAAAATTAAGAATAGTCAGCCTGAACTTCAATTTACTGGTTCTTATAGAGTATAAGTGTTTTGCATTTCTCCGCCAGAGCTGGACTAGGAAGCTGCAGTGACTATTATTCAATGGTTCTAGAAACAGTTCAATGCATGGATGTAGAAAAATCAACTTTCTAAAGAAGAACACTCGAGCCTAAAATTATCCAACAAATAAAGATAAAGCCTAGGCTGAAATTTTTTAGTTCTTATCAATAATTTTTTTGCACTTTATCTACGCGAATATAATGATTTTTTCGAACAAACGGAGAAGACGAGAGAAAAGTAAATTGAGTGTCATTAAAACATTTGAGCAGGTTTTCATGAACATATTAATGATTTGGCTCTGCAAATTTGCTGGTGCTCTCTCTTGCCATGCTGCAATGCTCTGTGATTTGTTGCTGAACAGAAATAAATGAAGATAATTAAATATACATTTGCGATCTAGAGCCGATAAAACAGAACTGAAAAACAACTACATGCTTTTTTATAAGAACGCATCAATGCAAGCTGAAATTCAACAAAACTTCATAAATGAAATACTAGCCAAATTTGGAAATACAAGAATAGCAACAGAACAACAGAAAGCGATAAGCTAAATAGCACTGAAACAACAACAATAACAACCTAACAACCTAACCAAAAATGACGTCATTTTATCAAATGTATGTTCTTTGTTGGAGATAAAACTGCAGGTACAAGTGCAACATCCCGAACAGAGGCCTTGATATATCCCCCCCCCCTCCATCTTTGATCACATAATATGCGAACGTGCCCACACACACCCAATAGCCAACACCATTAAAGTCTGGGGTGGATTAATCATAGTCAATAGAAGGAAATGTCCCTTCTATTGACCAGGGGCGAAACTACCGGGGGGTTGTGGGGGGGTGTGACACCCCCCCCAATCCAAAAAATAGTCGATTTCGCAGGGCAATCGAAGATTTCGCAGGGCGCCAAGAAGAGCTTTATTGCCACGCAGAAATGCCACCTCTAAAGTTCATAAAGAGCTGTTAAGGAATTTTGAAATGGAAATATCATATTTGTTATGAATCTACCTTCCTGTCATTGCATTTTAAAGAACGGAACAGGTATGTAAGGAAAAGCTCCGTTATTTGCAAAGCGAAAACATTTCTTACCGAAAGTCATAGCCAATGGATGCAATGATTGATGCATATGTTTATGAGGGCAAGGTTGAGTCATGCAAATTAATTTAAGTTTTAAATTATTTTCATGACAAGCACGGCCTCATTGGGCGTCACTGGGGGGGGGGGGAATAAGAGGCTGAATGCCCTCACTTTGGTCAAGATAGGAATTTTTTTGTCATTTTTTCTATTACTTTTGAACAGTGCATGAACTAAAAAACATAATAAATCGTTAAGATACCGATTTTGTTTCATCTAATTGCTAACTTTTTCACGTATATTTTTATCATTTTTCTTTTATTTGCATTAATTCAGTAAGTCGTTTTCTGTTTCATTGCAATGTTTTAATTTTGGAAGTGTAAACATGGCCTTCTAGATACAAGAAACTGCACTTTTCTGTTCAGGAAATAAAATTATCCCAATCAAAACAACATCTTCCTCTGTCATTCACAACTACGTGCAATCTGAAACGAAAGGTTGCCGTTTCTTTCCTTCCCCAACGTCTAACACTAGAGTTTTAGCATGACATCCCCCTCCCTATTTTTTCCAATAAACAATAATATTTTCAATAAACAATCAGTTCTTTTAGCACAATAGCATTTTGCTAAATTTTTGTCTGAAAGATGCTTTTTAGCCCTTTTACAAGGTATAATTTCAAAAAATTTCTTCACGTCGGACCCAACCATGGTGGGTCCTCCTACCTCACTAAACTTGACTCTTAGCCCCACTGGGCTAAATTTCGTTGCGCTGTTTACATCATGTATCCCCCCCCCCCAATTAGCTATTTATTAGCTTAATTTTGCAAGCCAACATTAAATGAAGTGAATATAAAAAAAAACAATTTACGCTCACGTAGAGAAATAGAAATTTCATAGGCAATGAAGTTTCAAGTTTGTTTTTACTGCTTAGAAGTTTGTCCTTGGTAAAGACCAGTGTACACTAGTAAAGCTTTCACTAGTAACCTATAGACAAACCGTTGCTACGAGGTCTGCAGGGCACCACTCAGTTTTGCAGGGCAGAAAACCTTTTCACCCCCCCAAAACTTTTGGCCAACTTACGCTCCTGCTATTGACTATGGATCAATCTATTGCCTAGTCTAATAAAGCATATGTTGTTATAGAAAATTTTTCAGAAACATGTCAAGTTAGGATATCTTAAAGACACATTCACTCGATAGAAACTACATCCCCTCATCAAATATTTCCCGTTTCAAATATTATTTTTAGTCAAATAAAAGTATATAACTGCTGTCTAGCCGATGTTTGGCCATTCGTTTGGATCGTTTAGCTCTGGAGTGTATGGAGGAATGTGCTTCGTCGCAAGGCCAATCAAGATACCTCTTTATCTTCTTTTAAGATGATTATAGATATATAAATATGTAATTGTAATTAGTCGCTTTCATTTAAAACCAGTTAAACGTTAATTTGTAACTTTTCTGCACAGCCCCCTGAAAATCAGTCCCCTCGAATACCGGGCGTGAATGATTTTAAAAATAGAAAAACTGTTTGATCGGGGCTTTAGAAAATGAAAATCCCAGCTGGGGATTTTTATTGCATGTGACTTGAATGCTTGCCAAAAAATGGTGAAATTAATCAAATTTTGTTTGCAATTTTATTGTTAAAAAGAATGTATCTTATGGCTTTTGAGAGTAAGAAGGGAGTTATTTTTCCTGGGGGTAAATTTCCTACAGAATCCTTTAATTTTTGCCCATCTTGATTTTTGGCTCTGTCCCCCTTTTTCGGTCTTTTTCTGGATTAATTTAGCGGATGTGGCGATTTTTGTTATTGTCATGTTTGGTTATTGCCCGCAACTCGCGCGCGATAGCGCGCGAGTGAAGGGCTTATAGTCTGCCCCGCGTATAAGTAGCATATGGAAGCTTCAGTTCATGTTGTCAGCACTTTTTCAGCAGATTTTGTCACTTTTCTGCTGCCATGACAACTGTCAATCAATTTCATTGTCAATCAATCGGCTTTGTCGAGGAGGTCGTTAACCGCCACCTCTTTGTGCGGAAGAGAATTATCTTCGGAGCGTTGCTCTGCCAAGACTCTGTTAAAGGCCTTCGGTTTTTTGGCACGAAAACGGTGCTGCATCACAGCTCTGTTCTCTGCAATGGATGGAAGTTTTGATTCGAAGTTTTGGGAATCAAAACCAGTCGAATGCCACACTTTTCTCCCAAAAACTCGAGACCGTACGAGCAAAAGTTATGATTGTTGGCACGAAAACGGTGCTGCATCACAGCTCTGTTCTCCGCAATGGATGGAAGTTTTGATTCGAAGTTTTGGGAATCAAAACCAGTCGAATGCCACACTTTTCTCCCAAAAACTCGAGACCGTACGAGCAAAAGTTATGATTGTCGTGATTATCGAAAAATAAATGTCAAACCCTCGAAAAATTTCATGATTTTCAAAAGGGCGTTGGACTTAAATCAAAGGCAAACTGAACACCAAAAATTCTTGATAAAAAGAATAGTTTAGCATCAACTAGAGCAGCTGTTTTTATAGAATTGTGAAAACCCAAGATGGTGTCTTCTTCGAATATCCTGACCTACATTTTCAAAACAATCATTATCAAGGAACTAATTGTTTGCGGGCAGTACTAGCAAGAGCTATTTCTAGTATTATGACCGACTAGCATCTTGCAATAGATTTCAAGTAAACAAAACCCTCTAACATCGAAAGAATGCTAGCACACCTCCGTTCCAATCTCCCAATCAATTCGATCGTAATATGTAAAGAATGCAGTCTCCAGGGGGATAGTATTGTTGCCATTGTTTTTTCCAAATGGGCGTGCCAATGATTCTGTGGCATCGTATTGCTGTCTTGACCTCGGCTGACTGGTAGAGTGTACAGATTGTGCTCACTGTGAGAACTGGTAAACTTGTCTTTTCCTTGAAAATATTCTCATCAGCAACAGGTAGGAGGGCATTTTTACAGCTTCGAATGAATTAATTTCTTCTGGGCTGCACTGTCAAGTCCTGCTGCTCGTTTGCGACCTCGACAGGTTAGGCATTCAGAATTCGCACAGAACGGCCTAACTCATTGCAAGAGGTCCTATTATTTGTGAAATGTATAACAAGCTTGGCTGAATGCTCACGAAACTATTAAGTTCTCAGTATCTCAGTTCACGGAATGTTTTCAGTGGCTGAATGATATATTTTTTACGATACGATACTGGTCTGCAATTGTGTTGTGATATTATTTCCATACCTTTCGTAACTCAAGTAGCATTTAATAGTGAACCACAGAATAGAGAATCTCTATTCTATGATTATACTGAAGAGATAAAACTGATCTGCCAAAGTGCCCCTGCCATTTGTTGACAATCGACGTAAGCCAAAGAAGATTGCTTGGTGGCAAGTTTTTAAACCCTATTCGGCACAACATGTCATTTCAAAAAAACCTTGTACTGGCACATGTAGACAGTTTAGCCAACACGTTTGCTCGTTTTGTTTTGCAGCATGGCTACGTTTACGGTAAAACAGGGTGGTACAAGAAAAGTTTATTCTGCTGGTGGGAGCAAAAAGACGTCCGGATATCATCTTGGTAAACCTTCAGATGCCATAGATGGCTCAAGAACCCCTTCAGATGCCGCCCCTTACAAAGGCCAGAAGTTTCAAGATATCAAAAACCAGTGTTTAAGAGATGGCGTGCTTTTTGAGGACCCAGAGTTCCCGGCTATTGAATCATCGCTCTTTTTCAGTGGAAAGAAACCACCAAGGCCATTTGTCTGGACGAGGCCAAAGGTATGCAACTATACAATATTCTTCTTGATTTCAAAGCTAATTTAGGTCATAAAGGTAAAAAAAGAGATGATAATTGCCTCATTCGTTAATAAACTTTATGCACACCATGGACACCATGTTTTCAATGGTAGACTCAAAGGGTACTATGGAGGATAGTTAAATAGCTCACAGCTTTTTCCAGATATGATGAAACCAGAACTTCCTAAAACGAGTAAAAATTGTTTTGTATATTTAGTTCATAATATTTGATACAAATGTAAAATAGCACAGTATGTTAAACTAGATTTATGTTAAGAAACTTTTCTCTCTGCTTTGCTCCTTGTTTCCACTGACTGACCCACCTGGCTTGTGCTACCACTACCTTTTTTGACCTATGGGTAAAATAATTTGTTGTGAATTACAAAAGCAAGACTAAAGAGAATAGACATCAGGGGAATTACTGGATTTTGACCTATTGTGGTTACAATCTGAGAGGGAATTTACTAACTTAGGGAACTTTTTCAGCTGCCTTGAAGTAATGAGAGTCATTGTAGTGATGCATCTTTCTTTCTTTCAGGAAATTGTCAGTAACCCAGAGATGTTTGTTGGTGGAGCCAGCAGATTTGACATTTCTCAAGGTATGCTTGGTGATTGCTGGTTGCTTGCTGCCATTGCTACATTGACACAATATGAGTCATTGCTATACCAAGTTGTTCCTCCTGATCAGAGCTTTACTGATGGCTATGCAGGAATATTCCGATTCAGATTTTGGCAGTATGGGAGATGGGAAGAAGTTGTTATTGATGATCTTCTCCCCACATACAATGGCAAGCTTGTGTTTGTGCATTCAGCAGAGAGAGGAGAAATGTGGTCTGCATTGCTAGAGAAGGCATATGCCAAGTATGATGAGTTTATTTTCATAATTAGGAAAATTTGATGCACTATATTATATCCCCCATCTGGGGAGCTTGTTGTGGTAATCACCCAGTCACTGCCATGGGGTATCTTTGTACCTGACACCTGTCAGCATGCAGAAAGAAAAAAATTATTGGATCATATGAAAATTCTCCATATTTTTCAACAACTAAAATTGATCAAAGGGCATATGTCACATTAACATTTAGCTAATTAAACAAAAGTGTTCTGAATGGAATTCCATTGTTTTGGAATTTTTATTTCTTCTTTTTGAATTTTTACTGCCATAAAAATTCACACTTGATCAAATGCTTTGTACTAAACAAAAAAGTTAATTGTATTGCACTAGACAATCATGTTCACGACACATGTCCTTTAAAAAAGTCATTGTGTTATAGTTTGAATTCTTTGACATCAATAAATTTAAAAAGATGTGGCGTTAATAAATTAAAACAGTCTGGTCATCAGAATTAAGTAAAGCTTCATTAAATTTTCATGCATACACACGAAGTATGCTTTGAACAAGCGCTGTAAACATATTTATACCTTTGTTGTATCAGCTTGGTGTCAGTTATCCATTTGTGCTTTCTAGTAATAGATTACACCCAAGCACTTTTTTGTCCATTTTATTTTGGTTATTTGAAAGCACAGAAACTACATGTCAAGCCTTTTTCTTGTATATTTAGTGCAATCTGAAGTATTTATGTAAGGCACAAAAAATTCTTGTCTGGAAATTTTTTTTTTAAATTATCACTCAGTTGATGTAAGCTGGTTACTTCTTACATTTCATCATAATGGGGTGGGCTCAACAAATGAGTTTACGAATAACCGTGCTTTATAACCAACAAGTGAACAACCATGCACAGTGTACAATACTTAAAGTACATAGATGTCATCTTTATAGTACAGACCAGAGTGAAATGTCAGTTTGAACATTTCACCACAACTCAACCAAATACACCATTCAGTCAAATTTGACTAAAAGAATCAACCATATCTATAAAAACTTTCTTGGCATTACAATATGAATATTTAATTATGATAACCCAATACATGCTACACTCCTTAAAAAAGCCAATCTATCAGCAAAATTTTCCCATAAAAGTTCTGGACACCCTAAATACCCTGACACTCTAACAATAACTTAGCCTACAGCCAAACCCTAGAAATTAAAAGAATCTGCTTCAATGATAATGATTTCAAATGTATTTGTTAAAAACTATGTGATAAATTGTTGACAAGAGGATACAACATTGCAAAAATAAATCAACAGATAACTGAGCTACAACGTAACATCCAATGCAACAATACACTTCAACCAAGTAAGCAAATTTAGCATTTTCATCCATTTGTCACAACATTTTCTTGCCATAAAGTAGTATTTTATGCAATTTGTAGAGCATTCTTAATCTTGACCAAACAACTAACAATGCTTTTCAAGCTCCAAGATTGGTTGCCCTAAAGAGAAGTAAGAATCGATACAACATGTTAGGGAGCATAGTAGAAAATAAAAAGATGTATAAAGAATAATAGTAATCAACAATTTGCAAAGCTTGTAACTGGATAGGGCAGTCTTAACTGCCAAAATCCTATAATGGTGGTTGTAAAAGCCAACACATTGTATGGAATGCACGAATTGTAAATAACAGTACATGGGAAAATCAGAAACCATACTTAACCTAAAATTAACAACACTGCCAATCCTCCAAAAAGCAACATATGAAATACCATAGTATTCTTAATATTAAATGAATTTTCCCATGAACCTGATAAGCAAAATTCTCCATCGTTCGAAATTAAGAACAAGTCATTGAAAACGAAGCGTAAAGGTGAAGCTTTGAAACATTGAAAACAAAGCTAAAACAAAGCATTGGTTATTTGGGTAACCCACAAATTAATTCTTTTAAGTCAACCATCACCTGCGAGTCTGCAAGCACTGTGAAATGTTTTGTGCACATATTTTGTTTGCAAAGATCACATTATGTTTTCTTTTATAATTGTTCAGGTTATTTGGAATACTTTGCTTTTGAAACTAATATTTTTAGACATTGAGACATAAACATCCTTGAATGCAATACAATGTTTTGAAAGTTACTGTTTTTATGTCGGATGATATTTAATCTCTTTCGTGTTATGGCACCTTTGTATTGCTAGCTTTCCACTCAACAGAACTTGCGTTTTGTCCTTTCTTAGGTAGTAGAGTAATAGCAGTTTCTCTTGAATAGTTCATTTCAGAATGATTGCTTGCTTTCTGAAATTGACTTTAATTTTTTCTTTGTTATCGTATATACTTGTACCAATTTCTTGTTTTTTTTGTGGGTACAGTCTTGTTTTCAGGTTTTCAAAGTTGCTTTTCATTTCGTTTCAAAGCTTGCTTGTTCAACAAGGCACTATCTTTTCTTCGGTTTGTCTACTAGAGCAATCTTTTTCCAGATATAGCTACGCATATTATTTTTATTCAGTTAATTAACGATCAGTGCCTAGCTCTTAATACACAAATGCATTCAAGGTTTTTCATAAAAAAAATGATCTTTCCAATTATATGCAATTTAAAATAATTCATGGTTTTAGCAACCGTAATCTGCTAAAATTTGCAGAAGTACTTATAAAGAGTAATTGTTTCAGGAACCCCTAAACCAATTGTGAAGATTTCTCTGAGGTGTTGCTACATTAAGTTGATTCCTTGTTTAATGGTATAAGTCATATCTGTTACCTTACCCAATAAATATATGTTAACAGATTGAATGGAAGCTATGAAGCATTAAAAGGAGGTCAGACAAGTGAGGCAATGGAAGATTTCACTGGTGGGGTCACTGAGACATTTGATTTGCGTAAGGCACAGCCAAAGCTTGAAGGAATTTTACTGAAGTCTGTTGCGAGGCAGTCGTTGATGTGCTGTTCCATTGAAGCCAAGCCCAACGAGATTGAGGCCAAGCTAGAAAATGGTTTGATAAAAGGTCACGCATATTCAATCACTGGAGTGAAAAAGGTTTGTGCGCATGTTAATTATTCTGTTTTTGCTTCATATCAGTTAATGAGTATTTGATAACATACAGTTAGATAAGTGCTCATAAAATGTCTTCTTTTAACGTATCTCAAGTTGTTTTTCACTAATGATTATTTATGTATTAGTTTCTGTTACCGATCTAAATTATTTAGATATCATGGAAGCTTAACTCATGGATTTTCCAAAATATGATGTTGATATAGAAATTTTCGCGCATATTGTGGGCTTAGGAAAGAATAAATGTCGTGTTTTTCATTGCAACCCCGGGCATTAGCTTAGACTATTAAAGGAAAGTTTAATGTTTTATCTTTCCTTTGAAAAAAAATTTTCCCCTCCCCCTATTCAATGTTGAATGCATGTTTTTGAAGCACAAACGAAAGAACTACTAATACGAAATCAATTCGGGGGAGAGGGGGGGATTTTAATTTACGAGGCAATGTTAAGTAGTAGATTTTGACAATTGTATTTTGTCTCAACAGTTTTTGTCCGGGATTGTAACTTCTTCCTTGTTATCTTTGCCAACAGATAAACTTGAGAGGAAATCCTGTCACGTTGGTCAGGATTCGCAACCCATGGGGTAATGAGAGAGAATGGAAAGGGGCATGGAGCGATGGGTTAGTATGATGGTAGTTTTTTGTGCTTTTGTTAAACTTTGTTGAACGTGACAGCACTGGCTAAGAAGTGGATGCGGAAAGTAAAATTAACCAAATATTGACCAAGTAATAAAAAATAATTTTCGTTTCTGCAAGCTAAGAAATTTGTTTTCAAGACTTTTTCTGTTGAATTATCCCCAGATTTAGAGGCCAACTTTTAACATTTCACTTCAGAAATTTCCTTTCGAGGTTTAGAATTTTTATTGACATATTTTCTTTTGCAGATCTCGAGAATGGGGCTTGCTCAGTGAGGGCGAGAAGCGCAACCTGGGAATAACTTTTGATGACGATGGCGAGTTTTGGTATGTGTACATTTCATCGTTAACGATGTACTTTGAGTTAAACTAGAAGTAACGAACCGTCTGTTAGTGCGCGTAAAAGATGACCTCTGAAAACTCGATCAGCTAGAGCCAAAAGAATACGCTGTCAGTTGAGGAACAGCTGAACACAACTTATTATTTGTTCACTCTTTGATTGTATTCATCAAGACATCCATTGTTATAGACGGTCAGCGAACAGCCTCTTCTTCGTCCACCCAGTTAATTTGTCTTTTCACCACAAAGGGACTGAACATATTTGGTATTTTTCTTAAAGAATAATTATTTGAATCTGGATTCCCTCAGATAAAATCAATTGTTTGTCGAGGTTATCTTCCGATGTTCAAATATGTGTTGTCATATCAAAGCCACAAAACCTCTTTAAGCAGAAAATATGTTTCTTTTCCATTTCCTTTCGCTGAACTTTTTTCTATCACCTTTAAAACGAAATTCGATTTTTTTGTTTGACAGGCATAAAATTACCAACTAGAAGTCATTGAAAAGCTCAATTTTATTTTATAGATATAGAAGCCTGATATTCATACCATAATACCATCTTATTTCCATCACAGTACCATGATAGTAGCATTATGGCTATACTTGAGCCACTGTATTCATATCAATAACTCCACAGTATTGACACTACCAAAAAATTGAAGACAATAGAAGACAGTACATTTTATTTTGATAAAATAGTAGAGCCTGTTTCCAACAATATTTTAGCCTGATCTGTAATCTTATAAGTCAATTCCATCTGATTTCAGGATGGCTTATAATGACTTCACGTCAGAGTTCACAAGACTTGAAGTATGCATGTTAAGTCCCGATAGTGCTGGTGATGTTGACAGAAAAACATGGGAAGCAAATGTCTACCAAGGGTCTTGGCAGAAAGGTGTTTCTGCTGGTGGATGCAGAAATTTTCCCGATTCTTTCCATGCCAACCCTCAGTTTAAGTAGGTCGACGTTCTCATTGTTTTCCATATTGATTAGCGTTACTTGTAAGGGAAAGTTGATGGTTATCAGCATATATAACTGAAATCGAGATGCAATACAGATAATGTCAACGAGTGGAATATTATGTATATAATGATTAATGAAAATGGTGTAAATAGCCGATAAATTATGAAATATAAGGATATTCGAAGACCGTTTGAAGATGAATCCATCTGGTAAGTTAAAGAATGACTATGAACGAAACTTACATGTAATCCTTAACGTTTTAGGGACAGTGTCCTAATTTACGCGTGGACAATGTGGCAGTAGGTCAGGATTATTTAAGATTAAACCATCATTTTTGCAAAATATTACAATGCAAAACAATTGAGCCAAGCAGGAAAGCCAAGAAAATCACCTGTTAAATCGGTTCTGTTTTGTCTTTTAAAAGGGTGAAATTGGAGGACCCAGATTCGGACGATGAAGAGGATAATTGTACTCTTGTTATTGGTGTGATTCAGAAGAATCGACGAAAGATCAAGAAGCTTGGAGCCCAGAATCTCACCATTGGCTTTGCAATTTACAAGGTTAATTTTCTATTGTTGCCCTTTTTACGGAACTGTATATAATTGAATTGGCAAGGAAAAACGTATGATTAGCTCTGCCTCTTATCGTAACAGTGTAAAAACTGACTTCAATTAGAACTGCTAAAAGTAAAGGCAAAAGTCTTTTCGTTTCAATGTCATACCAACAAATGCTCTTGGTCCTTCGACACTCTTTGCCCCTTTGTACATTTTGGAGACATTCAACCCACAAATCTGTTGCTTTTCGAGAGTGTTCGCCCATCAGGCTATTCTTCTTCATAAATCTTACGAAGCATTCTAGTCTGAGGCTTAAATTTACGCAATGAAGGAAGATTTCTCAAATGGCAAAGTTTGAAACTTGAAGTTTGTTTTTAGCTTGGTGATGATGCCGACCAGTATGCAGACCATGGAAGAATGGGGAAAGATTTCTTCTTGTATAACAAGTCAACTGCAAGGTCTGATAACTTTATCAACTCAAGGGAAGTGACGGGGCGTTTTTCATTGCCCCCAGGGGAATACGCTATCGTTCCCAGTACCTTCAAGCCGCAAGAGGAAGGAGATTTCCTCATCAGAATGTTTTCTGAAAAGGGTGCTGCAGCTGAGTAAGTTGCTCTTCGCGTTTCTCGTCGTTTATTTTTGTCTTCCATAAATCTTTTTGCCTAAGAAGAATTAAGTATATATATACGTAGAGTATCCTTTTATAATCTGATGAGCTTCATGTATGCGATACCATCTTATTTTTCTCACTTATAACATTAAGAATAGAGACTCACTCATAAGGCCCAAAGCTATTGTAAATTACCTGGATATGTAAGTACAATGACGAACTCCATGCCAAGAAGCATTACAGAAAAAAATCACAATCCTGGTACGAATACCTAAGATGCAGCCACTGATGTTTTCATTACATCGTTGAATTGAATCGTCGAACAGCTTTGCACATAATTCAGCAATTCAATTCAGTGACATGATCTTAACGAGGGGGGGGGGGGGCTCGTGCAGGGTGCATACGAAGTGACATTTTCAGTAATAGACAGTACGTTTAAGACATTTAAACCCTACATTGTCATAAGTTCAGTTTTCTACTACGATTAAGACATTTAAGAATCGTGGACATTTATTTCACACAGGCTTTTATTATTTTCAACAAAATAAATTTTCAACGCTTGTTTTTTAAAGTTTTTTTGCACAAATTTTAACTGCTTGTCTCTTTTAGCACCTTGGATACTCAAACAACAATTGAGTACAGGCCTTCTAAGGTACATATTGTCTTTTACTGAAATATTTGTGCAAATCAAAAGCTTTCAAACGCTATACTTAAGCTTATATTGCTATATTACAATCTAATATTATAAGCCATTGTTACGTTGAAACTTGACTGGTTATGGTAATGCTTAGATTAATAGCTTTTTCTGACGCTTTTGTTTATTTCCCTGTCACAAGCTATTCTTTCAATACGTTGGGATGAGACAACATTTCGTGAATTAGAAATGATATGCTTAAAGCTGTGTGTCGAGAAAGCGTATTATAAATATCTTTAACTACGTTAATCGCATTTAAGCGCTAATGTGATGTCTACCAGTAACTAGAGATGACGTTAAGCTTAACTTAAACCCTATCACCAGTCGGGTTACCTTCGTTATCCTTTTTGTGGGTTTAGGTTAGAGTGTAGACTTGGGCTATCAACATCTAAGGGGTCTAAAGTATAAATTCTCCGTTGCTTGATACGATGAAACAAGCGAAAAACATTCTTTCTTTCTTTCCTGCTCTTTCTTTCAAAGAGGTTTCTTGTCGGTTCAATTAATCAATCTACACTTATAATGTCTAGTAACTTTTTACATGGAGATAATTTTTCTCTTAACGCATGCTTAGATTAAACAGTTATCGTAGATTTCATCCATAAAACGTAAACAAAACGCTCAAAACTCCCCCTTTTTAAAATCATTTAATACTCGACGTTGATAATTGCTATTCTGATTTTAAAAAGCAGCTTGACAATTTAGATTCTTTGATTTTACTTTAACAGGAGGAAAGTCATGATTCAGATATGCATGAAATAATTAATTGTCTTGGTGAGGTAAACCATTAAACAAGCATAATTTGATATTCAATTAAAATAAAATAAACATAATATCTGATAACCTATAAATTTAATATCTGATAACCTTAAGAATAAAATATTTCAAAAGTATAAACGTATGCCTATGCAAATTATTAAACATCGGTGTCCAGTCGACTTTATTTAAAAAGCCCTTCTAAACTTTCTACTAAATATAAAATCAACGCTATTTTTTATTAAGCGTAAAACCAGATAAATTAACGACTACTTTTTATATTCGTTTGCTTGCATTTTAGAGATTTATATTCAAACACTTTAAATTCAAAGTTCAATTATAGAGATACACTATAAATTCCAAATTCTGTCTGATGAAATATTCTAAGATTAAATATGCCAGCATTTATGCATCTGGTGTTGTCTTGTCATTCAATTAATTTTCTGTGTTGTTGCTCAACAGAGGGCTTCTTCTCTTTTAAGGAATTACCACATTTTACTGATTTGTACGCTTTGTTATTTTTCATCAGTGTATGCCTGTGGCTGTTTGCCATAGAATACCTTTACTGCCGATGGTAACATTAATATCCCCTTCTTGGGGGCGTACAAAGGAGCGTACAAATTTCATGTATCCTCGGTAGCGTAGTCTTGTGTGGCCTATTTATTATTAGATTGAATCTTACCTACGATTGCTTTGTTTTTTATTTCACAGCCTACGCAGGACGAGAATGATGCGCTAGACAATAAGTTGTCGGAATTCTTCAAGAAAGTTGCAGGCGAAGTATGTTTAAATTTCATTTCACTTTTAGACTTGCGTGTCAAGATTCCCTGTCCATATAGCCTCGTTGTGTTGCAATCCCTCGCGTTGCAATAATTGAATCAAAATATATTTTCTATTGGCCGAAAATTCATGTAACATATTTTGATAAGCTGTCCGTAGTGATATTCCATGATATACTATTTGTTATAGGACGGTGAGATTGATTCATTCGAGCTCCAAGGTGTCATTACTGCTGTTTTTAAGAAAGGTTTGTAAATTTTGTTTTTCGTATTAATTCTAACGAAGATGGAAGTTACGGAGCCAATTTGATGCAAAATTTGGCAAATTATATACACTCCATCAGAGGTGCCAATCAACAAATCTGGTTAAACAGAAGTTGGTGGTAATTGTATAGAAAATATTCGTGTTTTTTCAGACAGCCAGGGATCTCGTTTAACAGCACATCGAATCATCCCCAGTACCCATCCAGTGATTTCTCCTACGCTATGTATTCAGCCAAATCAATCTTTTGCTAAAAATCATTGCTCGTTTGGAAATGTTTGGTTCAAAGTGAAATGGCTTTTCATTATTTGGAAATGGTTAGAAATTGAGTAGACAGAACACTTGTTTTGTTTAAGTTGAAGAGAATCGTGTATATTTGTAAGATCTATGAGTGTGCAAAATTTTATCACCTTGAAAAGTTGGAAATTGTGCTCACGAAGTTGATCTGCTGCCAATTTGTAAGCCAAACTTTATCGATTCTGTTTTATACTCAATGACCATTAATATAATTTTTCGATTTGTTGAAAAGAGCTTTAATATTCATAATCATGATTCGTTTGGTAAAAAGTTGCTTCTGTCTTTAGAATTCAAAGGTACTAGAGATTTCAGTTTGGAAGCCTGCAGGTATACTTTTATTCCGTTTGAAGCTATACATTTGATCATTTAAGTTGATCTCAATGAGTCAAACCATATTTGTTTAGCCCATGAAATTATTAGTAGAACCACACCCAACGGCCACACCCACTGTCATACCCTGTATACTTGCATTTGTCTTAAAGATTCTCTGTTGTGTATATCAAATCACTCAAACTATTCACCGCCTCTAAAAGGCTAGCAGAAATTGCTCGTTCATGAAAATTCAAAGCATGATTAAGGGCTGAGCACCACCCCCTCCCCCCACTGCCACACTGCCACACTGCTTCTTGAGAATTATGGTTCCACTAGTTACATTGCTTATTTAGGTCTTTAGCACGGTTTGTTGATCAACAAAAGACCTTTACATTTGCTTAGGTAGTCAAATATATTAGAGTATTCTGAAACTTTTCTGTACAAGAAGCAAACTGCTACAAAGTGATGAGACCATGAATAAACCGAAGTTTTATGCCATAACATTATTTGTATCAAAAGATTTAGCGATTACGGGACCTTGTTCCGTACATACCTTTGTTAATCTAGCGTGTATTCAAGTGCATCTTATTTGGATCACAAATGTTGCACGGTATTACTGCATAACTGATGCATTGTAATTTCCATCTACAGGAGCATGGTTGCAATGATGGATGTATCCTTTCTGTATATCATATTCAAATCTAAACAAGTTGGGTACTTCGAAATAATCTTTTCTTAGCTACCCTTGTAATGTTTTGTTGATTTTGAAATTGACAGAATAATTTGCTCACTGGCAAAACAATTTGCCGAGTTAGGACCCATGCTGTTGCCTGCTAACATTTCTCATTGCTTGGTGAAAAAATATTTGCAACTTGGTGTGCCACATTCCGTTTTGGTACCCCATAATTTCCTCATAGCACACCCCCTTTACTCCAAGGAAACCCCTAGGCTCATAATAAAGCTTTTATGCTTATGTTATTTATGCTGTTTTTTCTTAGTCAAGAGTAAATGAAACTCAACCTTTTCTTATCTTTCTCAAACTTTGCCTCATCTCACTAAAGTAAACACCCCCTTAACTTTGGAACAGAAAGACCGTTCTGGAAAATTGGTATTTGGTGAATTTAAAGATTTATGGTTCACCATCATGAAGTGGAAGGTAATACTTTGACCACATTGCATAGCTATCACCACTTTCATTTTGGTTTGTTACGATTGCAATATTGCAATCATAATGTCCCACTTTTAGTGACATTGTTGTAGGCAATAACTTGTGTTGTTAGTGCAATGATTAAATTTGGTATCAGTCTAGCTAGATCTATTTATCTTCAGGATACTTTGTGCATTTTTCGTAGTAAACAGATACATTTATCTGTTGGATGGGTTGTCCTTGCGTTTTATTACTTCGATTATATGACAAGTGCAACTTTGTATGATAGTGCATTTTTTTATTGAGAAGCCGAGATATGCAGATAAGGGTTATCAGCGATCCATCGTTTTCAAGATTCACAAATAGAAAAAATTCTGGGATGTAACCTTTTTGATGCCTTTGAAAGTAAAAGTCAGTTGACGGCTGTCGTATTTCATCACGAGGGAGCACTAGCCCCTCCTGCCCCTTACCCCTTTCCAGACCAGCAACTGCAGATGATAACTGTATAGTGTGATTTTTACAGACTGCATTCAAAGATTACGACAAAGATGGAAGTGGTGACATGGATGCTATTGAGCTCAGGGGCGCCCTTGCCAAACTTGGTAGGTGACAATAAATAGTCTTTTTGCAAATATTGACGTATCTGCTCAGGGCAATACCACATGTTTTACTAGCGTTGTTTTAGTTTCGATAGTCCATTCCTAGCAACATATAGGAACCATTACCACACTATCTAATTCAGTCGATAATTTTGAGCAGGTCTTTTTGTTCTAGTCTAGGCGAGCTGGACATATGATTTTGCACTGAACATATGATGGTTGTTAGTCTAGACTGTGAATGGCACTGTTTAGTTTTAAAGCAACGATGCATGTTTAAGTTTAATAGTTTAATATTTCATGATTTTCGCAACCATCAGGCAGCTCATGGTTGCTAACTGAAAATATAATACGATCGTGCCTTTCTAATATTGAAAATTATGAATTTGTTGTTGCTGTAGTTTTTTGTCGTTTCCGCCATCATTAGGTTCTCATTGAGACCAAAAGCCAAGAAAATCTTATTTTCGATGTACCTACTCCCCTCAATTCTTACCGGTCTTACAGGATGAACCTGATCTTTAAAGGAATGACCAAATTAGCCAAAGCTGTTGCTGTTTCGCAACAATAAGCAAAATGACGTGGTCTTAGTGTAGTAATTTTGCAGAATTGGTTGAGAACGTATCCAAAGCTGTTGAAGGGATATATTAAATTCCCTTCATGGTGACTCTGGCATATGGCGAATCTTTAAGATCAATTGATTTGCATTGATTTCTCGTTGTTCTGTCTCCTTGATGTGCAAGTCAGCAGCATAGCTTCGATCTTTTGAATGAATACAGTCTTTTCATGTTTTTGAAAATCCACTAGCCATTTTTACCCTGAAAAGTATTTTTTTATGTTGTCCTTCATTATCTGCAGTTTTATGCAATGTCCCCTTTTGCCCTAGCGCCCAATCAATGGCATTCCCTCTTTTGTTGTTTGCAGGCTTTAAACTAAGCACCCCAGCACTCAGCTCACTTGTTCTCCGCTATGCCAACAAGAAGGGTCACATTTCATTCGATGATTTCTTGCAAATCTGCTGTCGTATTCGCTCATGCTTCGGTAAGATATTAACCCATTCATATTCTATTACTTAGACTTCCAATTTTAGATTTTAATACCGTTGAGCTGGAAAATTATCTATATGTAATAGTTTTTAATAGAATTTACTGTTGAGTCATAAAGTGCTCGTTGCCTTATAGGCAGAGCGGTATTTGGTGTATAAAACAAACCAGTTCTAAGTTGCTACTCCGAGTTTCACGCTTAATGTGACAATTTATATTTATATATCATTAATCTAATCTTAAGTAAAGTAATCTTGACTTTAGATCTTGAGTAAAGAACGAGTAATTGAAATTGCAGGCGAAAAATTAAGGCTTGGCAAGAGCTAATCTTTGTAAAATCTGATTACTTTTTCTTTAAGTACTGAAAATTTGTTGGCGATCTAATGTTGTTCTTTTTAAATGAACTTAACAATGACCTGTTTTTTTTCTTCAAAGAATCCTACTTGTCTTACCAAGGGCGTTCATTTTCACTTGATGACGTAAGTAATGAACAGTTTTATACACGGAGAGGGGTGGTTGTGTGGTGATTTGGAAATGTATATACGAATGACCGTCTGCAGAACATTCATTTTAACCATTAGCACATTTCACCACAATCTAGAGCATGGTCGGGTATGCGCGAGCATACTCTCTGTTTTGAGCTCTATCTCAACTGACAATCTCGAGTACCAAATGAGTAAATGAACTTGTTGTTATATCGGTTTCAGGGACATATCGATTTGAGGGGTTTTTCGTGCTTTTTTCCTCCAGTTCTACAGTCCTGGCAAAATCTGAATGCATTTTAAGCTGATACATTTTAATGCCCTACTCCAAAAGTTTTTATTCTATTTTGCAAGTTTTCTTACCTCGTTTATAGGCTAAACTAACCATGGTTTTTCTGTCATATCACCCAGGACTGCCTTTTGACCATGTTCCAAATATATTGGCAGTCATTTTGCTCCTATAGCCATTCTTATTACGCATAATTACTTATTCTTTTTTTCTTTTCCAGTACATCATGTCGGCCATCTACACTTAAGGTTTCCTGATGGACTAACCCAAAGACAAGTTACTTTTTTAAACTTACCGTATCTAACCATAATTTCAGTAGAATAGTCACAAAAACTTAAATAAAATTCAATTTGATATTGTGAGCTAATGAAATAATACATCAACTCGGGTTGAGCATATTTGAATATGCCTTATAAACATTAATTTTGGTATTAAGTTGTGTCCAGATCACATTTTTTAATGAGTTTTTTGCCGCACATTTCATTTCCCTGTCCAACTTATCTTCAAGATTTTTTGTCCTTTTATATAAAACATAACAATAATTTTTATATAAGATCGATACAGATTTGATTAATGCGTTATGGATATATCAAAGGTTTAAGTTTCCACTGGCATCCAATTACTTCGGCTTTATTTCTCAAAACTTCCCCATACACTCACCTTTGTCCAATATCTATTTATTTAATACCCGTTTGAAAGGTCAGCATGACATTTTTGGGTGAATTCTTTTTTTGCTTTATATAACTCATATTCAATCATTTTGTAGTTTCGCTTAACATCTTTATATGATAAGTCGACTTGAATTCGAATTTTTGTTTTCATTTCTGTACAGCACTTAGAGGTATTGCAGCCCACTACACCCTTAGGATTTCTGAAAGCAGTCTTGGTGTCTTCTTTTCAAGTAAAATTCGTATAATATACCTTCAAATCAACCCCATCGTTGATAAAATAATTCCAAAACCCCTGTCTATTAGACACTTAAGTCAAGTTTTTTTTTAAATATTAAGAAATGCAACCAGACAACAAATATTATATGTTTTATATGCAACCAGCAAAGAACAAATTAAACTCTATTTTTTAAAGCCGATGAAACACCTTTCTACCTTAAAGGCTTTTTTATTAGATGAAGGAAATTTTTTTCAGTTTTTCAGTATCTTAAAAGCATCTCCTGTACATCGTTTTCAGTCATTTCTTTTGTGGTACAAAGCTTTTAGTCTCAAGATTGGCTAAAAATATTTGACAGTTGAGTACCATCATTTCAAATTTATTCAAACTCTGATTATTCATTTTCTAAACAGACTGGTATGAAGAAATAATAGAACAGAACTTGAGATTTATATATCAATCTAGAGCAAGGTTGAGTTCAGTGATGAAAGCACTTTTTTGTGAATTTATGACCAAAGCATTCGGTTTTAGGAGAAAACGGGCGTTTTTTGCACTGGTTATTTCAATTCATTTGGTAGCATTGAATGCAATAAAAGGTCAGTTTGGGTTTGCTAATATCTAGATGTTGGCCTCTCAAAAAGCTTAAACTTTTATTTAATCGGTGATTCTAAGAATTGTGGCATTCATTTCTATCGATGATAAAATCGAGACCCGGCGAAAACGACATCAAACTGTGTATTTTTTCAATAATTCAAAGATTCCACGTCATATTCATCCAAGGAATTAATTCTTCTATATCACGATGGGATATTGATTCCAAACAACGCAGGATGGCTCTTCCTGCTCTATATTTAGCCAAAGTTTTCAATAACTGCGGCACCGCAAGGACAGCATATCATTTATTCGACGCGCTTCTAATGGGATACTTAAACTATTTTAAGATTCCTCGTCCTATGTCGCTACAACAAAAAACTGAAATCTTAAAACAAGCATATTATGCATGCCCGTTGATGTTTCCGCCGCTGCAAACAGATTCCATTCGCGCGGCTGTATTTTACCCTAACTGCGTTTTAACAGTTGGATCAGGTACATTTAAGGCCTAGGGAGTTACAGCGTAGCATTTTCTGCTGGTTTTTTTGACTTGCCTTAACAAGGCAATCTTAGGCTTTTTTCAAATTATTCATTGTCAATTATAGATAATATTCAATGGCTCTTCCCTTAAAAATTTACTCTGAAATGCCTTGTTACATATGTAATTGTGAATTTCAAACCCTTTGCGCTGTTCTAAGGTTCTAAAACAAAAGATATATGATACACCATTTCCATTCTCACTATCTTTTGCTGTGGATATCCACGAGGTACAAAGTGTTTCGTCACCTATCTAGTAAGACCGTTCTGAGACGAATTCAGTGTTTTGTTATGCTTCAATTTGTTTGCTGGTACAGTATTGTTGCATTTATTGATGCATTGTATTTGATGCTCGTGCCTGTCTACAATTATTTCTGGCATTCAACCTCTAGCACAACCTAGCCAATATCTCTTCTTTCAAATAGCAATCTTAACTTTGAGCTCTCTGTAGTATAAATTCTGTTGTTTATCCAAAGTAGCGAAGACGAGACGACCACCTGTTGAGGTTGCGTCCATTCAACGTAAGCATTTTTGCAATTAGAATTTGAAGATTACTTTATTCACCTTCTTAAAAGCCATTGCCTGTGATTTAGTCGTTTAAATTCATAGAAGAACCCAGATTTATACGTGTCACCACTATCAACTTTATCATTTGATAAATTGTACTGACTAATCGATCTCTATGTTATCAGTTTTGTACCTCAATAGCAGCTCGTGTAATGACTTGAACACGTTAGATTCATGCCACTGAAGTGCATTCACTTGTAGGTCTAATGCAATGATAGGACTGTCTCAAACTCCTCCTATCGTTGTTTGCATTCCAGTGTCATGTAATACTGATTGACATTCGACTAGAGTCAGTGCTAAAAGGCTATTTGACATATTTCTATTCGTCAAATTTGCAAGCCCTTTTGCAGCATTGAAAATAATTTCTCTTCATAAAACGCCGAGTGTCACTTTTCGCTTGAACAAATGACCTATACCAGCCTTCCGACACTACCCCTCCCCAATATTCTTCTGGTAAGTCCCTCCCTGTATGCTTTTGAATGAACCTTATTATTTCTTTGATAATGATGGTTAATCTTTCAGCAAAAACGCTATTAATGACTCCATCGTTGAAGTCTTGACCTCTGTCTCTGTTTTAGGGATTCGTTGTCATTTGCGGACTGTTCAAAGACCTGCTTAATTCACATACCACGTTTGAGAAGTCAATAAACATTTATGGCTGGAATGGTTTTTCACCTGTATGCAGATATGTTCGTATAAACAACTTCATACGGTCCTTAAATTTTGGGCTCACCACCCACTCCGACAAAGCGTTTGATACTCGTCTAGGAGCCGTCTGCTGTCAAAGTATTGTCTTTAGATTTCATGTTTTGCTTACAGCGGTGTCTAAAGTAGTTCTAACAATTTTACTGTATTGTATTTACTGCCTAGCATCCGAAGATAGTTTTTAGGACAATAGGCCACAGAAAAAAGTTCTGTGACTAGGCAGAGATGAGTTTCTAAAATTTTCATGGGGTGTCCTGAATTTGCAAAATACTGCAATAAATAAAATAATTGCTCATTCAATGTTTTGTTCTTGTCTATTTCGTTGCTGGCCTTGGTGCGAAATTGCCAACTGGCTGGACCACATCCCCAAATTAACGCCACTCGTCTAGGGCAAGAGAGACGTCATGCCGATACGTCCCCTTTCCCAATCATGCTATTCGTTTTTATCTTTAACACAAATGTTAGTTAGCATACAATATGAGTTACTGGTTTTCTCAAGTGACGTTCAATCCGGATGGTTTTGAGAAAAAGTTGACGTATGGAGATCACGTCAGTTGCAATGCAAACACCATGCTCGCGTTGTATTTTGTATTCAAATCCAAATTCACTTCACTTGTGGTTGCTTTCATTGGTTTGGTTAGGGCCGTCACACAATTTCATTGGCATAAGCTGCCTACATTTCTAATTCATGACTATTCGGCAACCATACCATATCCCTATCTATTTGCTACAAATGCAACGCATAAATCCTTTGAAAACTGCTAATTCATATATTAATTGAAACTTTGATTAATTATTGATAGACTCTGATTGACTGAGTTCTATATGCGTAGGTACCCTACTTCAACCTGTAGAACTTCCAGCCCCTGCATCACTGAGGTAGTTTCAGCAGCATCCAAGGGCTTCAAGCAGAAACGCGGTGAGTTTTCTGAACTTACATTTCAATATAAACCGAATACTTTTTGAGTTTTTGCTTTATCTGCTTCTGTGCAGACAGTTTTGTGGAATACATTCCCTTGCATTTCTTTAGTTCAAGTAAGCTTCAGTATTTGCTAATCGATTCAATGATTTTCAGATGCCATCATACTACAAATACTCAAACTATAGTACTCCATCTGGGGGAGTAAGACGAACATCGGTGTCCAGAACATCGTATTCAAGTAATTCTGGTGATCCTAGCTCCAACTACAGAAGCAGCTACTCTTACAACGACTCGTACTCTTCGAAAACCGGCTCATCTTCAGAATGGAAATCTAACAACAATGGCCTAGTAACGAGTTACTCTGGAACCGGCAAGGATATATTTGATGCAATTAGCAATGCGGAAAAAGCCAAGGGCTTTAAGGATCAGGACTATAACAAACTGAAAGACAACTGCAGGCGATCCGGACGCTTGTTTGAAGATTCCGTGTTTCCCGCTGATAATAGAAGTTTGTTTTTCAGTCAAGCCTCACCTCGGAAATTTGAGTGGAAGAGGCCCGGGGTGATTATTTTGCATTTTGTCTGTTTGAAGTATTTAATGGAGAGATAGAACTGTTCGTTAGAAGAAGGGGTACCTTGGTTGATCTGGTTAAGCTCCAACATTTTTCTGCTTTTAAATAATTAAATATGCGTCAATGCAATTTCGTTCTGGCTTGCCTAGCATTCATATTTAGTTTCTCCATCGTTTGTTGATGGGGAGCAGGGGCGAAGCCAAAAATATTTTTTGGAGGGGTAAAGAAGTGCTTTTTGCCGAAAAAAAGGGGAGTGTCTCATTTTTTGAAGGGGGTGGTCAAAAGATGAATACTCTTATATGCTGATTTTATGCCTTTCTGTTTCAAAGTTCATACTTTAATGGCATACTTTAAAAGTTCAGCTACAACAGAAAAGTTGATACCTTACAATTGTTGCAAAAAGGTTCCAGAGTGAGTACGAAAATAACTTCTTTTGCCCAGCAAAACTCCTTAATGTCCAAACGGACATATTGTTGGGGAGGGGGGTACCGCACTTCCCCCCTTTGGGGACGCCTCTGATTGGGAGTTCCTTATCGTGTTGCTTATGACTTTAAAGGGGGAACTAAGGGTTCTATCCAGATCCATGTACAATGCATATCATAAAAATATAAGACAAACCAAAAATGACCAACCTACATAGTACGTTGAAGCGCATGAAAAAGCTACAAGCTTCAGGCCATGGTTTGTAGACTTATGTAAAATTTGGACGACTGATAGCTTCAGCTATCCCCCTTTTTAAGCACTTTACATTTAAAAAGTAGATTAACTTGTAAGATCAAGTTGATCTATTTAATGTAACGTAAACAAATGAGGTTTACGTAGAGAAAATTATGCGAAGAAATTTAAATTACGAGAAATTTATTTTCCAGTGGCCAATGACCTAAAATTTTGAAAAAATTTCTTAGCAAATAGTGAAAATGACTTTGTTTTGGTACATTACTTTAATACCTTCTTTTTTAACTTCCTTGGCCTCCAGTCCGGGACAATCATGGTTGCTTTCTGAACACCACCCCTGATTTTCAGCTTCCCAAGATACGCTTTAAAATAAGAAAGGAGCTTTCGGGTAAAAGATGTAGCTTTTGACTAGATGTAGTTACCATATTTTCTGCCTATTTTCTTCCTTTTTGGCATTACAAGTACCATAATTATTTATCTTGAGTCATACTTAAGCTTTTCGTCTGACACTCTTCAGAGTATAAAACGTCAGAACATAGATCGAAAATTCTAAGCTAGGAAATAGATCAATCAATACAAACATAAAAACCTTTTTGTGTAGACAGAAGGAGTTCGTTTTCACCTACGGACTCCATTGGTAACATTTTCAATAGGCAAGCGCCACTGATTGGGCATCCTCAACAGTCATGTGCTCGCATTTTCTGATTTGCCTATTTCGATCCACAAGTGAGTATATATATTTCCTAACGTAGAGTTTTTGATCTATGTTCTGACGTTTTATATTTTGAAGAGTGTCAGGCGAAAAGCTTAAGTATTACTCAAAACGTAGTTTTTTCAAAGCCATTTGTAAGTTTTGTACCTCCAAAAGATTGTTTGCAAATTGTTTATCTCGTTAAACATGCTTATCTCGTCAATTCGAGTCAATAAACCCGTTGTTGTGGCATCCTACCACGTATGAGGGAAAGGAGTTTTAATATGGTGGATTATCTTTCTTTTGGTAAATGTGTTGTATTTTTTCTTGTCAGTTGATGCTGTCTGTTGTCTATGTCATCGTGGTCCCATCCATAATCACAGTCATTGTCCCAGTGAAAACCAAAAAGGCTTGAATCACTGCCTCTTTTGTAGGTAGTGTTGGTTGAGTAGTCAAAATTTGCTCAAGAATACTTTGGTACGACTACCTTTCTTATCAAATTTATATAAGAAAATATTGTATATATCTTGCGAATGGTTTTTCAGGAACTCACTGATAACCCTCAGATGTTTGTTGGCGGTGCAAGCAGGTTTGATGTGGCGCAAGGCATGCTAGGAGATTGCTGGTTTTTGGCTGCAATTGGAGCATTGACGCAACACGACCAAATGCTTGACAAGATCATACCACGTGAACAGTCTTTCGAGAATGATTATCAAGGGATCTTCCGATTTCGTTTTTGGCAATACGGCGAATGGCGGGAAGTTGTTGTGGACGATCTATTGCCAACTTACAATAATCAGCTCGTGTTTACCCATTCGACTAAGCCAAATGAATTCTGGTCCGCATTACTGGAAAAGGCATATGCTAAGTAAATGTGATATTATATTACTGTTATTCATTAGTTGTTCGTTGAATTAGGAGAGCTTTTTGATCGTTAGGATATTCCTTGTAACCAGGTTGGTGAAAATGAGATGTGGAACACGAGAAGAGCAGGGCAAAGTTAGCAAAAGGTTTTAGAAACATGTTGCTGTTGGGATCATTAACCTTCGTTATCAATATGCTTTAACCTAACATGTGAATCTTGCGAAAGAATGCAGCCTTCCTCCATGAAAATTAATTAAGGAAAGAAGAATCGTCACAAAGTTGACGAAAAATTGTCATCAAGTTGAAAAATTTCGAGTCAGACAGCTGGTCCACATTAATTGGTGCACATTAGCTTCCTTCCGTGATTGCTGTCGTATTCTTAAGTCATACTTACTTGCATTTCAACTTTTTGAGTAACAGTTTTTCTTCGTTTTCGTCAAAGACTTAATGGCTCGTACGAAGCCCTGAAAGGTGGTCAAAGTAGCGAAGCATTAGAGGACTTCACTGGTGGCATGTGCTTGTCTATAACCCTCAGCAATGCCCCGAAGAATCTGTTCTCGTTGATGATGAAATCGTCCAAATTCCAATCTCTGATGTGTTCAGCGATTGATGCGAAAAATGCAGCTGAGGTCGAAGCTAAGATGAGCAATGGGTTGGTAAAAGGCCATGCCTACACCATTTCAAGCGTGGCAAAGGTACGCAAGCATTAATTCATAATGAATGAAAGTTAAGTATTCAAATCAATGTAAGTCCTCAGGTCTTTTCTTTCTTCTACCATGGTATAGGTAATCTGGCATGGGAGACTAAACATCTTTGAGATTTCCTCTATGGGAAATTTAAGGCAGAAACCAAATGCATCGTCTCTATTACATTTTGGTTAATTCATTCTGAACATTAGCTAGTTCTAAAAATGCTAAGAGGAAACTTGTTCTCATAAGTGTCTGCTACACAATAAAGGGCCTTACGTTTTTAGATTCCCTACCTAGAGTGCTTGATTTTGAACAAATGGCCCATTTTAATCTATTCTGCCATTGAAGCAAAGGAGATAGTTGATATACAATTTATGCATTTAATAGGTATTTCGGTAATTGCCCACGAAACTTATCCTGGTTGTGTCTAAACATTTGTCGCCGGTTTCATCTTGCATCAAAACCCCAACAATCCCATGTTTAAACACAATATTGGGAAGGCTTTAATATACATAAAATAAAATATAAGGCCATGTACCTTTTTTCTTATCTATGCGGCTCTGTGTGTGTTACAATTACTGTTGAATTTAGGGTATCTGTTTCATAAGTCCAGATTGTTTAGAAAACTTTACTTTTTTAAGTCATAGCTCGATCCGTTATTGCAGATGATTAAGTTTCATGTAAAATCCCCCTAAAATGTATCATTAGTTCTAAATTGATTGTTGCTGAAGGTGAATGCTCGTGGCCGCCGTGGTCCAATTGAAGTTGATCTGATTCGTGTGAGGAATCCATGGGGCAACGAGAGAGAGTGGAATGGGCCATGGAGTGACAGGTACATCATTTTTCGGTTATTGAACCTAGCCTATTATATCAAAATAATTTCCCACCACGACTATTATTTGGTTACGCTGATATTATATGTAACCAACTGATATCATTAGATTATGTTATTCGAAGTATCCTAAATTATGAACTTTAAAGAACGATGTAATTCTCCAATCCATGCTATCGATTCTTTGATCGTTGAATTGTCCAAACGTTTAGAGTACGAGGCCTCTAAACTTAACTGCGTAGTACAAAAGCCGTAACCTTTGACGTCACAAAAACAACTTTATTGCATAATGACAATTTTTTCCAAGTCATTTCAATACTTGAAAGTTTGAAAAGGCTTCGGAAAAAGTAAACTTTTTACAACATCTCAAAGCTTTTTCGTGTGACACTCCTCAGAGTATAAAATGTCAGAATAAGGGTCCGAAAGTACATGACGGAAGATATGAGGGAAATATATACCCAGTTGTGGCTCTAATTAGGCCAATCGCAAGCACATGACCGGTATAGTTGTCCAATCAGTACCGTTTGACTTTAGGAAAATCACCACTGGAGTCAAAGGGAGAAAATGAACTTCTTTTTAGCAGCTTTTTCGTTTGTCTGTAGATCGTTTAAAAGCTGCTAGGTGAAAAGACGATCGGGCTCTGCCAGTTGTCTGAAATATGTCGTCATTTTAGCTCTTATATGTTATAAAATGTTTGCGTTTCGAAGCCAATTTCAAATTTTATACCGCTAAAAAATGATTACTTGAACCTTATTCTTTCAGCTCTCCTGAATGGCAATTGCTTTCTCAAGAAGAAAAGAAAAGCCTTGGTCTTACATTTGATCACGATGGTGAATTCTGGTAAGCTGACTTTGGTCTCCTCGGATATTCCAATCCACTTTTTTTTTGATAATATATAACCCGTTTAAAGAGAGAAATATATTTTGGAGGTTGTAAACGCTCCAGGAAGGGCAATAGATGGAAGAATTTATAGCATATTTGGTAGTTTTTGATGTTTTAAAAGCAAAAGATCTTTTGTTCTACCTTTTTCTTGTTGTTCCTGTTAGTCTTTTATTAATTATTTCACCATTTATCATTGGAGACTGCAGCTCAGCGTGGTAAACTTGGTAAACTGGGCGCACTTACAGTTTTTTTGATATTGAGAAATTGACGTTTCCATTTCTTGGGTGAACATTTCTCAACTTCAGACAAATGCCTGTTTCTGAAAATCTTTCAAAGCTTTTGTTCTGGCCTTGGTCGAAACTTCCTGCAATTTACTTAGATAACGGAAAATAGCACTGGTCCTGCAGATGTACACTGTATGTAGGCTTTAATATTCAACACATGTTCTAATATCATTTGGCGCCAAAATCTCTCCCTACACAGGATATCCATGCAAGACTTCGTTGAAAATTTCACAAAGCTGGAAGTCTGCATGTTGAGTCCGGATAACTGCGGTGATGTGGATGGCCATCAATGGCAAATGCTTTTGCATGAAGGTGAATGGCAGGCCTATGTTAGTGCAGGAGGCTGCAGAAATTATCCGGATACGTTCCACACTAATCCGCAGTTCAGGTATCTTAAACAACATTTAGTAGCTATTATACAAACCAAAGGCGACGCCTTATATAAACATCCAAAGAATGCTGCTTCATAATGTCAAGAAAGCCTAATGAGTATCTCTGTTTCTTTGTTGAATTTTTCGACAATACAAATGCTCGTGCGCATAATTTTCCTTCATAATCCTTTAAGGCTAGTCCTACCTCTGGTCCTACCTGTAGCTACAGTTTGTGCTTCGACCGAGTATTAGCAAACTAAATATAACCCCTTTCTATCATGTCACTATACATAAACGGATCATACATAACTGTACTTTTTTGTTTACAGAATCACTCTGGAGGATCCAGACGATGATGATGAATTAGATAAATGTCAGCTTGTTGTTGGTTTACTTCAGAAAGGCAGAAGAAAGCTGCGACTTCTTGGAAAGGATAACCTTACAATTGGTTTTGCTATCTATAAGGTAACTCACAGCACTGCCTTGACCACATCAAGCGCTACATGGCAGAATAGAATAAAGCAATTTTAAAGAATGCTTTTTTAAAATAAAAATGGCATCAATTCTTTGTATTCACGCTTCCCGTCTATATGACAAAGACAACAATATGACTGAAAACCCAAAGATTTCCAGAGTTAAAACAATAATTTGAGAACGCATCGTCTCTATGTTGATGCAAAGCTTTTTATTCGTGTTTGTATAAATATAAACACTGCCTTTGAAAATGTATATGGATGTGGCCTTAGTTTCTTGTGTCAGTTTGAACATTGCCTAGAAAAGGATCTTATCGTTCTAGGCCATGTTTGTTAGCCTATCCCAAAAACACATTAGAACTAGCCCTTTTCATGCAGGTCGAAGATGACGCAAAACAGTATATGGTGGATGGACGTTTGGGAAAAGACTTCTTTCTTTACAACAAAATGGTTGCAAAGTCGGATTCTTTTATCAATGCTCGTGAAATTGTTGGGAGATTTAGCTTGGACCCTGGCAATTACGTCATCGTTCCAAGCACGTTCTACCCTCACGAAGAAGGCCAATTTCTGCTTAGGCTTTTCTCTGAAAAGAAACACGATGGAGGGTATGACTCTTATGATTACCTTAGAGCAGCGATCAATCTAAAGTTCATGACATTCTTTTTTCCTACTTATCTATACTTAAAATGTACGTAAACACTAAGGACAAAATTTGAGAATTCAATGGCCATTCGCACCATTAAATGACCACTCCATTGAGCTAAGTTAATAGGCCTGTTTTTGACAATTGGTACCTAAGCCACCAGACCCAAAAAATAATTTGTTTACCAAATCAACCAACAACTGTTTGAATACCATGTGCTTTGACATAATGCCATGAAGGTTTTCTGAAAACATCCTGTTTGTTAGTGGAACCTCGTTGTATGCCAGGAATGCTGGACAGTCAATTTTACAAGCATTTTGAGTAGTATTTAGAATGCTTGCAAAAATGACCTTCTATTATAAACAAATAAGATATGATGAAAATTAGAAAACTGAAAATTTGTCCATGTTTCCAGAGCTTTTTTGTCAAGAAATATTTAAAATTTGAGAGGTACTCAACGTATACTTTTTTAGCAAAATGGATACACAAACGAAGATTGAAAAACGACAACCAGTGGTTAGTGTGATTTTAATATCTCTTTCACCCCAGTTTTCATTTTAAACTTTAATAAAAATTTGACTCATTTTGAGAAGATATTTATTTTGATAAGTTTGAAACAATAAAACAACTAATGTTAGTTCATCTTCCGACTGATCTTGTTGAAAATTGAAGCCGAGCTCATTTTCATATAGATAATTTCGGATATTGAATTCCAATCGATTTTTATGGATTTGAGTTATGGATTCTATAGATTAAAAGAAATACTGTAATAATGTTATTCTCGAATGGAATAATTTTCCATTGCAAGACATGCGTGAAATTTCTATGCGATTGGCTACCTTTAAAAGGCATTTGTGGATAATTGGATGTTGAGTGAAATATCTTTTTGTCTCATAGAATTGAGCAAAAATCTTATTCTATTGCACTTATTCCTTTAGCCAGCAAAGAATGAAGGAAAGTGGATAGATGATACGCTCAGAAAGGTATTCGAAAGAGTGTCAGGAAATGTGAGTGACTTTGTTCAAGTCCTTAGCATACCGGTCTAGCAAAATCAAATAATCACTTGTAAATCGTCATTGCTTTGAGTTTGTGATTGCTTTTTAACCTATGATTTATGCTGGCAGTTAGATATATGGATTTTGCCTTTTATTGTTTGCAAATTTTGATTGAATTTCAAGGTTAAGGTAAATGACCCGAGTTCATTGTGGAGATCTCAAACGTTTTCTGTTATGCCAAAGCAATTTGATCATCACATTTCGTGTTCTCAATTTAGGGTACAAGTCCCTGTGATCAAATATCATTATAGCATATATGCCATGCCTTAGTTGAAGTGAAGTGCCAATTCTTTTTAGATCAACCATTTAGCATCAAAATTATCAGTGCGTGACTACATTAAGTTTATCAAATAGTAACTACCTGCTTACTTTATACAATTGCAATACTTCTGTTGCTTTCTGTACAGAGTTGCTAGCTCTGTCGGTGGAAGAAAAAGTCAGTGCCTGATATGTTTTAAGGTATCATTCCTTTTGATGAATAAATGGAAAAGGGCCTTTGCTTTGCAGGATTTAGGGAAGGGTGCCTACAGCACTTGGTTCAACGAAGAGTCACTATTTAATTGTCTTCTTTTAACAGGATGAAGTTTTAGATGCTTTTGAATTAGGACAAGCAATGAACTTGGTGTTTAAAGAAGGTATTTCAGAGTTTACTTATCATTGGAATTCTCGTGAATCCATCAAGTAAAGTATGAGTAGAATATGAAGAAAATCAAGTTTAATTGTTTTTCCTGGTTATTTATTGATTATGCTTTCCGCGTGATAGTTCCAAAATGAAACAAAGCAACCGTTTAGTATGCATTTAAAAATTGTCATTTGTATGATTTTTGGTGTTTTATATGCTACACTTTTTTATTTAGAGTATGGAAGCATGGAGGAGTTTGGATTGGAAGCTTCGCGGTATACTTGTGCTTCTGTTTTTTTTAAAAGCTGACAAATTTAAACTTCTTTCTTAAGCCTGTGTGAAGATCTTACTACAAAAGAACAGAATTAAATAAAGAAAGCCTGCTTTCTTTTCAAGGAGGCATTTGGGTAAAAAGAGATGCAATGTTTTACCATGATTAACATTTTGCTTCTTGAAGAGGTTCGGGCAATTAACTGAATAAAAGTTTACAACATTTGATAAGGAGGTCGTGGAAGAAATATTTCAGATTGCATCTGTGATAATATTTAGGTATTGCAGTTGTTTACGATTTCAAGTATACAAGAATTAGTTAAACAGATAGTTAATCAGAAAAGTTTTTAAGTGCTACGCTACACTACTTGGTGTTTTGAACAGGGCGGTTTTAAGTTGCTACTCCAAGGTTCACGCTACTATTTTTATCAACATTGTACACTTAAAAGACAGCAAAAGAAGCAATTTCCTTCCTGAACTTATTTTCTTCCTGGCTTTTTGCCTTTGGTATTTAAGAAAACTACAGTAGGAAGAATCTTGTCTCCAAAATTTCAATCCTGCTGTGCATATTTACTTGCAGTACGTTCTAATTGTGTTTGTGCTAAACTAGTCATAGGCCTTTTTACAGTCATCGGCAGAGGCTGGTGCTCTTAGGCCTAGCCCCCAAGCAATTTTCATAAGTTCGATCAGAGTTTATTAAATCTCCTTTCATGACTGAGAAGTAATATTGAGGCATGCTATAGCACTTGATTGTCAATGATTACCTTTTTCAATGAAACATACACATTTGCTTCTCATTTTTGCTCTATCAAATTGCTTTGAAAATATATTGACCTTTCTTTTTGATCGGTTTTATTCGACTTCTAGGAGCTTGCTGATTTTTGCTGACGTATCCTTGCAGTAATAGCAAAAATATACTAAATTTCTGTTTGTTAACTAGCTTTTCAATTCATGTAATATTTGATGATTTCAGTAGACTAAAGACCAGAGAGTTACAAATTAAAACAATATTTTCTTTGAAGCTGTGTTCTTTTGAACTCACATTGAAAGAGAGCAGTTTGGTAATTTTGTTCAAAGATTGTCGAAATATTAAGAATGCATTTTCACAATTAAGAAGATTGCCATCTTTATTGACATGTAATGCCTTTAAAAAGAAAGTTTTCACTTATTCTTATCGTATTCATTATTTCGTTGCATTCGTGATAGTTTCCTCCTTCACTTTGATTAAAGTCGGATCATTCAGGAAAGGTAGATCTAGGTGAATTCAGAAACCTTTTCAAAATGGTGGTTGGCTGGAGAGTAAGTAATTTGATGAGTTGAGATAATTATTTACGTCTTTCAAAATAGCAATTTATTTTGGACATGATATAAGCAGTAATTTGCGCTACTATAAACAAGTCTTATTGGTAGGATGAGAGTCTCAAAACAGTGAATAAAAAAGGTCAGGTCTTAAAGCAATGGAAGATGTCATCATACGCTTGATTTGTTCATGGGTCACATATTAACGTATTTTGTGTCTTAAAACCATAATAAAATCGTAAGGGGATGGGCATTTTCTTCTTAATCTTCGTATCAGACTATTTTCTGATCACTCTCGTCTTGTATTTGAAATCAATCAGTTAATAGGTACGTTTTGAATTTTCATGCTTCCTTTCACTTGGCTAACTAGCCGGTGAATTTCAAGAGTTGCTCAACTGTAAAGAGACACAACGCCACGCAAATAAATAAACGTAACTTCCACCCTTTAGAGGCTGCAGGCTTCGATTTCTAAGCATTTTTCTTGCAACGAGAGGACATTTATTAAGTGCTGTAGGCATCCTTCAATACATCACCCAGAAGAAAATGAGTCAAACTCCCCTTTTCTTTCTAGAACTCATTTAAAGAATTCGATAAAGATAAGAGTGGAGATATGGATGCATATGAATTGAGAGACTTGCTGTCAAAGCTTGGTAAAGATTTACAATTGTATTTAGTTTTTTGGATTTGCTTCCTTCCATTCAGTGTTATACACGGGATGCCCTTCCTTCCAGTGTAAACACATACTGTTCTATCCTCTCAGTGTAAAACTGAATTGTCTTATATTTTTTGCGGATGTATGGGTGGATACCTTTGCTCTTGATGGACGTATATTGCACTTTGGTTGGAAAAATATAAGCATTGTGATGGTTTGAACCTTATTGTTCCTTTGTAGGCTACACCCTTGGGACCGACATTCTCGGGTCTGTTGTGAGACGTTACTCTAACAAAAGAGGTCGCGTGAACTTTGACGACTTTGTACAGATATGCTGCCGTATCAAGTCAGTCTACGGTAAGGCTGATAAACGAAAGTATAAACATTGCTGAATTTAGTGGAATGCTAGCTAGCTATTAATTCTGCAATTGTAAAAAAATTATCACCAATTATATTTTCCATCCGTGAGAGTAGACTGTAACCGTCTATTATAGTCAGTATTCGTACCCTTTTCCAAGGTTTATCGATTTTCCTGCCATTATTTGGTTCCTTTTCCCCACTTAATTCGGTAATTTGCATCCTCAAAGCTCACATCAAATTTATGAAACTTCTTCTCTCTCATACACTCACCATTATAATTATTATTACCACCACGATCATCATCATCATCACCATCACGATCATCATCATCATCATCTAAAATTTGATGATTCTTTTTCAAGGTGCCTTCAAAAGGTTCGATGGAAAATCATTTTCAAAAGATGATGTAAGTTAACTTAATCTTATTTATTACAAGATCGTTTTAGTAATACATGAAGTACACCGGTCCATATAAAAAAGTAATCAATCAAGGAGAAGTGAACCCCGTTAAGCATGTTCACATGGAGGCAAGTTAAATATCATCAAGATAGAATAATTTTATCTTGATATTATTAATGCTGACCTTTTCTGCTTTACCGTGATGTAGATAATGATCTTATAGTAACCAGGGACATAAGCTAGCCAGGAGAAGGTTATTCTCAAGGTTTTTATGGCGACTTCCTTATTTAATAATGGGTTGCCCTTTTTATTTATGTTAAACGCCATTTATAATAATTTTTTTGCTAATATGCATTGACTGCTTTACTTTTGACTTTTCAACTAAGAAAAAATATCGGGAAAATGAAAACATGAAACCTTGACTGTCTACAGAGCTGGGGCACCGCACAGACCTCTATTCCCGCCAGTTCAGAAAACAACGTGTTATTTTTCGTTGAGAGTCTAAATGCTCCTCTCTAATCTAGCACCCGTTAAGAAACGTTGTTTTTTTTGCAGTTCCTCAAGTTTGCCATATACACATGAGTATGAAGTTTGCTGCATGGATAAAGAGTCTTGACATTTAACATTTTTGCTACGTATAAATATTTGTATCGATTAACTTGAATTCACTGCCAGCACTACCAGGGTATAGTTTTAAGGAAAAGGATCGCTGTTTCCAGAGAGGTCATTCTCTTTTATCTCAATGTAGCGACAACGATCTAAGAGGTATTATATAAGCGATATATCGTCCCTGTATCTATTGATTATTAGATATTTATGAGATTAGGGGAACTTGGTAAGTAGCATACGCCTATAACGTAATCTTAAACAAAAGTATTGATGTAAGTAGCGATAAAGTAGTATGGATATAAATGAAAGTATTTTATCTAGAGGAAAAAAAAATTGGTATCACCAAAAAACCTTCCAAGGTAAAAAAGATGGTCATTTTCAGCTTTATGGTACTTTTTAGAATTCTTAAGCGTGACGTCATAAAGAATACATTTTTAGAATTCTTGAATTTTGGTTTCATCCCTAAAGGTACATAAAAGTTTTAAGTTTGCTTATGGATTGTTGTTTTTTCCAAATTAAAAAATTCTAAAAAAAGATGCTATAATATACACTTAAAGATCTCTTAAGAGAACAGCCGAAGTTCATTTGACTTCATTTCATTGCCAATAACAAATAAAACTTAGACAATTTTCACATGTAACATTTGTGTAACTGCAATTGAAAATCTCTCCAAGATCTCTCGCGAAAAATGTGGCATACAAGCAAAACCAGATTACATTATCTGTGTAAAACCCTGCTTTTGGTACGAATTATTTCAAAATTGGTTTTGAAAATCCCAAACATCAAAGGCCTATTTCAAAAAGTTCACACTATAACAGAAATTAAATAACAGCATTAAAAAATAAGTGTATCGTTTTGATAATTGTTCTTTGTAGTTAAATGATTCCTCTAGAGTTTGTACAGTAGCTTTTAAAGTTAATGATGGTATGCACATGTAACTGATTGAAATAATATTGTTCAGTTCAATGTATTCAGATCATAGGTTTGGATCTAGTAGCTCTACAAAGTGGTTTTGTAGTCACTGTCATTCATTCAGCTGTGGTGGTTGCAGAACATTGCAACACTTGTTTGCTGTATTCAAGAGGATATCTAGTGGCCAGTGAAAAAAACACAGGATAATTGTGTCCTTCTTTGTAAGGTTAATGTTTTACACTTGCCTTTACAATTAGCAAAGGCTATAATTACTTGTTGATACCAAAAGCACTTCAGTTGTTGGTAGCAAAATGCTCAGATTTTGTACTTTGAAAGTGTAAAAGGTCCTTGCTTAAATGGTACTCTATTGGGTTTGGAAAAAATACTGTTGTAAACAAATGTCAAAACTCTCAACATAATAAAGAAACCTTTGACATATTTGACCATTTGATACAAAATATAATGTATTTCAGAGGATCTCTACAAGTATATACAGTGTCTAACAATACTGAAAGATAATTAAAACAACAAATGTTTTATCACAAAGTAAGGTTGAAAGACGTTTTCAAGACGTTTTCAAGGTGAGAAGCTGCTTGATCTTGCATCACGTTTTCACAATGGAAAGAGGCCATCATACATTAACCATTTCTGATAACTGATTCTCAATATTATGGCAGATTCCTCATTGTAAAGTCTCAACTTAAAATACAACACATTAATTAATTTACAGTAAAGCTTTGATATTGCAAAAAGGATTAGCTTTCAATGACATCCAATAGAGTTTTGAGAAGCTTCGGGGCATCTTCTGATGGAAAGTACAAAGTCTCTTCTAAGTATGGCGCAACTGTCTTTATGGCCTTTTTGGCTTCTTTTGGGACATTTATTGGTCGGTATTCAATATCATCTCCATCATAGTCAACCAGAAACTGCATCTCCATATCTTAAAAAGATCATTGTTGTTAATTAATAATTATTTTAAGAATTACAAGATGCCAAAGCTGTTTATATAAGCCAAGGAGCAGAGTAGGCTTTGAAGGATCTACTATTGAAGTATACAGACTGTCTGTCAAAAAATCTACAAAGCTAAACAATTATCTGTGTCTTCTGGATAATAATTTGGCAATGGCAGTGCAAGTAGTATAAGAGAAATGCTAAGTTAAAGAGTATTAAAAGAATGCTTCATAGTCCATTAAGAAATTACGGGAATAGATGAAATGAGATCTTTGTCTTGTCAGAAGAAGTCAAGTATTAAATTTAAGAAAAAGAGCATTCTTAAAAACTGTCAAAGACATTAAACTAAAAACGAGGAGCCAGAATTATTTATATATATACCTTTGAATGAAGATTTCTGAGGTCTCATTTTGAAAATGTCTACTCCGTATTGACTATCATTTGAATTTCCATTCAAGTTTTCAGCAATGAATCCAGAAATTGTAGCATAGAAGTCTAACAAATCTTTCTGCTTAAGAACAATTTCCTAAAAAGTTAAAATAAAAATAACATTATGATTATGTTAATCAAAATCAAAACGAAATAAATTATTTGAATGAATCTTGAATGCTTAATTGTTAACACTTGTAAAAATGAAAGGAAATAACAAATTCAAAAACCTACCATAAGAAATTCATATTTATCATCATCATCTTTAGGAGTAACTTTGTCAATTGCTTCAACTATCATTGAACGTCTTGCTTCTCTTGATATTTTCTTTGGAGTTTCCGGTAAGAACAGTGGACTTAGGTTGTCTGAAAGTGATTTGGAGACAAAATACATACTTTGCTTGACAAAATTGCACAACAAGATAAAATCAAAACAATAGAATGGCTTAGTGAATATGCCTTAAAAATCAATTTTGACTTTGCTAAACTTGGTTGATATAATCAGAAAAGACCTAATGAAACACCTCCAAAAATTCTGCTTCACAATAACGTCATTGCAAAGGATTCAAAAATGTCTTTAATTTACCGAGTGATCAGAGCTGGAGCATGAAGAATCTTCATGAAAATACTTTTGACTTGTCTACCTTTTGGTAATTTAACAAGTGTGTGAAACAGCTAAAACAAAATGTTCTCCCCTATATTGAAACATAGTTGCCAAACTTATCAAAATTTCACCTAGACTTTAGGCTGTGTGGTAATTTTATATTGCTGATGAACCAGTGAAAATGTTATGCTTTAATTCTTACCTGTTTTTGGTACTGTTGATAAAGTAACTGGAGTTTCAGTAACTGGTTGCTTAATAGTCTTAGTCGATGACTTTTGAAGTGATGTTTCCAACTGTGTTCTATTTGAATTTCTGGTCTCAAATTCCAGGCATCTTTTTTGCAATTCAGCATTTTTTACTTTTACATCATTTAATTCTTCTTCAAGGTTGTATATCTTCATATCTTTTTCAAAGCCAACCTTTTTCAATCCATTTACATAGTTTGAATAGGCTATAAAAAGAAATCATAACTCAATAAAATGGTTTCTTCATAGCATAAGTAGTCACACTAGCACAAACAAATAACACAATTGTATCTTAGATCATTAAATATATATCATGAAATGTATATACCTTCCTTATGAATTCCTGCAGAATTGACCATATCAGCAAATGCTTGTATACTTTCTTTATGTAAATCAACAAGCCGCTCATATTTCATTTTGTATTCCATTTTCAAGTCTTCCATCTGAAATGAAATTTTTTTTAAAGAAACTACACTAAGTACAGGAACGAGTAATGAAACGAATTTTATTGAATATCAATTTGATCTTTGAGCGAAGGCTTGCACTAAGTACCCATTAACTAGAACAGTGTTTCTGGGTGTTTGTCCTGACGATGAGTAGCTTTCTAGCTAATTTATTCCGATAAAAAAGAAAATAATAAAATAAGTGCATTTCGAATCCTTTATTTCCGAAAAATTCAATACTTACGGTGCAATTTGAATCTTTAGATGACATTCTCGGTTTTCGTAAGTGGTCATAAACAAGAGGATTTCAAACTTGCCAACCGTCTAAAATTTGGCGCCTTCTCGCTGATACTCGAGGCCTCTTCTTGAACTCGAGGTGTACTGCGTGCGCATAACTCAATTTCTCAAGATGGCGGTGGAGGTTGCGTTGAAAGGTAAATCACTTTTTTACGTATTCTACAAGTTTTTTCCAAAGTAACACAGAACGAAGAACCATTTGATTAGAAGATCTGGTAATTTGATTGAGAATCATGTGAATCGTATGACTCCTTTGCTTTCTCAAGCCTAACCAAACATTTGAAGAGTTTTACCGATATCATTTTGCATTATTTTGCATCTCTGTCTGCCTGCAGAGTGTGGCATGTGCACACTCAAGATTTTTTCAGAGGTCTGTCTAATGCATACGAAAAGGTAGGGCAGCACAAATTCTTTCTGGGTACCAAAAATTTTCACGACAAACCTTTTTTGAAACGTTGAAAAACCTTACTTTCCTCTCTTACAAACTGACTGTTCTTAAGATCATCACATTACTTGAAGCATTGAAATGCGTACACATAAATCTGGTGTAAATGGGTTGTCAACTAGTTTGTTGTTTTTAAAATTTCTATGAATTGGTATTGTTATGGTCACCAAAATAAAGAGCATCAGAGCTATCTGACTGCCACAAGCTGTAAAAAGTGATTTCAAATAATGTTCAAACAAAGCAGCAATCTGGTATTTGTTAGCGTGATGGATTAATTTTAAACAAGTAAGCAGAAACATAGCATACACTCTTCAGAGAATAAATGAAAAATGGTGACCAAAAAGTAAGCAGTAAAATTTTAAGGCACCATAGCTGATTCAAAGCAGAGGTGGATCCAGATTGAGTTCCTTGGTGCAGAGAACTCAGTCAGTTTTCTAACATATAGTTAAAAATAGTGTTGTCTGAAACAAGTTATTTTTAAACTAAAAAAGTAAAACCTAAAAATTCTAAGTTTTTGGATTTCTATGTGTAGTTTTAAGAATTAGCAGAATGAGTTTAGGGATGTACCGGATATCCGGTAGGCCGGATAATCCGACGCCGGATCGCTGATTTTTTTAAAATCCGGTTCCGGCCGGATTTGTTTCCGAAATCCGGCCAGTTGCCGGATTTTCCAGAACTTTAATCATAACTAAGAAAATTTGGAAAACCAAGTCAGACTCCCTTCAAACAGTGATTAAAAATGGACTTTCCAGAACTAAACAATATCGACGATAAAACAAGCGCCTTGAAAACAGATTTGAAATGAAAGTGCTCGTCATCACGAAACAGGAAGACTGGATGATATAATTCACAAATTTGGTTCAGGGTTGCCAGATCGGCTTTTTAGGCCAAATTTTTTAATTTTTGGTTTTTAGATTTAGATTGCCTGGAAAAATTGTTGTTTGCTTACTACTTAAATATGACCTTGTTGGCCTTTTCAGCAGACGTCCAAAATTAATAAGTAATTACTACATTCATAGAATAATTAGTAGTTAACTACAAAGTGTTAACCAAATTTCAAATTTTATCACCTAACCTAAATATTATCTTGATATTAGCTAAAGGGTTTTGGAAAAAAGTAAGATTCTTATCAAAGCTAAGAAATTATCTAACAGGCACAAGCGTAGATATATAACCAGTGCCTGCTCGATGGATTCTTGAGAGAGTTTTTGATTTGGCCTTTTTATGAGCATTTTGGCTTAAATTGCTCACCAGTCTAGCCTTCGTTTGTAAATTCAATCTGGCAACCCTGAATAGGTCTCTTTGATCTTCTCGCTATACATTTTTTCGCAAAGTGGCTCAAAACTTTTTATTACTGAAAATTCTATAAATGGTCAGATTATCCGGTAGAATCCGGCCGGATATTCCACGAAGAAATCCGGTAAATCCGGTTCCGGCCGGATTCTGAAAATCCTGATCCGGTACACCCCTAAATGAGTTTGCTAGATTTTATATTGACAGAAGCCTTGTAGATTGGGAGTAAATTTATGTGAGGATAAAACAATAGTGTGGTTAGTTTTTGTTCAGTTTGAAAAATTTTGGTCCATCGTTTGCCAAAGATGGTATTATTGTGTTCTAAATTTGTCAAAAATGATATTTTTTATCCTGAAAGAATAGAAGATATATTTTCGATATTTTTAAGTATCATTTTCACCAAGAGAGAATAAAAGTTTACTAAGACAGTCTTATTGATACCACTTGATATACCTCCCCTTTTGCATTCCAATTCTTGGTTGAAAGGAATCTTTGAAAGGAGCAAGCCTTGACAAGGCAATTGAGTTGTTGCTCTTAAATTTCTATCGTGTTTTTTGTAACCTATGAAATTCTCTGACTGACCCTCTAAAAATGTTTATGCGTTGTGGCCCTTGCCCCTGGGCATAAATTTAACAGCATACAACATATAACAGCTAATGCTAAAGATAAAAAATAAGAAAAGGAGTGCGTATAAAAGAATGCAAAAGCTAAAGCAAAATAGGCATTGTGTCACATGGCTGAGGAAATTTTATTTACAATCCCATCACAAAAGTATTCAGATGGTTCAAAGAGCAAGGACCTTTCAAACAAAAGATAATTAAAGGGGCTATGTCACAGTTTTGTAAAGAAATCAAATACGTGGACCAATGATATAGAAGCGCCGAAGGCACTTGATGTCTAACTCAGGTCATGCTGCGTACTGCCGAATGAGGCAAATTTGTTTACTTCCGCCATTTTAATTAGTGGCAAAAAGCGAGCTGCAATAGGGTTCAGTATGGAAAATTGCTTGTTTTAAGGACTGAGTTTCTCGTAGCTCACAACTATTTCAGTGCCTTTTCTGATGCAGGTAGTTATAGAAGATATAAATCAACAACACATAACAATCTTTTAGTTTTCGCAGTTAAGTGGGGAATATGACAGTGGCCGGCCTTTTTTTTGAGTTGAAAAAGTATGTGCTTGCAATTTTTATCTTCATATAAATTAGAAAGAACTTTTTGAGTCTATTATCTAATAATATAGACCATTTTAGATATATAATTCTTGAATTTTTCTGTCTGTCGCAGTCCTTTTCGTTTAGCGCGTGCGATCGCACCCGCACACGCCTGCACACGCGCAAGTTAAATTGCGCGTGCTTTTGACCACACACGCAAACAGGTGTTTTTGCAGTTTTCTGTTAAAGGGCCTCTCCAGCCAAATTTTGTACTTGCATTTTATTGGCTATTCTTATAATGAAGTTGAGCCTGCTGATCACGAATTCGTTATTTGTTTTTCGATATCTTTTACAGTTTGTGAGATATAAGCTCTTGCATTTCGATAATTGGAATGAATTAACCGACAACAATTTTTCGGTTTGGTGACACTGTGACGCAATTTTGACGTCACAGTGTATTTCGGATAGTCTCGCCTCAAACCGAATCGAACGACGGCGATTCGCAAATTGAACACTGCAAGTGATGGTACTCTCAGTTCTGTTCTCAACGCGTGACCATGAGTCCTTCACGCTTCGATGGAAGATATACAAAATTCATGGCGAACGAGAGCCGAACACTGTGACGTCAGAACGTCACCAAACTGATTTGGCTTTTGTCCTTTTTTTTCTCGGAAAGGTGCAACTTTAAAGCCTTATAACTTCTAAACTAATTGGAATTTTGCAAAAACAACAACTTTGCCATAATTCACGGACCAGATGCTAACTTTTTAGTCAATAAAAAATTGTTTGATTTGCTGGAGAGGCCCTTTAACATCAATTTCCCATGGTCTCATGATTGTTTATCCTTTCCCTTGTTACTTGATTCGCACTTTTGACCACAATATGATTTTTCCAATTTTCGGAAGTGATGTTTGGCTTTTGACTGAATGCTCCTTTCAACTTAGCGTCTCGTCTTTCAGCTAAGTCGCCATTAGCATGTTAAGTGTAATAACTGATTTCCTGTCAAAACGTAATTAGGCCCTGAAAGCAAGTAGCTGTTGGAAACAATTTTTACTTGCTCTTGTAACTTTGGAGAGTGACGACGACTTTCAAAAGATGGCTGCTAAGGGCAACAAAATCTGTTATGTATTGATTGAATTGAGTTTTGCTCTTGCACGTATTCGAGTGGCTTTTCCCTTCTTGCTCCTTTTACCAATTTTATCAGGTTTGTATTTCAAATTTTCTTACAAGTGCGATCGCACGCGCAAATTTGTTTACATGTGCGATTTGCCACACACGCGTAATTTTGCTCAAGAAAAGGACTGCTGTCGTTTAGAACCTAATATGACATGAGTAGGAAAGTGCGAATGTTTTATATTTAGATTATCAAATTGAGTTTGTAGAAAAGAAATTTGATATGAATCAGGAGTTAGGCCTAGATAGTTCATAGCAGTTTCTATAAACAAAGAAAGAAAAAGTAACTAAATCACATCTTTGTACAAATGTGTTAAGAAAATAATGCATTGAATGGCTAAAAATTGTTGCTGGATCCGTTTTAAAACAGATCAATCATTATTTCCTGGAATTTCGATGAGACAGAAAACACCACAGCAAGCACCGCGACTGTAAATGCTTGGAAATTTGCAAATGTCTGCCTATTTTTCTAGTATTAACATCAATTCATAAATTTAAGTGTAATATAAGGCCACTCACCAAATTTCACATCGATATTCGAAAGAGAAATGAACGAAATCAATCCTTACTTTTACCAAATTTAAGAGGGCTCAGTATGGAGCAAGTTCCTTTTTGCCACTATTCAAAATGGTGGAAGTGAACAAATTTGCCTCACAGCGTACCTCTAGACATCTAGCGCCTTTGGCACTTCTATATCATTGACATGGACATTTTGTGTTTTTGGCCCTAACTTGCACAGTGGGATAATGGTGTATAGTCCTCAGTCCTCTTATGCTTCAATGCGCTCAGTGAATTGTTTTTCTGAATGTGTTTATCAAACATGGAATGGATAATTTCGAGATTTCCATTTTTGTACCCACTATCAATATTAAATCATGAAGCAATTGGTCTAGGCCAAGGAAATTAAGCTTCATTCAATGGCACACATTTTTTTTTCTCTTTGTTAATTTTGATAGAATTAGAAACTTTACAACAAAATGATTATTTACTTCAAAATTGTCCTGCAAACTTTACAAACTTTTTCACTCATATTTTACATCTGTAATGTAGGTTTCTCAGTATCATTTCACTCCATTTCTGTTAACAGCTCCCTACAAGTTGCTGTATCCTAGCTGTAAAAATTAACTTTTTCACATCACCATCCTTTATAAAAAAAGGTGATAATACTGAAGAAAGAACCTTTAATATTTGATTCCTTTCATGAAACATACAATAACGCGAAAGCTTTGCAGGATGAGCACAAATACAAAAAACTATTTTACTCCAGTCAATATAGGTTTTGCTATTGAACACTGGCTGTTTCACCCAAACAACTTTGGCTCAACTGATGTGTTGCTGCACAGGATGTCCCTTGTGACACAGCCCTTTAAAGGCTGGTAATAAATAAATAACCACTCTTTATTAAGCAAAAATAATATTTTAGGAAACCCTTTCAAAAAGAACCAAGATCAATACAATGTTTCAAAACTACTGTGCTTTTCATCAGCTAATATGTTATGTTAAAATTAAAAACCTGTACTACATAAAGAACGATAAACTCAAAGAATTACAGGGAGTCAAACCAAATGGACAAATGAAGCATGCCAATTTCTAATAAACTCGTTTTTGGGGCACAGATTTTTTGGAAGTTGGCAGAGGAGAAAGTGAACTTTGTTTAATTTCAGCAAAACAAATCTGACACTTTTTTCATGATTCTTTTATGCAACTGCAATTTCAGGCAGTAACTGCTTTGTATGACTCAAGGTTAAAATAACATTGAATTTCAGCCTGAGGGGTTTCACAGAGCTATCACTCAAGATTTTTTTTGTGATGCACATGAAATCATTCAAGTGCGGTTGTCTAGTAAAGTAGTCCTATTTGTACAAGATGCTGAAGCCCCTAGCCCCCTAGCCCCCTCTTTGGTTCAGCCCATGTAATCCTGCTAATTCTTTAAATTGTTTAATAATAGGTAACCAAGAGGAAAGAGAGGATGGTCAAACAGAGAATGTGGCTGAAAATGAAGAAGAGGAAATGGCCAATGAACCTGATATAATGGAAAAAGATACAAAAGAAGTTTGTTCATGTGTATTTTCATTGTTATGTGCTACTTAGATTGGCTGTACAGTTTAAAATGGTTGTTCTACCCAAGAACCCTTGAGAATGTTTTAAAACTTCTTCCTCTTTGCACCTGATTTATTATTAATGAAGTATACTCTCCCTTCCATTCAAATTGGCCTGAACAAGGGCATATAATCTGTTTCTCCTTCTTGGATCCTCATTTCCTTAATCAATTTCTTTCTTTCCAATCTCTATATATTTTGATGCCACATTGTCCTCACTTTTTCTTTTGTATCCTTGTTCATTATCTCTTAAATATTTGTGTTAACTTCCTTTTTCCATTCATCTTTAGTCATCTTCTCCACTGTTCTAATCACGTTTCTATGTTTCTTGCCAACCTAACAGTTTCTCAGCACCATCCGCGATTTCCAATAAAAGAAACTTTTCATTTTGAATTCTAGTTAAAAGTAAAATTACAAATCTCTCTGTTGCATTAGGGAATTTGTAACTGGCTAGCCTGTTTTTACAAAATAAAACTATAACAATCGTAGAGATAAAAAAGATCAAGCAAGAAATATAATGTAATTTCTGCTGAAAAAAGCAAAGTGAACTGATATGGAAAGATTGGCAAACGAAACTAACTTAAACCGACGTCTACAGTCAGATATGTGGGTAGCATATTTCTCTTACTTGCAGCTAGCTTTGCAGTTGAGATTAGTTTCAAAGCCTATAGTTAGTTCAGGGGCGGCGCAAACTTTTTTTTTAGAACTGGAGAAGTTGAAAAAACAAACAGTTTTTTCAGAACTGGATTAAAATCATAGGGGGGGGGGGGGCGGTATGGTACACTTTCATTTAAGCTATACATATGCCTGGAAAGTATCATTTTACATTATTCTTGTACAATATCTGGAAAGTTTAATCCGATTTCGTTAAAAGTCTGTAAAGGGAGAGAAAACCAAATATCGTGTCGAAAACCTTTACCGTAACCTTAAACCGACGTCTTAAAGCCTACGGGTAGTTTCTAAACGTACAGACTGTTTACCTTGGTTTTGAGAAGTGAGTCAAGGCGCAGTTGATCTCCAGTTATGATCAAAGGGGAAAGAAAGTCTGGTAATTCCACGAAGAGAAAAGATCCATGGATTACTTTGAAGAAAATGGCTAGAAAATTTAAATCAGAATGGTAATGCCCCCCCTCGTATAAGCCCCCATTTTAAGCCCTGGTCAAAAGACCCATCATTTCACCCAATATTTCGCCCAACATTTTTCTTCTTTGTTGGAATGTGACCCAACGATGGTGGTCAAACGATCCAACATTTCATCCAACATTTCACCCGACATTTTCACGTGCAGATCGAAGGAGGACTGGGTAGAATTTCGCGCTGAAGGCTGCACAGTTTCGCGACATTTCGATCTGGAAAAACGAAAGGCAATCACTCCCTTTTTTTATTTATTTTCTCTTCAGATATTTTTACTGTCATTGCGGTCTTTCGGGACGAGCGTCACATCCCCTATCAAGGCCATGGCCTAAATTCATTCCCCTGCATTTTCTCGTAGCTCCTCTGTGCTACAGTTTCTTCATTGACGCTTGATGCCTCTTCTTTGGTACAGAATCCATTTTATTTCGTTTTATTGTCCAGAATTAAAGTGTATCTGATTGTAAGCAAACGCGATTGTTTAAACGAAAGAAACCAGCCCTAGAAAACAAGAACGATGCGATGATGGAATTTTTGCACTCTTTAGTCAACTGCGCGTGCGCAGAGCCAACAATGCTGGCCTGAGGTGATCAAATGTTGGGTGAAATGCTGGATCGTTTGACCAGGGCTTAAATTTACGATGTTGGGTGACCCAACAAGGTGGTCAAACGATCCAGACCATTTTGGGGGAAATGTTGGGCGAGATGTTGGATCGTTTGACCAGCTTACCACCTTGGTGTTATAGGTCTAGCGTGAGCGGTCTAATAGATTTACACTCTTTTTTTTATAAGAACCAGTAAATTTAAGTTCAGGCTGACTGTTGTTAATTTTTTCGAAAATCTGAGGCTGGATTGTTCTTAATTTGTTCCTAAATTAAGAGGGTGTAAGCAGTGCTATTGCTAGCTTTTTCGCTCTAAGGAGGTGTTTCGACCACATTTGCCAACAAAGTGAGTGAGACAGCCTTAATTTGCCGACAAATTTGAATATTCACCCAAAATGCACCCACACATCGCTAAAAATGCTCGATTTTGAGAAAAACGTTGTTCAAAATTGCATTTTGCCGAAGCTCAGCCTCAGCTTGTTCTTAATTTGTGCTTAACTTTTGACCAGTTTTGAGGCTCGTGTTCTTATAAAATTGTTCTTATAAAAAAAAGAGTGTAGTGTCGGAGATAGCCTGATAACCAGCCCATTATTCTAAAGGAATAAGTTATTATATGTCGGAGAAGGCAATCAAATAAGATTAGTCTGCGACCCGTTTACTGTTCACAGTGGCGCAGAGAGGGGGGGCAGGGGGGCAGTTTGCCCCAGGGCCTCGGCCTGAAAGGGGCCCCAAAATTATTCTGAAAATTTTTTTGAAATGTTTTTTTTTTGAGAAACTGAAAATGCATTCAAAGATATATTTGTTAATGTAGAAAATGATGGCAGTAATTTCATTGGGTCCGTACACTGAGTCTTGTTTGAATTTAAAGCCTATCAGCTTTATTTATTGAGTCTGGGGCCCCGAAAAAAGCTGAATAAACCTTAGATCACATATTTTACGGATTCGTCTTTTAAGCTGAGTTTCCCTGAGTTTCGCAAAATCGTACTTATTGGAAGGGAGCCCTGATAAAAAATTAGGTAACCCATATAATCTTGTTTTAATCTATGGCCCGTTCAAGTGAGTTATGTTTGCATTTAGACTCATTGCATAAAGCTATATTATACTTTTGGGGCCCCTTTCAGCAAACTAGCATTAATAAAGAACCGCTTACGTTAAACAATGACTCAAGCCTCAGGACTCTTTCGATCGAGCACGAACTAGCAAGACAAATTGATAACGACAATATCATTGATCAGTTTGCAACTGAAAAGCAAGAAAAATTAACTTTTGAAGGACGAAAGAACTGAAAAGCGTAGTTCCATGGGATTTTTTAAATAAAAGTGCGTAGAATAAGAGTTTCCTTTCATTTTAAATTTTAATTTTGCGTGGCTCACCAGAAAAAAAACAGTCAGAATTGAAGGAAGACATTTTGAAGTCCTCTTTAATCAGCTAAAAGGGTGTGGTCAAAGAGCGTATATAAATCGCTTACCCTTAGAATTAATGCTTTTTATTACATTTTATGATATTTTAACCATATTCTATAACGTGCGCAAACGTTTGGAATTAATGGGCGTTTCCCATTTCAAAAAGGGCGTGGTCTCGAAAAAAATTTGTATCCGACTCTAGGGCCCCAACCAGGACTTTGCCCCAGGGCGCAGGTCGCCTCTCGGCGGCCCTGACTGTTCATATTCGACATATCGATATGCGGTTCGGCGAGGTGACACGATGTTTGCCCGTGCCATCGAACCTAGAAATCTTTTACCGTATTTCCTCTAATGAACGCCACCCTCTGATAAACGCCGCACACAAAAGTTGAATTTTGTTATAGATGCGGCGTTCTTTAGAGGAAATACGGTATCTATTCTAGTAAGTAATAGCAAGATGAAATAATAGTTCTATTATTTTATCTTGTTGTTCAAAGATAAATACAAAAGATGCTACTACATGTCGCAATAGTGCAGGAGATTAGTGCAGAAATAAAGCCGGGTTGTGCACAAGCACCAAAAGCCCCGCTTCATTTAATTATCATTTATTACGCTTATTCTCTCTCACAACAATACAATCAATAGCTTTAATAAATCAAAGAAAACCGCGCGAGGATGAAGTATAATCATTTGGTATAAAATATAAAGAATGACGAACAAATGTCGGTACTAATTATTCCTAAGAGTATACTTATCTCTTCCCAAGAGTATCCATTCTTTTACTCCTCTTAATCCGGTAATGTGAAATAAACATCGTAAAGCCCTGGTCAAACCATTCAACATTTCACCCAAGTAAACGGAAGGCCTAATCTTGACAATGATTTATTCAATATCTAAGTGCCTTTCATTCGAAAATCCATCCTTTATGTGGAATGTATTCGAGCGTAAGAACTAAATTATAATCTACGATCAGATTCACTATTACAACTGCCAAAACCACAACCTACGGCACCAGTTTGTTAGCTTTCAGGGGCAGCATCCTCTGAAACAGCCTGCCTGATACTATAAAAGACTCACCGTCTGTTGATAAATTAAAAATATTGATAAAAGAATGGAAGGGTGATAATTGTAAATGAAAAATTGTCGGTAGAACAACATCAGTGGAAACCCCCTTCGAAGTTTTATTTATGTAAATATTTAATTTCAGCGACTGACATCCTGGAAATGCTCATAATCACATGCACACGTGACTACCCCCCGGTCCATGACAGTGCCTGTATTCCCTATTTATTTCAAGACCACACTGCAAACGTCAATCGTAGAATATTCTTTGCTTTGCCCGAATCAAGACTCAACACGAACAAAATTATAAGACAAATACTGTGTTTCCAGTAATGGATGTAAAACCTTTGTTTCGATTATATGGTGGTGTTTATTCCTTAATGGCGCTGATAAACCTATTCTGTTGCGTAACTATGGTTAGGAAGAAGTCTAGAGCCAAGTTTTACCGACTGAAGCTGTTGGTCTTCTCTATTGGATTGGCCGACATTGTTTCGACCGTGAAAGACCTCCCATCATTTTTTTCATCATTTGGACTCAATGAAGAACAAAGCAGCGTTTCGATGTTCTTCACAGCCAAGGCTAACCATACCCATTTGCTGTTTATCATCGCGAGTTTTATCGGTTTACTAACTTTGCTGAGGATTACTCTGGAGAAGGAAAATGACTACGGTCACACTGAAAATAAAGCTACACTTGCTATAGACTTGGTAGTTACAGTTGTGACAGGAATTAACTTAGTCTTTTGCTGGAACAAATACCAATCTTTAAGTAGACTGTTCATGGAACAAAGTATCGGTACAGTTGATGTTGCTACGGCAGCCACTGAGGCGTGCAAAATATGGCCTGACTCTGCGGCCTATTTCATGTTAGCGTTACTTGTCTTTGTTTATGGTTTCTCGTACTATAGACTTTCGAGAAGTCAGGATGATGATTTTATCAACTACCAAGATGGTGATATAAAGTTGATCCAAGCCATTTCAGTTTTCTTTGCAGTTTTTGTATTCGCGTTGGTATTTGAAATAATGGCTATAAAGGGATATCTTTATGACAACATCATCTTAGTGTTGCCATCTCTGTCACTCTCGTTGCTTTTATTTTCATTGCTGCCTGTTATATTTGTTTTCGTTGAATATTCTATTACAAGGAGTAAATTTTCTGATGTGGAAGCTATCAAAGGCAAAGCATAATATGAACCAGTCATCGTATTTCAATTTTTACTCTCACTTTAATGCCGCTTAGACAAACTAACAAACTTATTAGAGAGTCTAGAATATTCTAGAATGTTTTTAAGACTGTGGAATATTCGTCAGTTTGTCAAGTAATATTTCAAACCCAATTTTTGTAATTTGATCTCCCAAAAGAACTTTTAAAGGCACTTATGTCCCGGCAGTGAACAATTCAGGGTTAACAATAAAGGCTGATTTTCATATAACGTATTTCGACGCATTTCATCATCGCAATTCAGGTTCCACGATTTTCACGTTATATGAAAACCGTCAAATATATTTCATCGTACTTTAACGTATTTTGTCCGGAGAAAAAAAATTGTTTGTTACATAGTTCTATAAATTTCACATTCCAACAATCCAGCATTCCACATTCCATGTTTTCAAGATAACCGTTTTCATATAACGTATTTCGACGTATTTCCTTATGTATTTCATCACGTATTTCGACGTTGCCGATTGGATACGTGACATTACGTCTATTGTGTAGTTCATCAATAGAAAAATTTAATTGGCCAGCGAAATGCACAGGTACATAGTGCCTTTAAAAAATCCAGCTTTTCAAGAATGTTAATGAAATCGTCGAATGTAGGCTTTCGAAGTATAATACCACATTGAACCCCACTGAACCACATTGAACCCTATTGAATGTCCACCTGCGTTATTAAAGACTCATTGCTAACAATGGGCCTTTGCGAACGTGGCGACGGTCCAAACAATGGCAGTAATTGATTTTAGACAGTCTAAAAATGCACTATGGGATGCTTACGTAGCGCAATGGCTCATTGTTAGCAATGAGTCTTTAAATATGAAAAAGATTTCTTTTACATGTGAAGCACTTTTTTAGAATTAATATGGTATCACACAAGAAAAATGAATCAAATGTTTTTAACTTTGATTTTGAATACATAGTTGTTCCGATGTGTTTTTTTAAATATATATTTTGCTCACATTTGACTCTGATTTCTCAATTTCTTGGCTTTAGAATTATCTGCTACTTATTTTGAGGATTCGAGTGGCTTCCTGGCGCCGATAAAACCAGGTGGATTGGGAATATTAATCTAGTATCTAGTTTTTTGAAAGATTAAAGAAAAGATTATTACATTGCATCCATTTATTCAATTTTAGCCTATCTTTTTAAAGCCTCATTCAGCCGAGTATATCATAACACTGGTGCCCCAGACTGGTATTATCTGATAGAGGAACCTTGGACCGCCTGGGGAAGATGAACGATGTACATTAACAAAAAAATTTTCGTCAGATAAATTTTCGGCGGATAAACTTTGTCGAAAAAAATTTCGGACAACTTTTCAGAATTTCGTCGTGGATTTTTAACACAACAATAGCAACATATTACCAAGATCTTAAGAGGCAAAACCATACAGGTTGCTTTATATTAACTCTCATGGGTACCGACTTCGTGGAGACTTAGGGGCTTGAGCATCCCAGGCAGCATGGCAGAAAAACCAAATTAAAGCGGTTATTTACTCAGTTTATGCAAAAGCGGGGTCAACAGAGATGCTTTCAGAATTCAAAGAGTCTCTACTCTACGTCTAAATAGTTCGACAGTTTATAGACAGAGGACAATTAAAAGTGAAAGTGTGAATTTAAGTATAAGGTTCGGAAAGCATAAATAAGACCATCCCCAACAGAAAATGTTGGTCTTGAAAGTTTGCTTCCTGTTGCGTTCAAAAATTGGGTTGAGGGGTGGAATCTTTTGAAACCAGTGTCAAAAGATAGTAAGAATTGGTAGCCAGGGCGGTAAGATGGGGTTGGGGGCAAAAGCGCGTTGATCAAATGAAAATAGAGTCCACACCATTTAGAACGCCAGAAAACGCCTGTTTTCAAATATATTCTTTGCCAGGGGGGCGGGCACCCGCTCCTCTTGCCTCCCTCTCGCTACGTAACTGAGAACTATTTTTATTGAACAATGATGATAACGAAGTGATTTCAAGAACCGACAATGATGATGATAATCATGATGCCGACGGTAAGGATAATTAAGGAGATTTGTAAATGATGAAAAGGACGTAGTTGACATTGGAAAGATAAAAAGGATACATTAATTTTATCCCTAACCTCCTGTAAGAGTTTTTCTATGCGAATTCTCTAAAGTCTTAAATGCAAAAAATTTCGTCTTATTTTGAATTTCATCGAAGAAGATTTCGTCAAAATATTTGTCCAAAATTTTGTCACGACAAAATTCTTTGTAGTTAATGTAGGTTAGGACGAGAAGGAGGCCAAGGCGATCTGGACCAACACCGTCAACCAACGAATTGTTTTTGGTTGAGTTAAGTGAAGAGATATCGCGGAGTGCAGGGAGTTTGCTGCACAAACCCCTTTCCCGCGCTTTACTTACGTAATTAATATGCGTGTTATTAATCAAGGTCGTGTTTTCGTTATTCTTAAACTTTCTTTTGTTTCGTAATAGCGTTTTTTGCTGGTAATATCTTTTGTATTTGCCGGTTGGTTAATTGACTTGGAACATTTACACATATCTTTTGTAATTATATTTTCTAAAGGGACCGATAACTAAAAACTAATTGCTTGTGGTTTAATGAAGTCAGTCTTTGTTTATTTGCTCGGACTATTATGACTATTTATGAATTATTAACATCGTTTATTAATGTGCAATCCCAGGCCACACCCCCCACACCCCCCCTAGTATTTACGTGCCTGCATTACTTATGAAAGTCAGACCTGTTGGAAATTATAAGTTTAAAAAGCCAGACAAGACTTGCAATTATTGAGAGCAACTTTTGTTAAACAAAGAATCATACTTTTGGCGCACTTTGTGGGCCTGACTTTTAAAATCCTGATGCCTTCTTAAATTTTAGAATATTTGAGTCTAAATACGTCTTTGAGGTTACAGTTTGCCCACTTGCAGAATATGTAGGCATCCCCCCTTCTTTCTGTAACGTTTGAGCCGTGTTGAGCGGCAGTAGTACTCAACCCCCATCTGAGCGGTAGTCAATTCGGTTGTTCATTGGTTGTCAACAAAATTTGTATGCATCCCCCCAGGTTGGCTGTGATTTCTGATGATTTGATTGGTTTAGGCAGGCTGACTACCGCTCAGTGCAGCTCGAATCCGCTCTACACCGACTCAACCCCCTAGCTAGCATGCCATGATTTCATCATCCCCCATGCTAGCCTTTTATTTGCAAACATGTGATAGGGATTAAAAAGTATTTCTGTCTTTGTGGAAATTTCAGGCATGTTTCTAGGAAGGAATGCTTGGTTTGCAGCGCGATCAAATATTTTCAATTTTTAACTATGGTTTAATTAAAGTAGTAGGATAAACATGAAAATGATCCTTGTTTCTATAATTTTTTGAATAATCTGACTACAGCTCGAGCGGTACTGGCGGTAGTCTGGATCCGCCACTGCCCGCGAAGGAATTAACCAGTTTTCTCTATTCTGTTCAGTTGTAATAGCATTTTGCTGGTGTTCTGTTTGTTGTATTCACACATTGCTATGTTTGCATTGCATTGTGTAAAACATAGACGCATGACATTGTGGGACAAAGAAAGTTCGTCTTTTCCCCTTACTTAAGCCTGAAATACACGGTCCTTTTTTACGTCCGTTTTCACCTAAAGAAGAAAAAACTGATCGTATAGATTGGAAGAAAGGACGATGAGTCATAATTTCCCTTTCACCAATGCAAGTTAGGTCACGTTAGAATATGTGTTTTTAAGCTCGCTTTGTCAACCCAGGTTATTTCACGTATAAACTTCTGCAAAAACATCTTCACGATACTCTAAATTTCCTAAAAGGGCCTAAATTTTCTTATATGCATGTTTCTAAATTTTCTATCCAGTTTCTGCCCTTAGATGCAAGTTAATTTTTTGAAATAGAGCGAAGCTACTTAATTTCTTTTCTTGTGTTTCAACAATTTTACTTTAAGTTAAAATTAAAACGAGATTATGTTGAAATTCACAGGAAGCGAAAGAATCCGATGATAAAAAGAAAAAGAAGAAAAAGAAAAAGAAAAAGAAGACTAGAACTCAACAAGAAACAAAGGTATTTGATATGATTCATATGCAATCTACAGAGGCTTGTTCTGGCCAATCGGTAGAGGGCTTTATCCAAAGGAGAAGAATTTTTCATGTTCCATCCTGACATGGAAAGCCACATGAATATATTTTATCTTGATATAAGTACTCTCAAGTGAGTATGTTTATATTGAGTATGTAAATATGAGTACAATATTGGGTATGCACTCTCAATATTTCGTAAAACCAAACAGAGTTCTGACTTTCTGCAATTTATTTCAGCTTGACAACACTATATAAGTGAGATTGCTGCAAATTCTGGAATAGCCCCTCCTTCTTCACATAAGCCTCGCTCGATTTAGCTCACATGTGAGAAGCGTATAACGCTAATAAGCAGTGGCGAAGCCGGACTCCAACTGACGGTCGTGCCCATTGCCCACTGCGCAGTTAAAATGCACCTCCGCATCAGTGATCTAAAAAACACAGACAGTAGTTGCATGAGACTGCAATATTTATCTGTCAAAATTCATTTGAATTGAAATGGAATGTATAGGAATTGTTTCTTTGTCTCCTTTGCACCTTGCTAATACTCAACATTAATTGTCTTTCCAAATTGAATTTGGGGATCAAGGCACCTTTTTTTATTTTTGGCATTATTAAGCCAGATATTAACGCACTAGATATAAATAATTATTTCACATAAACATGTTTCTAAGATTTATTATATTATGTTTCTATAATAAAAATGTTTATTTTAACAGTAGAAACCATGTACACCTATAAAATCAAATTTAAAATGTATATTGAATGCAAGCAAAATTTGTTTCGTACACATAAAAATGGGAATTTCATTCAAAGGATTGGTAAAAATTGGCATTGAAAGAAAATTGGTTTAGAAGTTTAAGACATGCATAAAGGATTTAACTGCTTGACAAATTTTTCCAGTAATACCACGCTATTGAAATTTATTTAGCCACAGGTAAAAAGCACTTAACAGTGAGTGCCAGAAAGTATGAGCTTTATAAATAACTTTGTGTCCTGCTATTTTGACAGTTTTGTTGAATAACATTGGGTAGCCTCTAATGTTAAGTTAACCCATCCAAGGAACTCACCACTAAAATAGTTTCTTGATTTAAGATAAAGCCTGAAGTGATAATAATAAATAAACTGTACACAATGCTTGGCAATATTTTAAAGCCATTTTTGCAAAATAAACGTGATCGATTCCTCTCTTCTACGCAGAATAAAAACTATTATTAGCACTATCGGAAACCCTTATCACTGGAAATTTATGGTCGTGCCGGGCACGACTGGCACAATCTTTGGCTTCGCCACTGCTAATAATCCCCCCTCTCCTGAATAATGTAATTGGACCGATCACGTACTTAGAAGTAATCACTTGACACGTCTGTCACGGTTATTAACCGTATGATATTAGTTGGGTGTGGTAAATAAGAAGGGGGGTGAATATTTAAAAAAAACTATTATACTCTACCGCTCTGCCATAACGACCGATCAAAAGACACGATTCAAGTAGACAATTAAGCTTTAAAAATGAGCTATTTGTATGGCTATTTTTAGGTAGTTTTTACAAGCCCCGTACACTCTCAAAATAAGTCCCCGCCCCTGATAATGTATCTATAAACCCATTGGGCTAATTCGGGGGTTTTATGGTATCTTCTTATTTGAAGAGGATAGAGCCTTGTTAGAAGGCGAAATGACTGTTTCAGATTTAGAATATTTCAACTTGTCACTCCTTTGGGACAAGGTATCTTTGATTTATTTATTTCATCTTAGGGGGCGTCTGAGAGACCAGGGATGGTAGACGATGGACCAGAAATTGAATACGTCCCAGAGAACGTCCAGATTCCAGTTGGTGATCCAAACTATGCCGCATTTGCAAAGATTTTTGAAGCCTTCAAGGTTAGAATGTTTTAAAAGTGTAGGCCTCATAGCATGAATCTTAGCTAATGGCACAGGTGTCATTTTTCTGCAATGAATTTCTAGTTGCAATTTTTCATGAACGCTGAAAAGAGGACATGTGTAACGATGGATGCGTGGGAAAAACAAACCCTGTAGGGAAGTTATGAAGAAAACTTTTCGTGTCATAATGTTCATCCCGTTGTCGTGTTTTACCTTTTGTTTCTTCTAACAATATGTCGGATTTTATGTTCTGATTGGTTGTTGCATTTGACATCCGGGTTTTCGGCAAGACCCTGAATGTACAAGCCATAGTGAGAAAACTTTAAAGCCCTCCCTTTTGATTTCATTGCAGTTTTTCGTCAAATGTCAAAATAGCATGAATTACTGGCAAAACAAAATGTGAAAATGAAATAAGCCAATGTCATGCTCCCATTTATCTTAAAAGATAATGCTTAACCAAGTTGAGATGAATTTCAACAGCATGTTCATACGGTCAGAAGATTAAAAATGTTCCCTTGAAGAGCACAGCCACATCTCAGATTATCCACATCGAAAGCCAACGTTCGACCTTGGGTCAACATTTGCTCAAAAAATACAGAATGTTCCAGCGCGGATTGTGATAAAATTTTGAAATCATTGGGCAAGAAGGGTCATATTTTCTTTACACTGTTTCCGAATCTGTCTAGATTAAAAAGATCTTAATGCATCAGAAAAAATATGTTTCGCTTACCTTTCAACTATGCGAAAGGTTAACGGTTTCTGATTGGTCAATTGGTCCTAATAAAAGCTCCAAACCTAGATGATTGGTAAATTGGTCGTTAATTTGTTTGTGTCTTTGTGTTTTCTTTTATGATTCTGGGTTTGTCAGAATACTGAAAGTTGATTTTATTCAGTTTTACTTCCTTGGTGATCAATTTCTTTTCTTATCTACTTGTAATTATTCTTTAGCCGGAATGATCTTCATGTTTGTACCCGTTCTCTGTATTCTACTTCCTTCCTAGCTTGCAGACACGGTCTCAGCCAAAGATATCAAACAAGAAATAAAGAAGGAAGAAGCGGTAATTATCTTTCTTCTAATTCTCTTATCCATGTACCTCCTTTTTGTGATTCAAGTATTTTTGCTTTCGAAAGTCCTGCGCTGCTAGTGGCCAGGGCTGTCCTTCTAATTTGAAATATACCCATTATAATATTAGGAATCTATTTATCCATCACATCAGAAGGCTAAAAGCCCAATTTTTAATGTGTGGTCCGATTGTCTTGTTAGATCCGATGAAGCTTGCCTCAATTTTGTCCTATCTTATATCTTTACATGTACACCTTTAATTTTAAATTTTGTAATCCTTAACCTATAAGCTAGAATTATAACCACCACTCACATTAATAGTCGCAGCAATAGAAACAAAATACTAACATGTTTAATACTTAAACTTGAAGGCACCGGTAAAGAGGATTGAAGAAAAGGACCCAATTTTGGAAGAAGATGAAATTGAAAGGGTAAGATACATCTGAAAGTTTTTCTGAACCGTATTTTGGGTCTCAGGCTCAAATTATTTGAAGGCTGCTGGAAGATGAATCTGCGTTAGGCCGCTGGCCGCTGGAAGATGAATCTGGGTTGGGCTGGGCCGCATAAATGTTCTAAAAAAGGAATTAAAGAATTCGTTTGAATAAAATGGACTCGGTGCAACCCGAATCTTGTATCGCAAGGCTTTGCTTGTAGACCGCATACACATATCAATGTTTAACTTGCTAGTGTGCCCGGGCCTCAAGAAACTAGCATGACCAATGACGTAATATGGTTATGATTATTATAATTTGTGAAATGCGCGTGCTGCATTAACACTAAACTTTGCTGTCCCATGAGCCGTAAGTCTTTGATCCTTGATTCAGTTGATATGTTATCGGAATATATTACAAGAAAAAGTAAACGCAGAGTTTGCCCTGTTCAACCTGCTTGAACATGTATATAACTTCTGCATTCCTTTTGATGTGGACTCTATTTATACGACCACGTTGTTTATTCAAGGGTGATGATGAGCCAAAGAAATCGAAGAAGAAACTTAAAAGGGAGAGCAGGTTAACAGTTGCTCAACTAAAGCAGGTCAGTTTATCATGTTTAGCTCACCACTTCGCTCGGGTGCTGCTCGGGTGCCGCTCGGGTGCAGCTCGGATGCCGCTCGGGTGCCGCTCGGGTGCCGCTCAGGTGCCGCTCGGGTGCCGCTCGGGTGCCGCTCGGGTGCCGCTCGGGTGCCGCTCGGGTGCAGCTCGGGTGCCGCTCGGGTGCCGCTCGGGTGCTGCTCGGGTGCCGCTCGGGTTTTTTTCAGCACCCCTCGCCAGAATTCATGGGCTTTTACCAGTCTCTGTATTTGAATCTTCTTGTTTTTTGTATCGATCCAGTTACTAGTATTTGTATATATCTAAGTTTTTTCATTTGTTTATGTAAGTTTGCTAATCGTTTGATGGTTGGCAATTGCTATTTACATAGGTCAATAGGACACCTTTGGTTTTTGGATCATACTATCTTAAGATTATAATTATGATGATTCCTATCCCCACCAAGTAAAATTAGGGGAGTCATTCAGCAAGTAATTATCAATTCACTACAAACCAAAGCTTGAACTTGTTGTACAAACGTACACTAGCTGCAACGCGGCTACAACCTTGTTATTGCAAGCAATAAAGGGAATACAAAAACCTCATTCAATTACTTATAATAGGAATTGCTTCATAAAACAGAAGGGGGGGGGGGGATTTTGATAATTGTAATGTTTGACTTGCTTATGATAAAAGCATCTTTTCTTTCTCTTTGGCAACATTGCAGACACTTTACTTGTTAATGTTATTTTGGTGTTTGATTCTTGTTCTTTAAAGTTTTTGTCGTTCCTATTCTGTTATCTTTACTAGAGTTTTCAATTTTAGTCTGAATTTAATCCAACAGCTAGTCCACCGTCCTGATGTTGTCGAAATGCATGACGTCAACGCCAAAGATCCCCGCCTTCTTGTTTACCTCAAGGTTGGTTTTCAGATTTTACATTTAAAACAAGTATACAACAAAATAGAAAAGCGATAGACGACAAAATCTAAGCTACTTTTTGCTGCTGAAAGTTGAAATGCTTCCATTGTCAGAAAAGGATTTATTGAGCATAAAGTTCCAGGGAGTTTTAATCATGTTGAATCATGAAAATGAGAATTCAGAAAGAAAGATATAAACGTTTTGATGTTAGATAAGGTTGAGTTTTATTGTATAGGCCTTTATTAGTTACAAAAGTTTGGTAAGAATCTGTAATTCTTTTCTCAGTCTGATTATTTCAAGGGCTATTAAATCCTCCATTATGCACGTCACGGCTTCGATCTTAGGATCATGCATTAGCTATTAAAATTGTCATTACAGTGTATCAGTTACAGCTGATGTCGTTGATCCTCTTTTTACCACACTCATAATTTTTAGTTTTCTCCAAACTCTCTATACGTGTGAAGAGGCAGACCAATTTGTCATACGTGTGAAGAGGCAGACCAATTTGTCATACGTGTGAAGAGGCAGACCAACTTTGAAGCACACTGTTATTGATTATTCTTAATGATGGAATATCGCTAGTCTGATTCAACAGAACATATAGTAACTGTGGTATCGCATGAGAGAATCAAAGTATTGTTATCAAAACACCGCTTTTCAGAGGAGGGCAAATTTGATTGCAAAGGTATAACTCTACTCCTTGGACCTGGACGGACGCGGACGAGAGTTTGAGGCCATTTCATTGAATTGCCCACACAATGCCTGAACCTTGACACACAGCAGAATTATGTTAAAGGTTTTGCTCTTGATCTGTTTGTGAGAATTTCGCTGTTAATAGGGAATTTTAAGAAATTTTTAGTTTTCTCCAAACTCTCTTTATGTGGCTAGATCAACTTTAGCCAAGGGAGGGGTTCTTACGTTTTAATAACATTCATTTAGAGGTGTGAAAAGTGATTTCAATCAAATGACATCAAGTCATTTGAGAAAGATCTATATATAATCGATACCATTTAGGGACCAGAATTGAAATAGCTGAGGACAGTATAAGTTTGAAACAATTATCAAAATTGAAATTTAGTTTTCCGACAATTTTTACAGCAGACCAAAGTAAGCTACCACTATGCTTTCACTTAGGCCATTAATAAAAACTGTACTTATAAATATCTAATTGCACAAAGATAAACAGTTGCTTTTGAACGCGCTGCGAATTTGTGCAAGTACAATTGAACGCTGCAGCGTTTTAACTCATGCGAGTCAAAGGCCTCACATGAGTTATTTATTAATATCGTATTAATTATTCAATTCATATTAATTAATAAACAGTGTTATCATTTGGTAGTAAGGATTGCCATAATTTGGGAAGTTTCAGTAATAATTGCGAGAGGCTTGTTAACATTGTAATGTCCCCAATGATTTGTTTCCTTTGCTCCGGGACAACTGTGAAATAATTGTATTATTTTTTATCAGGCATAATGTCTTGTGTATATAATTTTTGGTTTCCACATAATATGTGAGAAAGCAACTTTCATTATCGAGTGAAAATTTCGACCATTGTTTGTTTTGCAGGCATACAGGAACACTGTTCCAGTTCCACGGCACTGGTGCTTTAAGAGAAAATACCTTCAGGTAGGACTTCCTCTAAATAAGAATTATTTTTTCATACTATTTTCATTTTGTGTGATACATCGTTAAGTGACCTCCTTTCGGGTCAATACTAACATGTTTATGGAGAGTCTGATGTTGTTTAGGAAAGCAGAATTTTAACTACGTTTCACAAGTGTATTTTGTTGTGCCGTTTCCTTGCCTCTCTGCTGAATCTCCTTCGATTTTGATCTTGCCTAGCTCATTTATGTTGACTTTGTTTGTGTAAGTCGTATCTTATTTCTTTTTATAAGCCTGGATTACCTTAATTTAGTCAATTTTTTGCCTGAAAACACTGCATAGAATTTAATTCTTAAAGACGAGGTATTGCACTGAATGCTATGAGCTATTATGGCGTGGTAAAGGGGTCTCGTCTATGGCTACGAATTGATTCTTTCAGATCCTTTTTTACCTCAGATGAAACTGTTTATTTATCGTCTTTGCAACAAAATTTTATCGTCTTTGTTTTTCGTTTATTTGGATTCAGTCTTTTGGAAAACAATCTTTCATACTTTGTGTCTTGTTGCAGGGAAAAAGAGGTTTTGTTAAGCCTCCATTTGAACTACCAGAGTTTATCAAGGTAAGTGATTACATGTTGCAAAGATATTTGTAGTACCAAATTTATGACCCATTAAACGTTGGCTATTGGTGTTTGAAATATCTCACACTTTTTCTAAAGCTTGAAAGTAAAAACAGTAAAAAATGCACTCCAAATATGTTGATCCTTGAAGTTTCCTAAACATATGCCAAGCTGGAAGACATTTAACACACTAAAGTTGTTAGTTTTACTGGTGCTAATACCAATTTTGATTTTGCCCAGTATTTTATTTAACCAACAAGTATAAAAATCTTTTGACATTAGACAAACCTTTGCCAATTCCTTGTCCTTAAAATTGAAAGCTTTTGATTAAGACTCTATTCAGAACCCTCAACTGCCTCTTTTTTTGCAGAACACGGGCATTATGGAAATGAGAGCTGCGATGCAGGAAAAGGTTTGTCTTATTAGCCTTTTCTGCCTTAAACGAAGACGCAATGTTTTTCATGCATTACAGAGAAGCGCTATCTTCCAAATTGCTCATTACTTCATATATAAATCGAAATGTTCCTTATTAATCTTGCAGCAAGTGAAACTGATTTTATAAAATTTCTTCGTAGCATCTTATGATACATATCTTCCGGTTGTTGAATCAATTAAGTTTTACTTATCTGTGATTGGCCGACTCTTTTTGTACTTTAAAACTTTTTCTTTTACTTAAACAATCAGTTCTTAGTTAAACCCAAATAATAAGGGATGCATGTTATTTGTTATTGTATCTTTATGATTCACAGGTGCGATTAACCTCTCGCAAATGTAAAACTGATTATGTCATGGCGTTTATAATGAGATCGCCTACCTTATATTTTCATCTTGGTTTAATTTGTACCTCAAATTTCTTTCACATGCTAAAAGCTTTATTTTTATTTATAGGAAGATGCAAAAAATATGAAAGCCAAACAGAGAGCCAAGGTATGGTTCTATTTTGAAAAAGAACTAATTTTTAATCGCATAGAGAAATGGGGGTAGCGACTGATTTCGCATTGCGCGCTTTTGGCTATTATACCGGAATAAGTTTTCTTAGATGTGAAATCCAACTAATTTTCGTTTAGTTGTTGGTCATAAACCCACTTACTACAAGAGCAGCAACCCCTTGTCCCTAGCAGTATAAAGTGACAGATCTCCAATGATGTAACTCTCACACTTGTGACATTATCAAATCAAGTTCCTTAAAACCAGCCGTTTACTTTTTTAAAAAATATAAATAGGGCCTTGAAATTTTGTAATTTTCTGCCTCCTTATTCATAATCGCCTAAAGCACAGTGGATGGAACGCTGGTCTCGATCTGGGCACAAAGATCTGGGATCTGGTTAATGTGATCTTGTGTGAAGTTTTTGTTAACATGCTTGGTATATGATTATTACAATTGTTGTATTCAAGGTCAGACCAAAGCTTGGAAAAGTTGACATTGATTATCAGAAGTTGCATGATGCTTTCTTCAAGTAAGTTCGAGTCGCTAGAACACCTGTTTAATATATTTTGTGAACCCTCTCTTTGTTACCGTTTTCTAATCCAGCACATGATTCCTTTTGTGTTTGTATTCCCTATGTGTTTTAGATGTTTTCAGCAACTATTCAGATTTTATTCCTTTTCTTATATTTCACAGTAGCTTGATTCTTTTACTCGCCAATAGATTGTATAATCATCGTTTCTACAACTTTACTTGGAGCTTCAAAATTTTGACAAGAATTGCGCTTTTATTCGCTACCAAGCAAGATTTTTGAAAGAACTTCTTTAAATTAAAATATTTTGTTACCCGAAAACTCTCAATTTAGGCTGTTATTATATGTTTTACGAATACGTTAAGATACTTATACACTTTGTTTAGATACCAAACGAAACCAAAGATGACAATGCATGGCGATCTTTATTATGAGGTAAGCTTTTTGTTTTCTTCTTCTTCAAAGACGTTAATCAAGTGAGTTTATTTCATTCCATTTCTAGAACACCCGAGTGTAATGTTATAAGGCCCTTGATCGGATAATCTCCACCTTATTTTTGCCTTCACATCCTTTCAAATTTACACGTTGCATTATCCCTCGACAAAACGATTCGTTTCCAATGGTTATAAATATATTTCGGAATATGAGTTTATTACGTCAGTTTGATGCCAATTGGAGAAGCGAGAAATCTTTCTGTGTTACCTTGAAAGGTCTTAATGATAAGACATGGTACTAAAGCCTTTACTAAACACGAAGAAGCTATAATAATGCTGAATTGAGGAATAGATTCAAAGACTCCAAGACAAAGTTCACTACGGAATGTCAACTCTGGACAAAGAGCATTTGAGGGAAATCAACGAGGGAATTAATCAAAGGTTTTATAAAACCTGTAGGACTTCATTCTGGTGGTCTTAATTTATCGTAGACAAACATAGCTAGCAGTCACGATATCTTCTGAGTGTAGCAAGATCAAGCAGTTGATTAAGAAGGACGTTGTTTACCAGAATGGCAAATCTTGATGTGTATTCAAGTAGTGTGTCAAGTCGAGCTTGGAAAAAGGCTTATTTGTCGAAGGAAAGGTCACTTAGAGAGTGGCTGCTTGCATGGGGCCTGTTGAGAGACAGTCGGCAAGAGGACCTTTCTTTATATCTATCAGAATATTCGGTAGGAACTGAGCGAAGGGTCAGCGACTCTTTATATGAAAATCGATCGCGTGAAAATGGAAGCTTGCTTGATCAAATAAGTAAACATCGTTTGTCCTTTTAACCAAAAAATCATGCATGCAGGTTTTTTCTTACATTATTGAAGTTTGCATTGAAGTTTGCTCGAATCTATTTATCTGTAAATTAAAATAAATTTGTTAAAGTACTGGTTACCAGTAAGAAATAATTTTAAATGAATGATTTTAAAATCATTGAGTTTCCTATATTAGCTACTCTTGAATTGTCAATACTTTTGAATTTTTTTAATCCAGGTTATTGTGCTGTTTTGTAGAATTGTTTTAGATTGGCCTAACCGCGCATAGTTTCGTTCACTTATGAATTTTTAGATATCAGAGTAAGCCCATCCCAAAATATCAGTAAAAATATTATTATCGATAACAAACCTTTGTATAATATAATTCCAGTCTGATTTTATTTTGCCTGTTTCACAGGGAAAAGAATTTGAAACGAAGCTGAAGGAAAAGAAACCAGGAGATTTATCCGATGAATTAAGAACCGCCCTCGGAATGCCTGTTGGACCGGTACGTGCAAATCAGTCGATTTTAATGACGTAATAATAAGCTACACGATGCCGTGAGCAGTGGGAAGGAAGCCTTTAATTTTACTTAAGACAGTATATGCCTCCCCCCCCCCCCCAAAGAAAAGTGATACGAAGTTCTTGTTGGAAATATACAGTCTTACCCGACTGTCAAATTTATTGTGGAACATTCTTGCTTTTTCTTTCAGATCATTCTAGTATATTCGTAGTATTAGTCCAATTCAATTTGTTTTCTTCCGCTTTCTCGGACCTTCTGGAACGTTACTTTTCTAGAAACTTCTAGAAAAGTTTCTACAGTAGATACGTTTATTACAATAAACGTATAAAAGAGCACTGCTGTATTAGGTTGGTTAGCTATTTATATTATTACCTCGATGAATTGAGTTGATTAAACTCGTGAATTCCTTCAACAGTTTCTTCATTCTCAAGTGGGCAGCGCTGCCACCGTTGCATTTTACAGCTGCTTCATGATATTGTTTGCTAAGATTAAATATTGTTTGCCAAGATCGTCCTGAATTCCTGTTTTTCTAATATTTGGGCCGCTTTTATTTATCAACACGAAAGATTAAGGAGGATTTTTTCAATCATTAGTCTTCGATTGTGCAACAAAACTTTTTGGATACATAACACTTTTAATAGGGGGAATGTTTCCTTGTTCTTGTCCAGCTATATGTTGTGTATATAAAGAGAATTCGAGGGGAAAATCATCTTTGCATTTAAATCTTCATTTCCTTTAAATTGTAAATTTACTTACATTGATCTGAGTTGATCGAATTTTTATAATTCAGGGAAAGCATTTGATACCACCCCCGTGGCTGATTGCCATGCAGCGTTATGGACCGCCACCGTCCTACCCAAACTTGAAGATTCCCGGCCTCAATGCTGCAATCCCGGAGGTATGGTCACTTTATATTTTCTTTGTTTTATGTTTCTTTATCCGAGTAGATGATAGGCTCGTAGGCTATTGCTATACTGAAGATAGTATGGAAATATAATGTAGCCATGAAAAACAACTTTTTCATATTCAAATGTTTGAAAAAGTTAATTTATTTTGTTTTCACGGAACCCAATGAAACATTTTCCACTGCATGTTTTAGGGAGCCTCGTTTGGTTACCACGCTGGTGGATGGGGCAAACCTCCTGTCGATGAGCACGGTAAACCGCTATATGGTGACGTATTTGGAACGCAGCCCCAAGAAGTCCCAATTGTTGTCGACGATGATGAAATAGACCGGACACCTTGGGGTGAACTTGAATCGGACGAGGAGTCGGAAGAATCTGAGGTTTGTTCCTCTGTTATTTGTTTAATTGAATTGAGTTTTTTGTGATTTATTTTATATGTATATGTTATAATACGCATGAAGAAAAACCGTGAAGAAAGAAATTCAACCATGCTTGGTAGAGTTCTTGGTTGCAAAAAAAATATGTCACAATATCTCCAAAACAATATGAAGTATGATTCACCTCGTTAGAAGATTTAAGCATTATTCAGACCCCTTTTCATTGTATCATTGCTTATTTTTAGTCAAAACCTATTAGGAAGCAGACATATATGGTCCAAAATGAATCTCATCCATTCTGTGTATACACCTACTTAAATGAGATCTTGATGACAAACATTGCATTTAATGCCATAAGATAGATTTGTTAACTTGGTGGGCGTTCACATCCTCGCGGTTTCAACATCGCATTTATAAGTACAGTCTGGGGCCGAATTGTAAACTAGAGATGCAGGAACTTTCGTTGATATGATTTTGTTGTTTTTAGGAGGAAGATGAGGAAGAAGAGGACCATACTGGTCTAATAACACCAGGAGATGCGTATGTATCGTATTGTGGTACATTCATAGTGTTGATTGCATCAATGTTTGCAGATGATAGTGAAGGATTATTGGTCCTTTTTTGTTGCAACAGAAGGCTCTTTAACTAATATTTCCCTGGACAAGAAGTGGAGGATTGATCTCTGTTATTTTGCCAGAAGCCATTACTTTTCTGCAACGGCCCATTGCTCGAAGATTGCCCTTACAATTTTTGGAAGGATTTGTTTCAAAACCTTTGAAGAATTATCAATGCTAGCGCTGCAATAGTAATTAGATATCAATTCTCCAATAAAGAGATCGAAAAATTGTTGCTGTCCTTAAGCCCTATATGAGCTTCTTTGTTCTATTTAGGAGAGGAATTGTGGTTAATACTTTGTTTGTTACTCTTCTCCTCTCTTTACCACACTCACAGCTCTCTTTGCTAGCTTTGCGTGTCATTGTGGAGAGGAAAATCAACATGGTCAGTTAACGTCGACAATGTTGGTTTTTGGTTGCCAACAGAGACTTAGCTGAACTACATTTGATAATTGTCATGTTGGATATGCCTTTCTGAAAGATTCTTTTTTTCTATAAGCTCTTATGTGACTTTGAAATGATAGGTTCTAGTGTAATCCCCTTATTGTTATAAACATACTTTCATCGGGGAAAAAGAGCAATGCAAGCATGTTAAAATGCCAAAATGTAACATTTGGGCTCAACTGATATGAAATTTAGAAAATTTGGATGCTTTTCCTTTCCTCGCCTTAATTGTAGACTTCTTTGAAAATTCTTACAACAGCTGAAAGACAGAACAGTTTCCTGATATTTTGTCCTCTAAAACCTGAAAGTGTCTGAAAGTCATTTTCAAGCTTTTCCATTTTATTATAAGACCTGTACTTCCATCTTCATAAGTATTCTAGGCATCTCTGGTGTCTAATATTTCATGTCCTTTATCAAGATATTGAATTTGATTTTCTAGTGGTCTTATTACACCGAGTGGCATATCATCGATACCGGCTGGCCTAGAAACGCCAGATATAATCGAACTAAGAAAGCGAAAAGAAATCGAAGATCTAATGGAAGCAGGCAGTGAAACACCGTCCCTGTTTACAATTTTGCACGAGAAGAAAGCAAATGTTGGTGCTGCAATGATGGGATCCGCTCATGTTTACGATTTAAATCTGGTAAAATGCAGTAGTAATTTTGTTTTTTAGGTTCCTGCGAAGCTGTGGCATAGTTTTAAATTTTCATTTTAATAGGCTGCCTTTTTGCTATTTGTCGCAAGATAATGGTAGGCCCTACTGCAAAGAATTTTATACCCCCATTTATGTCATAAGGCTTAGAAGATTTGCCCCTGGGATGGTGTGATTCTCAACCATATCTTTCAGTATTGGTTACATTTACATATGTATAGTGGTGCTATCTTTTAGTCGCCTTGTACATATGCTATCAATTTGAATTTGGATGAAGGTCGGTTTTAATAGCATTTTCTATAGCAGTAATAATTTTGGTAATGCATTTTCAACAGCAGTAAGCAGTCTTATCTATGTGTTTGCCGAGTTACAGATAATTTTGAATTTTCCTTTATTTTTTAAAAAAAAATCACCTAAATGATTTGGATTTGGACAACGTCAAATCATTAATATAGTTCCATTGAAACAAAAAGCAACAAGATTGCTGTATATTTTTGCTTTGGTGCAAATCCTTCAGAATGATTTTTAAGGATACCCAGCTCTTATTCATTTCAAAGACAACCTTTGAAATATTTTAACTTATTTGTTTGTCAAATGCTTTTTGCACCTGTTGAGGGCTTTGTCCAATGTTAATGGCCAACTCTAATTTATTTTTTTTCTATTTTGCAGCCTGGAGGAAAAAAGGTAATTATTGTGACATGTGTTTTAATGATTTCTATTTCAGCTTGACCTGTCGTGTGCGTTTCGTAATGCATCGTAACCTGGAGATTCTTTTTGAATGCAGAGAACTCGTAACAGAAACCTTTGATCAAATATATTCCCTAGCCTTAGTTGTCAATGCTTCATTTGGGAAGGACGAGTCCTTATAGTTTCAAATGTATATATAGATGATGCTGTTTTTTGCTGTGCTTGTAAAAGTTTAGTAAAGGGTTGTGGCCTGTTAAACATCAAAACTATGTGCAATTTGTAGTCACAGAGGGGTAGAGAAAACGATTTGCGACAATTTTGTCAGCTAACTTTACCTAATGGCATAAAAGGAAGTTGTATACTCAATGATGTCTTGATGAAAAGAGATTGTATCAGATACGCTAGGTCACGATTTTTGTGCTGTAAGACTATTGGTGGACCTATGACCGATCACATTAAGTTACCTTGTACTTATTTTAAAATGGGTTTTGTAACGGTCTGTTGTAAACAATTTTGCATATAACTACAGTAATAACATCGAAAGCAAATGACTCCTTGCAGAGGACGCCTGTCTATCATGATTCAGTGCCTCAGTATTTTAGCTAGAAACTAAAGTTCCTTTTCTTGCGTTAGACTGCTCCGGGAGAAGGCGTCGAAATTGCTTTGGATCCGAGCGAACTGGAACTCGACCCAGCTGCAATGTCGGCTAAGTAAGCGATCTGCTTTTGAAAATTTCATACTTTTGAACTTCTGTAAGATCAATGTATTACTATTGAATAAAAGGTCACTTTAATTCATGTTGTTAGGTGCATATATTCAACATATTGTTAAGCGTCTGCTGAAGTATTAGTGAGGCAAATTCTTTTTTTTTTGAACTTGCCTTTTATTTTCAATTCTGGTTCAAAATTTGGTATTGCTTATTGAAGCTGTAATTCATTCTTTTTTGTCACATCTACTAGCTTACATTTGCAGTACGTTGTGTAGAACAGATTGATAGGATCAGTTTGATTAGATACTGGTGTAATAGCCATTGGTAGATTGCTAACCTTTGTTTGTTCCTCGACTTTCAGTAATAATTCATTCAAAAACTTGGTTCTCAATCAACATCAAATTCCTTTTTCACAGATATGACGAAACGATAAAAGAGCGGGAGAAAATCAAAGAGAAGGAGGATCTCAGTGATATGGTTGCGGAACATGCAGCTAAAAAGGTATGGACCGTATTTTACACTTATTGATAAACCATGTGTTTACTCTTGTTTTTTATTTGTTTCTTTCTTTGTTACTTCTTTTTAGCCTTTCATCTTTCTCTTGGTTTTTTTTACCTACCGCCTTCGCTCTTCATTATCAGTCTTTATTTTTTACCAATTTTTCTGATAATCTCACAACTATTCTTACAAACCTTTTGGCCCTACTATCATATCTCTTGTTGGTGCACTTAGTTTTCCCCTGATACTTATTTTACCCTTCCATACTCCTAGATTTCCTCCGCACGTAAATTCCTGGCAAAGCATTTTTAGCTAAGCATTGTCAAACATTTTAGAGCTAACAACATAATCATCTCCCCCTGTAACCGGCTTCCTATTACCTTAACTACAGATCTTAACGTTAACTTTGAATTTGTGGTATTTTGCCAAAAGACTCTCTGGAACGAAAGGCATCTCTAAAAATATTCTCACTTTTCTTAGAAACGAAAGAAACCAACCGACAGTGGAAAGGCAGCAAAGAAGTACAAGGAATTCAAATTCTGATGCTTGTTAGCTGTTTGTAATTGAAACAGTGTAGGTGGGAAAGAATAAAAGGTTTTTTGTATGTAGATTATTATTTGATTACGAAATCTGCTTAATTTTAAGGATTTCATATATGTTTTACTCTTTTGTTGACTTGTGCTAGCCTTCATCACTCACTGAAAACTCGCTAAAATATAATCGTATGCTTTTAACCAAAAAACATCGCAACACATTGCCTTTATCTTATTCACTAATTGGTTCTCCATGCGGCCTGCAGGAAACGGTCTGAAAGCAGTTGTGGCGCGCACTGAACAAGTTCGTTCTATTCTACATAATATGGGTGTGACGTGCTGCAGGCCACGCCCTAATTAAGCATCTGTAATGAAAGAAACAAAATTTATTAATTCGAAAGTTCCGAAAATGATACATTCCGTTTACAAAGTGTCTGGATCTATGACATTTTGAGCACGATCTGTTGCAGTGTTATTTATGAGAAAATTATTTATTGTGACGCTCGTCATAAGTCCACGAAATCTGATTACAATATTTCACACAAGAGTTGGTGAGAAACTCAAGTATGGTCGAGTCCCAGACGAAAAGGGCCACGTATTCTTTGGCATGAACTTTCTACAGGCTATATAAAGGGTTGCAGTTTATGGGAGATCATAGATAGACCATTTGAGTAGAAGAATTTCACGACCCCATGGTCTCAGTCAAAAGCCGCTGCTAAGACCTAAGTTGGAAGTACAAAAACTGACATGGAACACGTTTGGTATTCAGAGTCTTGATTCCAGGCAAAAGTAGATCAATGTTGCTGTTAATCAATTTTATTAACTTAGGTGTTGCTCCTGTGTTCTGAGATGCCTATTTACTGAAAGGAGCGAAAACCTTTTTAGATACTCCACAATGCTTTGCACCGCAATTCTTTCCACAATGACAATCTCGTTATGAAACCTTTACAGTTAAGCTCTTAGATGCAACTCATCTAAATTCACAGAAAATCTTTTCGTTATTTGATTAAGGAAGATACATAGTATAAACGTCATAACTGATAAAGATAATACTGCTTCTGGCATCGTAAATCCATCTCGTTGCGTTGATTCTACATTTAATCTGATTCCGTTAACCAGATATCGTGTCAAGAACGTTAACCGTAACCTTAAGGCAGGGGCGCCATCATTTGGGGGGGGGGATGTTCAATTGACTCGGGTAAAAAGTCTACCGACAAAGAATTACATTCTTCCTTCTGATTTCAAAGAGTCTTGAGTAAAATGGGATTATTTGTCAACGTTAAAAGTTGAAAACACTCTTTCGCCAATGCTTACAAAGAATCAACTATGATAAAGCTGGACACCTTCGCGCCTATAAATAGGCTACTGAAAACTGATCATAATGAAACTTCTCTTCGCCACGAGAAATTCCATACAATGATATATTTTGGTACAGGTCAATTCAAATACAAATTGAATGAGATTTGATTTTTTTCCAGAACAACAAGACTAATGTTCGTTGATTGTCTTTAAAAGAAATCACAGTAATCATTTAACATATCCCTCGTCGAATTTTTCCAATTTTTCTTCATTTCAGAATTGAAGAAAGATACTCCACTTTTTTCCCTTTAGAAAGAATTGGAGTATTAGCAGTAAATCGAATAGGAATAAAAAATGGATACACAAAAACAAGTTAATATTCAAGTCCAAAGTTTCAATTTCCAAATCTATCAAAACCTTGAAATAGCTTTCAGCCCTTGAATATTCATTTGAAAGAGAAAGGGTGCATAAGTTACAGAATGTCGCTGTCGCCTCGTGTCGCAAGTAAATCGAGGAGGCATGATTGAGGAGATATATTTATCTATTAAAATTTGAGAAATAACTTCTTTTTGTTCATATATAGGTAAATGTTTTTATTCGACTCATAAAATGCCTTTTTGTAACTACAGAGACAAAAATTCAGCATTCAATGATTATTCAAATTTCATTAGATTTCATATTCACATTAGTTCATAGAGAGGCCCATCTATGCTTGGGACTAAATATGCTAGTGCGGCCCTGTTATTAATCAGCGTACGGAATTAATACAATAATGCTGATATATAATCATATTGTAATCTACTATATAGTTGTTCTTGTACCACCCAGGTTAAGACTTTAAAACAATATCCAACCTTTTCTCCTTTTTTTAACGAAAAAGGCCTTGGAGAATGATGGATCAGAAACGAAAATTAATTCGTTTAAAGTATATGACATGATTAAAGTATATGACAAGGGAGTGTTATGGAACTGGTGGTTTGCTTTTTATAGCAGATGAAACAAGGAACTTCCAGTGGCGCGGCAAGACACTAAGGTGTGGTGGGGACGGAATGAAAATTTCCACACCTTTTTGCAGTCCTAAAAAGGCCTTTTTAACCCCAGAGAGTAGCTATTTTACCAGTAGGATACGCTCAAGACTAATTTTTTGGCTACACAAAATCAAGTATAGTAATTTCCTAAAATATTACCCCTTCCAAAAATTTTCTCATCGGAATTCGACGAAATACAAAATCAATTATACCAAGATGTCCCACCCACTCTTTCTCTGGCTCTGCCATTGGGAACTTTGCAGTGGAATGTATACCCAGGATAAACTTTTTGTGCACCTTGAATCGCATTAGAAGACCATACGTCTGTTTACGGTAGCCAAGACCTAGATGGTGGATAGCATGGTCTCACACGAATATGAAACAAAAGATTGGTTTTACCTATTGATTTCGTTTGACATAACAAATACAGTATAATCCCGATATAACGATTTCTGAAGGGAACAAGAAATTTGTTATATTACACATATTTTCATACACCGCTTTCTATAAAAATCCTAACTCAAAACCTAGGTCCTAAAGTTCCTAATTTCTGAACCTCTATTAGTCGAATTGCGGCACGAAGACCTCCATAATAGCTCCTTAATTTTAACTGCACATTTAGTGACATGATAATAGCATAGACACAAAAAAGGAAATTATGAGTTTTGCTTTTGACTATAGCTCGGAACAAGGCCAAAAGACAAAGAGGGCAAGAAGTAAGATTGATTTGCGTAAAAGTAAGAAGTACTTTTGCTTGTAATATAGAGAGAAGCAATGACTGAACTCTTTATTGTTATAATGTAATGAATTTTGCCCGGCCTCGATTTTTCTAAGAAAATTTTCATGTTCAGAGCCCGAACATGTTCTTAAATACATCCTTATTTTTTTCGAATCCGATATGGTTTCAGGGAAAAAAACGCTTGCTCTCGAATAGAAAACACTTTTTTTCTCCAACGTCTGATAGAGTTTAAGCATTTCCCCAACATCTGTCGCTACACTAGACTCTTCCCCTTCCCTATTTCTCCCAGAAACAATAATCTGTGTTCTTATGAGGAACGTCGATTTGTCTATCCTTAACGGTATAGTATTTTTTTAAACTTGGTCTGGGAGATGCTTCTATAGCTATTTAGAAGGTATGATTTCAAAAATTTCCTTCCACGTCGGCCCCAATTATGGTGGGTCCTCCTACGTCACTAAATGTGATTCTCAGCCCCCAGGTTCACTTTTTTCAAGCTGTCTCTGAAAATTTTTATCAACTCAACTATAAAAACGTAAACGTGTGTTATATATTCCCACAAGATAACTTCTTGGGGTGGGGAACGCTGGTAGGCCCCACACCAAGAGAATAGCTCGAAAAGTAATAAATCCGATTGTATAGGTTCAAGGCTCCGATTTTCCAAAACAACTATAGCTATATACACAATAATAAGTAAATTTCCTCTGTACGATGATAAATCCGTTCTCCTGCAGGTTCTCTAGTCACAACTCCACTCCGAAAACATAAAAAAGCATACATACAAGCATATATTGATCTATTATGAAAATGTCAATCAGGATTAAGATACTGTTTATAAAAGTCAGGGGGTAAACCTTACTAAATCTAAAAATATTTTTTTGTTTATTAATCCGTTTGCCCCTCAAACTGTTTCCATCACACACACCATAAATTGCTTGGTGGTGCCATGACCCACTGCACACTTTATATTCATTCACTCTGCAAGACAGGAAGATCACAGTAATTCGTTAAGGGAATTAATATACCTGATAAAATGTATGCTCGGCAAACAGTTTATGACAAAAGTGATCATGAGAAGTATCTTCATAATAACTTTTAGTGCTTTTGTTAATCAGTAAGCATTAGCAAAAAATTGTTAGGATATATCGTAATTATACCTCTGTAAAAAGAAAGCATGCACAATGGACCTGTCTTTGAAGCATAAGATGCGCAATTTATTCAAAATATTGGGCGAAGAATCGGCGTTTTAGTAATAGCCCCTACTAACAGAGGTCAGCTCAAAATATTTCCCGCATAAAAATAAATTCAACAAATTATTTGATAATTATTTTTTATAATCCAATGGCAAAGGTTTTCAGGATACATTTTTTAAAATAAAGGTTTGTGCAAAGTTTGCAGGAAAATATCAACAGTTCTGTGGAAACCATTCTAAAAGGGAATAAGAAGAGATAACTAGAAGAAGCCCAAAAGGCTGCCCTAGACTTCCTTGTCGCTGACTCAGTGACGGACTCCTTTGAAGGCAGCTGATGTGGATAACAGGCGGAAGAGCGCCGGAGTAGACGCAAAAGTACATTGGATTGCAATTTGTCTTAAGAAATGGCAAGCGAAAACCCTGCCGGCCTTTCCGGGCGAATAAGGCAATCTTTTGAAACTTTTAGCTTATCATATCACATTATTTTACGTTGGATTGCTCCTTGCAGTTTGGCATTGTTTCTGTCTATTGTTGATTGACACAATTTCAATGTATTTTTGCAGCGCGCGCAGGCCATGACAGAAGCTGAACAAATTTCAATGAAATGAAGAGACCACGGCAGCAGAGCTGCTTCACGGACGACAAACAAATACAAGCTAGAATGCAAAATGGCAACTATAATGCTTATTAAAAATATAGTTTTGTTATGAAAAATTGTAAGGCCTTTCAAGTCTTATGTCTTTGGCGATATGCACAAATGTTTAATTGCTCTTCTGTCACTATCAAAAGCGATTCAAACTGCAACAAAGAACACCATTGGATTGAATTTCTTTTGGCACCTCGCTTTCTTTTTTTTACAAAGAAGACCCAAAGGTCTCAAAGGATCGACAAAAAGGTGCTCCTTTAGAGGCAATTAAAACAGAGGAATAACAAACGAAACACCTGCTTAAAAAAATTCAAATATTCAGCCAATTTGGAGAATTATCCAGATAAATCTAAAATAAGCCAAATTCTTGGCTTAGTCCAAAACATATTTTGAAAGTCAAACAAGCTTTTACACATTTAGATTAGTGGAATTTGGATTTGAAAAATTCAAACCAGCAACTGTAGGCCTGCCAGAATCAAAAAAGCGCCTTCGGTGTGTTTATTAAAGCCTCAAATTCATTCTTCTTGCCCAGATCAATATGACCCCCCCTGGACCGGTATGAGTGTGGACCGATTACGACTCTCGGGTCATATTGGTCCAAGGGGTCATCAGTCTGGAACACTGACGTTAGATTCAAAGATTAGCTCCATTGGAATTTTTTTACCACATACTACAAAATGGCTGAATTCACACTGGACGCGCCACGGCGCGGCGCGTCATGACGCTGACCAAATATGGTTAGCATTTTCGGCAGCTATGCGCACGCAGCGCGTTTTTTCAGCCACGCGTCACCGAGCGTCAAAGTTAAATGAATTTAACTTTGACGCTCGGTGACGCTTCAGAACAATAGAAAACCTAGAGAATAATGACAGCCAGAAACGTAAACAAGGAGTTTCTGAAATAGGCCATTATAAAACTGTATTGCTTGTACGGTAGAATATACTTTGATGAGTCTCTCTGATTAAAGCATCGGGGGGCTAAATTCTGAAAGTAACCAAAACAAATCGCATTTATATTAGTTCATGATAAGTAACAGTATTATTCGTGTTTAGAGTCTCTTCGATGATATAAAGTTGCCTCGTCGATTCAATTCAACAATGATGTTGAGTCATTATATGTTCCGTTTTGGTAAAAAAATATTTCAATCACTCCCCGTTAAGCTTTCAATACCTTCCAAAGGTTTACTTCCGAGGGATTTAATACATGGAAATTTTGGGGAGTGTTGATAAAAATAAGGTGTTTAATTTTCCCTCGAATTTTGGCAGGAAAGGAAACCCCATGAATCCGTAAAGCCAAACATTTTGCTAATTGTAGTAAGACCTTCAAAATCTTTAATATCAATAAATATTTCAGTTCTCTAATGAATGCTTGAAGAGAATCGTCTTCCTGTCAAAACATTGGCCAACCTCTCGAACCGAAATGTAGAAGAAACCGCACGAGACTAATTGAAATACCTAGAATACCTCGATGCCAAGATGACGATTCAGGCTAAGATGCTGTTTTTGATATATTAGCTTCAGATTACCGTTTTATCCGTTTCTGTAGCAAACTTAAATGTCCGGCTTGATTTTACAATGCAAGGAATCCAGTACAACTTGTCGTGAATTTTGCAAGTTTGCTGTGAACAGTATTGGAAAACAGAAAACGCGCCGCTCGATGACGCACCGTGTGTGAATAGCATGAAAAAGTGCATGACGCGACGCTCGATGACGCCGCGCCGCGACGCGTCCAGTGTGTCCCGGGACAATTTTGTACCGTTACGGTTCGCAAATGTTTACACTGTCGCGGTTCCAAATTGTTCCGTTTAGCCGTTCCGTTTACACTGTACCGGTACAATGTTTAGAAGAAGCTGTATTTAGTCAACCGAGGCTTTTTTTGTGCCGCCGAAGTTTTTATTGAGAGCTAAAATGGAGCGGACAATATCGCCCCGGATAGAGGTGTTTACACTGTCCCGTTCAAAAACGGAACCGTGACGGTACGAAATTCGTTCGCTTTAAAAGCAGGGTCAAAAACTGTTCCGGATAGCAAAGCAAAATCGTCTCGGTTCCACTGTCACGGTTCCAAACTTGCACGGGACAGTGTAAACGGGGTCTAAGACAGCTAAAGAGCAATTTTTTCTTTTCTAATTGCAAGTTTGAGCAGCTAATAAAATCTGTTCTGTTTTGTCGACCCATTTCCAAAAAACGCATTGCTTTTCTCTTGTTCATAATAAAAGCGAAGTGGAGACAAAGTGATCAGCCAGTTAAGAATTAAAAAAAAAAACAAGACAAGATGAATTAATTTCATTAGCTTAATTGTTCTCATAAATAAAGCTTAGCTTTATTGTTCTCATAAATAAAACTTAGCTTTATTGATTAGTCGCACAATGCCAGTGATTTCATTCCTCAAGGTAGGTGCTATACAAAGAAGCTGTTTTTAATTATATAAGAACAAAAGCGTTTCATCCGCAAGTGCAATATTCCTCCCATCAACAACACTCGTATTGGCCTTGAAGAATTCAACGATTTCCCGTAGCTCGTCCCCCTGCAAAATTTCTCTTAGGTTTTTTGAATGGAAAAAGAAGTCGAGCAATTTGTAACCAGCTGCGTTGGGGACATCACCTGAAGCAATATCTGTAACATCAATCACCCGTTTGCCTTTAAGAATCGAAAACTTTAGACCGATCTTTTCAGCAATTTCTTTCATTTCTTTCTCACAAAGCAAATTGAAATCCCCGACGGAGTGCTTGAATTTTTGTGAAAACAACCGCCAGTTCTTTGCATAAAGACTTTCCTCAGACTGGACAACAGCTAATAAAATACCCCTTTTATTCAAATGTTTATCAACACACAGTCTCATCAGTTTTTCTGCATCCATGTAATAAAGGGTATGAATTATATGAATGAAATCGAATTTCTTTCCAAAGATTGTCCTTGCACACTCTTCCAATGTGGACACCATGAATGTAAACTTTATTTTTGCGAATACATCACCTTTCTGTTCCACGGTTTTGCGAAACCGCTCCACAAAAACAGGGTTCCTTTCCACTACTGTATACTGAAGCGAGTAATTATCTATGCCCTTCTTCTCGAACTCTTCAATTAAAACGTTCAGGAGTATGATATCTATGTCCCCCTCCCCAGAACCTACTGACAAAACTGTAATTTCTGCATCAGGCCCTCCATGGCGTTCAACTAACAGAGGGACTACTTGTTCGTTTACCCAGACCTTCTGCTGCTGCAAAAGTCCCCTTCGGTAAACGTCATAGGTGTTTGTGTAGTTATTATCGTCAGAAACATAGTTCCCAGTCAGCTTTTCATTTTCTGAGGCCATCTCTCCGATACTTGAGCAGTTCTGATCACAAAGTTTACTAGGAGCCACGTCGAGCGTTGGCTATCCTTTTGTAGTGCCGTTACAAAGCGATCAGGGGGGTTAGCGATGACAATCAACTGTCCTAGGTTGAATGATCTATTCGAGAAAATCAAAATTGCGTATTGATATCAAGCTTTATGATGCATGCGTATTTTAGCGAGTTTTCCCTAGAAAAACTCTCATCTTTAGCTTTTTCTGTGAAAACCAGGAAAACAAAACAGATACCAGAAAGAAACACTGCTATTCATTATGCAGTGGCGAAACCATAGGTCGTGCCCGGCACGACCATAATTTCCCAGAAGTAAGGTTTTCCAATATTGCCAATTATAGTTTTTATGCTGCGTAGAAGAGATGAATCGATCACGTTTATTTTGCAAAAATGAATGAATTCTACTCGAATCTGCAACTCTGGGCCCATACAAAAATTTCCAGAGCAGAGTAAAAATCCATATAGGCAGGGCATTCCTCTCAACCATCGACCGCATTGCCTAACCTTTGTTTTCTCGGCTGATTATGGAATTATATGGTATAACTTAGTACATTTTAAAACAAAAGCTCTGATCTAATCAAACGCATTTCTGGATCGTCTTGTGGCAATGTTTTGTCAGGTAATTATTCTGCATCACTCAACTTAACGTTTCGAAGTACATACCGTAAATCTCGAATTGTTCATCATTATTGCTGAAATGGAGTCTGTTATTATGAGTGCAACAACGTGATGGGGCAACAGCGTAAACAGTTTTTCTGGCCTGCAAATAATCTGCAATTTTTCGAAATTCCAAATTCAATGTCAAACTACAAAAGCTAGCCTGTCCTTTGAATTTTTCCATACACTAGTGTATTTTTTAAGAAGAAGTCGATAATAGTTTTTGTGTTTCTACAGTTTGGGTTAATAATGGAAATCGAGAATCAATAAAACATAAATGTCACAAATTAAGAGGAAGATCGACGAAAAAAAGAGCCTGTTTTTCTGAGGATATTGTTCATCGACAAGGGCCCTCTTGTTTCGAAGAAAGATCAAGATGTTTCTGACTCTGTGGAAAACCTCAAATATATTTGCCTGTTTCTTAATTATTCTTGTAGAGCCCTACATGTGTAAGATCAAATAATACACTTGCATATATAGATATGGTCTGGATGAAGTTTCTTCCATTTCACAAATATATTCTCGTTCCTTTCATGCATGAAAGACTATTTGAAAAAATATTCAGAAATAATTCCATTTGTTTTCATAACTCAATTAAACCTCCGATTTATAACTTCATTTATGTATGCAATATTAATTAAATTTCCAGCAATAATGTAATATGATTTACAAATTTTCGTAATTATCATTAGCAGCATTCTTTGTAGCAAATAATTTCTATATAGCATTAGTTTCAATATATAATACATTGTAAATATATCTATTATTCATATTAAATATCAGCTAAATAATATGCAGCATAATTATATTCTGTAGCTTTTACTGTCCATATAAATATATATGCGTATCTCTATATCTTGTATAATTGTAGAATTTGATATATCAGTAAAGTAAACAGCATATATTCAGGCAGGTGGTGCCCCATTTCTAGCAGGCGGGGAAAGATGACGGCTGAATACCTAAAATAGAGAAAAGAAGTCAAATACACTTGACTTTGTTAGATGACATCTAATGCTTTAACTGTGGAAAACATGTCAATTGAGTATCTTATTTCTACTTATGGTTTCAGATCGGGAAAAGAACAATGTTGATAATCATGCATATCACGTTTATGATTATAATGAGGTTAGTGAAGTATTAAATTTGACGTAAAACAATCTTTCATTCTCAATGGTGACTCACTGACCATAGCCATCAAAACGTTCTAGGACCAGAGATGTTTTCCTATAAGCTATCCCGGTTCCCAATATTGTAAGAATTTTATTATCATTTCAAGTACCTAAATTAAAGTAAGCAGTGACTTAGATATTAAAATATAAGCAGGATTTCAATTGAAGTCATACTTGTCTTACGTTTTATCACCATCAACAATTATGGCTCGGATTGGACACTTTTCATTGTTTTCAAAATTGCTGATGTACCATTTCAAGTTAAACTAATTTTCTTTTAAGAAACTGGCTATAAGAAACGAGCACTGGACACTCAGCAAAAATTAACAAACTTCAGTACTCGAAGCAAAAAAATTAAAAAACTATTAAATCGTGATAAAACTGAGAACAATGAAATTTTAAAAAAAACCAAGAACATGATTGCCCTATTGGCCTAGAACTTAAGACAAAAGAGATAAAAATATACTTCCCACATCTAAATACAGCATCAGAACGAATCTATTGACGTGATATAAAAGGTCACAAACATTCTATAACATCATTCATGACATCATTATTAAGAAACTCATAAGAGACGACGAATATTGAAATATCCAGAACCTCAAGAAAATGGAGTACTCAACATCGGCCTTTGTTTTTTTATAAAGAAAAAAATATTTACCTGATAAAGCAGCTTTCAAGAGCCGTGGCTTAGATTTTCCATTATCTGCAGAATTTAACGGTATTTTGCTGCTAATAGCCAGCATCAGCTTGCCATCAAGCATGAACGAGGACACGTGGGTAACAGTATTTTGCGGAATGAAAGTTGTCAGCTGGTAGGAGAAGTGCAGTCTGAACCTGTAAATGTTGACACCACTTTTCTTCATCACAACGACCAAATAGTTAACGTTATCCAGAGAGAGTGTCTCAATTCCCATCGGAAAGGATGATCCAAAGGAATGGTCCAAAACGAACTGTCCTCTAGATGGAAGATATCGCAAGACTTCAACTTGCTGTGTTAAGGTCGATAGAGTATTCTTGTCCTGCTCATTGGAGAAAGCAACAAAATGATGTTCTGTATCCGTAAAGCTTGTAACATCAGACGCTCTAGTTGTAGGTATCTTCTGAAGAAGTTCCCATTTTGAATTCGAATTCAACTTATAGATGACTGAAAGAGTGCTTGTTGTTGAAAGTGCTGAATCAAAGGACATTGCAATGGCCAAGAAAGTGTCATTTCCGATCTGAAAAGCCTCTGTAGAAGATGGCATCATGCCTGGCAATTCCCGAGCAAACAAAAAGATCGAACCATTTGACTCGCGTTTCCATAAAGTCACATTGGATAGAAATGTTTTATGAACTGCTGTTGCTATTGCAATCCATGTTGTGTTCCTACGGTCCTGGAAAACACTTGTGCTTGTGACACAGCTCATCGGAAAGGTCTGGCGCTCTTCAAACGATCTGATTGTGTTGTTCCATTTGTACAGTACACTCTTCCCTGTATCGAAATAACAAAAACCCATTCAGTAAGGAGAATATCTAAATATCAATTCAGTGTGTTTAGATAGCTGTTGATGGAACCCACGGGTACATTTGTGGTTTATCTTTAGTAAAATTAGTACATTTGTGGTTTATCTTTAGTAAAATTAGTACATTTGTGGTTTATCTTCAACCACGGGCACTGAGGTGTGTGGCACTTGATTATCTGATTTTGAAGTAAAGGAAGAGAGTCGAGATAGAGTCGCCGGTTTTCTCAGGCATTGGGATAAGAGCTGGGGCAATGTGGCTTCAGGATACCCTTATGCATACCATCATCTCATACTAGAAGTAGGTAATCAAATAATTAAATTTTTAATTGAGTGAAAGCTGACCCTGACAAAGAAGTATATTAAACCTTACCTTGATTGCATCCTTGAGGGCCACTCTCCAAAAGCAAGTAGATTTCGTTTCTGATACGGAAGTATCTGAATTTTGAATCAATTGCCTCCGCCAAATATTGAAAAGTCACAAATTTCTTCTGAATGCGATTAAAAATCATTATCTCGCTCGAATAACATACTTTTGAGGAGTCTGATGACCTGACAGTCGCAATGAAGTTGTCATTTCCAACCAAAAACGGCTCCATGTGGTAAATGTAGTTATCAAAATCTTGAAAATGGTCGAAGTAGTCGATGTAAAATGGGCTACCTGTGAGAAAAATAGTGTGATGAGACCACAAAAGATTATGGTGAAATGGGAAAGCTTTGCTGGTCAGAGACCTTGACCAAGGTAGATAACGCTATCTAAATAACCAGGTTTTTATACCCAACTAGTTACTAATGAGTTCGCAAGAACTATCTTTAATTATACAGCGGCATTAGATTCCCAAAATTTCCATGTGTTCATCACCATGTTCCAATATTTGCGTAGATCGCAGTTTTGGTCAAAATCTAGGTATGTGCCAATTTTTGGTCAATATCTAGTTAAAAATGCTAGATACAGAACTTTGTAAGTGAACGATCTTTCAGAAAGTTCAGTTAAAATGTAGCATGTAAGTTGGGGGGTAGGCGAAGTTTCAAATTCTAATAAAAGTTTCAATAATATGTCTTCTATAAAAAAAATGACAAGTTGCATAAAGTCTCACTTTTTGTAATATCCTCAACATGACTCAGGTAAGGGCATCTAGTTTTAGCAATTGCTTCCTGATGATTTTGATATGCTGTCGAATTTCCACTGAATGTGTCGAGAGAACTCTTCCAATCACTGAAATCAATCCCATTTATGTTATTGCTAATATTGATTTCTTCTTTAACTCTGAAAGTAGATCCAAGCAAACTGGCGAAAACAATCTGGGACTCGTTCAGTCTCATTCTTCTCTCTTCTAATGCAGTAAGGTTGATACCTGAAAATCTCCCTTGCAATCCTAAGTCTGTTTGTGTATTGAGTGAATTTAAAAACCTCGTCGTGCCATTGATTTTCTGATCAGAATTCAAGGTCAGCAAAGTGTTCGGCTCAATTAATTTTGAGTCAATATGGCCTTCTGTCAATAAATTTGATTTTAAAAGCACAGCATTTGTAAAAAACTTTTGGCCGATGATATTTTGACTCTCGGTTGCTAACAAGGTGTCCGCTGCAAGCTGGGAAAGTTTTTTGCCATCTGCAAGCTTGGAAACTAAAACATTGCCGATGGCCTCAGTTTGAGCAAACGTCTTCTTACCTGAAAAAATTTAGTCAATGATAATCGTGAGACCGTGTATGACTTTGGAATCTAAGACGCAGGAAGCATTTCAAAAGTGGAGGAGACACATGTTGTCAAGAAGAGCCCCTCCTCTGAGTCAAAATAGGGATTTTATTCCTGTTTCTGAAAAGAAAGGGAGGGACACTTCTTGGGTCTATTACTCGATCGCTCTATCTTGCAGCAGTGACGATGCCGTTAAAGAATTAAAAATCCTAGAAGACTGAAGTGCCTTTATTGCTTGTTTATCTCTTTAGATTGTTTACCATTCCTTGTGACTTCTCTCGCATCCTGATTGCTCCTTTAGCGTGCTGCTTTATTACACGGTTTAAGATCCCCTTTGTTTAACCGATGTATTTATAGTTGTTTTTTCACCCTTTAAAGGCAATCTGTCACGACGTTGATTGGTTATAAGAACAAAGGGATTTTTTATGGTTTCCAGTCCCCCTTTAATTTATCGCATTGTAAAAAATATGGCGGAGCGCTGGAATCGTGTTTAGGCCATTGTTCCAGCTATTGTTCTCGTTAACCAATCCACAACGAGACAGATTGCCTTTAATATATACTGAAGATGACTCTAAATAGAGTCGAAACGTCTATGTAATCTAATAAAATAATGTCTTTCAATGGATTTGTCAAGCACCTGATTAGTCAAACTCGAATACCGGATATGTCTAATTAACTGATTTTTAGCAAGAATTGTTTAACTGATTATCAAGATAATCAGCAAGCTGCTGTTTCCAAGTCTCAATCTATTAAATTAATTCTTACAATAAGAATATCGAAATTAGATTTAGAGATTTACAGTCATAATTGTCCTCTTTCTATCTAGCTCATCATTGGAATAAAAAATACTTTCTGGGCAGAATATTCTTAAAGACAATATACGAACCAAAGTTGATCTGTGTTGCTGATTAGAGTTCACTGTAATATTGAAAGCAAAGAAATATGAAATTGTGACTCGTACCTTCAATTGACTGATTTCCACTAATGGTAACAAACTCATCCCTTTCGTAAGTATTCAGTCGTACAGCGTCTACACTCTGCTTCAGAACTGTTGTTTTAGTAAAATTTTTATTCCCTGAAATAATCTGATCGTTGTCATTCGTCACCACCATCTTCTCAAGATCCGCAATCTGTACTCCGTTGATAATGCCCGATGAACTTATGTTCCCACCCACCGTTAAATTTTTCATCAGCAATAGGCCCTGCTCAAAAGACACATTCCCTGTCACGCGTTGGATGCCAGAGATCAAAACTGCATCGTTCTTTATCGTCGTTATGTCTTTTCCATTCACCAAACCACGGACAGTAAAATTTGCTTTGAACTCAACTGAATCTGAAAATGTTCTGTTGCCCTCCAAAACAGCATCACTTAAAAAAGGATGATAATGACTCAATCACATCCTCCAAAACAATTGCAGCAAATTTTTCAGGCATTAAAAATAGGAGACTAGGAAAAATCAGTGGGTAGTTTATCTTCAGAGTGCCTGACAGTAAATCATAAACTTGCTGTTCTAACAAACAGTATCTAAAACAGTAATAAGGCTGATATGGAAGTAAGCTTGAAGGAATGGGTTAACAAACATAGTATCGATTGTAACAATTAAAAATGAGAAAAGTAAGCCAAACTCTCCTTTGAATCACTGCAAAAGTGACTAACATACCTGTTCAGCTTTGCAGTGGAATTATCCAGTTTGGACAAATCAATTCCATCAATATTGGCTTGAATGGAAACATCATTTTTGCTCTGAGTATCTTTTGCCAAAACTTTTAACCCTCCAATGCTCCCTGTTTTTGTTTTCGAGACAGCTTCCTTTTCTAATGTCGCAATATCAACACTGTTAACTGCTTCTGCCACTGTTGCATCTCCCTCTATCTTCGTCGTACCTGAAAAAGTCTTCTTACCTGAAATGACTTGAATTCTACCTTTAAGCACCCAGTCTTTTGTGGGAATCATTTCGTTGACTGTACTTGCAAGCATGCTTCTCCTCAATCGTGCGTCTCCAGAAATAGTCTTTTCTCCTGATAAAACTGTATCTCCAGTAGTCATTACAGTACTTTCTACTATCTGGGAAATATTGCTGTTATGTATAAACCCATTGACCTCTAGTCTTGCTGCCTCAATACTTCCAAATCGTACTGTTCCATTAAGCCTTGCATCTTCATTTACCCTCAATATGTTTTCAGAAAGCTGTGATACATCAATGTTATTTATTTCTGAATTAGCAAGGACATCTGATCTTACATGAATATCTTTGATTTTTTTCTCACTGGGTACCGATTGATTAGTGCTCAAAGTAACAATATCACCAGTTAGATTCTCCAAGACGATACCATTTACTTCTTCTGTCTGTAAGCCATTACTTACAGTAGCATTTTCGAAGTGCACCCATGTATCGATGCGTCTATTTGGCTGATCAACCCACGCTATCTCTGAAAAATTTAGCAAATCTACCCCATCGATTGTGCTTTCCACTAGAACATCAGTCGTTTCTAATTCTTTCAAAACACGCACTTCGTTGAAACTTTTTGGTCCATAGGCAACTTGGTTGGTATGCTTAGTGAGCAGGTTGGAGAGTTTGAAATTGTTTACAGTGCAGCAAAAATTTAAGCTTTTCTTAACTTGCAAATCTTCATTGAAGATCTTTTTACCATACACAGGCTTGTCATCTTTGATATTTGTTACGACGTTTTCAAGTTCACTCATGTTGAAACTGCTGACTAGGCCACCAATTTGAATGTCCTTTTTCTGCAAAACATCACTAAGGTTGAACAAAACACCGATTTGTTGGTTTCCAAAGTTATTGAGAAACGAATCTGGGAAATCATACCCATTTATCTGTCCATTAACTGAGAGATTCTTTTTGACAACAACATTGCTCATAATGGTGTTTTCTCCAATGATGCTTTGAGCTCCTGTTTTCAAAACTGATCTAGCGAATAGATCGCTGTAGAAATTCACTGCAACGTGGTCTATTTGTCCTCTTACAGTTAAGCAATCAAATGCTTGTACATTTGACGTAAAGGTCACATTGCCAGTAATATTGTGCTTTTCTTTGATGGAGACAGCATTATTTTGTAGTTGAGAGAGATCGACATCATCTACCAACGTATTCTCAGAAACTGCTATATGGCTTGAAACTTTCAGATTTTTCAGGAATGTCATCCGACCTGTAATGCGACCATCATCGCGCAGTGAAACAGTATCACTCAAATTAACATTGTCGACAAGGCCAGTCGCAATTAGGTTCCCTGTTGTTGACATGTTGGCCAAGAATGTTTTTGTTCCGCTAATGAACTGCTTCCCAGAAACCAGGAAAACATCGTCTGGGTACTTAAGACCATTGAAAGCTCCATCTAAAGTGACATTGCCTTCAACACTGACTTCATCTAGAAAACTGATATTTCTGTTAAATGTAGAAAGAGCAGCATTGATCTCTACCAAGCCAGCGCTCCATTTATCTAAGTCATGGTTGTTTGTCAGGTTCTTTACTTGAATGTCCCCTATCGCATTTATAGCTTTTCTAAAGACTTTTCTTCCTGTTACGTTTTGTTCTTTGTGTAACATCATTGTATTCAGTGCAAACTTATCGAAATTGACACCATCAATCTTTTGCCTGATGTTGGCCTTTCCAAGTTCCAAATTCGAAGAAAAGGTTTTGATGCCTGAAACAACTTCGGATTTTTTTAGTCTCAATACTTCGCTGACATCAATGCCATTTAACTTTCCTGAGACATTCAGCGATTTTAGAAAGGCTACTTTGCTAAAGGTTGTGTTAGCATGCAAAGTTTGATCTAGCTTGGTGTCCATTAAGTCTCGAGAAACTTTGACACCATTTAAGGTTTCGTTCAGCTGCAGATGATTTAGCATTACGGTATCGGCTGCAAATCTTTTAGTGCCTGCTATTGTGTCAGTCCCTCTGTTTGTTATTGTATCTTTCTTTAAGTTACATACGTTTATGTTGTTGATTTGGCAGTCAGGAACGTCAATATTTCCAAACGATCCGCTGGAGCTATTCAAATTTACATGTGAGAAATTCAAGATAACGTTAAGGCTTGTTTCTTCATAGATTTTTGGAGCTTCTGATAGGCTAATATTTCTTTCAGATGTCATGGTTTCGATCTCATCATTCCTAATTTCTATTTGCGTCAAGTTTTCAAATGTATACTTTGTATCGTCTGCCTTAAATAAACTATCATTTCTAGAGAACAGGATGCTACCATTAGACAAATGCAGCTCTTCAATGTTTACCAGATCGTAACTTACATTCTTTGCAAATATTTTGGTACCTGTAACATTCTGGATGAGATGCGTCTTCATGACATTGCTTACTTCAATCTCCAGCTGTTTAATTGATTCTTCAAGAACAGTCAAATTTTGTTGTAGATTTGAAAGGTCGGAGGAGAGGGCTGCTGCCACATGTTCCCAAGCATTTTCATTAGGGGTCACTTTATATTCAATTCGATACAACGTGTGACTGGCATTTTTGTTATCAGTTCCAATAACCAAAAACAGATCTTTTTCTATTGTGAACAAAGCTAAAACATTTGGTTTAGGCCTAAAATCCTGTGGGTATGACTGATACAGCGAAAGTTGCAACTTTTCAAACTTTCTATGACCTTCTCTATATATATAAAACCCAACCTGATCGACAGCGTCACTGCGATCAGCATATACCAGAAGCCTTGTATTCTGACACTCAGCTAGGTCGATGCTAGTCCATTTAACCGGGCCTTTTGGTTCAACATCATGGGACAACTGAAATTTACTACCAACTAACCTATATACACTCGATGGCAGCTGAGCACATTCTTTTGTCTCTTTGTTGCAAAACTCAGCAGCTACTACAAGAAAGTATGTGTTCAAAATACTAAATGATTCGATGTCGCGAACACCTTTGGTTGGTATCGTTTGGTAAAACTCAAATTGTCTTTTTGTGTCGCTAAACTTGTAGACTGTTGCATTTAGATTCAAATTGTTGTCCTTATCTTTGTAATAACCAATTGCCATTAGGGTCACCTTACCAATCGTCATTACTTCAATATCACTAACAATGTTTGACTGAATAGTTGAATGGTACTGGAAAAAGTGCTTCTGTTTGTTGTATGAGAGAATCACAACGCTACCAGGGTAATCAGTTATCATTGCAGGCTTCAGGCTTAGGCCCATCACCAGGTAGGTTGTATTTTTCCTCTCAAACGACGTAAGCGCATCCACACTGACTAAATCGAATTTCTGAAATCGCTTAAAGGTTATCGTGTTTCCGGTCAGTACAATTTCATAAACAGAAACGTGAGGGTTGTTGTTCGTCTCCGTGCTACCCTTTGAGTTACTGGCAATAACAAGTATGTTCTTCACCGTTCCATTATTTGAAGAAACATTAAAATAGTCAAGCTGATAAGGTCCCGATTGATATATCTTCTGAAGAAGCACAAAAGTTTTCCTATTTTCATCAAATTTATATATGTCTACCGTGGAATTCAATCGCTTGTTCGGGTTAAAATGGTTTGCGACTGCCAGAAGGTGCAAATCTGTGGTCGAATTAACTTTTATCTTCATATGTTTAATGTCCCTGGTGTAGCTTGTGTTTAACTTTTGCACAGGGTGGATTTTTTGGAACACCAAGGCTGTAAAATTAATTTCATTAGTTTTAGCCACTAGCGGTAGAAGGAGGACTAGCACAAGAGAAAGAACTAACAGAATCTTTACGACAAGATGTAATACTGCTTGCAAAAGTTTCCTACAGTGACCTTTAACATTGCACTTTTCAGTTATTGCTCCTTCTTTCCCTTGAAACAAATACTTGCAACAGTTTCAGACATCCAAACTCAATTACAGTGACAGTTTTGCATAGTTTAAGTCACAGGCTTTTCAATAAACTTTGATTTGAGAGGGACAGGTAATACAATTTTTCACTCTATATCCATAAACTATTTTTATCACAGGCTCTTACTAGGACTATTGGAAAAGGTTTTTGTTCTATATTGTAAAAAGCTTTAGAAAACCGTGGTAGATTAAGGCATACGTCTAACAAAAATTTATGATTACACCATAATTGTTTGGTTATATATCATGGTGGAGTTTGTAAACTTTCTGCAGCCCAAAACCTTTTACTGAGATGCTCAGTAGAATATCATAGCTACTAACAATAGGACATGCTACTGATGTTTCCTTCTAACAGTTATTTTTGTAATTAACAAATAAATCCTCTATGTGAAATAAGATTTGTAGGATAAAGAAACATGTTTATGGCTTTGAAAAAGCAAACATTTGAGTATACTGAAGCTTTGACACTCTTCAGAGTTTAAAATTTCAGAACATACACCGAAAACTCTACGCTAGTATATATATACCCAGTTGAGGATCGAGATAGGCCAATCAGAAACGCGAGCACATGACTGTAGAGATTTGAGTATTGAAGATGTTACCAATGGATACCTAAGGTGAAAATTAACTCCTTCTGTCTACAAAAAAGCGGTTTTTTCGTGTTTATGTAGATAGGTTCCAAAACTGCGTGATGGAACGACGATCGGGCCTTGCCAATAATCCGAAACATGTCGCCATTATAGTTTTTGCATAATCTGGGTTTTCCAGTAAATAGTGACCGATAGCGGAATCGCATGTTTTACTAGTTGTTTTTGATCTGCAAGACCGAGGAGTCTGTTCTCTCTGGGGAAGAGTTCCATTTCTAATGCTGGAAGGGACATGCTGTCTTATTCTATCCTCCAATCTTTGGGTAATGCGTCCTACGTAGCCAGAATCACACAGACACGTAAACTCATATATAACTCATAGATAACGAAAACTCAAGTGTTTGCTTTTTTCAAAGCAATTTTTAATTTGTGTACCATCAAAAGATTGTTTGCAAACATGTATATTGTCAACCTTAGGACTCCATTGGTAAATTTTTCAATAGGCAAGCGGAACTGATTTGGCAACCTCCAATTTGCTGTTGTGGCAACAACTGAGCGGTGGCACTGGATAACTAATCTGATAGAAAGTATTTACTTTTTTCCTATGTTTAAACTACATAAGAAAAGGCGGTCGATAAAAATGTTTATTTGAGGTCAATCAAGAATTCATGACCATTTATCTTGTGCTCGTTGGTAAGCTTCCTTATATAATGTCCAAACCTTCCTACTTGGTTAAGGACAGGTTTTCGAGATAAGAGCTTTTGGAAAACATTTATCAACTTTTTTGAGCTGACAGAAAACACAGAAATTTTAAGTCGTCATTAAATTGTAGATATGCAGAGAGGCCTTGTTTTTCTTAAAAAAGAAGCGATTTTAAGCTTAGTAAACTTTTCCATTCTGCACAAAACTAGCCCGACAAATACGTTGCACTTATGGGTCATATGAAAAGATCGCAAAAAATAAAAAATATTCAATGCAACAATTTCGACGCTACATCTTCTTGCTATATATGTTGCCCGCAAAGCATGTTTGGTAAGTGGTTCGATTTGGTCCCAGTTTCTTTTTAAATACGCGGACAAATGCTGCGTGAGGTGTTGTTAACCTAGCAACGCATAAAATTGGCTATCCTGAGAGACGAATGCTGCAGCGTATGACAAAAGCTTTGGTTCTTATGCAAATAGGTAACTTTGTAGCATGTCAAATTTGTTTACAAGAAATGCTAATTATGTTTTTTCAAGGCCCACGAGGAAACAGATTTTAAATCATCTAATAAATTTTAAATATTCAATAGATTAAAGGCTACTGTTTGTTTAAGATAAGCATGTTCAAGACAAAAGTGAAATACCGATAAAACGATAAAAATAGATATCGTGTGCTACAAAGATATAGCAATAAGGATTATTGATATGCAGGTTTTGAAAATTCTGATGTAGAAAAAGCATAAGCAGCTTGTTCTTGATATTTCTTGGTTGCCCATTTTGGATAATCCTTTTATGTTAAGATTTTTCGCTAGCATCTATAAAAACCAAAAAATAAAAACACATTGAGAATTGTAAGCATTCGCCAATTAAAAATATTTCCATACAATTGTTATCTGTTCATAAATCGATAATGGGTAACTTACTATCTCCTCCTTCATTCATGACAGAAATCCGATCTTTAGAACTTTGCCTTTTCCCTTCGTCATCATAGCTTTGCAACAGTTTCAGCGCTGCTAAATCAAACTCATGCCCCAATGATGAAATCAGATCTTCACTGGAGTGGCTGTAGTCAATTTGAAGAACTAGTAGCGCACACAAGAAGGCAACGCCAGCAAGGCAGACTTTATTCACCATTGCTTTTTAGCTTCTGCAAAAAAGATTGAAAATTCAATGTTAGCTTAATCGCAATAATAAACTCTGAAACAACAAGGTGTTAATTTTCTATGCGACCCTGTTCATTCAACTTTAAGATAAAAAAGTTGCTACATCGCCTTAACAAACCTATAAAGACCCATGTATCTAGCATTCACCACCCTTACAAACAGGCTGCTTTTTCCACATCTGCCCAGAATGGCAAAATTTTTCTCAAAATATTTTCAAGATTCCAAAGACTAGTGACATCCTCATGTCCTGTTTTGCAATTCGTGTGAAGGTTAGTTTTACATCCCAAAGTGCCATACCCAAATTTATCCCTCAAAAATGCCACATCCAGCCACATAAGACGCTCTATAAAAATCAACTATATCTTGGCCAACATGTATTGCACAACGAAAACAGCTTTGCTTATGTCATAAACTTAAAGCATGTCAATCATTGCAGAACTTGGTAAATTGGCTCTACCGTGCAGGTTTACCATATTCGCTTATTTAGATAAGTACGCTTCAGATAATAAGCGTGTTATTCAGATTTATCATGATCAAATTCACGTGGTAGCAAATTATTATACTTTAGCCATATAATTGCCTAACTAATTTTACATATGCACTTACCAGAATTGTCCCATGCAGTTATAAACCAGAGGAATTGGGCTTACTGCAGCCCTGCAAGAAACTCAACGAAGATAAGTAATAAACACAACTAACTTCAGCGCAAAGGCAACTGAAAGATTAAACAAAAGTGAAATGCTGCTTTTTTATTCCAACAGCTTATTTTCCCCAGAGAAGCAAGAAACCGTGCCACCGCACAGAGGCCTTAAAACCGTGTTCGCAAATTCCCTGCCTTCACCAAAAACGCACACCTATTCAAATAAATTGTTCCAAAAGCAAAGTATGACGCAACTCTGTTTACTGCAACGATCATGTTTACCAAAGAGTTTTTAAGGTTAATTTGCATCATCTGAATCGAAAATTGAGATTTTCATGGAACCCATCGATTATGATTATTTTACCTGAACATTTTTAAAAAAATGGACAACAAAATTTATTTATCGATGTGAAGTAAATGATTCTTATGATGGAGAAGCAGCCAGATAGATCCCAAGAGAAATAGCGACACCGTGAAATGAAGCTTAGCTTTGGTTGAGACTAGTCAATAGTTTCTAGAATGAAATCGAAGCCAATTCAAAAATCTTGGACAGCAAATTTGAGACAAACCCCTTAAACAATTGCCCAGTTGCATTGTGATAGTATCGTCTAACCTCTACCCTGCCCCCTCCTCCCTCCCCAACCTCCTCATTCAAAGTTGGAGCGATGTATTTTAGTAGCCAAGATAACAAAATTGTAGAAACCAAACACTGGCTATAAGGGATATTACAACAAGCATATTCTAATGATAGCACTACAAGTTGTCTGTGCTTGTTTCACAGTCAAAAATTGAAAATGGAAGTGAGCAAGCGACTGGAGTTTGGAGGCACGAGGGTATAGCATTTTGCCAAGGTGTTTGATCATTAAAAATTGTAAAAATGGCGTTAAAAAAGCAAATATAAATTATTTGTTTTAAAATCTATCTACATAAACGTGAAAAAGTCACTATTATGTAGACAGAAGGAGTTCGTTTTCACCTTAGGACTCCATTTGTAGCATTTTCAATAGGCAAGCTGAACTGATTTGGCATCTTCAACAGTCATGTGCTCGCGTTTCTGATTATTCTATTTAGATCCACGACAGGGTATATACATTTCCTAAAGAAAAGTTTTCGATCTATGTTCTGACGTTTTATACCTTGAAGAGTATCAGATAAAAAGCTATAGTAACATGTTTCTAATCATTGCATTTTTCAAAGCCATTTCTAAATTCTGTACCACAAAAGGATTGTTTTCAATTTTGTTGTTCAAAAAGTGCACTTTGTTTAAATATTACTTGGGTGATGAAGGCAAAAGAAACAACATCGCCCCGTCAAGGCAGTTGAAAAGTTTGAGGAATACGATTCGTGAAACTTATTCAGTTCAGTTCATATTATGTTTTAGCTATCCGTTATCATAATACACTATACACTAATACATTGAAACAGATCAGACACAATACATTTTAGAAAACTGAAAAGCTAATTATAACGAGCCAAGGAATGTAAAAAAATTCCGTATCGAATCATTTAAAAAGCTTCAAGTTTCATATAATTATCAATCCATCCTCCAATCCATCTTAAAATTAAAATAAGTACGAGGAACGAGGAAAAGCCTAGTTGACTGATTACTCTAAATTCTTTTTGTAGAAATGCATTCATGCAAATGATTTCTTGCACTCTTTTTGAGTTAACAAAATTCCTGGAGTTGTTACAATCACCATCATTTAAATGGATAAAAATAACTTTTATGCAATAGAACCTCAGAATATTAGAAAAATATGGCGAAGACGCCCATGCCGCGCTAACGCATGCGGAATTGATAAAGTGGAAATGTGCGTGTAGTACGTCGAGTATTGAACAAAAATTGATGCAATGAAATAACGACTTTGTACAATATATTAATTATTGGTAAAATTAATTCATTTCTTGTACAAAGTCGTTCACAGGCTGAATTTGGTACGTTGGCTCCCTGTGGTTGGCCTCACTTCTAGATGCCGCGAAAATGGTTATGGCCTAGTGCTCTCTCAAAGGTCCAGTAAGTATAAAACGTGGTCTTCGTTAATTTGCGTTATCTTATTTGGATCTGTAATCTATTTGAACGGAAAGAAGAAGCTGCCGAAATCATTATGGAAGTAGCAACACATTTTCGTAAGTTTCTACCTGACTGTTAAACAAGTCTTGATGCTGTTATGCTGATGATGTGAATCATACTTTCGTATATTTTAAAACTCTAGCTGAAACGTTTTATGGCTCTAGCTGAAAATCGAAAAAATAATTGCGAACTTGAAAAAAAAATTTAAATAACATTTCTCGCCCTAGGGCCTGGCTATAACTATCTTCCAGTAATTTGTATGCTAATATATCTTCTGTATGGTATTTGATTCATTGTTGTGCGAAAAGATTGCCTGAGGTGTGAGGATGGTAAATGCAGTTTGAAGTATAAACAGTCTGAAGAATAAATCAGATAGACTCTATCAAGACAGAATTTTCAGTACAAACCTTAGCATGTATCTCATTAACACACAGCAGTTAATTATGTTATAGTTGGTTTAAGGTCTGCTGGGGTAAAGATCATTGGATAAGGGGATTTTTCTTTCAATTACATCATAATGCAAGGCTATGCTTGTAGTGAAAAGGAATGCTGGATCATCTTTCTTGAATGATAGATGGATATTTACCCACAGCCTTTCCTTTTACCCTTGCTCTCTCTGAATTTTGCTATAAGCTTTAAGCCTATGCAAAAATTTTAGTGTAAGTAAAATATGGAGTTTTTAAGTCATGCTTTAAAGTTATAATATGAACAGTGTTTTCTTTTAAGTATTTCCTTCAGCTATACAAATATTTGAGTCATTTTCTTATAAACTCAAACTCAAAAAACTCAAAACATATCAGTCACAGCAATAATTAACTACTACATTTATATTTGATACTTGAACCACAAACAACAATTATTTTTACAAAAAAGGAAAACTACATACAGTAGGTAGCTGGAAGTTTAGTATGTTTGCTGTCGGACATATGAAAAGAACTCACCTTCAATTGCTGTTGAAGGTCCAAATAATATCATGATAATTAATGCATGTCCTGAATCATATATTGAAGTCCCAATTTGTGTGCACTGTTTATGTGTTTTACATAAATAAATTCAAGAAATACTTAATTTTTCTCAAATCTTTTCAATTCCCTTGTTTGAATAGGGCTAGAAGCCTTCTGACACAAACACCTGGAATATATATTAGGGAAATCTAATGGACTCAATCAACAAAGGGTGGATTCTAATTCCACAGAACCTGGAAAAAACTCTTCTGAAAGGAATTCTTTTTGCCAAGGTATATTCATCCTTTCCAAAATATTTATCTATTGAATGATATTTACCTTAAAACATATTTGATGTGAAGCTTGCTTTGGTATAGTTTATAGTGCTAGAATATAGGTTGTCTAAAAAAGAGTCACAGAAAGTGGCTTGTTTTTAGTTTGATGGTTGTCTGAGTTCTTTGTATTGTTTTATAATTTAGTGGCTCTTACTTGTGGCTTTTACTTGTAACCAATTCTACCCCTGCTGCCACATATCAATTTTATTTTGGTATTTTTTATAAGTTCTTGATAAAGGCAAACTTTTATTGGATTGTATGGTGTTAGGGATATTTTTGTTTGTTGACTATTCACTGTAAAGTATCAAGTTTGAGGATACAGATAAATGTGGTAACAATGATAATCAGATAAATATTTCCCTTGTTCTTTTATAACAAAGTTAAATCAAATGAACCAAAATTGAAAAAGGTATCCCTAAGTAAATTCACTTGTAAATGTTAAGGGTACATCTAGACAAAAATCAAGGCAGTGATAATGGATAATTAGCCTAAACTAAGCAAAACCAAAAAATTTTTAGTGAAACAAAAAGGTCAATATTCTAACTTAATTTGGTATTGATCCATTCCAACGTCAATTTAATTCATTTCTTGTCAGAGAGCTTTAGTCAGCTTCAAGATTTAAGGTTGTAGTGCCACTAGGTTGAGGCTTGGACTGGGGCCTGTTTGATTGCCAATGTCAAGTAGGAATTTTTATTGCCTGTCATTAGTATACATTATGCCTGAAATGCCGCGACCAACCTTGTCAAAGCCGTGTTGGAAACAAATTCTGCAAGAGAGCCAATAGCTAAACCTCTCCTGCAAAGAAGTGTGAGGAAATAATATTCTAAGAGCTCATCACTTGCCAGCATTCACCACACCTCTATGACAATAATTTCATAACTAAAATATATTCCTACATCAAAAGTTTTAAGCTCCTGCTACTGATGTGTAGGCAGTTGTCTCTGAAAGTTTTCAGACTAGATATCTAAGATGCTGTTTCTATTAAAGAATTTCCATTAAATAATACCCAACATGTTTGTAAGCAAAGGGCATCTTTTTTCTTACATCTTAAATTGTTTTTTCATACTATTTAGTTTACCTTGAATCTTGTTTTGTTCCACTTCTAGAGTCAGGAATTTGAAATAGAAGTAAAGTTGAGCACAGTATCAGACATCAAGGATGCTAGGTAAATTTTTTTATTGGCAGAATAGGACAAATGCTAGAGCTAGGATGCACACAAATTATTCTGATATACACTAATAACTGGTGCAACAATGTGTCTTACTATCTCCACTTTTTCTGCATGCCAGATCAGATTTAAACTTGACTGCACTAATAAAAATACATTGCAACATCAAGTTCAACATAGGAATATTTTAGCATATCTTCAAGTTCCTATATTTTTGCTGGAATTTTAGACTGATATCTCTAGTGATGTTCTTTGTTAGTTCGTTCTTAATGGAATTCATTTAAAACACTTATTTCATTAACTGGAGTGTTATGAAGCATAAAAGTGTAACCAAAAATGTCATTCATTTTTAGCTTCAACTGTGACTGGGAGTTGAAAAACTTGTTGAATGGATTTGAAGATTCACTTAAGCAGGTTGGTTTGAATAACTGAATGAACCATCAATTTGTGACAATGAATTACAAAAGTAATAGCAGGGGAGAGCAAGAGGGGGCAGGGGGGGGGCCTGGGCCTCCTGTTTTAGAGAGTCCCCAAATCAAAACTTGTGCAGATCATAATGTGTTTGAAAATGTGCACACATTGTTTTTTGACCTTTTCTCTGACGACTTTGTTGGTTTGTACATGTTTGTGCATTACCTTTGTACGTTATTTTCAATATAGTCATTTTTATATGTTTGTCAACAAAGTTTGGCCCCCAATGTCAAAGACCTAAATACCCCCATGAAGGGTAATCAAATGGGATACTGTGATTTTTTAATTTGTAGTCGTATATATTGTAGTTGAGATGTGGTAAACATAATGTCCTTATTTATTCAAATGTACCATGATTTGGTATATTATCTCACAGGACAGGCAATTTGGTCAATATTTCTCCAAAATGGAGCCTTTTTGGAGGCCTTAAGAATTCTATCAGCTAAGAAAATGTGAAGGCATACTTCAAGTTATGTTGAAAGCTAGCAGAAATTATGAATTGTTTGGTTTTATGTTTATTCAATGTTGCTTGTTATTCAATCATTTCATACTTTATAGATGTATTATTTCAAATTTAATTTAAATATATATATAGATTTGAATAAAGCTCTATCTGCTTAATTAGAAGATGAAATACCTAAACTGTTTTCTTCCTTGTTAGAATTTTTTAAAGTTTTCATAACATAGACCTCTTGTATTCCAGAGTTTGCACAATTCCAAAGATCTTGATGAATTCATGCATGAGGTCCACAGTTTAACAGTATGTAGATACATCATTATTTGAAATTCTAAAAAAGCATATATTATTACAATAGTTGTCAATCTTTGCGTATCCTACATATAATCTTAGGTTAGGAATTTTTCTACCCTCTTTTTACTTTTCACATATTCCTTGTTTAGCAAATATATTTTATTATTTAGAATTTTTTCAGACACCTAACTCTATTTTCTGAGCGCTATCCAACTTCTACTTCAGTTTCAACTTTTAACCTGAACATCCCTCGTCTAACAGGAACAATTTTTATTTTTATTTTGATGATGTCTATTTTGAAATGTAAATTGGATATTCAAACAATTTTTTCGTTATAAAGATTTTAAAATTGACTGTGAAAAAAGCAAAATTTAAGATCAGGGCGTAACTTGACAGGACACAGATTGAAAGCTCTAAGCTTTGAAATATATATACCCCTTTGTGGATCGAAAGAGGCCAGTCAGAAATAGGTGCACATGACTGTCAAGGCCATCCAGTTAGTGCCTCCTGCCCATGAAAAATTGAATATTGTAAAATTCACTGAATTAAAGATGTAAACACAGTAAATTTTCAAGATGAAACTCACAGCCAATGCATCATTTGGTACATTTCACATTATCAAGGGTTCTTCATTTCTTACTTTGTCTTGAATAATTTCCTTTTGCTTATTTTTTGACCTTTTCATTATTCTTCATTAGGGATTAACATGAGATTGTACCAATATATTGCTTTGAATGTACATCTCTGCTTTGCTTAATATCAACTAGGCTTACATCAAATCAGTAATACAGTTCTCCATCTATTTACAGAGTAAGTTAGTCAAAATCCGGGATCGAAGGTCGCAGCGGCACTTCTCAACATCAGAACCAGGTCATTTTTCCACAGTCATAAAGGAAATTGAAGAGTTAGGTTGGGAAAAGTATGTTAGCTTATGCAAATTTTGAAAATATCTATTGCTTCAAGAAATCATCTTCTTTTAAGTCACTGCGGTTAAGTATAGCAATTAATATGGTATTATTTTGCCAGCAAACTGATTTTCAATGATAAAAATAGAGATGACTGCATGGTTTGCCCTAAAGCAAAATTTTCATGGTATGTTTACCTGTTAAGAATTCTTCGTTTGGCACTTATTTATTGACACAAGAAACTATGCTTTAAATATTTTAAGATATGCTTGTTATGGCTGTTCTTGTGGTGAGTCTAGACGATAAAGATTGCATAAGCATGTGAAATCCATGCTGAAATCCATGATGTTGCCAACACATTGTTTTAAGAATTCAATCTCTCTGGTCTTATTCTAAAGCCGCTCTACATGCAAACTGAAGCTTTGTTGATCTGATAACATTAAGTATACTTCATGTTTTTACATTGATGACGATATGGCATTTTACAATGATGACATTTGCAGTTTCCTTTTAATCAGTTGCATTGCATCATTCAAGATTCTGTTGGCTGACTTCATGGAATAAATTTCTCAAAAATATTACTTTACTCTAAAGAACGATAACTTATAAACGCAAATCTGACTTCATCACGAAACGAGGTGGAATTTAGTACTGAATCTATGATTACAGCCAACACAACATAAAGCCACCTGTCTACAGATTTTTTTGCTTACGAATGTTTGCGCCTTGAAAGCTTCTCTGCTCTGAAAGCTTTTTCCACTCTTTTTGTTTGCTTACGTAGACACAAACGATTTAGTAGATACACCTGGAATGATATGCTTTTAAAATTTAATTATTGCTTGCTACATGATTGTTGAAACGAACTCCTAAATCTGCTGTTTTGCCTTCTTCAGCGTTTGTTGTTGTGCTCCAATCCCTTCCTTTTCTTCGTTAATTTTTCATGAGAATGAGACTTTCCAGAAAATTTGATTACCAGTATTTTAAGAACGAAGCTTTTTCGTGTTTTCATTTTGTGGCCAATGTTGTTGACGTCTATTTATCGGTTGTTATTGTAGACATTCTTCTTTACCATTATTGACCCAGCAAGTTTGATTTTAATTTCAACGATTTCTCTTGATACCACAATAAATAATATACGCTATCCTATAGGATCTTAAGTGTGAAATGTGCAATAGGCTCCATGCTCGATCATAATAATGCCTAACATTAGTCCATAGAAAAATCAGGTTAAAAACACTAAAAGTTTCGCATAAAGTGGGATTTATGACTGCTTGATTCTACGCGTTTATTTTTATTTAGGCAAGTTGTGAGTTTAGTCTGATCAGGCAGCTACAATCATGTGGAGTTATGTCAACAAACTTTGATGAGAGGTTATAATGTCCCGGGGAGATAAGACTGACTCAGAAAAACTTCAATGGATCTTTGAACAAGAAAATAAAGAAATCATTCATTAACGACTGTCTTATGTATCAGCTAAGTGCAATTTCACGCACTCATAGTCAAGTAGCAACCCACGGGCGAAAATTTGTACGTTGTCACACTTTTGGTAGACATATTTGTTATGTAACAAATGATTCAGAATTTTATCTCCCTAAAATCGTTCTACGTAATTTGAATTATTCAACCTATGCATCGAGGCGTTACGCGTTTTATTCACTACCTTTTCTTATTCAAAAACATTTTCTTCTAGATTATTGCATCTTGACGCCAGCTTCAGTTCAATGACACTGATAGCTAAGTAAGTTTGAAGGATTTTGTCTCATGTTCTTAACAGCCAAACAAAATCGTTTGTTTTTAAGAGTTTCTTCACATAGTAGTATTGTTTTCTTAGTCAACTCTGTATTTGTAATAAAAGTGTTTATCAATACTTTTAAGTCAACATATAGCTAAGATAACCACTTTGTATAGATTTTGACTAATAACCTCTGCAGGACTGTGACACTTCTAGAAACACCTGTGACACTACCGGAAGATCCCTCTAGTCCCGTCTTGTTCAAAGGACCTTTTTCATGATCGCTGTTTTGCTTGCCTAACAAATAGAATATTTCTAAATCTTTGTGTCGATGTTAGTCTTTAAAGGACTACATAAAGTTTTTTGCGCTCTTATATTATGCCGGAGACATTCAATCAACGTTTTAGCAGACGGTTGCCCCGTTGCTTATTCTTTCATTGAGAACTTCGCAATGAGCGTTTTAAAGTCTTGCAGGCCTTTTCCTAACACTTTAAAAACAAACGATGAAATTTAAATAAAGTTTTGCCAGTATAATTTTTGAAAAAAATTGTTTTTTATTAGAGTTTTCGATTTTTTGGCTTCATAGTTTCAACTTTCAAAGTTTGCGCTGTCTCGTGTCTTTCTATTGTATTTTTTACGTTTCTGATCTTCTTGTTTGAATAATTTGTAACGACCGTGCAGTTGCAAGTATTCAAAATATTGTTATGCTAAACACAATCTTCTGACTAATGCTGTCATAATTTTATTGTATGAGTATGAAATTGGTAACGAATGTGCAATTGTATTTTATCTCGGAGGTTAGATGGTATTGCTTACATATTATCTAATCTCAGAGATTTATCAGTTTTTTCTAACGTCAGAGATTTCTCTATCCTTACTCTTATTTGCAAATCTAAACCTGGAAACTTTACGTATTTGAAAGACCCGTGAATTCAGACCCGTGATTATTGCTTGACATCTAATCTAGAGACGTTGCTTCGAGAGAGCACCTTTTGAATGTACAGTATCACACCCAGGTAGTTATTTCTTCTATCAATAAGTTTGATCTAGTCTTTATATTGTAGCCACATTTTGCTAGTACTTTTACATGCTTTGCATGCAATGGATACCAGTTTAGTGAACTTTGGGTTTACTTATCAATTTGTTAAAGAAAAAACATGCATTTTATAGGATTGACGAGAGAGTCTGAAAAAAGAAATTATGAAGAGCAAAAGTAACACAGGCTTTCCGTTTAGCGTACAAGATTGTAAAATTCATGAGCATAAAGTTGCAGCATTCGTTTGAAATAATTTTCCTCAATGTTCCAAATTGCAATAGCGACACATCAGATTGGTCTCAAATCATTGGAAAAGACGATACCACACTGGTTAATTTTCTACATGTTTTGCTTCATTAATAACAACTTTCGCATCTCAACTTCTAGGATGGTGCAAGAACACTGCTTTGCCAAACTGACCTCCCAGCTCCTTTTCGTCCCATCATAAAAGCAAAGGTACAACAGCATCTTTTAGCAGTAGAAATGAACACTTTGATTATTTTCTACAAGAAGCATAGTATTTACTTCTAGAAGCATTTATGCCAGTCTTCTTTGAACGATCCAGATTTAAGCAGTAAAATGAACGGCAGGGACAACATTAATGTGCCATTTTATAGGCCTAGTTTCCAACTATAGTTGTGGAAACCAAACAATCAAGCTCTTAAATATTTGCTCTTTCTCAGTCTAAGCAAGTGCAGTACTATAAGATTTGCTATATAACCCTTCTTAACAGTGAAAATATTCTTATGAACTTGTTTCGTGTTTCTTTTGGCTAAGGGACTGCCAAACCAAGGGACAACTTAAAATTTAGAAAAGTGGTTCGAACAGCACATGCAACACTTTAAATCAGTAGGCGCAAAATATATCTTCTGGGCTAACTGAATTTCCACGAATATTGCAACAGTTTGAGCAGTTGCATACTATCTGGAGGCCTCTGTTGCTCCGGTCAGTTCAGAAACACCCGATGTATCAGTATTCCTTAGATTTTGAATATAGAGAAAAATGATTTCTTTCAAGTAGAAATCGAAGCTTCTTAATTAATACAAAAAGGTCGCAAATGCAAAGAAAACTGATCCGCCTTTTGCTGTAGTTCTGATATTCTGGCATAAAACAATTCTACATTTAGAAGTTAATTTTATTTTATACTTGGACCGTTGACCATTAAGACGGTATGGCTCGACAATTCTTTTTAATGCAGGTATGGGTTGGGTAGCAACATGAAGTTCTGTTTATGAAATGAGCCAAATGATCATATCAGGAAAATAAAAGCTTTTCCTCTCTTCATTATTCCTTTTTTGTTTATATTCCTCTATTTGTTTCCTTGTTTGTTTCCCCATATGTTATCACGCAGAAAGGAATACCTTGTTAATGATGGAGTCAGCCATCTTGAAAATGCCCTGTGCCTATTTAATTCGCTTTCAACTTTGAGCTGTCATGAACCGAATATTGAACCGAATTTGAGCTGTCATTAATCACGAACCGAGCTGTTTTAAGCCGTCATTGATGGAGATAACCAAGATGTCTTTATTTTAATCCGTCTTGAATTCTTCAATTTTGGATTCACAATTATTATGAAAATAATCTTTATCTCTACCAGGATGGCGGTATCTGTTATGTACACCAACAGTTCGTTCAGGTAATTTATGTAGTGTCAAACTATAAATTATTATGAATTGGATATTCGCATTCTTCTGCTATTAATGTGCTTTGCGCAGTGGTCTCAGTAGTCATATCAACTATCTTCGCTTTCTTTCTTCCATTCGTCTTCCTATCACTTTTCCCATGAAAATCGATGTTTGAAATAATGCACTTACTACGTAAATATCCGTTCTATTTGGTTTATCTTATTTTTACTGGTTTATTATTATTTTTATGCTGACCAATAGTCTAAAACCCCAGGTACAATTTATCAGATAATCACAGATCGCTAGTCCTTTTTTATAATAAATTGCTAAATACATGCAAGCTATACTTGTGCTACTCAAAACTATCCGCTAGACAACTTCCGTTTCAGCGGAGACGAACTTCGTCTTTTTCACTTTCTAAGCGTAAAAACCATTGCACCCCCCCCCGCCCTTAAACTATGATGCTGCTGTCGAGCTCTTCTTTTGAATTTATGGATCACCGATGATGTATTTTATTTATATCTCATATGTTAACCAGTGTCGGTTTTAGGGACTGCGAGGCCCGGCGCCAAAAAAATCTGCGGGGCCCTTGTTCTTTATATTTCCTATCTTTTTTCTTGGGTGTGGGGCCTTTTTTGACTACCATTAGCGTGGGGCCTGGGACCATGGCCCCCCTGGACCCCCTTAAAACCGCCACTGATATTTACTATTACTCTTATGTATTTATATCAATATCTTTCCATTTTCTATTCATTTTGCTCTCCATTATCTCCCGTAGTATAATGTGCTCAACCCGATATTCATCGTCTGATGTTACATCATTTGCTGATGTATTGATTGTGGTTACATTCGTAGGAACTGGAGAAACACCAAGATTTTTGGGACATAATTGGAGAATTTGACGAGAATTGCTGGGTGCTTGAGCCAGAGACCCAGTCGTGGTCGTGCTGTTTTCGCAGAGTCGCCCTTGGTAATGAACGAATGATTTTGTGTCTACCTTTTATGTTTTGTTAACCATCCATGGAGTTTCTACCTAACCAAACGAATCACAGGCCGCTCCACCTTTCTCACTACATGCATATTTCCTTTTTTGAAGTGATATATTCATTTAATCTAAACAATTTTTATGAAAGCTTGTTTGCTTCTATAAGTTTTCTCTCCCATAAATTGGTTTGGAATTCATTCTTAACCAGGAATTGTGCAAATTCAACTGATTTTCCTTCGGCAATAAAATCTCAGTTAACAGCCGCCAGCATGAATATTCCGTGATAAATAAAGCTTCCTGAAAATAGAAAATAGATGTAGTCCAATAAATGCCCCCAGTACTAGTGGGGTGGCAGTAATTTTTGAGTTCTGGATTCATTGCAACAATATCTTTTTATCCCTTCTTTCTACCTTGCCATTAAGAAAATTAGGGCTCAAGTTTGTGTTTTTTCAGATTTGGTAGGTGATGCGATTATGTCAAAGTAATATATGTTACACTTTTTACCTTCTGGAATTGACCTTACATGTGCTTCTTTACTAAATTTTAGGGAGCAAAGCTTCGTTACTGGTTACGATTGCCCCTTCGCAGCCAAGATCGTTGCCGGTGTGTCGGTTTTTAGGTCCAGATCAAGGTATGCGTATTTTTAAATCAATTTGGTATTTAAATGAATGCTAAAATATAGTTGAAGTAAATGTATTTTCAACTTGATATCATGCCATCGAACATGCTTGGACATTCTCTCAATTGCTTGCACCATTTATTCTAAAATGTTTTGTTACTTTGGCAATTGCTTTCAAGGATATAACATAATACGCTCGGAAAAGACAATTGGGTATAGTCAAGTTGCCGCTATGACATCGAAAGTCGCAAAAAACATATAACTTTGGTCTGGGGGCAAAGGCAATTTGAGCCAGAGAAAATTGGGGATCCATGCTCTTTTTAACGCCAGAATACGCCCTTTTTCAAAGAGGTTTTTGTCATTGAGGGGGCATCCGCATCCTCTTGCCTCCCCATCGCTACGCCACTGAATGCCTGCCAAAGTCTTGAAACACTGACGTCGGTTTGCAATGTCAAATTCAGCCTCCCCAACACCCCACGAAACAATGTTGGGTTACTATAAAACAGGTTAGGGAATTGAGAAGTACCTTTTTGAGTTTCCTTTATGATATTTGTCTAGACTATCAACATTTTTCTAAGGTGAAGGTGCCGGAAGTAGTAATTTTTTTGGGAAAGAAATGAAAGATATGAAATGCCACGCAAATTGCTGGAATTTATAAGTACTTTTGCAATGATTGTATGTCACAGAATAGGAATTAGACAGAAGGGCAACTCTTGTACAGCAGATGAAGCCTGGACATTTTAGTGCATGCTTTCACTTAGAACTTTCATGCATATGTCTTGGAATATTTTTAAACCTAGAGTGAAAACTTGAATCAGACCAATTAAGCCTATGATTATGTCAATTTCCAACAAGGGATCACCGAATATTGTAACAGGCGATGTCATGGCAAAGTTTATCAAGAGAAAATAAAGTTACCCTATTCTGTGACTATGTTTAGCACAAATGACAAAAAATCTTCAAATATAATTAAGAACAGATTATATTCCTTCTAGTCGTTGGTCCTCTTCGTAGCAAATGGAACCACGATATCGCTCTATGGTAAGACATTTATCCTTCTTGCATTCATCAAACCACTGAAGATTGCACTTGATGTTTCACTAAACAATTCATTCAACCTTTGCTTAGTGTTGTTTAGTCATGTTGAGTATTGTTGAGCAAAGTTTGAAATTTTTCGAAGCAGGTCGAAAAGTTTAGCGTTGTTTGGTGATGTTTAGCATTGGTTCAGTCGTTTTGGCACCAATTTAACGTTTGTTGTGCTAGTGCAGGCACGGTATCTTTTAGAAATCAATAGGTTATCTTGTCTATAGGTGACTCAAAAGCTCTAGAAAGTGTTCTTGAGGCATCATCTCCGTTCGCCACTGTTTCTTCAGAATACCAAAAACCTTTTCTCTGCCATCTTTTTATCCCTTTGAGTCCATTCGCCTTTATTGGAGGTTTCTTCAGTCAGTTACATCGCTAACAGATCTGGGGCAAGATTCTATGATTCGTATCTTTCTTCATTACTTACTTTTTACAACAAAACAAACAGAAAGCAAATTTCCCGCCAAACTCCCCTACCCCTGCACAATTAAGAAGTTTTTTGTAGTTCAATGAGAAGTTAAGTCACATTTTTTCACTATCACTAAACTTCACATAGCTTGATTGAACAAACGTTTAGAGAAATGTTCAGTGGAATTTTTATTGAAATGTTTAGTCACATTTTGCACCATCGCTAAACGTCATCCGTCTTGATTAAACAAATGTTTAGAGAAATGTTTAGTAGAATGTTTTTTGGGATATTAAGTCACGTTTTGTCACCATAGTTGTTTATGGTGTGATTTTCAGTTTGTTTTAATGTCATAAGAAATTGGAATGCTTAACATGCAGTGCTAGAGAGCCAACCATCTCCTTCTCTAGAAGATTTAATATGGTGATATTTTTCGGTAAATCGTACTATCTATCTGAACATTATACGAACATTGGTTAATTTTGAGTGATCTCAGATGGAAATCTTCACCATTTAGTGAATAGTTATTTTCAAAGACAAATACATTTGTTTGTCATCTAATTTATCTTGGTGTTGTTATTTATCTAGATATGATCTGTTTTTTTTGTATTGAAATCTATGTACTTGTTTGAATACCTACAACGTATTCATAAGCCCTGAACAGCTTCTTTATAGACGCTCTCTCTTCTCCTTTACAGGGATGTTGAAAAAACAGTCCTTTGCAACATCAAGGATATTCTAGAGATAGATTTACCAGCTCCACTGGATAAAAAAACGGAGGTAAGAGAAAATTGGTTTATTTCATTAAAGCTACAATATATAGTTTCTTATCTGTATTTGTATTTGTATTTGTTGCTATCTAGCATCCGAAGGTAGTTTTTAGGACACTGAGAAGCTATGCTTATCGAGCAGTGTCCTGGTCCTTCCTCTGGACCACACCTCGTGATTCCTACGCTTGGAATTACAGAAAGCTGACGACTTTCCCCACTCTGGGTGAAGTTTCCAAACCACGGACCCTTGGGTCTGTAGTTAGAGCCTCTAACAACTGAGCCATCCTCGCACCTTTTTATCGTAATTTCAAAACTTTGTTCTATTGTGAACGTTATAACTAATGCTAAGTTAGAATTATGTTAGACTACATCATATGTTATATTACATTACACCCATTTATGAGAAGCAGGTTATAAGAAACGTTAGGCTCAATTTTCGAAAGTTAAAAACAACCCTACCCAAATTGAAAAAAGACAAGAAACTTTTATAATTTGCAGTTTTGATTTTCCGAGTTGACACTCGAAACAGTCTTGACATTGAATATCACTGTATATTGCAACACTACACTTGACACGAAGTTTGCATTCATTCTCAGTAAATTGCACACTCAAGAAGTTTCCATTTAAAAATTTGTTTTGATTTCAACTTGACATTGATGAAGTTCAATGAGCTTAGCTGTTTACAGATATCAACAGAGTTAGTCATTCTAGGAAAACAACATTCCTTGATCACTTTGTTAGTTTATCTCTTAATGCGAGTGAACTATTTACTTTACCTTGGAAGCACGTTTAAAAAATTCATTACCTAAGAAATTTAAGAAACATGTAAGAAACTTCTGATAGCAAAATGGCCAGAAAATTTAAGAAACTGCCTACCAGCACCGAACCTTAGTTTTTTATAAAAATACTTGCATCTATTATGTTTCATTTCTAATGTTATTTTACATCGTTTTCATTTTCTAACAGCTTTGTTATATTGTTTATATTGCTATAAGAAATAGAAGAGGATATTATTTTCTAAGTCTTTTTGCCTTGGCTCGTTAGTCGGCCAATATGGCAATTTTTCGCATTCCTTCAGAGTTCTCACGAGCTGTGATCTTTCGCATTCGGTACCATGTCACTATTTGCTCATTTTTTGCTCTTCTGCCGTACAACAGCAATTGATTGCCCTCGGTGTTTCTTAAAAGCCGTTCTTGTAAAGCTGAACTCTAGAGAACAGCGCTCTATGGGAAATTTAACATGCGTTTCAAATTTCTTATGAATTATGCAAGAAAAACAGAATTTCTTGTCTTTGGCCGGATAATCCTGTAGATGAGTCTTTCTATCATTGAGAAGGGTCAAGCAGATTCTCATGGCTAGTAAATAGTGTAAAAAAACAAGTCTGATTAAGGAAGGCGTCTTCGAGCTGGCCTAGTCTCGTTTATCTCTCACATCCTCTATTTTTCAACTGAAATGAGGCTCCCAATGCAATATTCCCCTCTGAATAAAATATTAAGCAGAACCCCGTGTAAGCAGTATTTGGCTGAGCTGACGTATCAACTTATGAAAGAAATCGTCAACCTACTGCTACAAACATTTTAATCAATTAAGAGCTAATCACGTGATTTTTTAAGATTACACTGCGTATTCATGAGTCCTGAACTTTAAAAAGGATTCGTCTATTATCGACCATGTGGTCATGAGAAGGAGTCTTCTCAGTACAGTTGTGGTGCTGTATTATTCCACGATGATTGTCAAAGAGTTTTTGTATAAGCAATTTCCTGTATTAATCTGGTTTATATCTTGCTTCGAGACACTTATCAGTGAGTGGAATTTATTTCGATGATCACTTGATAACTATATGAATACATGTATATTCATAAGACTTGTAACTTCTTTTAAACCATTTGTAAACTGCGGTTCCACTTTCTCGAGCTATCTTAGACCTGATAAACCTAATCTTTAGTTCATCTTGATTCGCACTGTCGTTTAAGGCTTACATTCTTTCGAGCTTCTCCTCTAAGGGCCTGTTTACCTGAAGTGGGCTAGCCCAATTAAGTTTGATTCTGTGATTCCACTTAAGACGGAATTCTGATTCTGTTTTCGATCTATCGAACTGTTCCTTTCGATACATACGACATTACGATTTGGTTTAGTTTGGCGCCAACTTCCTCTACGCAGGCGCATCGACTTTCAGTGAGTGGGCTAGCCCATCTGATTGCCTTCACGTGGATAATTTCCATCACAGCTGACGCGGATCCCACCTGTCCTTCTCGCAGATCTCACCTGAGCGGGCTGGCCCACTCTCCATGTAAACGCAAATACAGAGAACAAAACAATGTATAGAAAGCATGGATCCCACTCGAGTTGACCAGCCAACTTAAGTGGGCTAGCCTACTTCATGTAAACAGGCCCTAAGGATTCTAATTTGATTCTCACTTTGATCTATGACAATCTTACAATCTCGTTTTTGTGAAGTTCCTTTAATACCCAGGCTTTCGAAGATCGTAGCAGATAGAAACAATTATCTTTGCAATCTACTCACATATATACTATGAAAATCAAGGATTATTAATTGGCAAAACGTTTTCTAAATAAATATTCAAATCCCTGCAAAAGCAACTCATCATTTTCACCATTACACCCGCTCTGGCTTTGACCAGTGTTCTAGACACCATGTCTCTTTTTTACTGAGAATTTCTTCCATGTGATACACATTTTAAGGAAATACACATTCTCCTTAAGTTCTATTTTGTCAATATCAACTGTTTTACATTAGCATATTTCCCTTTCTTCACTCAAATGATATTCAATTCAGCTTTAATAGCGAGCGCTTCGACATTTTTTGTTATTCATTTTTTGTTACCGAACGATTCCAATCTGTTGCACGCAGTAAACCAACATGGTATTGCTCTCAGTGTCTCCAGAAGTTTTCTTGAATATCCAACTTCCTGAAAATTGTTTCTTTATTCTTCATATCTTTTCCCCAATGATGCAACTGCCGCTTTTCCCGAAAAACAATGTTATCAAAATTTTATATTAAAATGCTAGATGCCCCATGATAAAATATGCGTTATCGCCTCAAGCGCCACTTTGTTCCAACGTAACGAGTTGTACCAAATACACCAAATACGCTGAGCCACGGCAGTAGTTCTGCATTGCTATTGGTGGACCTCGGGCTGATCACATGAACCCAACTTGTACTGATTTTCAAAACAGGTTCCAGCAATTGCTAAATGTAAACAACGCCTGTCGATATCACACAAAACATCAGCGATGACGATGGAAGCAAATGATTCCCCTACAGAGAATGCCTATTTACCATGACTTAAGGGCCTTAGGTCCAGTTTAAGCGAGGAAGTAACAAACAAGTTTTTGTAAACAGGGAAGCAATTCAGCTGCTTTTACATCTAATAGCGGTAAATTATTTCAAACTGCTATTGTCCTAGTCGTATTGATCTTCATTACGAACAATGATATTAAATCATGTCCAGCCTCGTATGCAAAGAAAGGCAATAATCTAAATCCCAATACATCTTTTGCTGCTCTTGACAATTTAGAATTTTCCATTGACTAAACATTAAAGTTGACCAAACTAACACAAACAATAAGCGAGGTTGAGCATTTTGAAGCGCTCTAGCCATGTGCCTATATTAGACATCGGCAGAGTGAATAATCACCCTAAAAACCTCGATATGCGAAGGCTACTGAAAATTTAGTGTACTGAAAATTTAAATGTTTATGAACGTTTACATTGTTTATTCATACTCTATGTTTCATATTCAACTAAAAAATTCTAAAATGCAATAATTAGCAATGATGTTATCTCTCTGCAAACTGTTTGAATACTTCGAGACAGCCTTCATTACTCCTTTTTAGGGAATCCTTTTTACCATGTCATCTCTAGGAAAAGATCTATTCATCAGTAAGAATTTTTAACTAGGATGTAAAGTTTAGTGTTATCTGTTTAGCTTCCAACTTTCTAATTGATAAAAAATATAATTTGGTTCATATTTTGGTTGGCTGCCCGTTGCTTTGTTGGTTGTTTACAGCTGTCATCAAGTTCTGAAAATCGCCAAGCTCATGAAATATCTCCCCGCTTTCCAGTGTTTCAAACCTGACAGATTTTAATTTATACACATGCTTCTTCACCTGTCTGTTTAAAATGTGTATTATTTCGCAACACATTTATCCCCTTTGAGATTTAATCCTAAAATTACTTAGACGACATGAGATGTTCATAATCAACACATTGATGTTTCAAACATAAAATTTCAAACTTGGTTCGCTTACATCCAAGGTTTATGCTGAAGCTCTTGCCAAAAGTTCAAGCAACAGCCCTATATGCGTCAAAAATCTTCGTTTTGTTCTCTTTTGAAGAATTCGCTTCTTCTGCGGGTAACGTGATCCATATGTGGTGTAGGGGATGTGAGTGGGCTGTGTTCTGGCGTATAGTACACCAGAGACAAGTCGACAGTAGAAAACGGGACAGGTGACAACCATCCTGGGATGTAAGGGTTCGAGTTTGTTGCTCTTGGACTTTCTAATTTGTTAACCTCATCAGGAAACACGATCTGAAAGCAATTTTGCTTTGAGCTGCTAAAAAGTGAATTTTTATTAACAATATATGTCCTCTTTTCTGAATTTGCGCCTAATGCAAATCTATCTTCCGCATGGGAAAATATTTCTGTTACTTCGTCACTATGCATATACTCTGTTACACCGTCAGTGTCATTGATTTCTTCATTTGGAGAAGGCAGTCGAATTTCAACGGGATGCCCCCTTCTTAAACTTATTTTTTCTGTCGTGGTTTTTACTTTACCCGTGACGTCTCCTTTTATCACTGTTGGTGGCCCAGAATTAGGTCTAGACCCTGTTTTCTCTTTATCACGTTCAGCTTCAGGTGTAGTTTTGCGCTGTGTAACATTATTTACCTCATGTTTCTGTGGGCTCTTTTCAACACTACTGATAGACAAATCCGAATAGCTTTTTTTGATCATTTCCACTTGATTTCGCTTTGCCTGTTTTTGAGACTCAAGTGCTGTTTGATTGTCTTTTATCTTCAGGTTGATCTTGTTCTTTGAAGTCCAAGGATTAAGCACAATTTTCCTTCCTCTGACAGCTATCTGTGTGGTATCAAATTCTTCAGTTGAGACACTGTGTTTTTTCAGATCTCTGTTCTTATCTTGATCTCTTAGCAATGCTGTCCTGGTATATGCCTTTCTTATATGATGACCTAAGGGGCTTAACGTAGTATCGCTCTCTTGATCACTGCTTTGTAGACAAGACTGAACGGTTCTGTTGTGCAAGGCTCTTTCGGACAACAATCGATCTTCAATTAAATTGTTTCTGGTGTCTTGCAACTTCTTCTTATTATCGTAATTTCTGCCGTAATAAAGCCAAGCTTTTATGCACCTCCTGCTTGGAAATCCGTTACTTACACAGGAGCTAGTCGAATAATTGCTTGCCCGACTTTCTTTCAAGGAAAACGTTTTTTGGGATAAGACTGTGTACGATGGCGTTGAACATCCACTCATATTTGGAGTATCCATGTTGTAGTGTAATATCTGTCTTTAACGAGAGAGTGAAGACTTGATTGAATAATGTGGAACAGAAACCTCTTCCTGAACTGAGATCCAAGTAAGATGACTCTAAGCATTCCTTCAACGATTTTTTCGCCAGCCTGAAAAGATCTCACTACAGAAATCCGCAGTTATTGGGTATAGGAATGTTTCTGATTTACCTAATACAAAGTTGTTGAAAGTGCACTACTTTGGAATCCAATTCACATCCAAATAGGAGTATTATCCTTTCACTGCTTTATCCACACTTCATTTCTTCTTACGATGAATTCCGTTCTACTGCTCCATCAGCAAGTTAATATTTGTTATAAGTGATCGCTCGGCCTGGCTTCTTCATTAGCTCGTATTAGGATAGACATCTGCATAGATTATTAGCTGTTAGTTGATTGCCACATCACCTTAGCAGCGTTTTCAAATCGAAGCCTCTACATATGCAGTGTGTCGGCTTTTCTTCAAGTAACTGTTCCCACAGGATCGGCCACCTTTGCTTTTTCGATCGATGAAAAATGACGATACTACAATCAAATTATTCTTTGTAAAAAGGCTGTTATTCTTAGAGCTTCTCTTGACTCTTTAAGTTGTTCTTCAAGCCCTCTGCAAAGTTATGTTTGTCAGGATATTATTTAGGCAAAAGGATGATGCTTTTCATATGTTAGATACTTAATGTCGAATGAAATTAATTATTTCTGCTGTTAATGATAAGTGCGTAAAATTGCTACCAACTTGTAGTTTTTAAACGCTCTTTCCTGACTGACTTTCTTCATTTTGTGTCCGAAGAGAGATTTGAATTTTGAAATGTTGGAAATACAAATATTTCATCAATACGTCTTTGAAAATGTGTGCTTACTCAAATTGTTTCAAATAATGTCAATGTTAGATAGAGCGCCCATTAGTGCTTCAGTCTTGCCATCCCGGTCCATTCGATGATGTCATTCTGCCAAACCCGCATCGGCCTTACTTTTTGTTTATTTCCTTCGCAATTCCATTGCACAAAAACCTTTGTCAATGCATCTCTCCCTACTTGGTGGCCAAAGAACGGTAGCATCTTTCTCATAGCAACTTCCATCAATCTCTCCGACTTTTTCCCATCACTTATCTCAGCTATCTGCGGCAGCATATATTCATTGCTTCTGCGATCTTGCCAGGTTATGCCGAGCCTCCGACGCTATCATTTCATTTCAAAGGCATCAATGCGTTTCCTTATCCTTTCCGTCGCTGTCCAGCTTTCATATCGATACAACAGAATGCTCGTCACCATTGCTTTCATCAGCCTTGTCTTGCTTTTTAACTTTAGTTTCCTCGCTTTCCAGATCTTATCCATCTTTGCTAGAAACTCGTTGCTGCCCCAGTTCTTCTTTTGACTTCAGTTTTGTTCGTCATGTTCTCTGTGATGGTCACCCCTAAGTATTCGAAGTCTATTACTTGCTCCAAGATATCATCTTTCGCCTTGATTGAGATCTTTTCAGTGATGTTTTCCCTGTAACCATAACTTTGCTCTTCTCTGTACTTATCCCCGTTCCAAATATACCTTCTGCTGGGTCGAGCCTGGATGTTATTTCTTCAAGTTCTTTCGCAATCTTAGCAATCAAGTCGATGACGTCAGAAAAACGGAGGTTGTTAACTTTCAGTCCACTGCACCATATTCCTGTGTCGTAATTTTCTAGTGCATCGAACATAATCCTTGCCAGGAAACGGTTGAGCAGGACAGGAGATAGAATGCAGCCTTGCCTCACTCCTACAATGCTTGTGAACCAGTCACTGTATGTCTCGCCAATGAGTAAAGTTGTTTTGGCGCGTTTTTATTGTTAGTGGACAAGTTTGGTCATGGTTGTGTATATTTTCATAGTATGCCATATGCCTTCATGCAAAACTCGGTCAAATGCTTTTATGAAGTCAATTAAATTATGAAAGACTTTATTTTGATGGTTGCGGTGGTTTTTACGCATAAGTCTAGGGTTTAAAATCTGTTCCACTGTGCTGCGGTCTTTCTTGAATCCTGCTTGCTTCACTTAAAGCCAATCTCCATTGGGCGAAATTTTTTCGCTTTTTCGCCAGCGAAAGGTTATGAGCAGCGAAAGGTTTCTGAATTTTTTCGTTTCCTGTGCTGTCGCCGGCGAATTTGACGTCCTATTTGCCTATAGCAAAATGTCTGAGTCCAAAAGCAGCTCGTATTGGATGAGGAGATAATAAAATTTCTTGTTACAAGCACGTTACATGTTTCTTTTATAATACTACGAATAGTTTTGGGGCTAATCCTATAGCTCATGCCAACTGATACACGCTATTCACCATAAATAAGGAAAAAGTCACACATAGTCTCTCTTTAGCACCTGTTAGTTGGTGAAACTTCTATTCCTTCACTGAATATGGAACCACCAAAGACAACAATCGTTCAGACTTTGCATACGAAAAAAGGTAAAAAATAGTTGGTGGTCATATAATTGTAGATCTATGACCAGATTTCTGTAAGCTCCTAGCTCTTGGTAGAAGTTACGTACCCAAAACCTTTTACACTCCCTCGCAAAAGTATCCGGACAGTTTCGAATTCAGTTGCGAATCTGTTGTTAGAGAAATATGTTTAAAAATTTCAAAGTCAGTTTTCATGACAACGTTTTTATCAATTTCCTTGAATTTTTTCTCGAAGTTTTTTTGGCCTTTAATCTATTTATTCGTCGGAAAAAATAATCTTATCGATATGTAAGCAAACTCTGTGAGGGCTTTTCCTCAAGATGGTAGCGACCGAAACAAAAGGATTGACTTCTGAGCAGTGTCTAGAAATAATGTTTTATCACAATGACGGGAAAAAGCTATAATTGAATAAGCGATTTCACAGTTTTTGCCGCCATTATGAATTGGCAAAAATGGCGGACACGCAGCAAACGAGCAAATTACCGCAAAATTTCCAGTCAATTTTGTAGCTAGAGTTGCTGATAAAATTAGGAAGTAATCAGCTAAATTAGAATTTAAATGTTCCTTTTTTACAATTAGCAACTCACAAACAGCGTTCCTTGTTGTTTTCCTTGTGATTTCACTGCTGACTTTGACCAGGCTGAAATCAGTCCCCTTTGACCTCTCGTACAAAAACTTCCGCTTTTCGATTCAAACCTTAGTGAAACTTGTTATTTCTAGCCTGTTTACAACCATCTTGAGTTGGACTCTCTTCAGAAATTCATTTGACGTCAATAAAACCTGTACGAGATATCAAAACATCGTGACCAATTCTATGATCGTGACGCATGTTATTGACGGAGGATTCCCCTGTATAGCATGAGAGGCATATCTGCTAGGATGCCATAAAGGGGAATCCTCCGTCCGATTACATGCGTCACGATCATAGAATTGGTCACGATGTTTTGATATCTCGTACAGGTTTTATTGTAAAAAAGGAACATTTAAATTCTAATTTAGCTGATTACTTCCTAATTTTATCAGCAACTCTAGCTACAAAATTGACTGGAAATTTTGCGGTAATTTGCTCGTTTGCTGCGTGTCCGCCATTTTTGCCAATTCATAATGGCGGCAAAAACTGTGAAATCGCTTATTACTAGTATTATTGGATGCACAAAGACTGCCGCTTCAAGATATGCAAAAAAATTTGAAAAATAATATGTCTGAAAAATTTTTAACGGTCAAAAACGAGGGGCATATCGCTGCTTAAGATCAAATACGCTCTCGAGAATAATCATACTTTAACCACAAATTAATAACATTAATGAAAAAATCAAATCAATCGGAAAGTGTAACATTAATCATAAAAGTTATTCAAAAATAAATAAAAGAATCTTTGAACACGTCTATCCGCATAGGTTATTGGAAATATTGGAAAATGAAATATTTAGAATGTCTCTTTCACACTTTTACAAACATTTCATGAACATATTCGAAAATCTGCAAACACACGCTCGAGAACATTAACAAAACAACAACAAGTTTTTCTAGGTACCCTGCGATGTAGCAAAAATCAAGGCCTCGTTATGATGCCGGGGTCACTGAAACAATAATTGCTGTTTTTGTTGCCCAAATGATCTGACTGAAAACCACGCCTGATAGCAGTCATTTTTCCTTCATTTCTCGTTGATTGCTGCAGGGGCGGATCCAGACAGTTCTGGCTGTTGCAGTTGCATCTGTTATATTTATGGAAAGTGATTTATGTCATATTTTTGTATTTTCCCCAAAAAGTTTTGGTAATCAAGTTCCATATTTCCGGAACTTGTAATTTTTTCTATCGGTTAAAGTTTCAGGAATAACAGTTTTATTTCCCAAAAGCGATATTACTTGCGATGGGCAGGGAACAAAGCACATGCATTTGCCTTTATGTCTTTCACAAGGTGTTCAACTGTACTCATTGTCCACTCCAGGCTATTTGCATCCATGTTGCTAATGCTAATGTTCAGGAAAGATAGCTCTTTTGATGCAAATTCAAATTCTTATGAAGAAAGTAGACGGCCCACAGAAAAGAGCACATGCATTTGCCCTAACGACTTTGATCAGCTCTTCAACTGTGTTCACTGTTTTTCATTCCAGGCTATTTGCATCCACTTTGCTAATGCTAATGTTCAGGAAAGATAACTCTTTTGATGCATATTCAAATTCTTATGAAGAAAGTAGACGACCCACAGAACAGAGCACATGCATTTGCCTTAACGACTTTGACAAGGTGTTCAACTGTGTTCACTGTTTTTCATACCAGGCTATTTGCATCCACTTTGCTAATGCTAATGTTCAGGAAAGATAACTCTTTTGATGCATATTCAAATTCTTATGACGAAAGTAGACGACCCACAGAACAGAGCACATGCATTTGCCTTAACGACTTTGACAAGGTGTTCAACTGTGTTCACTGTTTTTCATTCCAGGCCATTTGCATCCATGTTGCTAATGCTAATGTTCAGGAAAGATAACTCTTTTGATGCATATTCAAATTCTTATGAAGAAAGTAGACGACCCACAGAACAGAGCACATGCATTTGCCTTAACGACTTTGACAAGGTGTTCAACTGTGTTCACTGTTTTTCATACCAGGCTATTTGCATCCATGTTGCTAATGCTAATGTTCAGGAAAGATAACTCTTTTGATGCATATTCAAATCTCTAAGAAGAGACGACCCACAGAACAGAGCACATGCATTTGCCCTTAACGACTTTGACAAGGTGTTCAACTGTGTTCACGTTTTTCATACCAGGCTATTTGCATCCATTTTGCTAATGCTAATGTTCAGGAAAGATAACTCTTTTGATGCATAATTCAAATTCTTATGAAGAAAGTAGACGGCCCACAGAACAGAGCACATGCATTTGCCTTAACGACTTTGACAAGGTCTTCAACTGTGTTCACTGTTTTTCATACCAGGCTATTTGCATCCACTTTGCTAATGCTAATGTTCAGGAAAGATAACTCTTTTGATGCATATTCAAATCTTATGCGAAAGTAGACGACCCACAGAACAGAGCACATGCATTGCCTTAACGACTTTGACAGGTGTTCAACTGTGTTCACTTGTTTTCATCCAGGCTATTTGCATCCACTTTGCTAATGCTAATGTTCAGGAAAGATAACTCTTTTGATGCATATTCAAATTCTTATGAAGAAGTAGACGGCCCACACAAACAGAGCACATGCATTTGCCAACGACTTGACAGCTTTCAACTGTGTTCACTGTTTTTCATTCCAGGCTATTTGCATCCACTTTGCTAATGCTAATGTTCAGGAAAATAACTCTTTTGATGCATATTCAAATTCTTATGAAGAAAGTAGACGGCCCACAGAACAGAGCACATGCATTTGCCTTAACGACTTTGACAAGGTGTTCAACTGTGTTCATGTTTTTCATTCCAGGCTATTTGCATCCACTTTGCTAATGCTAAGTTCAGGAAAGATAACTCTTTGATGCATATTCAAATTCTTATGAAGAAAGTAGACGGCCCACAGAACAGAGCACATGCATTTGCCCAACGCTTTGACAAGGTGCTTCAACTGTGTTCACTGTTTTCATTCCAGGCTATTTGCATTCCACTTGCAATGCATGCTAATGTTCAGGAAAGATAACTCTTTTGATGCATATTCAAATTCTTATGAAGAAAGTAGACGGCCCACAGAAAAGAGCACATGCATTTGCCCTAACGACTTTGACAAGGTGTTCAACTGTGTTCACTGTTTTTCATTCCAGGCTATTTGCATCCACTTTGCTAATGCTAATGTTCAGGAAAGATAACTCTTTTGATGCATATTCAAATTCTTATGAAGAAAGTAGACGACCCACAGAACAGAGCACATGCATTTGCCTTAACGACTTTGACAAGGTGTTCAACTGTGTTCACTGTTTTTCATACCAGGCTATTTGCATCCACTTTGCTAATGCTAATGTTCAGGAAAGATAACTCTTTTGATGCATATTCAAATTCTTATGAAGAAAGTAGACGGCCCACAGAACAGAGCACATGCATTTGCCTTAACGACTTTGACAAGGTGTTCAACTGTGTTCACTGTTTTTCATTCCAGGCTATTTGCATCCACTTTGCTAATGCTAATCTTTAGGAAAGATAGCTCTTTTGATGCAAATTTAAATTCTTATGAAGAAAGTAGACGGCCCACAGAACAGAGCACATGCATTTGCCTTAACGACTTTGACAAGGTGTTCAACTGTGTTCACTGTTTTTCATTCCAGGCTATTTGCATCCACTTTGCTAATGCTAATGTTCAGGAAAGATAACTCTTTTGATGCATGTTCAAATTCTTATGACGAAAGTAGACGGCCCACAGAACAGAGCACATGCATTTGCCTTAAACGTCTGCTACATTGTGTTCAACTCTGTTCACTGTTTTTTCTTCAGGCATTGTCACCCCTGCATCCATGAAGAAGAAAACCTATCACATTGATTTAATATTTTAGGCTCCCGGCGACACAATAGGCTCCCGGCGACACCAACGGCCAAACATTCCGCCCTAACCATATTTGCATCAAAAATGGTTTGCATCATTACGCAAAATTGCATTAAATTTTCACAAACAATCAAACTTTTAAAAGCTGTCGATAAATATTGCAAGGAAAATGATAAAGAATTGTGAATGTAGCCTCATACCGACCGATTTCAGCAAGACTTGCAGCGGTAAAGAAATAATATGGCTCTACGGCCTTGCACTGAATGATATGTCTGCTTTGCGAGAAAGTTTTTTAACAGGTAAAATGTTACCAAATGTCATCCATGTTTTATAATCGATCGGTGGTATCTCCATGGAAAAATGTTTCCTTACTTAGAGTAAACACATTGTATTTCTCTTTTTTCCAAAATTATTCAAATGGCATCCAAGCTACCTGACTTTGCTATTCTCCGCTTATTTGACATCAGTTGATTTGCTTAAGGCTTGTAGCGTAACGGATAAAAAGCGCAGAAGTTTTGCAGCATTTTAGGCCCTGTCCACACGTAATCGAAATTTGTGAAAACGCAATTTTTTATGACTACGGCTGGCGTCCACACGTATCCAGCGTATTTGATGGCCGTATCCGGAAATTTTTGAAAACGGTCTCCAAAGTGGAAACTTTTTGATCCGATACGAAAGCGAATACGTGTGGACGCTTGTATCCGAAAATTTTCGAATACGCGACGTCATTTTCTGGGTTCCAGTTCCTCACTGCTAGTACAAACAAACATGGAGTACAGAAAGGTTGTAGCGTCTTTGTTAGATGCCTTGATTTATAGTTTATTGTCATGCGTTGCGATGAACGCAGCTGTGATGAACTTACAAAACAAATACGTACGAGATAGACATAATGTATTGAAGTTGCTTTCTATGAGTACTGAACTCAAAAAAGGAGAGGAAACCACCGACGAAGGCGATTCTGGACGCGACCTGGAAGAACAAGCGCATAGTGGGACAAGGACGCAAAAGAAATGGCGCCAAAATATTAGTCATGCGCATGCTCACTTAAGGATTATCGCCGGCAAAAGAACTGGGCACTAGAGCGAATCAGACAATTTCCGGATACAAGGGGATGCGTGTAGACGCCTGAAAATGACTCTAATACGCTCCGCGTGGACGCGAAAATTTTCGTACCCGAAAAAAAATAGTTGCGGGAAGAAAACTTTCCGGATACGTGTGGACAGGGCCTTGATGTTCTGGTTTGTTTTGGAAGGGTTTCTCAAAAAATAATTATCACTAAGTTAAAAAGTCGTTTTCGCCAGCCTTAATTTGTTCTTGTCTGTAAGCGCAATCGATCTTCGAATTGTCCAGGTACTTTCGCGAGGGGAGTGTATCTGCTTTTTGGTTTCTTGGTTTCTCACGCTTCAACAAATAAAGCAAAATCATAATATTTGTGTTCTCATCCGACATCTTGAAATTCTGCTTTCTATTTGGCACGCAAATCTATTGTAAGCTAGAGATTGTGCGCCATGAAGTTTTTGCTTTTCGTCAGCGCAAAGGCGAAAATGTCACCTAATGGAGATTGGCCTTAAGGATGGCTTCGATTTTAGGTCTGATCCAGTTGAAGATTATTGTTAAGAAGAATTTGCTTGCATAGCTGATAAGACTTATTGTTCTCTATTCCTTGCAATTTTTGCTACTTTTCTTCTTTGGTATGGGAATCAGTACAGACTTTGCCCACTGTGATGGCCATTTGCCAGACTTCAAGGTGCCATTGCATAAAAAACACAGAACATCCCACATTGATTCTCCGCCTTCTTTGATTAATTTTGCTTATTCTATTTAGCCCAGGTGACTTCTTTTATTCATTTGTCTTATAGTGTGTTCTATATTTGTCTTCAAAATTTCGCATTCGTCGTTGTCTTCTTCTTCATACTTATCTGTTAGAATTGATGTATCATCATCTGCTTTGTACTGATATAGTTCGCTATAGTATTCCTTCTAGTGTTAAGCTACTAATATCTTTGTTGTTTGTTAGGACACCATCTTTATCTTTAATAATGTTCATTTGTTTTCTTTATTCTTTAGTTATTTACGACTTTATACAATTTTGTTGTTGTTCTACCTTGTTCGGGAGGTGAATCAAGCCCGTCTTCCAGACATGCACTATCCCCCATTTCGGGGTCATTGCACGTGCGCATTATCACTTGAAGCCCTGGTCACGGTTCGGTTGCCTATTTTCTAAATTGCGAAAATCTTTTATAACTTCTTTTAGATCTTTTAGAACTTCCGATAACTCTCAAATTCCCCAGTAGTTCAAAGAGTTCCAAAGGTTGGAGGTGTGTTAAATCCCCCCCCCCCCCATACCGAACGGTAATTACTCGCCTGTTTTCCTTTCATATATCTCTTTCGGTAGTTTTCTACATCCTTTTTCGATTGGTATATATCGTGGGCATCTTGAGCACGGAGAGAATGCAGCAACAAGTGACTCTGGTTATGTTTTTTTTACCACTACAGTGTTCTGTTCTGTTATGTTTCCAAACCAGATTGTTACTATGATTTAATGCTAAACAATCAGCCATCGTTTGTTTTTCAGGCATTTGCCTTAGACGCTATTTCAAAAACCTATATTCTAATGAAGCTCTGTTACATAAATTGTCACTGATCAGTGACCAATGTAATCAGCCCATACAAAAATGCCGTATAGAAAATTGTTTCTATCAAGCATTTTCATCATTTTAAAAATCTGATGAACTACCGACCTGCTAAAAGTGTCAACGTTTTAGCTCTCTTGCTCGTTTTCCAATTATTTTATGCAAATATCCGCACAAATATTAGCCTGGTTAGAGCAGGTTAAATGTAAACACAAGCCCATTCTATACTAGTTTTGATGTTAATTCAACATCTTCAGCTGCATATACGCGCGTCCTACTGGGATGGCCTTGATGTTCTAAGGTTTTTTTTCTTTGAAACATTACGGTTGTCATCGCAACCTTTATTAGCCAATCACTTTAAAGGCTTGTTTTTAATTCTTCGAAATCTTCTCGTGACGTCAGAAAAGATTGTTAGTCGCGTGCAAATTTCTGTTCTATCACCTGCTTCATATGCATTTTCGTACCAAGTTGCTTTTTTAATCTTTTTTCCTGTTCCTAGTGTCTTTGTAGTTTGCTATCTACGTTAAAGATGGTTGAAAGACCACGAACATTTGGTTCACTGTGCTAAAAATGATTATGGAATTAATTTCTCCGGAAAGTTTTTAGCTGAAACAGTATGCAATATCTGTTTTTACCTTCGCCCTCTGGCTGATTACACTCTTTTTTTATAAGAATCAGTAAATTTAAGTTCAGGCTGAGTGTTTTTTTGAAAATCTGAGGCTGGATTGTTCTTAATTTGTTCTTAAATTGATAGGGTTTGAGCAATGCGATTGTTGGCTTTTTCTCTCTACGGACGTGTTCAGGCCAACAAAGTGAGTGAGGCAACCTTCATTTGCCGACAAATTTGAATACTCACCGAAAAATGCTAAAAATCCTCGTTTTTGAGAAAAAAAATTGTTTAAAATTGCATTTAACAGTAGCTTTTGACCAGTTTTGAGGCTTGCGTTCTTCTGATATCGTTCTTATAAAAAAGAGTGTATTGTCGCTCAAAGCTATACACTTTTGAAAAGATGTAAATTTTTCTTCCGTCGCCAAGTTGTCGTGACGTCACAAGTAGAACACATTCGTTCAGATTTTGGTGCGGTTTCTGAAAATGATACATTTTTTGAACAAGGGAATAGAGGAGGATATCGACCTAATACAGACGGACCCTAGATTTAAGGCCGTTGAGGCAGCCGATAAGCAAAAACGATTCGCATGAAGAAGGGAAGGACAAGTTGCTTTAGTGTCGTGTCTAGTCAAAATCATTACAAAAGTATATCTGATTTCACGAATGAACTACCTTAACAACTTGATGATGCCTGGGGGGGGGCTTATTTCGAACTCCATGTTGGAAAGTGGGGCTTATTTGTCAGACGAATCGTATTCGAGAGAGGGGGGGGGGGGCTTATTTGAAGCACGAAATTCAGGAATTGGAATTTACAAATACATCAAGGAAAAAGAAACTCTTATTGGACAGTTACCCATGAAATTATCGTTTCTTGTGTCCAAGTTTTTGGAGAGTAAGGAGAACTGTGGAAATCTATTTTCACCCACTGGACAACGTTGACTAGATGTTGGATTAGAAGTACCAAGAAATTATATCGTTAAAGGAATCCAGAAACGTCTTCATAAACTGAGAAATGAGTTGAACAAAGAGCTAATAAATTCAATCATAAGAAGCTAAAAATTAGATTTACTGGTAGCAAATAGGTTGGCCTTTTACCTGATTTTTGGAGGCTTGATCAAAACGTAATGTTTGATAAGGGAGTTTACTCGAGAGAGAGCATATTCGGGAGGAGGGGCTTAACTGAATTATAACGTTGTTTTATAGCAATGGTAAAATATCATTTTCTTGCTCAAGCCTTTACTTTAACCTCGTGCTAGGATAAAAACTAACTTAAGAATACTTCTTATCGTTTGTAATGTCTGTTTGTGTCAGGTTATGATTGTGTTGCTCTAAAAATCCATTTTTCCTCGTGGATTTGGTTTTTTAGCGTCTTCAGCTGTCCATCTCTCCATTGAAAAGTTGTACAATGACCTGAAAGGGGATTTAAAGACTGTGAATTTGCTAGCTTTTAGGAGTTTTTGCGACGGTTTTTGTGACAATAACTGCAAGATAAGCCGAACAAAATTGGCCACTTTAATTCCCTTGGAACCGCTTTTCGGGTGGTAAAAAAGTGGACTTTTTCGCAGCTGTGTGTTTTGGAATGGGTATAGCAGCGAAAGCTGCCAACTCGATGTGCTTTTGTTCATTTTGCGCTGATTTTTTATAAGAATAACATAAATTTTTCTTAGACTCAGTGTTCTTAAGAATGATTTGTTCCTGTATATGTATATATATATGTATATGTATTTGTATATGAATATTTTTATTCATGTTTATATTTTTATTTATATCTATTTTTATATTTTTATCTATATGTTCATGTATATGATTTATTTTAATGTTAGTTGTAACAATAGTCGAAAAAACACTAATTCAGATTTACAAAGAGCAATTTCAGAATTGAATAAGGCAGTTCATTTACTGCAAAGTTCATTTCCTAAGCCCAAACCTATTCTTAGATCATTTTCATGAAAAACAATGTGTGAATTCGGGAAAAGACGAGAAAAAGTGTCCAAGTCTTTGCTACTGCGTCTCTTCTTCATTTAAAGACTTTATATAATGAAACAAACAAGTGCGACACAAGCTTTATGGTTGAATCTCGAACTTCTAGCTTTAACGTCACACTTGTTTTGCTTGAAATTCGAAACTATCGATGTATTTCGTGCCCGGCCATCTTTCTTCAGCAACTCTAAAATTGCATCAGTTTCGATGCTCAGCACTCTTGCAAGATTTCGTAAATACCTTTTACGACCCTTTCAAAGGTTCTTTTTGAAGATACATATCTGGCAAGGCTTCCCGAGTCAACGAAAATATCCTGAACGTTGCAATTTGCAAATGCATAGTTCAGAAGAAAGTAACAAGGGACAAATGATGATATCATTTGCTATAATGTTATAACAATAACAGCCTTAGATGATTTTGAAATACCACAGAGAAGGTGGTTTCCCGTCACTGCCTGTTTGTGGAGAGCCAATATTGTTAGCCAGCAATATTTTAAGGTCAAGGATATTATCAAATTGACACTTAAATTAAATTTATTCATATAAGAGCTAACTATCAAGTAGAGCTGCATATTGGGGAGAAAAACGAATACAGGTCTTCCACTGATTACGCAACACCCGTCCCAACATTCAAGCAGCACGCGCAAAACCTTGAAATCACTTATCAGAAATCATTGATGGTCCTTGAGTGAGTGCCTGAAAGGGAGGGGGGGGGGGTTATTTGCCTATTTGTCAACAAGTTTTGTTTTGTATGCCTAATTACTTTTAAAGAACCACAAGAAGACTACCAACCACGTCTATGTTACGCGGCACGTTTTGCCTCGGTGAGATCAAAGATACTGGAATAGTGACTGGATAGGAAACTGCGCAGACAACAATAGGCGATTACGTTTATCTTCCAATCGCGTGTTTTGGAAAAGTTGTAGGGTATAGTCATTTCCGGTTTTAGTCTCACGACCAGGACATTCACCGAAAAAAGCAACATCCAAGAATGGATTTCACCTATTTTAATGGCCAAATCGACGAAGAATTACTTGAACTTGTTGTCGAGGTAATGTAGTCCGTTTCTTTGTGTACTTTAAAGGCGCTGCAGCCATTATCTCTGTCTCCGCGAATAAGAATTTAAGTCACGGCGATGTAGGCCCTTCTATTAAACTTCAATATTTCATTTTCTAACGAGTAATTACAAGAATGCCGATTGAACATAATGTATGTTCGATGAGCCAGGGATAATGCTAGTGAAAATGTTGATTTACATTATAATTAGGCCTAGGAAGATACTTGATTTTAAATTGATGATGTTGGCTTTGGCTTGATTTTTCATCGACACGGCAGCAGCACCAGTCAACATATAAACAAATCACGAAACAATAAAATGGAAAGTTTCTCGTCTAATCATGTTTCCCGTGTTTGTTATACTTTTGAGGGTACAGAGCTGTGCACCCCTGTAGCAGGTGTACGTCTGGTTAAATTATTATTGATGTTTTCCTTTTAGGAAACCACTATTAAATTTTGTGATGACAGTCAAATTTTGTTATTCACCAACAAACGAGGAGCAATGCAAAGAAAAGGAAAGTTAAAGAGCCATATCGTAAGAAAAAGGGGGTGACTTTAAAGGAGAAAGAACATGATGCCCCTCAGATTTGTATGAATTCAATCATTAAGGGTGCTTAAGAATCGATGGCCAACAAGACGGTTTTGTATGGAAAGTTCTTCAGAAGCTACTGGAACTTGCAGGACCTGCTGATACAATAGGCTTCCCAAGAGGTCTTTTTAAGAACAAATTGGAAAGCAAAACCAATTATCTGGATTCCATGTGGGAAAATTTCCAGAAAGTATGGAGGATGAAAATGTTAGAACAAATGTGCAAGCCCACTTGAAATGCTCAGCTATCAGGCAAAAGTTAATATTTCTTAAAATACTTCAACAATTGAATATGGATGAAATATGAACTAAACAGCTTGAAATATAGCTAATATTACAAAAATAATTATAATAGAGAAATATTCATTTTCTGGTCTTTTTAACAATATACAAAACTCGTTATGCCAAAATTGCTGGTATTCTAGTTTTTATTACTAGCCCCCTCTATTACTGAAGCATTGAAACACTTTCCTCGCTTTCCAAATAAGAGGAAAGCTACATCTCTTTCTTTTCTTCAGAGGATTTCTCAGAGAGAACAAAATTTGTATCATTCGAAAAGGGGTCCACAGAAACTTTGTTCCGAATATTACCAGTTTTGTCAGCAAGACCTAAGGGTACAGTCTCATCAGAGCTATGTAAAATGACCCAGGGCTGTTTTATTTTGCCAATGCTCTTTTTGAAATCTGTGAAACCTCTTCATTTGTAAAGCACTGGTAAGGGCACCTCTTGAAAAAGTCTTTCAAGCTCATGCCTTTGTTTCCCTTGGTTATTTTCATGACTTCTTTTATGTAAGAACTGTGTAGGCAAACTTCCAACAAGGAGGTCTTTTCTTCCAGTCTTTCCTACAAACAACATTATGAAATAATTTATTGTCAATATGAATACAAGATAAAGAAAATTTGAGTTGCCCCCCAACTTTGCTTCTAATTTTGTTAGATATTTTTGTCTCAATGACAGTTGATGATTTTGACACTTTTCTCAGGGGGACTTTCGTCCCATCAGACTATTGCCTGCTTTGTTTATTCAACGGTGACACTGTTGATATTCTCAGTCGACCTATCACCAGCAACTGATTGATAGGAGTTGTGGGGGTCGTGACAGCTCCCCCCAATAATAAGTCAAAAATCGATTGAATTCCTAAGTAATATTTATATAACCTATTTCGTAGCCCCCCTACCCCCGAAAGGATTTTTTAATGAGATCTGCATCCAATCTTAATAATAAAACTCTTATAAAATAATAGGCAAAAAAAATAATCAATGAAAGAAGTAATGAAAGTTACAGTGACTTACCGATCCTAAAGCAATGTTGATCAAAATGCCTTGCGCAGATGTAGGCCCTCTCTGCGTTGAAACTCCTATCGCATCTTTTTACTTTACACAAAAGCTGCGTTCTCCACTCCTTTTTTCTTTCATTTTTCGTTGAAAACGTAACAAGGGACAAATTAGCTTATCTTGGTAAGTCTACAACAGTTAACTACCGTGCCGAATAGCTGCGAAGCTCGTCATTATCAGTCAAAACCAAACAAACCGGAAATGATCATTCCCTACAAGTTTGAATAAGCAGTGATGCGTAACATGTTCTATTGTCCGCTTCGCAGTTTCCTATCCAGTCACTATTCGAGTATCTTTGGTGAGATCACGGTGCCAGGCAAGGCGGGTACTGCCTTTCGGGGATAATTTTTCAGTAAAATCAAAATTGCCAGCAGATTCTGAAAAATCAAGCCTGACGAAACCAGCTGCACTTGCATATTGCTGCAAAGCTTTGTAACAGAGAATTTGGCATGAAATTAGGACAGTGAGTGACAAACAATCTTGGTGTTACATTACTGCTAATAAGCTGTAGACTCTGTTTCTTTTCATTCAATATGTTTTTGGAAGCTGTTTTTCCATTCAAAACTCGTCGGATTCATCCTGGCTTGTCTGGGCAGATGGATAGAGCAGTTAACGTGCGAAATTTATTCAAAACGTAGCAATCTTTAGTCGCAGTTGTTTTTTCTGTCGCCACAGAATATATCCCGAGCAACTTCTGCGAACCTGCAACCAATGAATCTCCCTTCACCTGTTCCTTGAAGGTGTTGCCGTAACATTCAAAATGCAAGCTGCTTGAGATTTCAGTCTGCAAGCTGCGCCCAAGCCGCGACGCAAGCTGCATAAAGGCCGATTTCCATTTGACATTTCTTGTGCGCTCGGGCGTAGCGCCCAAATCCGAGCATGCGTAGTTAAAATAAAGTGGTCTTGATTTTGCGTCCGCTGTGAGCTCCAGAAGTTGAGACCCTATCAACTATCTGGCGTGTTTGTTGTGGCAGTCGTCGAAAAACGGTTTAAGAGATAGCCTTTTCATCAGAAGCTTTCTCTGATAGAACTCCCTTTAGAACATCGCGAAGAATTTTTCATGTCATCCTTGAAAAGGGGAGAAACCGTTTTTACTTGGAAATGTTGTACAGTTTTGATGTCCCAGGGTCCACGTAACCCTGCCAGGTTGAAATATTTCGAATCTCCGCGATTCTCATTATAAAGTAATTCTCACTATGTTGTCACTTTATTGAGATATGGCGACCAAAACTTGATTTCGATGGCCGTTTTCAACCCACGCACAAAGTTTGCAAGGTTTCTTTTCGAATCACATTCACACGACGAATTTTAATGAATGCTCTTTTCTTGCTAAGCAAGACAACGCAAGACCACGTGTTACGTATTTTCAAATCTGCTGTCCATGTGTACGAGATCCCACCTTCCCATTAAATGTTTTTGTTTGTTGATATGAATAAAAAATGATCACTAATTTTGCAAATTCGAAGATCCTTTATAATACAGTTGCAGAAACACCTATTTGCAAGTCATCAGATGAACATGATTTTATTTAAACAATCGAATATATTTTTGTAAACACGGTTTGCAGGGGCGGATCTAAGCAACAATGATTGGGGGGGGGGGTGTTAGAAACTAATTTTAGTGCCACACCCTTCAGGTCACTGGTAAATTATGGAAACGCCCATTTTTAAAATTCCGTTTTCACCTTATTGGAGGGGCAAAGGGGAGAAAATCTTTGCTGACCACACCCTTAAGAATTTAGGAAAATGCCTCATTTTGCAAAAGCGTTTGGAAAAGCTATGGCTTTTTTACGTGGCGATTTCGCTTTATACATCGTCATATCTGGCTTTTTGTGGCTGACCCCATTCTACAACTGCCTATTTCCTTGACAATTCATCTAACGCCTAAATTCTGAATTGTGTGAGGAAGCACTACGTGTAAAAACTGATTTTCCACAGTTTTATTCAAATATCTAAAAATAACAAACAGGATTCAAATGTTTTAAACTAATTCCGTTCTCCTTGGAACAAAATCCCAGACAAGCATTTCAGAATCCAATTCTTTTAAGGATTGAAGCGCTTTAGCATATCGAGATTGTCTAAAGAACGTGAAAAACGTTTCTATTTAAATCCTATAACGTGGGATGAATTGTTGAACATTCTGTAGAGTTATGAAGGAGGGTCCCTGTGCGAGCGAAGCGAGCAGAAAATTTTTGCGACGACGCCCTTCAGATTAGCTTGAAATACATTTCAGAATATTTCTTACAGTCGTTTGCCGTCTTTAAAAACGTTTTAATATTGTCTGAAATATATTGTCTGAAATACTTTTCTCAGACACCCACTTTCTGAGCGGCCGCTCCCCTTGCCTCCCCCCCCCGCTAGGCTACTGATAAGAAGATAAATAAAGTAAATCTTGGCGTTAATTTGTTACTGCTGACTACCAAAAAATGGTTTTTACCGAATGGAATCAAATTTACCGAAGGAGACAGAAATATTGGGGGGGGGGTGTCGCACCCCCTACAACCCGAAATGAGAACATAAGGGCAACTACATTCAAGTGAGCATGGTGTGTACTCACCCTTCGCTTGGAGAGTTGATACTGCGCAGGAGAAACTGTTAATATCCACAGCTGATATAAGTTGACCTGCCTTTTCTACTTGAAGAATGTCAACGGTTCTCGTCTTCCCGCCTTTGTTTGGCAGGTGCACGTTGACAGTCAAGCGCTAATTGTATACTTGTGTATCACCTGCTTGCAAGTATTGTCAATCAAAGGGGCACACATTCGCACATTTTACGAAACATGCCGTGGCTCGGTTGGAAGAGGAGCTCTGTCGAGCGACAGTTGCCAAAAAGCGGCTTAGTTGTTCTTGGGAATCAAATTTCAATTTCAACAAAGAGGAATGGAGCTTCTAGCCAGATGAAAACTTCCCGATGGAATCATACTTCGACATTTTGCAGTTCCTCGCAATTATCGAGAACGGACGATCAGCAGTTTTCATGCGACAGCCATTTTCGCTTCAGTTTTTCCAAAGAAGGTTCGTCAGAATCTCTGTTGCCTTTGACGAAACAACCGACTGTTGATCGTGGCGTCCAAGTGGATACAATTGGGAGTTACTGCCATTGTAACGATGGCTGTAAAAGCTTTCCAACCTCTGAAGTGAATGTTGATCGGCACGCTTTATCGACAAGTATTGGTAATAAGTCAGTAAGAAAATCAAGTATCACCTTGAGATCTCACAGATTCATCCAAGTAAAGGAAAGCTGCAAGTCCTCAAATGGTGACAACAAGGATCGCTCGCGACTCAATAAACTTCAAACGAACGAGCTGGTAAAGTTTGCTGAAAAGCTCACCTTGCTAGCTGACGCGTCAAACAACGATTACGTGGAACCATTAGATTTGAAAAACAGCACTTATCTTGTTTTAAAGAAGACACAGGAAGTTGTTTTGGTGCATTACCCAGATGATTTAAATGCAAAATGTCCTAGCACCAATTCTCTCGCCCTTTCTGACACCGAAGATGAACTGGGAAGTGCACCCCGAGGCTCAATAACATCTTTAGACATAGCTCCTTCAGAGTTGAGCGATATCAGCCCTGATCTTATGAGAAGAAAGAAGACTTTGTACCCGGTGCCTTGCCCTGCATTCCCTATGGAGGTTTCCTTCCCACCCGTTCAATTTTAATGGTTACGATGTAGCTAACACTCACCATCTACGACATTGGGGAAGTTCAATCATCCAAACAGCAGTTTTGAAAGGCCTCATTTAGGCCACGCCTCACTTTTATTGCGAAGTTTTGAAAGTTTAGGTCATTGGTCATAGAAAGGATAGATTCGTTTCTGGACTCTCACTGTATTCAAAATAGTAGTCATAGCATATTGAGGTTCCTGCACACAGGGTGTGTCAGAAATGGTGTAACCTAAGACATTTTTAAACAGCAAATATATATGATATCTCGTCTTTAGATCAAAAAAGGTTAGACCATAATAGAAAAATTGTTTAGTTTATGTCCAACAAATACAAACTCAGCTTCTGGGAAATGTAATTTTTGAGTTCCGTATTTACGCAATGAGCCATTATCATATTAATGGTTCATCTTTCTTTCTGACACACTCTGTACATCTGTCATAATAGTAGATATTTTAGAAGATCTCTTTGAGATAATAACTGCAGTCTGCACGGGGAAATTTGTATTATTGAATAGATGACCAATGGTTTTTAGCTATCTTCAGTGTTCTTATGTGCTTTCCAGATACCTTTTGAAGAAAATATTCTGATCTAAGGATTGACCTTTAGAGTCTTGTCCTAGAATTTCAACAGGGAGCAAAACTAGTACAAATCGCGACTAAACCGCCGGAAAATGTTTTGTAAAATCCTTCAGACTCCTTAAAACGCGTTGATAGGGCCTCTTGTAAAGCATCGGGAATGGGTGGACAGACCTCAGAAAAGGGACCTTGACAGTAGTGACAACGAGTCAAAAGACTGATGAGTTTGTATAAGCTTTAGCGCTGACGTTTACAAGGGCGACTGAACCCTCCAGCACACTATAGAAGAGGATTTGATATTTCATTAATGTGGAACAATTCGTATACAATCTAATGTATTAGAATATGTATCATTAGACTTTCTACTTTTTCGCTAAGAGTATCAGCCACGATTGTTTGTAGTCATTTGCTTTAAGATCGCATTTGTTTCCAATATCTATTACCGAAGTTATTCCGTGTTTGTCTGAGAGTAACACGTTAACTCGCTAATACTTGCATCAACAACCTAATCAAATCGTTTTTTACTTTTTTCAAAACGTTGTTAGGTTAAATCCAATAAACTCCAAAAATTATGACTTGTTCTCACTACATCATAAAAGATCAGTAGTTTGAAGCTCCCACTGATAATGATATAATGTAATACAAAAATAGGAAATAAAACTTCACAGCATCAAAATTTGTTTATAGAGTTCCAGAATGTTTATATTATGACATTGAAATTAAAAACAAAGAGTGCTGAGATTTGCCACATTGATAAGATTAGGAAACTAGAATAATCAATATGAACCCTTATTATGTCCCTGCCTAATGTAGTTGTTTTTAACGTTTTATCAAAAGTTGATGACCTCGATTACTTAAGTTCTTATTTTGGATAACAAGCTGTGAAAAGTGTTGAAGTTTTTAAAATCTCAGCCATCGCGTGGGTTGCGATTCCCACTGGTTGAAGGTTCAGAAGTTTTTAGATGGAATTTTTCGCTGCTGGAAACGAGAAACAACAATTCAATTTGAACAAGTGCAACTGGAAACGAATTTGTCCGCGACCTGAGTGATTAAGGTTTGGGATATGATGGATGGTTGTTTTTTTTGAGTTAACTTGAAAATGTGATTGGAGATACACATAGGAAATAGGATTTTATTGGATTTTTAAAAGGGTGTATGTGTATTGGGGTTGTTTTGTTGATTTGATGGAGGATGAGCTTGGGTATTCGGTAGGGGATCACAAATTGATTTGTTATTTTATTCACCTCATTGTTTTGTTACAAATTATTCATTTCTGATGAGACCAAAATATGCATACAGACAAAAGTATTCAGAAAATCATTGAATCTGCCATAAGATAATAGCCTACGTCACAGACCAATTAATGTATCTTCGATATTCAATTTTGTCTGTGACGTAGGCTGATTAAGCAATATCTTGAAGGTATTGAAGTTGACACATTTAAAGTTTAGTCGATTATGGTATTTACTGCAGTGAGAAGTTCTATGATTAAAAGTCATTAACAGTTAAACTACGCCCATATTAGTTGAATTTTGCCCTTTTTGTTAAACATTGTACAGTTCTCTTTATCTGAACTGGTGTTGTATTATTTAAGCCCTCGCTTAAAGACATACATAAATCCACAAAAGTTTGGGACAGCAAAACTTTCGTACAAATACACGGTCCGAAAACTCTACCGTCCGAAACTTTTACCGTTGGAAAACTTTAACGTCCGAAAATTTTAAACTATATAGAATCTTTGAGAAGAATATTTCCCCAAAATCGCAATATGATTTATTAAACAGGCAATGTTGATAATGTATAAGAAGGATGCGAGACTGCAACAGCAGCATAGGTAGATAGAAAATAGAAATAGAAATAAAATGTTAATATATTTGATGTTGATAGCTATCAGTTAAAAATGCATGCAAGGTGCAGTGTTCAGTCATCAAATTCGAATACAACATGACTGTCCTTTAATTCTTGTCGTCAGTATGCTCATCATGAAGCATGATTCGCGCCCAGGCTTCCCCCAAATTCTCTTTTTCATTTTCTTCTTTGTTTTGAATTACATCTGAGAATTGCCCAGTTTGTAGAGCCTACTTTATTTTGTCCGAAATTTTTGTCCGAAATTCGCAATTTTTTGGTCCGAATTTTTTTTGTCTGAAACTTAAATGTCAGAACTTATATATTTGGGGATTTACCGTCCGCGTTTTTTCAGGATTAATGTGTAGATGCCGTGGATTAAGTATTTTTATGAATTTGTTGCCTGTTATTTTTGACTGAGAACCAACGAGGGTCTTAGTAAAATGATCAGGCGTGACTTTGCGTGTCATTGTGAATCATGTGAATCATTGTGAATCGGTTTTGTGAATCATCCTGCGATTGCACCATGATTGCACCAACCTGCCTTGTGTTTACCCATCTAAACCGTTCCAAATAGAAATCATATCGAACGGGATCGCCAAGAAAAACCTGCTATACGGAACCAAATCCGATTAGCTCTCATGTAAACGGGTGAACGGTTTCAACTAAGTGAAGATTGGAAAAGAAGCTGGTAAAGATCTCTTTTTGTGGCTGTTTCATAAATGTTTTCAAAGCGCCAAAGTTTTTTCTTATTTTAGAATTTAGGTCACTGTTCATATTTCATTGCTTTTGATAAAAGTTCAGTCGCCAAATAAAAAGATTGCTGATTTTTAGCATTGCTAAGGAATATGACGATGTTTAATAAAAGCCTTGAAGTCACAAGAGTAGTGCAGATTCATTATTTGAAACTAATATGCCGGCTACATATTTTGCATAAATAGGTTTGATACATATATGCATTTTGTTACGGATGCATTTTATAATGGAGTTTGCAGTTATCAAGCCAAATGGAGTTTGCAGTTATCAAGCCGCATATATATTTACAACCCGGAAGAATTTCTGCCATCTCGAAGCCATGTGCATTTTTGCAATTTAGAAGCCAGTATAATTTTTCCCATAGGAAAGCCACATAAATATTTCAAACATTCTACTGTGTACATTTTATGATACGTACGCCGGACATATTTTTGCACTAAACGGGCAAGAGTGTCATCAAATATGGTTTGGGATGAAATTTCTTCTTGCGTATGCAACTTCTGATTTAGGTCCCCCACGGTGCCAATCAGTATAATTTCTGCGCAAAACAGAAGCCAAATAACGCAATTATCGCGTACTAGATGATAGTTATTTAAGAAAGCAAAGAAAATCAAGCGTTTTAAGATTCAAATAACTTTACGATCACGACATTTTAATGACTGTCTCTAAATCTCGTTCACCGATTTGATCATATTATAAGGTAAATATTCGTCTTTCCGCGGTTTCTGAGCTCGTGATCACTTTTAAGTTGCAGCTGTAACCACGTTCAACTAGGCAGCATGGTGTGTACCCTAGAGTGCCCATCTGCCGATCTACACCTAATTTTCCATTTATCTTTATTGCTTTCGTCTTCGTTTTAGGGAGTGTCATGCATCGACTGTGCCTCTTGTGCATCGTTGGTTTTTCTCACACGCAAAACTCATTTGTAGAGAAAATCCTTTATTATTGACTCAATACCTCGTAGAACAGGAACCAGCTCCTGGGACTGTCTTAAAACATCCTTTTGAACGCCTTTACCTTCATATGATGCGACAAGATCTGCAAAAAAGTTACGCATACTACACAAACATTTCGCTCCAATGAAACCCCTTTTATCTCTCTTGCAGCGTTGTTTAAATGAAATATTGTAAAAGCTTAATATTCACCTGTTGAGATTGTATCAGACAGTTTAGGTTCAAGGCCTTTCAAACAATCATATTTTGGAGAAAAGGGGGTACATAAACTTGTTCTCTACATTTTGTTCTCTACAGGCTAAAGATGTTAGATAGTGAGGTAAATGTCTTTTTGTCGGATTCATTGGACAGCAAATCTTATACTGTTTGCAGGCAACAAGCAAATCCATTTTCCTTGATCATGACAGGTGCCTACAGTGTGAACATTTGCCAAACATCAATAAGAATAATCCTGTTTTGAACTCGTAATTAAATCGCTCAAAGAATCCGCCGAACTTTGCAATTATAATACTCAGCATCAGCGATAGAGAGTTTCCCAATTAAAGCGAAATATAGTTATACTGGAGCTTTGTTCGCTGTTACTTGATGCCAGCTGTAACTTAAACATTTTCCGTCAGTTTGATTCTTGACAACAAAAACTGTGTTTAAGTGTTATGCCGAATAGATATTACCTTGTATCACGAAAAGGGAAAATCTACTAATTTGGTTGCAATTCATTTCTACAAACAGCATGCAAATTATCATCAAATAACCTATGGATATATTTTTTATATGTATTTTCGTTTATTAAGAATTTTTTTAGATGTTAAACCTTTACTCAAGTATAGAATTATTTATGCTTATTTCAGCTTTACCCATTCCATCCATTTTACCCCATTCTGACCACCTTTTCCACTATATGAACAAACAGATCTCTAGGCCCTTGAAAATTAATTTCTTCTGTGCTAGGTTTATAAATAAAATTCTATCCACCTGTTTCTTTTTCTACTGTAAATGTTATTGCCTTAACGCAATTGTATTGCACTACCGCTTTACGTCTTTTTCACCATAAGGTGGGAGGAGTAATTTAGGTGCGAGGATGGCTCAGTTGTTAGAGGCGCTGACTACAGACCTAAGGGTCCGTGGTTCGAGTCCCTGGCATGACCAAACTTTCTCCCAGAGAGGGGAAAGTCCCCAGCTTTCTGTTATTCCAGGCGTAGTAATCACGAGGTGTGGTCACATCGAGAGGAAGGACCAGGACACTGCTTGATAAGCATAGCTTCTCAGTGTCCTAAAAACTACCTTCAGATGCTAGGTAGCAACAAATACAAATACAAAACCATAAGGTGTCAATGAAGTATCTCAAAAAACAAGCTAACGCGCCTGATCAACACTTTAATCGTTCATTTTTCATTTGATTTTATACATATTTCAGTTAACATTCGAAAAGACACTGCAAAAGCTCTCGAGAAACTAACATCTAGGTAAAGGTCATTTACAACTATCCTCCTTGCCCGCTGGTAAATTATGTTTGAATCTTTTGTCAAGTGGTGGCAGCTTCGTTCGCTCCATCAAAAGTTCAATTACTGCTGTAAACGTTAATGTTACCTTTTCCTGGCTTAGAATGATTAAAAGTAGCTGATATATTCAATCATTGTGAGACCGCAGTTAAGCTGTATTTTGTCAGAAATCTCCGACTTCAAATCTTGTTTTTGAGGTGGTACACCCAGATGAGATAAAATCTCCCTCCGTCCAAATCCTGTTTCCTAAATCGAATTTGCGAATTTGTACATGCTGTTACCAAACATATTTATTTGGAATCTATCTGCGAAAAGTAATGTCGATTGGTCCGGCTCTGTCGGCCATTACTAACATCTGCCTAAGTGCATACCTTATACAAGTGTCTTAGGCGATAAATATCGGTCTTAAAATGTCATTCTTGTTATTATAGCTTCTGTGTGGTGAATCTAAAACTGAGTAAAGCAAAGAGGCGTATCTTAAGAGAATATGTTGGGACGTCACCCGTCCCCAAGTTTTTTATGAGTTGTCCCTAAAATCTTCAGCTGGTTCGCAAAATCAAAAGTTGGTCAAAAAAAATTGTTAGCTGATTCGTAAAATTTTTCCTGATCTTACAGTCCTCTAATCGGAAAAGTCAAAGTACGCCGCTTGGTTGGAGAACATCTGTTTGGCATGAGCGGTTGTGACATTAAATATATTACACATCCGATGTTTTTCATCATGAATCAAGGCTTACAATTTTAGCCCATTTTTTATTTAAGGTCGGAATTAGTCTTCAAGATTTGACAATGTTTGCCCAAGAACTGTTCTCTAACAATGAAATAAAATGGTAAAAGGAAACTTTCCTCGAAGCATTTGGAATCCTGCCGACAAGTTATTGCCTTCCTTTTACAAAAATTGAAATACAAATATTCGACTTGTGAAGCGTGCTCAGTTCAATGCAAGAAAAAATATTTTTTTAAAGCGAAGCTGAAGTTATATCGTGTAACCAACCTGTGGATGAGTACTCGTTTTGCTGAACGTACAGATCACAACCCAACAGAAGCAAAACACTGGTGCTAACTAATGAAAATATGAAAACATTGTACTGGCGTAAACATACGTTTTCTGCCCGATTATATGAATACGTTTTACTGTGAATAAGGTGAGCTAGGATATGAAAGAGCTAGGTAAAATCAACAGTGGTGGACCTGGAATGGTGCATATTGTACTTTTTATTTTATTTTAGTAGATCATCCATATTTATTGATAAATATTTAATAGATTTATTGAAGTATTTCTGTTGTCAATGGTGTACGTAAACAAGTAGAGCCATCCAAGAGAAGTACGTTAAACAGAGAGTCTCGTAAGAGTGACTTGTAAACGCTTGTTTTAAAAGAAACTTCGTTTATCTTGCATGAATTGGGAGCCCCTACAACAAACGAAGGACCTGTAAAATCATACTTGTTTTTTAGGATTTCAGCATGCACTGCAGTATTTGCTACGCGTATCGACTGAATGACGAAGTACCAGAAGTGGCATGCGATGATTCCCGCTGTGGACAGCTGTTCCATTCCGCGTGTCTCATCGAGGTAGCTCAACTTCTTTCGGTATTTCTCTTAATTGAAACTTGCATTCATGCTCTCCTGCGGTCACGTTTGCCTATTTTGACGTTCAAAGTTTGTTGATTGGAGTGTTTTTTTTAATTTCAATCTACATAACACTGGTTTACAGCCTTTTTTTATAAAATATGCCGCGATCAGCAAATTCCAAGGTATCATAGATGGTCATAAGACTTTGATTATACAAAAGACAACCCTTTTGCTGCTGCAGCAAAGCATGGTTCTTCTCTAAAGTAAACCTTTGTAGAATGATTTACTGATATAATTTTCCTCTAATAAACTTGTAACCTGTTCTGATAACTTCCAATGAAGCTTTCATAAAAGTATTGCAACATTTTCTAATTATGCATTCAAATCTTATATGCAAATTGCAAGTTTTTAGAAGTTTTTTATCTTCGTATTTGCGTGATCAGATCTTGTTGAGAAGGTTTTTCTATTTGAAGATGTGTTTTTCTACATATAGTCACAGCATGTAAACTAAAATAACACTTCTTTTCACGATTCTCTTTCACCTAGTGGTTCCGTTCCTTGCCAAACTTTCGACAAAGTTTCAATGTTATGTTTGGTGAATGCCCTTACTGTTCTACGGTAAGTCTGGAAGTTCTTCAAGCAAAAATCAACCATTTTCTGTTTCACTGTCCGTTGCACAAGTTATTGACTTTTTATACCCAGTTGCTGAAATAACTGGCCTACCATGCGACTTGTTGTTGAAGGCACTGTGAATTTTTTAATATAGTAAATACTGCAAGCCTTATATAAATATTGCAAGATCCAATCTTTGAAATTTATAAATTAAGACACCAGCCTTTAGAGGCGTCACTCAAAAGCGTTTTTCTTTAGAGCAAGTGACTGTGCCAACAATTAATATATGTTAGGAACCTTTCAGTGTATTAGAACCTATTAAGAAAACTATTCTTTTAAAAGGCCTTCACGATAGCTATTCTTTAATCAAAACATTTTCGGTTTATCTAATTATCTATACGGCCAACACTGACTGAGTTCCCCTCTGTTAAGATTAACCTTTTCATGCTGAATTTTTGTTTGTTTTAGCCAATGACAGTAAAGATGTCAAAGAAATCGAAATAATTGAAGAGGCACCACGTATTGGATAACTGTTTTAGTTTATAGAAAACCATATTTTCTACGCAAACATCAGGTATCTTTACGAATTTCAAAACAGTTTGTTAGTATTTTGAATGGAAAAGAAAAGCATTGCATTTTTAATTTAAAACCCAGAAAAAACAGAAAATTTGTTTGGCCAAACTTTCTGAATTTTTGCAGTTACGGACTCTTTCCAGTTGGGACATGAAAAGAAAGCCCGAGTAAATGCGCTCAGAAGTTTCATGACGAAATCTTTCCGCTCTTCAGGGAACCCATGCTCAACAACAGAAAACTTAACTACTTCTATCTGCCAAGAACGAAAAAAAGGGTGGAAGAAATAAGTGAAGGGAGTTTTAGAAGCTCAAGAACTAAACCCTTTTCTTCCTGTGCGTGAGATGTATTTCCAAGAGACTTTACAGCAAAAAATTCAGTTTTGCAATACTCCAAATGATCAATTCTTCAAGCCTCTAGGCTTAAATTTCTTACCACAAGAAGGTCGGATGAAAACATCATTTTTATTCCTTTCTGCCATCACCATAACAGCTTTCCAGTTGCTGTTGCATATTTCTGACCATCGACGGTTAAAGAGAAGTTATTATTGACAAAAAAAATATTACAAATTTCATCAATTTTCCAAGCCTTACAAAGGTACCCGATTTTTAATGAATAATTTTTTCATCCAAAACTTGCCTCAAACAATTCTAAAAAAAGCATGAATACGTTTGAATCAGCTCTCGACTCTATAAACAGTTTTTCTGCTCTAAAAATGCAGTGTTCTTGATAAGGATATTCGTTAAAAAAGGCAACGATATAGCCTTACCAAAATACGCGGTATTTCACAAAAAAAATATTTTTATCCAAAACTTTCCTCAATACACTCTAAATGAGGCATAAAAACGTTTTAATCTTATCTTGACTCTATCGAAGGAGTTTTTTTCTTTAAAAATGCAGTGTTTTCGATAAGGATTTCAGTAAAAAGGCAAGGCCTTACAAAAATACGCGATTTTTAACAAAAAATTTTTTTATCCAAAACTTGCCCCAATCAACTCTTAATGAAGCATAAATACGTTCAAGTCAGCTCTGAACTCTATTGAATAAGATTTTTTCCTAAAAAATGAAGTCTTTTCGATAAGGATTTTCAGTAAAAAAGGCAAGGCTATAGCCTTACCAAAATACGCGATTTTTAACCAAGAATTTTTTTATCCAAAACTTGCTTCAATTAACTCTAAATGAAGCATAAATACGTTTAAATTAGCTCTCGACTCGATGGAAGTGGTTCTTTTTCTTTAAAAATGCACTATTTTCGACAAGGATTTTCAGTAAAAAAGGCTAGGCTATAGCCTTACCATAATGCCCGATTTTTGACAGAGAATTTTTTTATCCAAAACTTGCCTCAATAAACTCTGAATGAAGCATAAATACAATTAAATCAGCTCTCGACTCTATTGAAGGAGTTTTTTGCTTTAAAAATGCACTATTTTCGACAAGGATTTTCAGTGAAAAAGGCAAGGCTATAGCCTTACGTAAATAGCAGAGTTTTGACCGAAAAATTTTTTATCCGAAACTTGCCTCAATCAACTCTAAATGAAGCATAAATACGTTTAAATTAGCTTTTGACTCTATTGAATCAGATATTTTGACTAAAAAATGATGTCTTCTTGATAAGGATTTTCAGTAAAAAAGCCAAGGCTATAGCCTTACCAAAATACACGATTTTGGCCAAGAGTTTTTTTATCCAAAACTTGCTTCAATTAACTCTAAATGAAGCATAAATACGTTTAAATCAGCTCTCGTCTCTATTGAATGAGATATTTTGCCTAAAAAATGAAGTCTTCTTTACAAGGATTTTCAGTAAAAAAGGCAAGGCTATAGCCTTACCAAAATACGCGATTTTTCACCGAGAATTTTTTTATCCAAAACTTGCCTCAATCAATCCTAAATGAAGCATAAATACGTTTAAATCAGCTCTTGACTCTATTGAAGGAGTTTTTTTGCTTTAAAAATACAGGCTTTTTGATAAGGAATTTCAGTAAAAAGGCAAGGCTATAGCCTTACGTAAATAGCAGAGTTTTGACTGAGAATTTTTTTATCCAAAACTTGCTTCAGTTAACTCTAAATGAAGCATAAAGACGTTTAAATCAGCTCTCGACGCTATTGAAGGAGTTTTTTTGCCTTAAAAATACAGGCTTTTTGATAAGGAATTTCAGTAAAAAGGCAAGGCTATAGCCTTACCAAAATACGCGATTTTTGACCAACAATTTTTTTATCCAAAACCTGCCTCAATCAACCCTAAATGAATCATAAATACGTTTAAATTAGCTCTCGACTCGATGGAAGTGGTCTTTTGTTTAAAAATGCACTATTTTCGACAAGGATTTTCATTAAAAAAGGCAAGGCTATAGCCTTACGTAAATAGCAGAGTTTTGACTGAGAATGTTTTTATCCAAAACTTGCCTCAATCAATCCTAAATGAAGCATAAATACGTTTAAATCAGCTCTTGACTCTATTGAAGGAGTTTTTTTGCTTTAAAAATACAGGCTTTTTGATGAGGATTTTCAGAAAAAGAGCCAAGGCTATAGCCTTACCAAAATGCGTGATTTTTGACCATGAATTGTTTTATCCAAAACTTGCCTCAATCAATCCTAAATGAAGCATAAATACGTTTAAATCAGCTCTTGACTATATTGAATGAGATATTTTGCCTAAAAAATGAAGTCTTCTTTATAAGGATTTTCAGTAAAAACAGCAAGGCTATAGCCTTACCAAAATACGCGATTTTTGACCAAGAATTTTTGATCCAAAACTTGCCTCAATCAATCCTAAATGAAGCATAAATACGTTTAAATCAGCTCTTGACTATATTGAATGAGATATTTTGCCTAAAAAATGAAGTCTTCTTTATAAGGATTTTCAGTAAAAAAAGCAAGGCTATAGCCTTACCAAAATACGCGATTTTTGACCAAGAATTTTTTTATCCAAAACTTGCCTCAATCAATCCTAAATGAAGCATAAATACATTTAAATCACATCTTGACTATATTGAATGAGATATTTTGCCAAAAAAATGATGTCTTCTTTATAAGGATTTTCAGTAAAAAAGGCAAGGCTATATATAGCCTTACCAAAATACGCGATTTTTCAACGAGAATTTTTTTATCCAAAACTTGCCTCAATCAATCCTAAATGAAGCATAAATACGTTTAAATCAGCTCTTGACTATATTGAATGAGATATTTTGCCTAAAAAATGAAGTCTTCTTTATAAGGATTTTCAGTAAAAAAGGCAAGGCTATAGCCTTACCAAAATACGCGATTTTTGACCAAGAATTTTTTTATCCAAAACTTGCCCCAATCAATCCTAAATGAAGCATAAATACGTTTAAATCAGCTCTTGACTATATTGAATAAGATATTTTGCCTAAAAAATGAAGTCTTTTTTATAAGGATTTTCAGTAAAAAAGGCAAGGCTTTAGCCTTACCAAAATACGCGATTTTTGACAAGGAAATTTTTTATCCAAAACTTGCCTCAATCAATCCTAAATGAAGCATAAATACGTTTAAATCAGCTCTCGACTATATTGAAGGAGTTTTTTTGCTTTAAAAATACAGGCTTTTTGATGAGGATTTTCAGTAAAAAAGGCAAGGCTATAGCCTTACCAAAATACGCGATTTTTGACCAAGAATTTTTTTATCCAAAACTCGCCCCAATCAATCCTAAATGAAGCATAAATACGTTTAAATCAGCTCTTGACTATATTGAATAAGATATTTTGCCTAAAAAATGATGTCTTCTTTATAAGGAATTTCAGTAAAAAAGGCAAGGCTATAGCCTTACCAAAATACGCGATTTTTGACCAAGAATTTTTTATTCAAAACTTGCCTCAATCAATCCGTAATGAAGCATAAATACGTTTAAATCAGCTCTTGACTATATTGAATGAGATATTTTGCCTAAAAAATGAAGTCTTCTTTACAAGGATTTTCAGTAAAAAAGGCAAGGCTATAGCCTTACCAAAATACGCGATTTTTGACCAAGAATTTTTTTATCCAAAACTTGCCCCAATCAATCCTAAATGAAGCATAAATACGTTTAAATCAGCTCTTGACTATATTGAATGAGATATTTTGCCAAAAAAATGAAGTCTTCTTTATAAGGATTTTCAGTAAAAAAGGCAAGGCTATAGCCTTACCAAAATACGCGATTTTTGACCAAGAATTTTTTATTCAAAACTTGCCTCAATCAATCCGTAATGAAGCATAAATACGTTTAAATCAGCTCTTGACTATATTGAATGAGATATTTTGCCTAAAAAATGAAGTCTTCCTTACAAGGATTTTCAGTAAAAAAAGCAAGGCTATAGCCTTACCAAAATACGTGATTTTTGACCATGAATTTTTTTATCCAAAACTTGCCTCAATCAATCCTAAATGAAGCATAAATACGTTTAAATCAGCTCTCGACATTATTGAGGGAGTTCTTTTGCTTAAAAATGTACTCTTTTCGACAAGGATTTTCAGTAAAAAAGGCAAGCCTATAGACTTACCAAAATACGCGATTTTTGACCAAGAATTTTTTATCCAAAACTTGCCTCAATCAATCCTAAATGAAGCATAAATACGTTTAAATCAGCTCTTGACTATATTGAATGAGATATTTTGCCTAAAAAATGATGTCTTCTTATAAGGATTTTCAGTAAAAAAGGCAAGGCTATAGCCTTACCAAAATACGGATTTTTGACCAAGAATTTTTTTATCCAAAACTTGCCTCAATCAATCCTAAATGAAGCATAAATACGTTTAAATCAGCTCTTGACTATATTGAATGAGATATTTTGCCTAAAAAATGAAGTCTTTTTTATAAGGATTTTCAGTAAAAAAGGCAAGGCTATAGCCTTACCAAAATACGCGATTTTTGACCAAGAATTTTTTATCCAAAACTTGCCTCAATCAATCCTAAATGAAGCATAAATACGTTTAAATCAGCTCTTGACTATATTGAATGAGATATTTTGCCTAAAAAATGAAGTCTTCTTTATAAGGATTTTCAGTAAAAAAGGCAAGGCTATAGCCTTACCAAAATACGCGATTTTTGACAAGGAAATTTTTTATCCAAAACTTGCCTCAATCAATCCTAAATGAAGCATAAATACGTTTAAATCAGCTCTCGACTATATTGAGGGAGTTCTTTTGCTTAAAAATGTACTCTTTTCGACAAGGATTTTCAGTAAAAAAGGCAAGCCTATAGACTTACCAAAATACGCGATCTTTGACCAAGAATTTTTTATCCAAAACTTGCCTCAATCAATCCTAAATGAAGCATAAATACGTTTAAATCAGCTCTCGACTATATTGAAGGAGTTTTTTGCTTTAAAAATGCAAGCTTTTTGACAAGGATTTTAAGTAAAAAAGGCAAGGCTATAGTCTTACCAAAATACGTGATTTTTGACCATGAATTTTTTTATCCAAAACTTGCCTCAATCAATCCTAAATGAAGCATAAATACGTTTAAATCAGCTCTTGACATTATTGAGGGAGTTCTTTTGCTTAAAAATGTACTCTTTTCGACAAGGATTTTCAGTAAAAAAGGCAAGCCTATAGATTTACCAAAATACGCGATTTTTGACCAAGAATTTTTTATCCAAAACTTGCCTCAATCAATCCTAAATGAAGCATAAATACGTTTAAATCAGCTCTTGACTATATTGAATGAGATATTTTGCCAAAAAAATGAAGTCTTCTTTATAAGGATTTTCAGTAAAAAAGGCAAGGCTATAGCCTTACCAAAATACGCGATTTTTGACCAAGAATTTTTTTATCCAAAACTTGCCCCAATCAATCCTAAATGAAGCATAAATACGTTTAAATCAGCTCTCGACTCTATTGAAGGAGTTCTTTTGCTTAAAAATGCATTCTTTTCGAAAAGGATTTTAATTAAAAAAGGCAAGGCTATAGCCTTACCAAAATACGCGATTTTTGAACAAGAATTTTTTTGTCCAAAACTTGCCCCAATCAATCCTAAATGAAGCATAAATACGTTTAAATCAGCTCTCGACTATATTGAGGGAGTTCTTTTGCTTAAAAATGCACTCTTTTCGACAAGGATTTTCAGTAAAAAAGGCAAGCCTATAGCCTTACCAAAATACGCGATTTTTGACCAAGAATTTTTTATCCAAAACTTGCCTCAATCAAGCCTAAATGAAGCATAAATACGTTTAAATCAGCTCTTGACTCTATTGAAGGAGTTTTTTTGCTTTAAAAATACAGGCTTTTTGATAAGGAATTTCAGTAAAAAGGCAAGGCTATAGCCTTACGTAAATAGCAAAGTTTTGACTGAGAATTTTTTTATCCAAAACTTGCTTCAGTTAACTCTAAATGAAGCATAAATACGTTAAAATCAGCTCTCGACTATATTGAGGGAGTTCTTTTGCTTAAAAATGTACTCTTTTCGACAAGGATTTTCAGTAAAAAAGGCAAGCCTATAGCCTTACCAAAATACAAGATTTTTGACCAAGAATTTTTTATCCAAAACTTGCGTCAATCAATCCTAAATGAAGCATAAATACGTTTAAATCAGCTCTTGACTATATTGAATGAGATATTTTGCCTAAAAAATGAAGTCTTCTTTATAAGGATTTTCAGTAAAAATGGCAAGGCTATAGCCTTACCAAAATACGCGATTTTTAACCAAAAATTTTTTCTCCAAAACTTGCCTCAATCAACCCTAAATGAAGCATAAATACGTCTAAATTAGCTCTCGACTCTATTGAAGGAGTTCTTTTGCTTAAAAATGCATTCTTTTCGACAAGGATTTTAAGTAAAAAACGCAAGCCTTACCAAAATACAGGATTTTTGACAAGGGAATTTTTTATCCAAAACTTGCGTCAATCAATCCTAAATGAAGCATAAATACGTTTAAATCAGCTCTTGACTATATTGAATGAGATATTTTGCCTAAAAAATGAAGTCTTCTTTATAAGGATTTTCAGTAAAAATGGCAAGGCTATAGCCTTACCAAAATACGCGATTTTTAACCAAGAATTTTTTATCCAAAACTTGCCTCAATCAACCCTGAATGAAGCATAAATACGTTTAAATTAGCTCTCGACTCTATTGAAGGAGTTCTTTTGCTTAAAAATGCATTCTTTTCGACAAGGATTTTAAGTAAAAAAGGCAGGGCTATAGTCTTACCAAAATACGGGATTTTTGACAAGGGAATTTTTTATCCAAAACTTGCGTCAATCAATCCTAAATGAAGCATAAATACGTTTAAATCAGCTCTTGACTATATTGAATGAGATATTTTGCCTAAAAAATGAAGTCTTCTTTATAAGGATTTTCAGTAAAAATGGCAAGGCTATAGCCTTACCAAAATACGCGATTTTTGACCAAGAATTTTTTTATCCAAAACCTGCCTCAATCAATCCTAAATGAAGCATAAATACGTTTAAATTAGCTCTCGACTCTATTGAAGGAGTTCTTTTGCTTAAAAATGCATTCTTTTCGACAAGGATTTTCAGTAAAAAAGGCAAGGCTATAGCCTTACCAAAATACGTGATTTTTGACCAAGAATTTTTTTATCCAAAACCTGTTTCAATCAATCCTAAATGAAGCATAAATACGTTTAAATTAGCTCTCGACTTTATTGAAGGAGTTCTTTTGCTTAAAAATGCATTCTTTTCGACAAGGATTTTCAGTAAAAAAGGCAAGGCTATAGCCTTACCAAAATACGGGATTTTCGACCAAGAATTTTTTTATCCAAAACCTGCCTCAATCAATCCTAAATGAAGCATAAATACGTTTAAATTAGCTCTCGACTCTATTGAAGGAGTTCTTTTGCTTAAAAATGCATTCTTTTCGACAAGGATTTTCAGTAAAAAAGGCAAGGCTATAGCCTTACCAAAATACGTGATTTTTGACCAAGAACTTTTTTATCCAAAACTTGCCTCAATCAATCCTAAATGAAGCATAAATACGTTTAAATCAGCTCTTGACTATATTGAATGAGATATTTTGCCTAAAAAATGATGTCTTCTTTATAAGGATTTTCAGTAAAAAAGGCAAGGCTATAGCCTTACCAAAATACGCGATTTTTGACCAAGAATTTTTTTATCCAAAACCTGCCTCAATCAATCCTAAATGAAGCATAAATACGTTTAAATCAGCTCTCGACTCTATTGAAGGAGTTCTTTTGCTTTAAAAATGCATTCTTTTCGACAAGGATTTTAAGTAAAAAAGGCAAGCCTTACCAAAATACAGGATTTTTGACAAGGGAATTTTTTATCCAAAACTTGCGTCAATCAATCCTAAATGAAGCATAAATACGTTTAAATCAGCTCTTGACTATATTGAATGAGATATTTTGCCTAAAAAATGAAGTCTTCTTTATAAGGATTTTCAGTAAAAATGGCAAGGCTATAGCCTTACCAAAATACGCGATTTTTAACCAAGAATTTTTTATCCAAAACTTGCCTCAATCAACCCTGAATGAAGCATAAATACGTTTAAATTAGCTCTCGACTCTATTGAAGGAGTTCTTTTGCTTAAAAATGCATTCTTTTCGACAAGGATTTTAAGTAAAAAAGGCAGGGCTATAGCCTTACCAAAATACACGATTTTGACCAAGAGTTTTTTTATCCAAAACTTGCTTCAATTAACTCTAAATGAAGCATAAATATGTTTAAATCAGCTCTCGTCTCTATTGAATGAGATATTTTGCCTAAAAAATGAAGTCTTCTTTACAAGGATTTTCAGTAAAAAAGGCAAGGCTATAGCCTTACCAAAATACGCGATTTTTCACCGAGAATTTTTTTATCCAAAACTTGCCTCAATCAATCCTAAATGAAGCATAAATACGTTTAAATCAGCTCTTGACTCTATTGAAGGAGTTTTTTTGCTTTAAAAATACAGGCTTTTTGATAAGGAATTTCAGTAAAAAGGCAAGGCTATAGCCTTACGTAAATAGCAGAGTTTTGACTGAGAATTTTTTTATCCAAAACTTGCTTCAATTAACTCTAAATGAAGCATAAATACGTTTAAATCAGCTCTCGACGCTATTGAAGGAGTTTTTTGCCTTAAAAATACAGGCTTTTTGATAAGGAATTTCAGTAAAAAGGCAAGGCTATAGCCTTACCAAAATACGCGATTTTTGACCAAGAATTTTTTTATCCAAAAACTGCCTCAATCAACCCTAAATGAATCATAAATACGTTTAAATTAGCTCTCGACTCGATGGAAGTGGTCTTTTGCTTTAAAAATGCACTATTTTCGACAAGGATTTTCATTAAAAAAGGCAAGGCTATAGCCTTACGTAAATAGCAGAGTTTTGACTGAGAATGTTTTTATCCAAAACTTGCCTCAATCAATCCTAAATGAAGCATAAATACGTTTAAATCAGCTCTTGACTCTATTGAAGGAGTTTTTTTGCTTTAAAAATACAGGCTTTTTGATGAGGATTTTCAGTAAAAAAGCCAAGGCTATAGCCTTACCAAAATACGCGATTTTTGACCAA